>CM038674.1:7820403-8420403 GCA_021605145.1 Aegilops bicornis | reverse complement strand
GCGTCTTACTGGGGGTGAATTGATCAGCTTCTCCTTCAGAAGAGATAGGCCCAGGATTTCTGTTATCTATCTAAATTTCATTCCGGATAGTGAGGATGAAGTTCACGAGGACGAAGATGGTGCTGATTCAGATGATGATGAGAACCCACTTGTTGAATACCTGTATGCCCAAGGACTCACCGGGCGGACGAGGAAATCGGCAACCTTCGGGACATGCTTCCGCTACGTGAAGACTACCTAGGGAAGCCATTCGTGACCCGCCTCACAAGGACGAATGTTAAACGACATATCATGGTATGTTACTTAGTGTGGTAATTACATGATATGCATGCTTAGTTAGTGTAGTACTTCATATGATATGCATGTTGTAGTACTGTGATGAGAGGCCAAGTTTAGAATTCATTTAGTGAAGAATTTTATGACATGCATGTAGTGTAGTAATATGCGATGATATGCTTAGTGTATGGAGTAATCTAATGATATGCCTAATTACTGTAGTAATTTGATGCTTGGCGTATAGTGTAGTGATGTGATGATATATATGCTCGATGTTGAATCCAATGATATATGTGTCTTGAAGTGTATGCTTTGTTGATAATTGCACGTGACATGATCATATATCATGTCAACTGCTTTCAGAAATTACCTAAGAGGTTACTTGATAGCTGTGGCATCGACCGGGCGAAGAAGGCATGGCTTTGGACTACGCCTTACCGTAACGGGCTCCATCACCAGTGCCTATGCACGTGGACACGGACGGTCGCCTTTGTCTTGAGCAGGGCAGGGTGGAAGAAGTTCCTTCATGCCAAGAATCTTCGGTAGGACAGGCCATCCTACTCGCTATGCGAACACCCGTCGCCATGACTTGAGGATGATGATCACCATCCACCTCATTTAGAACTGGGGTGGGCCATGTATCAATGTGAAATGAACTTGTTATGTCGACTCTTGTTTGCAGTACTTGTCGTGTATTACCGTACCTATATCTACTCATATCTAGGTACTATTGCTTGTGATGGATTGCAACTATTATTAACTGGTACCTAATGCTCTACTAGCTATGATTATTTCACTGTGTAATGTTTTATATGCTGTAGTGTGACATAGTAACTGTTATATATGCTAGAGGCTGGTCTCTAAGACCTTGTACAATGCAAGGTGCTTAGGGATATGCTTCCACTGTGTGATGTTTTGTACGTGCCAGGTTGTAGTATGAAATGCTAACTGTTCTATATGGTAGTGGCTGGTCTCTAATTGGACCGACATGTTGAACTATAGTATCAATGGTAGAGGCGTTTGCCAGCGCCACATCTAACAGTTCACATAATTAATTATCCAAAGATTAAGGTATGAAACCCTTGGTCCTACATAGCAACATTTCGCTCCAAAAATTAAGGTACTTCCACATTCAAACTAACTAATACTACAAATTGAAGGAACTACTTAATACATTAACAAAGACATAGGGAAGTAGCCCTGGTCCAACAAATTGATAAATGACGAACAAAAACTGAAAGAAGAAGGATCAGCCAAGAGCGGCACCATCAGCCTCCCAGCCTCACAACTTCAGCCACTGGTGAACTCCTGTGTTTTTCTCGCAAAACACACATGTGATGTTGGAGGCAAGAAAATAAATATGCCAGGGTCTTGTCATGGCATTTAATCGCATCGGAATGCTAGTACAAATGATGGAGAATAAAACATCCAACATGAGCAAATTCATAGGAGTTCTAGATCCATGGATACCATCAAGAAAAAATGCTCAGCTTAATTCGTACACAAGACTTGGTGAAAACGTGCATATGAGCAACATTGATATGTCATCTTTGCAAGCTTGGGTCAGTGACGTGTCTTGTGTTTCATGGCATGACAATAATTTTAACAATAAATAGACATGAAATTGACCCAAACTCATGTACAAAGTTATGCCATATGATGCATGGATTGATTCACACATAAATGACAAAATGCCAACTTTGTATAGAATTTGCGATCTTGAAATATTTCAGTGTGTAATGAAACTGCAGATCTTGAAATAATTCAGTGTGCATCGGTGTGTACTGAAATTGTAGTAACGAAATATTTCAGTGCCTACCGGTGTGTACCGAAATATTTCAGTGTCTACCACTACAACATTACAAATTTTTCCTAGGGCAGTACCGAAATATTTCAGTGCCTACCGGTGTGTACCGAAATATTTCAGTGTCCACCACTACAACATTACAAATTTTGCCTAGGGCAGTTCCGAAATATTTCAGTGCCTACCGGTGTGTATCGAAATATTTCAATGTCTACCACTAGAACATTACTAATTTTTCCTAGGGTTCATATGATGCCTAGGGTTCACATACATCATAATCCATCCTCCAAATCGATGTACTCAAATATTCATGCAATTCATTGAGATTAAAATGCCATCTACCATTCCCTCTCTGAGCTATTACGATCAGTATCACCACGATGTAAGCACGAGCAGTAGGAAGATGAGGAGTGGGGAAGCTTACTCTAAACATAGCTACCGCCGCCGTTCAGACGAGGAGAGCGATGAGGGAAGCGTGGAGAACGGCGGGGAAGCGAGGTCGCGACCACTGTCCTCCTCATCTTGCGCTTCGGAGTCTCCGGTGACTCGGTTGGAGGCTGCATGTCTGCAACGGCACCTCGTGCACGGTGGGTTCCTGATCCAAAGGATGCTCTAACCTGGATCTGAACGCCCACCACCTCCGCTGGTCCACTCACCGGACGAATTGGCCTGCTCCATCTCTCAGAGGAGGATCTCGATCTTGTCAATCGGTTGTGCGGGCGGGGGGCAAAGCTTTGCCCTCTCCTTCTTCGTCATATTCTTGAGAGTGCCATTGCCGTCCAGTTCATCTGCCTTGTATTGTCAAACCAAGAACGGATCTCCCTCAACCTGGCCAACTTGACCTGGTCGCCGCCGGCGATCTGCACGAAGTCGGTGTTCTCGTCGCCGGCCATCAGCTCGATCTGCCGTGTAAGAGGGGGTGGGGGTGGGTGGGGGGTTGCCTGAGTGGAGCGAAGTTGCAGCGGCAAGAAGGGGGAGATGACCAGGTGGACTTGGAGGAGAGGGAGGAGATGGCTGCCGATGAGTAATTGTGGAATGTGAATCACCATGGCGGCGGTTATGCATTCGACGAGAGGGGCGGCGCGTGCAAATTTTCCTAGGACTAAACTGCCCCTAGATTAAAACGCGTCCCCACCTTGTCACGAGTACTGGCCCCACTCGTTTTAGTACTTTCGCGTACTTTCATCGGAGTACTACCCAGTACTTCGTATTTGTCTGCCGTTAGATCGACATCAACGAACGGTTCTAAAAAAGCCCAACCATTCTAAAACTTATAATATGTTTTTGGTCTTTTTCGGCTCTCATTACATGAAATACTTACAACTCGAAAAATCAAAACTGTACCCCGCAAGCCACTCAAAAAACGTAAAACAGCTCAGCGCTACTGGGAACTTGGAGAGATTGCTATTAGTGCAACAACAAGCAGCTCCAGGTCCATCTCAGCGACAATTGCATGCCAGCGATGGAATCGTGTAAACAATTTTTCCCTCGGCCTTTTCCGACACCATACCCATTATTTCAATATATCATAGTGCACTCTGAAACCCATAATGCTTACAACAAAGGCAAAATATCTATGCATACAACAATAGTGATTGCAATCTGACAAGTAGGTAATCAAGCATACATCCAACATAGTCCACTGTAGTCTTATATAGCATGATCCCGTTTACACTTGTTTTTGCGCAAGTGCTGGGACAAGAATGAGATTTTCCTTGCGACCCACTGTGACGCCGAAGGACTCTGTCATATTGATTTTTACTGTCCCTGCAGGTAGATCCCAGTTGAAGTGGAACATGAGGTTTGCCAACATTATCTCAACAGTGGCCATTCCAAAGTTCATACCTGGGCACACCCTTCGTCCAGTCCCAAAAGGCAAATAATGAAAATTGTTTCCCATGTAGTCAGGAATTATGGTGCTTCCAACATTTTCCATGAAGCGCTCGGGCATGAACTTCTCTGCGCTCTCCCAGTAGGCAGGGTCCCTTGATAGAGCCCATCCATTGATGATCACACGGGTACCAGATGGTATGGTGTATCCCTCTATGTCGCAGTCGGCCGTGGAGAGGTGGGGCACGAAGAGCGGCACAGGACTGTGTAGCCGGAGCGTCTCTTTGATAACACCCTTCAGGTAGATCATGCCACTCAGATCCTCTTCTTTAACCATTTCCTTCCCCTCTGCTACGCTCCTCACCTCAGCTTGGAGCTTGGTCAACACCTCTGTATTTTGGATTAGCTCAGCCATTGCACAATCCAGCACTATGAATGATGTGTCTGTCCCACCTATGAACATGTCCTGCAAAGATAGAGACCACCATTTTTACATGTCAGTATATCGGTTTTGTTTAATTTATATGTATCCAAATATGTGGTTATTTAGTATGACATGCATACCACCAACACGGCCTTGACGTTTTCTCTCGTCAGGTTGTACTCTTGTTGAATGGAGAGCAACACATCGATGAAATCTGTCTCTCCGCCTTGTTTGATTTCATGGTCCAACATCGTGTTCTTGACATGGTCGTTGATGATCTCATCAAGCAAGTCATCCCATTTCTTTTTTATTCTCTCCGCCCTAGCACACACCATCCTTCTTACCACGTCCAGCCTTGCCAACTTGGGGAAGTAATCCTCCAGGTTGAACCCACCTATGAGCATCGAGCTAGTCTCTACCAGCTCGCGGAATAACTCGTTTCGACCGCCACCTCTGAAGGACTTGCCCGACACAGCATGACAAACAATATCAGTGGTGAACGAGCTAAGCAGCTTACTAAGGTCCACTGCAGCGCTCCTGGCGGCTGCCTCGCGGATCCTCGCCATAGCGTGTTGTACCTGTCGATCATTCAGCCATGGATGAGTGGAGAGAACAATAGGGGTCAACGTATACCATGAGTTGCAAATTTTCATACCGAAAAACAAAGTCAACACTACTTGGAGCTCAGTAACCACCACAAGGCTAAGTTTGTCTTGCAAAAAATACTATCACGATATAAATTTTTTCTGTCCATATTAATAGAAAAATCTTGTTCTTAGTGACATATTGCAGAAACTACTACTTAGAAACCAATTACCTCTTTTTCACGGGCGAGACGGTAGGAGCCAACTTTCTTGGAACTCAGAAGATGTGTTGCAACAATCTTTCTTATCTGGCGCCAGTGATCCCCGTATGGGGAGAAGGCCATATCAGTTGATCCATAGAAGAGGGTGTCAGTCATGGCGGACTGTACCCGGGACGCAAACGCATGGTCGTGCGTGCGAAGAACTGCCATGGCTGCACGAGCGGACGACACAACGAGGCTGGGGACGGAGCCAAGGCGTAGAAGCATGACATCGGGGCCATGCTTCTCGGCGAGACTGCGGAGGGAAATGTGGGGCAGTGAGCCCACGAGGTGGAGGTGGCCGATGAGAGGGAGCTTGTAGGGAGGCGATGGGAGTATGTCGAGCAGCTTGTCTGCTCTCCTTGTGGTTGTCGTGGACGTGGCAAACCGAAGGATGAGGAGGAGGAGGACAAGAGGACATACGATGAGCACAAGGACTTCATGCTCATGGATGCTGTGAAGAACTTGAGCCATGGCTAACTAGCTTGTTTATTGTATTGAGCAAACTTTCTAGCTAGCTAGTGCGATGGCTTGGTGTTTGATCTTCCTCGTAATTTATAGCCCAAGTGCTGCTACTATTTTATAGTTTTTTCTTGAGAATTCCTAAAGTATCATTTCTGTTGTCCTCTGTGATGATTTCGCTAGTGGACGGGAGCATCTCCTCTGTGATAAATTATAGCCCAAGTGCTGCTACTATTTCTATAGTTTTTCTTGGTGTTTGATTTTGAGATAGATGAAGTGGCACACAGACATCTTGTAGTGGACGGAAACATCTCCTCCCAATGAACGGATCGCTGGAAAGTCTGAAATAAATCTAAAAAATATAAGCACCAATGTTAAGTCTAAAACTCAAACTTTGATGGATCTTTCTAACCATCCAATCACGGATTAGTTCGCGAAATTGGTTTGAAGTTGATTATTCCCTCCTTGTGCGTCACAGAGAAATCCAATTTATGTATCGCACATGCGACGTCATATCAGATGGTCTACCATTGATTGAATGCCTGGATGGAATCACAAACATCGGATGCTTGAACATACTTTTTTTTAGTGTACCATGCCTGTACTTCTGAGCTTCTTTCTTTGGATGCTTTTAGGTGCCCCATAAACAAATGAAGCCACAAGAAAGAACCTCTTCACTCTAGCATGTGCCCCAATCTGACTTCTTTTCCATCGGGCTAGCTCACCAAGGCCGGCCATAGGCCCTGTTTGAATACTCTAACTGGGCTAAACTGAGCTAGAGGTTAGAATTAGTTTCTAGCTCATGACTAACCCTAAACTAATTCTAGCCAAATAGGTGTTTGGATGACAGGGTTAGATTGACAATAAATGCACAAGGAGAACTAGCTTCAATTAGCACCACTTCGGTGGGAATAATTTTTTTGAATGGGTTAGATGCAGCTCAAACTAACCCTCATGTTTGGATACTTTAGAGCTACTTAAGCCCAAACTAACTCAAACTAATTCTAACCTGAATCCAAACAGGCCATAGTTATATTAAGAAGGCAAACGATTAAATACGGCTGGCCGCCCGAGGCTTCGGGCAGGCGGAGCGCGCATCATAGGATGTAAGCAGATCCTACACTACACTATGGCTAGCTGGTTGCGCGCCGTGAAATTCTTTTGGAGAGCACTTGCTGGTGGCCCCACGCAGGCCATCCTTTTTTCTTCCCCAATTAGCCTGCAGCCTACACCACACGCCATGGACTTGAGGAGCTGCAAATAGCGCCCAGGGGAGGCTACAGCCACGAATGACGAGCTTGGCGACCGCGATGGGCTCAACGACGAAGGGGATCTTTTGCTAGAATCGGGGCTCAAATTTGCTGGAACCGGCGAGCCGAGTTGCTGTGGGCTGTGGCGGCGAACGATGATGACTTCTTTTTTTCTATAACCGTTGTCAGCATTTGCTACGATCGGCAGGTGGTTTTGCTGCGATCAGCAACCTAGGGAGGTACCGCCGCCACTAGAGCTACGTCCTGTCGTTAACCGAAGTTGTGACCATCGCCATATTGACTGCAACATGTGGGCGCTCGGTGTTGCATGCGTGGAGCCAACGAGAAACGCATGGCAGGCAGTGATCGCCGGCGAGGGCGGTGACTGGTGTCGCGGGCGGCGAACCGGCGGCATTGGAGGCAGTGCTTCGAGGTTGCGCGTTCACTTGTCCATGGTGGGTGCCGACGGGTCACCGCTCTCTTTTTCCGCTGGCATCGTTGGATTTGTTTTTGAGAGATAAAATGACATGAGAAGCCCCAATCCAACGGCCATACGTGCATGCATCCAACGCATGTGCGGTGACCGGCCCAAATTTGGCCCGGCCGACAGGCGGCTAGCAATGACCTGTTAACAGACAATTCCTGACATGCCACTCCAAAACTAATGCAAACCATCAACCTTTAGACACTGCATGTTGTACCAGGATAGTGGCAGGGGAGGAGGTCATGCATAGTCTCAAACAAATTGATAAAACTTGATCGGTACCAGAAGCAGGCGTTAAGTTCCTATCAGCTACCTGCTACCTCGTCCAGGAGTCAAAAGTTGTCCAGCTCCAAATATACTACTCTCCATTTCACAATGTAGTGCGCCCGTGCTTTCCGAGATTCAAGTTTGACCATAAATTTAACTATCAAAACCGACTGCGACGGGAGCAAAAATTATCCCACTGAATTCGTATTTCCGATATGAATTCAGTGATATAATTTTTTCTCCCGCCACAGTCGGTCTCGTTAGTTAAATTTAAGGTCAAACTTGAATCTTGGGAAGCGCGGACGCACTATATTATGAAACGAAGGGAGTACTACGCCCCATATGAATCTTCCGTATGATATAGCTGTATAACAAAGAGCGTATTAATGATGTAGCTATAATAATCTGTGCTCTGCTGTATGGGGAGATTCTTGTGCAAACCTTTACAAAATTCCTAGTACTAGACTACTAGTTTATACTAGACCTAGATGGTTACTGTGTCCACATGGTGGCCGATCAAATGCAGATCTCAAGAGACATTGGAGAATGCATACATGATTTATGAGATCCACTCGGCATTATTTAACAATCAATCTGTCATGGCATGTATTCTTTTAGTCCATACTTACTTTGATTTGATGTAACATACTTCCGTAAGAACTAATGTTCAAAACACAACCTTGTAACCATGTTAATGTCCAAGGCACCTTATATTATATTTCAAGGGATGTATTAATTTGTATTTTTGTTTTAGTAGTTGTGCTAAGTAGACATGACACTGACTGGGTAGATTAGCGTATCAATTTATTAAAATTACCTATGACGAAACAAGTACTCCATACATCAGTGGATATTATCATTTCAAATGTATAATGTAACCATTCTTAATACTCACCCAACACGTGCATGTAACATGTTAGTTTACTCAATCGTGCATAAAATAATGCCGAGTGGATCTCATAAACCATGTACGCATTCTCCAACGCCTCTTGAGATTTGCATTTGATCGGCCACCATGTGGACACAGTAGTCATCTAGGTCAAGATCAAATAGAACTAGTATAAACCAGTAGTCTAGTACTAGGAATTTTGTAAAGGTTTGCACAAGAATCTCCCCGTACAGCAGAGCACAGATTATTAATTATAGCTACATCACTAATAGGTTCTTTGTTATATAGCTATATCATACGAAAGATTCGTACGGGAGCTTGTAGTAGTATATTTGGAGCTGGCCAACTTTTGATTCCTGGACGAGGTAGCAGGTAGCTGATAGGAACTTAACGCTGTCTTCTGGTACCGATCAAATTTTATCAATTTGTTTGAGACTATGGCCTCCTCCCCTGCCAAAGGTTATCCTCGTACAACATGTGGCGTCGAATGGTCTATGGTTTGCATTAGTTTTGGAGTAGCATGTTATGAATTGTTTCTTAATAGGCCAGTGCTAGCCGCCAGTCGGCCGGCCCAAATTTTTGTGCCCGTCACTGCGCAGGCGTTGGATGCGTGCACGTATGGACATTGGATCGGGGCTTCTCATGTCATTTTCCCTTCTCAAAAACAAATCCGACTACACCAGCAGAGAAAAGAAGCAGCGCGCCGCCAGCACTCGCCATGGGGGAGCGAACGCCATGGGGGAGTGAACGACCAACCTCGAAGCACCGCCTCCAACGTCGCCTCGCCGCCCTCAACACCAGTTACCACCCTCGCCGGTGATCACCGCCTCCCATGTGTTTCTCATTGGCTCCACGCATGCAACACCAAGCGCTGGCAGGTTGCAGTCAATATGGCGACGGTCGCAACTCCGGTAAACGACGGGGCGCAGCTTCGGTGGCGGCGGTCGCCGGCTGTAGCACCCATGGACGAGTTCGCAGTGTACCTCCCTCGGTTGCTGGTTGCAGCAAAACCGCCCGCTGGACGTAGCAAACACCGACAACGGTTGCAGCAAAAAAAAGTCGTCATCGTTCGCCACCGCTCACCGCCTCAGCAACTCGGCTTGCCGGTTCCAGCAAATTTAAGCCCCGGTTCTAGCAAAAAATATCTTTCGTTGCTGAGCCAGCCACACCGTAGGATCCGCCTACATCCTACAGCACGCCCTCAGCCGGCCGAAACTTCGGCCGGCCAGCCGTATTTAGTCGTTTGCCTTCTTAACAAAAGGATGGCCGGCCTTGGTGAGCTAATTAATTAACTTTTCTTGAGCGGTAGCCAATTAATTGGCTTGTAGGGACAAAGGTGCACAAGAGCGTATAGGTTCTTTCTTGTGGCTTTATTTGTTTTGGGGGCACGTAAGACATCGAAAGGAAAGCTCAAAAGTACAGACTTGGTACACGAAAAAATATTTTACTGGCTATGTCATCTTGTAAACTTGATTTCTCCCCATGTATGTTCAAGCATCCGATGTTTTGTGATTCCATCCAGGCATTCAATCAATGATAGACCATCTGATGTGACGTCGCATGTGCCATACATAAATTGAATTTCTCTGTGACGCACAAGGAAGGAATCAACTCCAAACCGATTTCATAAATTAATCTGTGGTTGGATGGTTCGGAGGATAGTGGTATCCCCAACCCACCAGAGTCACATTTTTTCTAAATTCGTTTCAACCTTTTCGGCGATGTTTGTTTAGTGGAAGAAGATATTCCCATCGTCTACGAGGTGTCTAAGATGACTTCGTCTATCTTAAGATGCTATGTCAGCTTAATCTCTTGAGCGATTTTAATTGTACCGTGTAAAAAAACTCCAAACCGTTTCCACTAGAGAAATCATCACAGAGGACAACAGAATGATACTTTGGGCTATAAATTACGAGGAAAATCAAACACTAAGCCATCGCACTAGAAAGTTTGCTCAACATATTAAACAAGCTAGTTAGCCATGGCTCAAGTTCTTCACAGCCTCCATGAGCATGCGTCCCCCCAAGTCATTGTGCTCATCGTATGCCCTCTTGTCCTCCTCCTCCTCATCGTTCGGTTTGCCACATCCATCGCCTCCCTACAAGCTCCCTCTCATCGGCCACCTCCACCTTGTCGGCTCACTGCCCCACATTTCCCTCCGCAATCTCGCCGAGAAGCATGGCCCCGATGTCATGCTTCTACGCCTTGGCGCCGTCCCCAGCCTCGTTGTGTCATCCGCTCGTACAGCCATGGCAGTTCTCCGCACACACGACCATGTGTGTGCGTCCCGGGTGCAGTCCGCCGTGACTGACGTCCTCTTCTATGGATCAACTGATATGGCCTTCTCCCCATACGGGGATCACTGGCGCCAGATTAGAAAGATCGTCGCAACACATCTTCTCGGTTCAAAGAAGGTTGGCTCCTACCATCTCGCGCGTGAAAAAGAGGTAATTGGTTTCTGAGTACTAGTTTCTGCAATATGTCACTAAGAACAAGATTTTTTTTTCTTTTAATATGGACAGAAAAAAATTATATCGTGAAAGTATTTTTTAACACAAACTAATAACAAGTTTTGAATATATTAATCGTTAAATATCGAGAAGAAGTCTGATTCCGGCCAGGGTTGATATATTGCAGAGTAGAGAGGCTACTAGTAACAAACCTTGTGGTGGTTACTGAGCTCCAAGTAGTGTTGACTTTGTTTTTCCGTATGAAAATTTGTAATTCATGGTATACGATGATCCCTATTGATCATCCACTCATCAATGGCAAAATGATCGACAGGTACAACACGCTCTGGCAAGGATCTGCGAGGCAGCCGCCAGGAGCGCTAAAATGGACCTTAGTAAGTTGCTTAGCTCATTCACCACTGATATTGTTTGACATGCTGTGTCGGGCAAGTCCTTTAGAGGCGGTGGTCGAAACGAGTTGTTCCACGAGCTAGTAGAGACTAGCTCGATGCTGATAGGTGGGTTCAACCTGGAGGACTACTTCCCCAAGTTGGCAAGGCTGGACGTGGTAAGGAGGATGGTGTGTGCTAGGGCGGAGAGAATGAAGAAGAAATGGGATGACTTGCTTGATGAGATCATCAACGACCACGCCAAGAACATGACGTTGGACCATGGAATCAACCAAGACGGAGAGACAGATTTCATCGATGTGTTGCTCTCCATTCAACAAGAGTACAACCTCACGAGAGAAAACGTCAAGGCCGTGTTGGTGGTATGCATATCATACTTATAAATAACCGCATATTTAGATACATATAAAATTAAACATAACTAATATATTGACATGTAAAATGGTGGTCTCTATTTTCGCAGGACATGTTCATAGGTGGGACAGACACATCATTCATAGTGTTGGATTGTGCAATGGTTGAGCTAATCCAAAATCCGGAGGTGATGACGAAGCTCCAAGCTGAAGTGAGGAGCATAGCAGAGGGGAAGGAAATGGTTACAGAAGAGGATCTGAGTGGCATAATCTACCTCAAGGGTGTTATCAAAGAGACGCTCCGGCTACACAGTCCTGTGCCACTCTTCCTGCCCCACCTCTCCACGGCCGACTGCGACATAGAGGGATACACCATACCATCTGGTACCCGTGTGATCATCAATGGATGGGCTCTAGCAAGGGACCCTGCCTACTGGGAGAGCGCAGAGGAGTTCATGCCCGAGCGCTTCATGGAAAATGTTGGAAGCACCATGATTCATGATTTCAAGGGAAGCAATTTTCATTATTTGCCTTTTGGGACTGGGCGAAGGGTGTGCCCAGGTATGAACTTTGGAATGGCCACTGTTGAGATAATGTTGGCAAACCTCATGTACCACTTCAACTGGGATCTACCTGCAGGAACAGTAAAAATCAATATGACAGAGTCCTTTGGCGTCACAATGGGTCGCAAGGAAAATCTCATTCTTGTCCTGTCACTTGCGCAAAAACAAGTTTAATCGGGATCATGCTATATAAGACTGCAGTGTCCGTTGGATGTATCTTGATTACCTACTTGTCAGATTGCAATCACTATTGTTGTATGCATAGATATTGTGCCTTTGTGGTAAGCATTCACTTGCAAAATAAAAAAGTTGTAAGCATTAACATATGGGTTTCAGAGTGCACTATGATATATTGAAATAATCGGTGCGGTGTCGGAAAAGGCCGAGGAAAAAGTTGTTTACACGATCCCGTCACTGGCATGCAATCGTCGCTGAGATGGACCTGGAGCTGCTTGTTGTTGCATTAACTAGTGGAGTGACCTGCGCATTTGCACGGCTAGATTCGTATATATCTATATAATTATCACTTTAGATTAGATTTTAGATAGTCTAGAAAATGCATAATAAAATAGTGGCACTCTGTAAAACCATCTATGCCCAATAAAAGTGTAATAATTTTAATTTGTATAGCTAATGTAAGAAAAGTTTCATGACACATTTACTTTTTAATTTGTACCTCCACAATAGGTAGTAAGAAACTAAAGCATGAACACGTCCTCATTATGCCTTTTCAAAATATCTTCTAGAGAATATTCAACCTGGTATTTAATTCTGAGATTTGTGTTGTCTATGTTTGTCTTTCTCTAATTACCTTTCTTGGACGGCCAAGTATTGTTCCATTCAAATCACTTAAGTATCATTCCATATTTTCACGAAAAGTATCGTTCAATATTTTCTACAAAAATGGCATCTTTCGATATAGTTCGTAGCTATTTGAGACTTGATATATCAGAAAAATATTTATTTTGTTGTCTATAAAACTATGTCTTATACAAATATGATTGAATTTTAAAAATATTTCCATTACAATGTATTACTTTATTGGTACCTGGCAAAACTATATACTTCCACTCTATTAAGAACAAAATTTTGTGTTTTCTTTACCAAAGTCATGTATTGTCTTCTTCAACCTTCTTCACCAACCATTATATTGTAGTTGTAGCAGAGAGGGGATACTAATATGCTGCTTATTTTTTATTACTTTTCTCAGATGATTTTGAACCAAGATTTAAATCTAAAAATATACATTTCATGACCATGTCTAGTCATGTTTTATTCCTCGGATAACTCACAACCAATAACTCAATATTAATAGACTTCTATTTTCATTAAGGGATAAAGATACTTAAAGATGGTAAACATAATTATGCATCGTTCATGTCATTTTTCGGATATCATCGTTCATGTCATTTTTCTGGATATCATCCTTCTTCTCCTTAGTTACCCGTACAAATATACGCGCAGGCTCTGTGTGTCCTTCGTGTTCTTCATGTTGCCTTTGTGTTTCTTCCGGAACATGACTCTTGTACCAATTGGGCCGCAACTTATAGATGCGGATTAGAGCACCATTGTATTCCATAGGAAGTAATGACATATAAATTTTGGTCGTATATACTTTTATAGATCAAATATATTTTAGATAGTTCAATTATAAATCATAGTTGTTAATCTTAAGAAAAGGAAGCAAATACTTATGTCTATGTGAAAGAACGTGTTGACTTATATGCCTTCTATTTTAATAATATAATATATATTTTTATTGTATAATGTAGTTGTATTATTGAAAGTCGAATTTATCTATTTATAAATGTTACACAATGTTCATTCTAAAACATAAAATGCTTCTTTTTCCTATTTCGACCTTCATACATTAGACATAAATGTATTATGTGTCCATCCGATAAGAGCTATCTATTTATTGGATGCATGCCTGTGTTTCAACCTTTTAGTTTTTACCACCTAGTTATTTTCTTTTCCTTTTTTTCCGTCCCTCCTTCTACTTGGTGTAGGTACATCCAATCTGAGAATGAAAGGGTGATAGGTGACATTTGAAAAGCTGGCGACCGGATTTAAGATTAATCATCAAGTATATATTTGTGTATGAATGCCATACAAAAATGTGTATATATTTTTGAGAAGTGTTGTCAATTTTTTTGAGGGAGAGAAGTGTTGTCTACCGCTTGTCTTTTTAGGGTGCTGACCTTTGGTGTGTGCTCTCTATTGAGATTTAAGAACACGGACTGATGTTGCTAAAAAGTTCATGGACTGATGGGTGGCACCGTGGCAAGTCGGCCCATGTGTAAGGTCGATGTGTTTTTTTTAATCTATAAGAAATAAAATCGGACTTTATAACATATTTCTTTATTTGCACGTACAACAGGAACTGTAAATTTGTACGTGTCCTTTTTTCTATACGTGAACATGGTTTCACTTTTCCATTGTAGATAATTTTTTATAGTTATTACTCCATCCTAGATAGATGTACGTGACAGTGTAGCGACCCGACCCGAATGGATCAAGTCTCTGTGCTTTCGTGTCATCCCTGGATCGGTATGCTGACACACACAGTACTCGAAGGATTTATAACAGAGGTAAATCACATGTATAAAGTAACGTAAATACTATTACCTCGATCCAAATATATAGCGGAAGAAACAAGGTTGTGGATTCCCATCAACACCAACGGCAAAGTTGAGTATAGGAAATCATAACCCTAATGTATCACTTACTCGTCGTCTGAAAATTCTGCAACATGAAAAGTTGCAGCCTGAAAACGGGTCAGCACATGGAATATGCTGGCAATGTAACACATAGAGAATAATGAAATGAATAAGCCTATACTACATGCATATATGGCTGGTGGAAAGCTCTATGGTTACAGTTTTTGCGAAAAGCCAATTTTTCCCTACTTCAAAGGAATAAGTTTATTTAGCTATCATGGTGGTTGTTGAACATTGAGAATGGTTGACAACATCCTCAATCCCAATTAAAAGTACTCATTAAACCCAAACAAATTATATTAAGTAACGTGTTGAGATCAACAGGATATCCAGGTACTAGATACTCAAAATTGTCCATGACCGGGGACACGGCTAATCATGATTAGTTTATACACTCTGCAGAGGTTTGCGCACTTTTCCCCACAAGACTCGATCGCCTCCGTTTGGTTCTCGTGACTACATGGTGTTTGAGAAACGGATGACCGAGACATAGTCTTTCGAGCGCTAGCACCTTACATGTGGGTAGACCGTACCAACCTACATCCCCTACATCAGCTAGCCTACCCGTAAGAGTTCGCACAACTTAGTCAACTACGCCAGAGCCCATAATTGGCTTGTGGCTGCACATGGAAGTTTTCAGTTTGAATAATCTTATGATCCCTTAGAGCACAGGTGGCGGTCCGAAGAAATACAGGCAAATCCTGTCTACCCAGGTGCCTTGACAGGCAAGTCCTGGAATAGCCAGGTGCCTCAATCCACCCAGATGTGTGTTTAAGTTGCCACCTTAGATAAACCATTAATTATCAATCTCACATCTGTCATGGATATTCACTCAAACCCAATCCACGTCTACGAGCATAGCATTGCGTAATAAGCAAACGTAGAAGTAACTCCCAAGGGTTTGATAATAAAACAGGTAATAGGTACTACCTCAAACTACTTCTCATCCCACAATTTAATTAGATCCTAAACATGCAAGTGTTTGAGGAATAGATCTAATGCATAAAAACTGGGTATGAGAAGAGTATGATCAAAGTGTTACTTGCCTGCAAAGTTGATGAAGATGATTCGCACTCAAAACTCTTGATAGCTCTACTCGTCACACTCCGGTCAATCTATCGTAATCAAGCAATAGTAACCACACATAAGCAATCACTCAAAAGATCGGAAAGAACGAAGAAAACAATTTGAAAACGCGTCAAAACCAAATCAAATAACTCTTGCAGCATAAAACAATTTCTAACAGTACCAAAATTATGTGAATTTGGCCTTATCATAAAGTTTAGGTCAAGAGCTTCGATTAGCAAAAAGAACCAACTAAATCGGAGTTACGAAACTCAAGTTATGATCAAACGAAGTTCAAATACAAATCTGTTTGAATTCAAATTTTAAAACTTTCAAAAACATGTTTGATTTGTATTACTGGATAG
Source organism: Aegilops bicornis (assembly GCA_021605145.1). NCBI lineage: Eukaryota > Viridiplantae > Streptophyta > Magnoliopsida > Poales > Poaceae > Aegilops > Aegilops bicornis. The sequence goes on along the minus strand of CM038674.1, from coordinate 8,403,947 downwards.
AGGAGATCATAACGAAGAAGTGGGCGTTGGTTTCGTTGGATTCCGACTTACGAGTAAAAAGTTATGATCGTTTGAAGATTAGGGACTACGGATAGGTCCATGACGGAAATTAAAAATAAAAAGAAAAATCTATCGAGCGAACGCTCGCTAAACAAAACGGGAAAGAAAAACCGGCGAGAAAACCGATCTAGAGTTTCGGAAAGAAAACCGAAACGAAAAACCGATCTCGAAAACCGGAACGAAAACCGATCTAGAAAACCGGAACGAAAACCGATCTAGAAAACGGAACGGAAACCGATCTAGAAAACCGATCTAGAAAACGTGACGCGGCGCGGGGCTAGTACCTCGAAGAGGCGAGGGGCTCCGGCGGTGGCGGCGTGAAAACGGAACGGAACGGAAACCGATCTAGAAAACCGATCAAATATATTTTAGATAGTTCAATTATAAATCATAGTTGTTAATCTTAAGAAAAGGAAGCAAATACTTATGTCTATGTGAAAGAACGTGTTGACTTATATGCCTTCTATTTTAATAATATAATATATATTTTTATTGTATAATGTAGTTGTATTATTGAAAGTCGAATTTATCTATTTATAAATGTTACACAATGTTCATTCTAAAACATAAAATGCTTCTTTTTCCTATTTCGACCTTCATACATTAGACATAAATGTATTATGTGTCCATCCGATAAGAGCTATCTATTTATTGGATGCATGCCTGTGTTTCAACCTTTTAGTTTTTACCACCTAGTTATTTTCTTTTTCCTTTTTTTTCCCGTCCCTCCTTCTACTTGGTGTAGGTACATCCAATCTGAGAATGAAAGGGTGATAGGTGACATTTGAAAAGCTGGCGACCGGATTTAAGATTAATCATCAAGTATATATTTGTGTATGAATGCCATACAAAAATGTGTATATATTTTTGAGAAGTGTTGTCATTTTTTTTTTGAGGGAGAGAAGTGTTGTCTACCGCTTGTCTTTTTAGGGTGCCGACCTTTGGTGTGTGCTCTCTATTGAGATTTAAGAACACGGACTGATGTTGCTAAAAAAAGTTCATGGACTGATGGGTGGCACCGTGGCAAGTCGGCCCATGTGTAAGGTCGATGTGTTTTTTTTCTTCTATAAGAAATCAAATCGGACTTGATCACATATTTCTTTATTTGCACGTACAACAGGAACTGTAAATTTGTACGTGTCCTTTTTTCTATACGTGAACATGGTTTCACTTTTCCATTGTAGATAATTTTTATAGTTATTACTCCATCCTAGATAGATGTACGTGACAGACTTGATTTGGGCCAAATAATGCTGTATACTATATTGGTATGTAACGTAATATCTTTAAATCTCGCCATTTATATCTAAAATTGATGGTCAATATAATTTAATCTGTGTGGACGAACATAATCTCTTGTGTGTTTTTAATTTATATGAATAAACATATTTTTCCTTTATTTTCAATTTCATATATAAAACTTATTATTTATTCTTCTGGTAAGATAAGAGTTATCAATTGGCTGGATATTTTTTAGCCTTTTAATGTTTATATGATCTTATTCGCAAAAAAAATGTTTATATGATCTGAGATTTGTGTTGTCTATGTTTGTCTTTCTCTAATTACCTTTCTTGGACGGCCAAGTATTGTTCCATTCAAATCACTTAAGTATCATTCCATATTTTCACGAAAAGTATCGTTCAATATTTTCTACAAAAATGGCATCTTTCGATATAGTTCAGTAGCTATATGAGACTTGATATATCAGAAAAATATTTATTTTGTTGTCTATAAAACTATGTCTTATACAAATATGATTGAATTTTAAAAATATTTCCATTACAATGTATTACTTTATTGGTACCTGGCAAAACTATATACTTCCACTCTATTAAGAACAAAATTTTGTGTTTTCTTTACCAAAGTCATGTATTGTCTTCTTCAACCTTCTTCACCAACCATTATATTGTAGTTGTAGCAGAGAGGGGATACTAATATGCTGCTTATTTTTTATTACTTTTCTCAGATGATTTTGAACCAAGATTTAAATCTAAAAATATACATTTCATGACCATGTCTAGTCATGTTTTATTCCTCGGATAACTCACAACCAATAACTCAATATTAATAGACTTCTATTTTCATTAAGGGATAAAGATACTTAAAGATGGTAAACATAATTATGCATCGTTCATGTCATTTTTTCGGATATCATCGTTCATGTCATTTTTCTGGATATCATCCTTCTTCTCCTTAGTTACCCATACAAATATACGCGCAGGCTCTGTGTGTCCTTCGTGTTCTTCATGTTGCCTTTGTGTTTCTTCCGAAACATGACTCTTGTACCAATTGGACCGCAACTTATAGATGCGGATTAGAGCACCATTGTATTCCATAGGAAGTAATGACATATAAATTTTGGTCGTATATACTTTTATAGATCAAATATATTTTAGATAGTTCAATTATAAATCATAGTTGTTAATCTTAAGAAAAGGAAGCAAATACTTATGTCTATGTGAAAGAACGTGTTGACTTATATGCCTTCTATTTTAATAATATAATATATATTTTTATTGTATAATGTAGTTGTATTATTGAAAGTCGAATTTATCTATTTATAAATGTTACACAATGTTCATTCTAAAACATAAAATGCTTCTTTTTCCTATTTCGACCTTCATAAATTAGACATAAATGTATTATGTGTCCATCCGATAAGAGCTATCTATTTATTGGATGCATGCCTGTGTTTCAACCTTTTAGTTTTTACCACCTAGTTATTTTCTTTTTCCTTTTTTTTCCCGTCCCTCCTTCTACTTGGTGTAGGTACATCCAATCTGAGAATGATAGGGTGATAGGTGACATTTGAATAGCTGGCTTCATGATTTAAGATTAATCATCAAGTATATATTTGTGTATGAATGCCATACAAAAATGTGTATATATTTTTGAGAAGTGTTGTCAATTTTTTTTTGAGGGAGAGAAGTGTTGTCTACCGCTTGTCTTTTTTAGGGGTGCCGACCTTTGGTGTGTGCTCTCTATTGAGATTTAAGAACACGGACTGATGTTGCTAAAAAAAGTTCATGGACTGATGGGTGGCACCGTGGCAAGTCGGCCCATGTGTAAGGTCGATGTGTTTTTTTTCTTCTATAAGAAATCAAATCGGACTTGATCACATATTTCTTTATTTGCACGTACAACAGGAACTGTAAATTTGTACGTGTCCTTTTTTCTATACGTGAACATGGTTTCACTTTTCCATTGTAGATAATTTTTTATAGTTATTACTCCATCCTAGATAGATGTACGTGACAGACTTGATTTGGGCCAAATAATGTTGTATACTATATTGGTATGTAACGTAATATCTTTAAATCTCGGCCATTTATATCTAAAATTGATGGTCAATATAATTTAATCTGTGTGGACGAACATAATCTCTTGTGTGTTTTTAATTTATATGAATAAACATATTTTTTCCTTTATTTTCAATTTCATATATAAAACTTATTATTTATTCTTCTGGTAAGATAAGAGTTATCAATTGGCTGGATTTTTTTTAGCCTTTTAATGTTTATATGATCTTATTCGCAAAAAAAATGTTTATATGATCTCAATTTTTTTCAGACAAAACTCTTTTTTGGCGTGTCCCACTATTGTTCGCCAAAGGGTAGGCCGATCTGGAGTGTGAACTGGGCTGATACTAGTGCCAGGTTGGCCCATGTACAGCGTGCTTGCCTATTGCTTTTTCTGTCTGTTTTCTAATTCAAATCGAAACTGATTACGTGATGATGGCATGTAATCTTTGTAGTGTCCTTCTCACCAGTGGCGGAGACAGCACCCGGCGAGCCGGGCTGCTGCCCGGGCTCCCATGGTGCATGTGCATGGAGCTCTAGTAGTAAACAAATGGTTTACTTACAGTTTGTTTGAGCAAAATCTAATTAACTTGGCATCACGTATACCTTGCCCAGGCTCTAAGTTTGAGCTGGCTCCGCCACTGCTTCTCACACACGTTTGCGGTTGCACTTTTCCATAACTAAATCATTTACGTGACAACGATCTCCAAAAAAAAACATGTACGTGGCACATATCATATGTTCAAAATAGTACATGTACATAATTGTATTGTAACGCTATATCTTTATATCTGAGCCGCTTATCTCTAAACTTTAATGGTTCTCATAATTTAATCTATGTAGATAATAGATAGATAGATAGATAGATAGATAGATAGCAATTAACCTCTCCAAGTTCCCGGCAGCGCTGAGTTGTTTTACATTATTTGTGTGGCTTGCAGGGTACAGTTTTGATTTTTGGAGTTATACGTACTTCATGTAATGAGAGCCGAAAAAGACCAAAAACATATTGCTATTTTTTACTTTTTACTTGACTCTTTTAGGAAAAAAAATATGAAATAAAATTACGGGAAAATTTAGGAGTCTAAAACACTGAGACTGGCTCAGTAGTTTCTATTTGCTATATTGTGCACATCTTAGAAGAATACTATGTAAGTTGCCTGAAATTTAAACTTGGGTAAGTAAAAAATTTAATTGTTGATTCTTTTGACAAGATTTGTGTTGTTTTTTTCCTTTTGTCAATTTTCAGGGCTTCCGGGGCTGAAGATATTTCTATTGGGCTTGAAACCCGTTACTCATTGCCTATTTTTTTTCTATTTTGTATTAGTTTTTCTTTCGTTTATGTTTTCTTTTCCATTCGGTTTTATTTTTCTATGTTGATATTTTTGGGATGTTCGGTGTGTGTAAATATATACACACAAGTACTATACAATAGGAGTACGTGTGTAAATTATACTAGAGTGTGAAAATTTAATATTATATGCTTATTCTTTGCTCACAATTTCAATGCAAAGCTGTGTGCAAGTTCTTTTTCTCTTGAAGGGTAATACCAGTGCCCCTAATTCATTCATGAAAAATCCAGTATTATATATTCTTGCATAATATAGAAAAGCACATTTTTGTGTAAATTGTGTGCAAATATTTTCATTATTTTATTTCATTTTCTTTCTTCTTAAAGGGTAATACCAATGTCACTAATTCATTCTTTCTTAGAAAACTTTATTATTTTGATTTGGTTAAGTTTTTGTTTCATTTATTTTTTTCTTGAAAAGTAATACCAATGCAACTAATTCATTCTTTCTTATTTTGTAAAACGTCTACTAGTGTATGCTTATTCTTGCATATTATTAAAAAAGGTAGTTTCTATGTAAATTTTATCATTACTTGTTTTATTTATTTATCTTTGTTCTTAAAGGGAAGTACCAATGCCACAAATTTATTCTTTCTTAGACAGCTTCTTATTTTTATTTTTCCTTAGTTTTATTTCATTTTCTTCTTCTTTAATGGTAATGCCAATACTAATTCATTCCTTCTTAAGAAACTCCTTTTTGGTAAAATAAATCCACTATAATATACTTATTTTGCATATTTAAAGAAAGCGTAATTTCTTTGTAAATTGCGTGTAAATTTTGTTATTATTTGTTTTATTTTTTCATTTTCTTTCTTCTTAAAGCGTAATACCAATGCCAGTAATTCATTCATTCTTACTCCCTCTGTTTCTAAATATAAGTCCATTACAGATTTCCCTGGGGACTACATAAGGATGTATATACACATATTTTAGAGTGTAGATTCATTCATTTTGCTCCGCATGTAGTCCATATTGGAATCTCTAAAAAGACTTAAATTTACGAATTGAGGGAGTAGAAAAATTTTGTCATTATTTATTATTATTATTTTCCTTCTTGTTAAAGGATAATACCAATGCCACTAATCCATTCTTACTTAGAAAATTTTATCATTTGATTTTGTTTTACCTTTTATTTATTTTTTTTCTTCCTATAGAAAACTACACACATTATAGGCATGCCTACTCCTTTCATCATGCTCATGCGAAGATTAACTGAACTCTAACTTTGTATATATATGCAGACCTCGTAACACAATTAAGTTTCATTGGATCGGTCGATCAAAACTCACACATACATGATATATCTATTAACTCCAACACTTTTGTGTAGTTTCCAAGATCTGTTCAACAAAATATACTACCATAGTTAGCTAGCGTGTGCACTGGAGTACTATTTTGCATGGAGACAAATTTTGGATGGAAAACTGATGTTGAAAATGATACGTTCTTGAAGGTTTTTCCCAAGGGGGGTTCTTTTTTGAATTCCCACGTATCAAAGGACCGGGCTCAAAGTGAGAGTATGCATTTATGCATGTGTGTCGACCGGCCAGAAAGAGAAAGCCCTTGGACAGAGTACGCGCGAGGAAAAAAAAAAGGACACGCTTATGGAGGAGACGGTCGCATGTGGGGAGCACCCTGCCATCTAGCTCCTGTGCAGGTGTGAACGTGTGTGTTGATCCGACGGGGAACTTTCCAGCGTGGTTGATCGAACGGTCAGGAAAGAATTGTGCTAATGAGAAAAGTGACTGACCTAAATATTAATTTCAGTCAGTTGATCCCTTAGGAGATAACATTGGGGATGCCCTTAGGGCATGGAACCTGCTGCATGCGGGACAACGTAGGATGGGAGTCAGGTTAAAACTAAAAGCTATAACCCTACATGCATGCAGTGGCGAGCTACGCAAGCAAAGTTGGACGGGCCGGTACAAAGGAAGGCTAACTATTTTTACCCACATGACCCGGTTTACTCTCAATCCTAATACATTCTACTCCCTCTGTAAACTAATATAAGAGCGTTTAGATAACTAAAATAGTTATCTAAACGCTTTTATAATAGTTTACGGAGGAAGTACTTGCTACTCATAGCTCCACCCGTGTAGCATGCAGAAGAGCCGACCTCTTAAGGTGTGAAAGCTGGTAGAAAGGAGACAAGGAAAAAAAATACAAAGAGTTGAAAAAAGAACTGGATTTTTTTTTATTTTATTTTTTGGAAATCTAAAATGCTCAAGGTTTCACGTGCATGTAAAATTCCATGACAAGATAGCATGCATGGTGTTCTAGAAAAGAACCCGATGCTCCTTGGAAACATTTTCCGAGCCCTGATATTATAATAGAGTTCCCCGATGTCATATCGCCATGAAATTTTACACACCTAGAACGCAGTATCTGATCTGATGCCATATCGCCATGAAATTTTACACAACTAGAACACATTATCTTTCATCTTTCATAGCAGGAGCAGATGAGAGCTCGGGCTCCGAAACGCCGTTATTCATATCTCCACCTTTTTAATTCTCACCCAACAAATATTGTGGACGCACAATTGCTACAACCAGTGGCATTATTATATCACTGTTGTTTCTGAGAAATTTCCTTTCTTGCTTCTCCAACTGGACCGGAAGCAACAACATTTTCACACAGTAAAAGGCCGTTCCAAATATGACTGATCCACACTTCTTGGAACCCCAATTCACGCAACATTTCACATACTAGAATTCAATAGCACAGCCCAGTTTTGGGATTCCCAAACAAGTCTTAAATAAATCAGCAAGATGTAGACATCAAAACACCAAGTATTACAAAAAGTAAAGGACCCACCCACACACTCGAGAATATCATCATCCCAGGGGCACACGAAATAGATGGCCTTGCATTCTTTTTTTAATTTACAACATCGCGTCTATGGTGTAAATAAGAACAATAAATCCGAGTTAGCCCGCTTCAGACTCGAACACTGTCGCAGAAGGAACAACGATGATCTTCGTCCTGGCGACAAAACACACACGGTTGAAGTCAGAGGCCATCGCCAGTTCTTTTCACACATGGCGGCGCATCGGCCTGGTTAGCATCCCCCGCCAACGGGGATTTCACTGCAGAGTTCCACATTGCAGCGTAACAAAATCAATCTACCTAGAAGTTCCTTCCTCTGTATTGCTGCTGCTGCATCTCCTGCAAAACAGATTAAGAAGACACGATTAGAACGGGCAGTTTGCGTCTCCAGCTTAAACAGAGCTGGGGTGTACAACATTTCATTTCAAAAGAGGCATGTGTTGGCTTACAGGTGCATAATAATAGACAGGGCGGGTCTGTCCCATCATCATTTGCTGCCCATACTGCAGACAAGAAAACAAAGTTACTTAGCACGATGGTAGCAAAGAGCATCAGTAATCTCGGCGCATCAGCTTATATGCAATTAGCATGGAATGGCAAACTCATGGTCCAAACATAAGGCAATTAATAAACACCACTGTGTAACATCAACATATGTAATAGCTATATAAACCAAGAGAACCCAGCCTAGGTCTTACTCCCTCCGTTCCTAAATATAATAGCTATATAAGTCCTTTTAGACATATTTGAGAGTGTAGATTCACTCATTTTGCTCCGTATGTAGTCTATAGTGGAATCTCTGAAAGACTTGTATTTAGGAACGGAGGGAGTAGATAGGATCATTAGAAAACTATACGCATAACAGCATGAACGATAAGCCAAAACATGATACATGGGAGGCTGTAAAGAAACTAAGAATGCATAGTGAAGTTCATTTCACGTAAGCTGTCTCACCTGTTGCCCAGAAGGATGCATGTAACCCTGGGGAGAAGATCCAGGCTGAGCATTGTAAACAACAGGCTGTCCACCATACGCCTGCGGGAACTGCAATATAATTACCATAGTGAGGTACAGCAATTACAGGCATAGTTAGCACAAGAAAAAGTTACAGCAATCACTGCCGATGCATCAGAAGTTAGTACAGCCTTTTTACAAGGGGACACAAAATAGAATGTACAATGTTCAAGAACCGCCACATAATTAATAGATAAAATTTAATCGCATCATTTTACAATATATACTGCATATTGGTTCAACTGAAAGCACACTTGGAAACATAACCTAGATATTCTTTTCTACAACCAAGCACACACATCACCTAGAGCCTATGTGCGCCTTGGAAAGCATGGACTACTGCATTTTAAGACCTTGGAAAATAGTGAAGGGCCACAGCCATTAAGAAAAGCTTATCAATAAAATCTACTGATAAGCTTTGGTGCCAGATTAACTGTTTGGCTGATTAGCCTGTGAACTTTTCACTGCAACCATTCACAATTTTTGGGGGGTAAAAACCAACAAATATGTCATAACTGAGACAACTATACGACTCGAGTAACCGCATCACAATGCACACTGATATTAGGTATATAAACTGCATGCTGATATTTGGTAAGATATTGATTGCACGTTGATACTCACTCCGTCCAGAATTACTTGTCGCAGAAATGGATAAAAATGGATGTATCTAGAACTAATATACGTCTAGATACATCCATTTCTGCGACAAGTAATTTTGGACGGAGGGAATATTAGGTAAAATATTAATTGAATGCTGTTATTTGGCAGAATATTAATTGTGTGGCAGATTTAATAGGATGGTGTTAAGTCTAAACTTGTTTATAACCAGTGACAGTGGTGAGTAACTGGAGCATTAAACAAGTTTGGTGCTAAACATTGGGGTGATAATATAGACCATCGGATCAGCATGGTTCGATGGCCGAGACGGTTTTGGTTCTCCGGCCTTCGTGCTTTTATAGGTGTAGAAGATGCATCCATTTGAATTCAAATATTGCAACCATTTTACATAAATAGTAAGTAACTTGGCAACTATCAAAAGTAGAAACTCACCCCCATGCCAACTGGCAAACCAGGTCCAGTAGCCCCCATGTTATTAGGATAATAGTATGTTGCATCAGGCGCTGGAGGGTGATGTGGCCTCGGAGAAGTCAAGGGAGTGAAACTCTTAGCATTAGGGTTCAATTTGAATTCCTGGTACGGAAAACCAATAGTCAGTGCACTTGGCACAGGCGACCAACAAAACACCCAAGCAAAAAACATGGCCAGATATGATACACATATCTACATTACATCCTGACCTTAGCGTTTGGGTTCAAACTTGATTTGTCTGAGCTAAGAGATCCCATCGAAGAACTTGGTGATAAGCCTGGAGCAGCACTTGCAGCAACACGCTCGGATGTTAATGGTGTAGAACTGCCATGTCTTTGAGAAGAATTCGCATATTCAGGCGCAGAAGGAAGTTTGCTGGGTAGAGTCGAATCTTGTGCCAAACCATCTGATGACTTGTTTCCTTGGCCAGAAGATGAAGGCTCAGACGCACGCAACCTTGAAGGTGCTCCTTCCAAATCTGTCACAAGATCAGAAAAGTATCATACACTCTGCTGCTGAAAACAATTCATGGAATTTAGAATGTTGAAGCTGAAAGAAATTAAAACTAATAAGGCCACAAATTGTTTCCATTAAAAAACATGAGTTTATGATTTCATGGTAAAGGGAATCAAGGGTTGTAATTGGTATTATGTCGCTGTTGAAAAAATAAAATAGAACTATCAATAAAAAAATGAAAAGATAAACAACAATAATAAACAGTGGATCTAAATCTCCTCCCTCCATCGCAAAATGTGCATGCAATCAAAGAAGCTCCGACATTTGCAGCTGCCAGAAGTATAATCCACCTGGCATGCTCTAGTGAAGAAACGATTCCATTTAAATTGTAGAATTACTTGTTACATAAAATGACTGGATCGAACTTACGTACTGACTAACAGGACACTATCTATCGCTGGTCGATACAACACAACAGAACAATACGTTTTGATATTTTCTTGGCCCATTCAACTACATCTCACAAGAGCCCAAAGTACCACACCAGACGCGTAAAATCAAGAATAACCAGACCTAGCAGCTAACACATGAAACCAATGTTACAACAATACATTTTAAACAGGCAAAGAATAATTTATTAAACTTCCAAATAAGGCATAATTTACTGCTCACCTTCAGAAATCAGCGGCCTACCCCCTTCAGGTAACTGTTGAAATGAGCAGGAAAATCCAAAATCAGGCACGAAAAGAACAGCTTTGCACAGTTATATAAACAAAAGATGACTGGATTCAGGTACGAGCAGTGCTTTAATAATTATATTGGCAAAAAGGGAGCCTTACAGTATTCTCAGGTTGCAAGATCCTGTTGTCTTTGTCACCGCTACTATCTTTACTTCTCTTACCATCCAACCTAGGGTTCATAGTAAATGTGTCAATCACTATATTACAAATCAATATATTTGAACTGAAGTCCACTATCCTAGAATGTCCATGCTAATGATGTCGACAGTCATGATAACGAACATCACATTAGCAATAGTGAGCAGGAATATTGAAAATTAAAAAGGTGTCAGAAACAATAAAAAATGGAACTCGTAGACAAAGGAAGCATCAGAGAGACAATGATGATAGGCTGCTAGCAGTGTTCCTGGGGATAAGGGAATGTAAATAACTCCTTAAAAGATGTAGATTGAAGATTAACAAGAGAAGTGTCAAAAACGATAAAACTGGAAGTCGTAGACAAAGGAAGCATCAGAGAGGAAGTGATGATAGGCTGCTAGCAGTGTTTCTGTACCATATCAAGGATGGATAAAAGCACTAACATGGTAGTGCCTGCTTCTTTAGCCTCCACTTGAAATAAGTTTGCAGTATAGCTAGCGTATATCCTAAACCAGCTTATTCCAAGACATATCATATGGTTACCAAACAAAAACTTGAAGAACCTTTTGCTTGAGTAAGAAACAGAACTAGGCTCAAACTTAGTTGGACAAAATCCCAAATAGGTCAAATCACAGAAACAGAAATAAAAGTAGTTTCACGGGAACAGTACACAGAAGTAGTGTGTTCAGTCTGACACAAGCTGCCACACAAGGTTGAGTTGAATCAAATTCGATGTGCCACCAAATCGGTAGCCACGAGTTACACCAAGTTTGGCTAAATTTCAGTATATGACGGCTGGGCTAGGGAGCCTACACGGTTTGAAGAGTGACCTACACTAACAGTTAGAGAAAAGGAAAAGTACATCCCTAGTGATCCAGCTAAGGAGTGTGAGGCCGGTAGTTGGGCATCTGGGATTGGTTAAGATTGCATCCTTCAAACTGGAGACAGTATTACTTAGGGATCAAGTAAGTCTTCCACATATAAGGAGATGTGACCATGATGAATCAACCAATGAGCAAACCAGGCAAACGCCCACCATGAGGATTGCTAACTTGCCACATATGCAAAAGATATTGTACCTGTTGGCGTCAGCAGGCAAAAGCTTGTTTGACTGGTATTCAGCAGTGGCAGACAAATGAGTACCACCAGATATATGGGAAGATGATTTGTCATCCTACAAGTCAAAAATACGAACTGATATTAAACACTTGATGATATTTAAATGAAATGGTCATAAATTAGTGTGTTAGAATATTTATTCTTTCATAAATATATCATTTTACAAAAAGGTGCTGCTGAATAAATGAAAAGGTCTACTTCTTAAACATTAAATTCTTGAACACAGCGGCCCGCAGTTGGGAAATCCCAGATAATGAAAACCTCTCACAAATTAGAAATTCAATAAACCTAGCAGCAAGGAAACAGATGTGGCATATTTATTATGAGACAGACCAAACCTATACCACTTAAAACAATGACAAAGGCATACAACCATACTTGTAACTATGACTTAGTAGAACACATGAAGACGCATTAGTTGATCCATTATGGGGGGAAATACTATTCTGTAAGATATCTTCTTCTATGGAAATTCCATGCAGCTCCTTAAGACTTAAATTGGTGTAATAGTGTTCGAATCAAATGGGTCTAATGCATAACAGCTCCTTAACTTACAGTCAACTCCTTGGACCTGAGATTTGGACATTTAGTTCCCAAAAGTAGTGTAGTTGAGTGAGTGACATTTTGTTCCCATAATTAGTGTAGTTGAGTACGTAAAGGACCAAAGTATGTCTATTTAGAGATGGCATGCCAACTTAGTTCAATCAAAATCATGCTTGACTGGTGGATACACTCATGCAAATTTAAGACCACAGTCCACATTATCTTTTTCCTATTTTCACTACTCCCTCCGTTCAGAAATATAAGATGTTTTGGATATTTCAAATATGGACTACATACGGACTGAAATGAGTGAACAAACAAACTAAAACGTGTCTATATACATTCGATTCAGAAGAAAGTTAAAACATCTTCTACTTGTGAACGGAGGGAGTAACATATACTCCCTCTGTTTTTATTTAGTCCGCGTATTAGCTTTGGTCAAAGTCAAGCTTTATAAACTTTGACGAAGTTTATAAACAAAAATATTAACATATACAATAACAAATCAACAACATTAGATTTATTATTGAATGTACTTTCACATCATATAGATTTGTTATGGTAAATGTCTATATTGTTTTCTATAAACTTGGTCAAACTTTACGAAGTTTGACTTTAGTCAACTCTAATATGCAGAGTAAATAAAAACGGAGGGAGTACATCAGATCAATTATCATGCCAAATGGTGTAAATACAGCATATATGCCAAATGGTGTAAATACAGCATATGTAACGTCGTTTCATTTCCATACCATTGTGGATGAACACACTGGCAAATCCTTGGTATCAATGCTAACTGGCCTGCTTGGGACATTTGTAAAGGGTTTAACTGTGGTATCAGTATCCCTCCGAACTGCAGAATATTTGATCTCTTCATCATGCTCCAAATCTTCATCCAAGTATAAACCTCTTTCCTGCGTAAGTAACCTCAGCATTTCAAACATTTTGTCTAAATTATTGTGCATATGTTTGTCTGTTACTATTTTTACGCAGTCTGTCAACACTTCCTTTGACGTCCGTCCATCAAGCACACCACAAGTGGAAGTGGGAGTAGTGAAAAAATTGTGAAACTAACAAGCACCTTCACCATAAACATTTGTAGCCATAAGTGCAGAGAAGCCTACCTCGGCAAGATGAAGATCTTCTGTATCTTCACCCTCTATTTCTCGTGCTATCCTTGAAGCATGCTTTTCAAGCTCTCTCATATGAGGACCTCGCTCAAGCTTTGTGGTATAAAGATCTTCATTGAAAGTACTCTTTACCCCAAACAAAGCTGCATTTGTCTCGAACTGGTCCCAGCTCCTACAAACATACTGACTATCAATCATCATGATGACAAAATCGATATAACAAGAAAAACATGTATAACACCGGCACTGTCATGAACTCATGATAATAAAGAAGCACCATTTCCATAAAGGTATGTTCAAGAAATGTAACCAAAAAAATCATGCCAACAGGTTTAGCAATAGAAAACAATTTCTGCATAAACTTGTTCTTTTGCTTAGTTCATTGTTTCTAATAAGTACTAATGATGTGACCATGGTTGACAGAGAGATTTCCATCTAAAACAGTAAGTTTATGCAAGAACTTTGGTAGAGTATTAACCTAAACAAAAAAATGCCTAACTATCGGCAGGCAAAGCAATATACTGACATAGCACGTGAATATTTTTCATAGCTTGGCAAGGCGTTTTTTTTTAATAAAGAATATTTGTCTTCATTTTTACAAAACCAAAATATACATCACATCAACATGAAAAGGATGAACAAGGAAGATATACATGCAATGACTACTCGCAATAAACAATTCCAGGTATCTCAAGTAAATTAATTACCACTTCCATAACCATTTGAATGAATCACAATGAGAAGATTGAATATTACTAACAAACATCAAGATAAGCCTTCACTTAGCTTTTCATTACCTATGTCCCTTTCTGTCAAATTTTTCCAATTCAATGCAGTCTGAATCCCCTTCATCTGGTGCCCAGCGTTCAAGCTCCCTCTCTTCAGGGAAATGAGAACGAGAGATGGCAGAATCTATCATCAAGTCTTTCCTTTTGTCATGGACAGGACCTTTTGGCAGTTCATCACCGCCTAGTGTTACGTCCTAGTAATTTATCAAGAGATAGACATTACACAAGAATGCAAAAAAATAGGGCAACGATTCATGGAAGATGCAATTCAAGTCCAAAGTAACATCCATGGTGCCCATATAAACCAACAATGGAGTCAGCTAAGAATTATAACCACGGTCAACTGAATTGTTGTTTGTTTGTTTGCTAGGAGAACAAACCTTGGCGAAAACCTGAACAAGTTCCCGTGCTGGTATTATCATAGTCTCCGGCTTTCTTATAACATCAGAGGTATTAATTTGTCCTCCCACAGAAGTATCCTTTATCGGCTGTGCCATTTTTAAGATAATTCCTGCAACAGGGTTTGATTCTAAGTACATGCAGAGTGCAAGGAAAATACAATCTAAGGGAAATGTCACCAAGTGATAAGTAAATAAGTGCTAAAAACGGTTTAAACAAAGCATAAAGATAGATCAGGGGGAAAAGAGAGAGAGGTGGTACCGAAGTCTTTATCGGTGTTTGTTGCGTGGAAGATCCCAGAGATAACAGATCCATTTTTGACATGCACATCCACATGATGCCCAATAATTTGAGTCATAACATAGACTAGTCGATCCCGTGAAGGGTTTGCATGCCCAAGTTTGCCTCCATTTTCTGAACCCAGAAAGAACCTTATCAACAGAAGTTCTTTCACAATAATACCACATAAAAAGAGATGAGATATTCACCTGCACTGGTAAACCCACCAGATGAAGATCTCATCAGGTGTGATTTACTATCATGCCTTCCACTACCCTCCCTATCAAGCTTCCGGTGGGGGGCTCCATTGGCGGAAGTCCTAAGAGGTGCATGCTGCTGTTGGCGACTCATCATGCCTGTATGCACAACATAAGAAGCTCAGCATTACTGCTACATATAAGCATGATAAGAAACTTGGAACTAAAAGCGGAGGCAAATATAAAACACACAGGTGCATAGATCCCAAACACAAATAGTGTTATTATTTACTTATTATTGTAGATTGACTAGATGCCGGCCATCATACCTTAACATGCATATAAGCTACCAAAATGATTACCTAGCATTGCAATTACGTCTGGAGATCATTATGCTTACTGTACAAGCTTCTGCTATCAAAAGCATCCAAGACAGAGGTTCACATTTCAACAACCGAATTGAGATACTAAAAGCAGATAGAGAGGGCGCTAACGAAAAGGGAAACTGTGGTCGGCTCATTTGGCAAGGCAAGACCGACCTTACCAAGAGATCTTCACATAAATAAAGCTAAACAATACAATGGTGGCACCATGTGACGAACAATGTGCACCGCGTCTGCAAACAATAACCGTAAATACTCGTCTCCAATCCTAGATGAACTAGTGCTGGCTTCTACTGCTGCTCCACAAAAGTATGCGGTGATGATGAACACTTGGCAACGAGCAAACAAGCAAATCTGGCAGGGAACCAGCCATTCTTATATATAACCTAGAGGATATAGGACAACACAGGTTGTTCCTTGTAGCGATTTCTGTGTGTGGTCCTTGCAGACCAAGTAGACGAACGTCGGCCACTGGGCTCTACAGTGACTTCCTTCCACCGTGCTACTTGAGCGCTAGCCGGAGCTGTAGTGCACGGCGACGCAAGCACAAGGCCTAGCTACGTCGGT
Organism: Aegilops bicornis; assembly: GCA_021605145.1. Taxonomy (NCBI): domain Eukaryota; kingdom Viridiplantae; phylum Streptophyta; class Magnoliopsida; order Poales; family Poaceae; genus Aegilops; species Aegilops bicornis. The sequence goes on along the minus strand of CM038674.1, from coordinate 8,387,563 downwards.
CACGGGGAAGAACGCAAATCATCCCGTACACAGAGAAACCAGCTCGCGGAAGCCGGGGGCAGACGGAATCCGGCCGGAGCGACGGCCCCCTCCGTGGATCCCGGCGGATCGCTCCCCGGATCCCGCAGATCTAGACCCTCGCGGGGTGGGTGGGCGAGGATGGGGGGGGGCAGCATACCTGCCGCGGCGGGGCGGAGACCTCGGCGACGGGGGAGCCGGGGGGGGGGGCGGTCTGCCGCGGGGCGAGGAGGCGGGCGGGCGGGCGGAACCCTAGCGGCGGGCGGCGGCGGCGGGAGGCGGCGGGGGGCGAGCGGGCGGGCGGGCAGAGAGAGACCGAATGGATCGATGGTCTCCGCGGGTGCGGAGCCGCGGGGTTTTTGGCTGGCGCGGCGTGAGCCGAGCCGACCCGGGGGAGGGAGCCGAGCTGGCCCCGGGGCGGGGGCCTACCGCCGCTGGAATCTTCGCGCGTCCAGTCAGCGACGGTCGTCGCCGTCGGGCCGCGACCGCGCCGTCACCGTTACCGTTAGCATGCCCTGCGCGACGTGCAGTTAGACCGATGTTACTCTTGAAGTAACCCCCACTATGGGCAGCCTCGCTGTCTTCCTGGCAGCCACACGCAGTAACACTTTTCTTTCTTTCTTCTTTTTCTTGTTTCTCTATTTGTTTTCAAATAGACATGAATCTATTACAAAACAACCCATTATGATAAAAAAAACTACATCAAGGTCCCTGGACCGCAGAACAATCTCTATCGACGTCATAACGAGCCGAAGCCGGCCTAAACTTGTCGATGACCTTTAGATTTTTTTTCTGGAGTCAAATGGTGTATAGTTTGACCATCTTTGCTGGGAGACCATCAACAGCTTACAATGCTAAAGCGATATAATATGCAAAGATATTTTTACTGTGTATTTTTTGATGGTGTTAATTTTGGAATTGTAGTTCTCGGTAGGTTTTATTACAAACTTGGCTTTGAACCGCTCGACTTTAGAAAAGGATTAGTAGGCCTTGTTTCTTGATACAGTCAATTCCCGACCCCCCGCCCAACCAACCCAAATGATATCGGGGCGGTACACCTTTCCCTCGCCTCTCTGATGTGTGTGGCGTTCAGAAATGATGAACTTACAAAATTAGAAGAACTATAAGTACGTCAAATAGAAACTCGAGAAAAAGAACATATTTACCCTACCTCCTTCGTGGCATCGGGCGGTACACCTTTCCTCGCCTCTCGATGTGTGTGGCGTTAGAAATGATGAACTTACAAAATTAGAAGAATTATAAGTACGTCAAATAGAAACTCGAGGAAAAAGAACATATTTACCCCTACCTCCTTCGTGGCGTCGGTGGTACACCTTTCCTCGCCTCTCGATGTGTGGCGTTAGGAAATGATGAACTTACAAAATTAGAAAAGAACTATAAGTACGTCAAATAGAAACTCCGAGAAAAAGAACATATTTACCCTACCTCCTTCGTGGCGTCGGGCGGTACACCTTTCCCTCGCCTCGATGTGTGGCGTTCAAATAATGAACTTACAAAATTAGAAAAGAACTATAAGTACGTCAAATAGAAACTCAGGAAAAAGAACATATTTACCCCTACCTCCTTCGTGGGCGTCAGGTACACCTTTCCCTCGCCTCTCCGATGTGTGGCGTTCGTAAATGATGAACTTACAAAATTAGAAGAACTATAAGTACGTCAAATAGAAACTCCGAGAAAAAGAACATATTTACCCCTACCTCCTTCGTATGCGTCAGGCGGTACACCTTTCCTCGCCTCTCGATGTGTGGCGTTGAAATGATGAACTTACAAAATTAGAAGAACTATAAGTACGTCAAATAGAAACTCCGAGGAAAAAGAACATATTTACCGTACCTCCTTCGTGGCGTCAGGCGGTACACCTTTCCTCGCCTCTCGATGTGTGGCGTTAGAAATGATGAACTTACAAAATTAAAAGAACTATAAGTACGTCAAATAGAAACTCCGAGGAAAAAGTACATATTTACCCCTACCTCCTTCGTATGCGTCGGGCGGTACACCTTTCCTCGCCTCTCGATGTGTGGCGTTCAGAAATGATGAACTTACAAAATTAGAAGAACTATAAGTACGTCAAATAGAAACTCCGAGAAAAAGAACATATTTACCCTACCTCCTTCGTGGCGTCGGGCAGTACACCTTTCCTCGCCTCTCGATGTGTGGCGTTAAATGATGAACTTACAAAATTAGAAGAACTATAAGTACGTCAAATAGAAACTCCGAGGAAAAAGAACATATTTACCCCTACCTCCTTCGTATGCGTCGAGGCGGTACACCTTTCCCTCGCCTCTCGATGTGTGGCGTTGAAATGATGAACTTACAAAATTAGAAGAACTATAAGTACGTCAAATAGAAACTCAGGAAAAAGAACATATTTACCCCTACCTCCTTCGTGGCGTCGGGCGGTACACCTTTCCTCGCCTCTACGATGTGTGGCGTTAGAAATGATGAACTTACAAAATTAGAAGAACTATAAGTACGCCAAATAGAAACTCCGAGGAAAAGAACATATTTACCCTACCTCCTTATGGCGTCGAGGCGGTACACCTTTCCTCGCCTCTCGATGTGTATGCGTTGAAATGATGAACTTACAAAATTAGAAGAACTATAAGTACGTCAAATAGAAACTCCGAGGAAAAAGAACATATTTACCCTACCTCCTTCGTGGCGTCAAGGCGGTACACCTTTCCTCGCCTCTCGATGTGTGGCGTTCAGAAATGATGAACTTACAAAATTAGAAGAACTATAAGTACGTCAAATAGAAACTCCGAGGAAAAAGAACATATTTACCCCTACCTCCTTCGTGGCGTCAAGGCGGTACACCTTTCCTCGCCTCTCGATGTGTGGCGTTCAGAAATGATGAACTTACAAAATTAGAAGAACTATAAGTACGTCAAATAGAAACTCCGAGGAAAAAGAACATATTTACCCCTACCTCCTTCGTATGGCGTCGAGGCGGTACACCTTTCCTCGCCTCTCGATGTGTGGCGTATGCTCAGAAATGATGAACTTACAAAATTAGAAGAACTATAAGTACGCCAAATAGAAACTCCGAGGAAAAAGAACATATTTACCCCTACCTCCTTCGTAGGCGTCGGGCGGTACACCTTTCCCTCGCCTCTCGATGTGTGGCGTTCAGAAATGATGAACTTACAAAATTAGAAGAACTATAAGCACGTCAAATAGAAACTCCGAGGAAAAGAACATATTTACCCCTACCTCCTTCGTGGCGTGGTACACCTTTCCCTCGCCTCTCGATGTGTGGCGTTCAGAAATGATGAACTTACAAAATTAGAAGAACTATAAGTCGTCAAATAGAAACTCCGAGGAAAAGAACATATTTACCCCTACCTCCTTCGTGGCGTCAAGGTACACCTTTCCTCGCCTCTCGATGTGTGGCGTTAGAAATGATGAACTTACAAAATTAGAAGAACTATAAGTACGTCAAATAGAAACTCCGAGGAAAAGAACATATTTACCCCTACCTCCTTCGTGGGCGTCGGGCGGTACACCTTTCCTCGCCTCTCGATGTGTGGCGTTCAGAAATGATGAACTTACAAAATTAGAAGAACTATAAGTACGTCAAATAGAAACTCCGAGGAAAAGAACATATTTACCCCTACCTCCTTCGCGTGGCGTCGGGCGGTACACCTTTCCTCGCCTCTCGATGTGTGGCGTTCAGAAATGATGAACTTACAAAATTAGAAGAACTATAAGTACGTCAAATAGAAACTCCGAGGAAAAAGAACATATTTACCCCTACCTCCTTCGTGGCGTCAGGCGGTACACCTTTCCTCGCCTCTCGATGTGTGGCGTTCAGAAATGATGAACTTACAAAATTAGAAGAACTATAAGTACGTCAAATAGAAACTCCGAGGAAAAAGAACATATTTACCCCTACCTCCTTCGTGGCGTCGGGGCGGTACACCTTTCCTCGCCTCTCGATGTGTGGCGTTGAAATGATGAACTTACAAAATTAGAAGAACTATAAGTACGCCAAATAGAAACTCCGAGGAAAAAGAACATATTTACCCCTACCTCCTTCGTGGCGTCGGGCGGTACACCTTTCCTCGCCTCTCGATGTGTGGCGTTAAATGATGAACTTACAAAATTAGAAGAACTATAAGTACGTCAAATAGAAACTCCGAGGAAAAAGAACATATTTACCCCTACCTCCTTCGTGGCGTCAGGCGGTACACCTTTCCTCGCCTCTCGATGTGTGGCGTTCAGAAATGATGAACTTACAAAATTAGAAGAACTATAAGTACGTCAAATAGAAACTCCGAGGAAAAAGAACATATTTACCCTACCTCCTTCGTGGCGTCGGGCGGTACACCTTTCCCTCGCCTCTCGATGTGTGGCGTTCAGAAATGATGAACTTACAAAATTAGAAGAACTATAAGTACGTCAAATAGAAACTCCGAGGAAAAGAACATATTTACCCCTACCTCCTTCGTGGCGTCAAGCGGTACACCTTTCCTCGCCTCTCCGATGTGTGGCGTTCAGACATGATGAACTTACAAAATTAGAAGAACTATAAGTACGTCAAATAGAAACTCCGAGGAAAAAGAACATATTTACCCCTACCTCCTTCGTGGCGTCGGGGCAGTACACCTTTCCTCGCCTCTCCGATGTGTGTATGCTCAGAAATGATGAACTTACAAAATTAGAAGAACTATAAGTACGTCAAATAGAAACTCCGAGGAAAAAGAACATATTTACCCTACCTCCTTCGTGGCGTCAGGCGGTACACCTTTCCTCGCCTCTCGATGTGTGGCGTTCAGAAATGATGAACTTACAAAATTAGAAGAACTATAAGTACGTCAAATAGAAACTCCGAGGAAAAAGAACATATTTACCCTACCTCCTTCGTAGGCGTCGGCGGTACACCTTTCCTCGCCTCTCGATGTGTGGCGTTCAGAAATGATGAACTTACAAAATTAGAAGAACTATAAGTACGTCAAATAGAAACTCCGAGGAAAAAGAACATATTTACCCTACCTCCTTCGTGGCGTCAGGCGGTACACCTTTCCTCGCCTCTCGATGTGTGGCGTTCAGAAATGATGAACTTACAAAATTAGAAGAACTATAAGTACGTCAAATAGAAACTCCGAGGAAAAGAACATATTTACCCCTACCTCCTTCGTAGGCGTCGGGCGGTACACCTTTCCCTCGCCTCTCGATGTGTGGCGTTCAGAAATGATGAACTTACAAAATTAGAAGAACTATAAGTACGTCAAATAGAAACTCCGAGGAAAAAGAACATATTTACCCGTACCTCCTTCGTGGCGTCGGGGCGGTACACCTTTCCCTCGCCTCTCGATGTGTGGCGTTAGAAATGATGAACTTACAAAATTAGAAGAACTATAAGTACGTCAAATAGAAACTCCGAGGAAAAAGAACATATTTACCCTACCTCCTTCGTGGCGTGGGCGGTACACCTTTCCTCGCCTCTCGATGTGTGGCGTTCAGAAATGATGAACTTACAAAATTAGAAGAACTATAAGTACGTCAAATAGAAACTCCGAGGAAAAAGAACATATTTACCCCTACCTCCTTCGTGGCGTCGGGGCGGTACACCTTTCCCTCGCCTCTCTGATGTGTGGCGTTCAGAAATGATGAACTTACAAAATTAGAAGAACTATAAGTACGTCAAATAGAAACTCCGAGGAAAAAGAACATATTTACCCCTACCTCCTTCGTGGCGTCGGGGCGGTACACCTTTCCGTGGCGTTCAGAAATGATGAACTTACAAAATTAGAAGAACTATAAGTACGTCAAATAGAAACTCCGAGGAAAAAGAACATATTTACCCCTACTGTTGGGGAACGTAGTAATTTCAAAAAATTTCCTACGCACACGCAAGATCATGGTGATGCATAGCAACGAGAGGGGAGAGTGTTGTCTACGTACCCTCGTAGACCCGAGCGAAGCGATCACAACGTAGAGGAAGTAGTCGTGACGTTCTCCTCGCGATCCAACCGATCCAAGCGCCGTTACTCCGGCGCCTCCGAGTTCTTGGCACACGCTTAGCTCGGTGATGCTCCTCAGGCTCCGATCCAAAGCAAAGCTCGGGAGAGAGTTCCGTCAAAGACGACGGCGTGGTGGCGATCTTGATGTTCTATCGACGCAGGCTTCTCGCCAAGCACCGCTTCTGATATGACCGAGGTGGAATATGATGGAGGGGGCACCGACACCTGCTAAGGAACGATCTCAAGGATCAACTTGTGTGTTCTAGGGTGCCCCCTGCCCGTGATATAAAGGAGCAAGGGGAGGGCCGGCCGCCCTAGGAGGCGCCAAGGGAGGGGGAGTCCTCCTCCTAGTGGGAGTAGGACTCCCTTTCCTAGTCCAACTAGGAAGGAGGAAGGGGAAGGAAAGAGAGGGAGAGGGAGAGGGAAGGGGGCCGCGCCTCCTTGTCCAGTCGGACTCCCCATGGGGGGCGCCACCTCCTGGTTTAGCCCTCTCTCTCCCCCTTTGGCCCAATAAGGCCCATTACTTCCCCGGGGGTTTCGGTAACCCCTCGGCACTCCGGTTTTCTCCTAAACTTCGAACCTTTCCTGTCCGAATATAGCCGTCAATATATCAATCTTTATGTCTCGATCATTTCGAGACTCCTCGTCATGTCCGTGATCACATCCGGGACTCGAACTCCTTCGGTACATCAAAATACACAAAACTCATAATATAACCGCCATCGAAACCTTAAGCGTGCGGACCCTACGGTTCGAGAACAATGTAGACATGACCGAGACACGTCTCCGTCAATAACCAATAGCGGGACCTGGATGCCCATATTGGCTCCTACATATTCTCTGAAGATCTTTATCGGTCGAGACCGCATAACAACATACGTTGTTCCCTTTGTCATCGGTATGTTACTTGCCCGAGATTCGATCGTCAGTATCCAATACCTAGTTCAATCTCATTCTTGGCAAGTCTCTTTACTCGTTCCGTAATACATCATCTCACAGCTAACTCATTAGTTGTAATGCTTGCAAGGCTTAGTGATGTGTATTACCGAGAGGGCCCAGAGATACCTCTCCACAATCGGAGTGACAAATCCTAATCTCGAAATACGCCAACCCAACATCTGCCTTTGGAGACACCTGTAGTACTCCTTTATAATCACCCGATTACGTTGTGACGTTTGGTAGTACCAAAGTGTTCCTCCGTGGCCGGAGTTGCATATTCTCATAGTTATAGGAACATGCATAAGTCATGGATAAAAGCAATAGCAACATACTAAACGATCGGGTGCTAAGCTAATGGAATGGGTCATGTCAATCAGATCATTCAACCAATGATGTGACCTTGTTAATCAAATGACAACTCCTTTGTCTATTGTTAGGAAACATAACCATCTTTGATTAACAAGCTAGTCTATTAGAGGCATACTAGTGACACTCTGTTTGTCTATGTATTCACACATGTATTATGTTTCCGGTTAATACAATTCTAGCATGAACAATAAACATTTATCATGAAATAAGGAAATAAATAATAACTTTATTATTGCCTCTAGGGCATATTTCCTTGATCTCCCACTTGCACTAGAGTCAATAATCTAGATTACATAGTAATGATTCTAACACCCATGGAGTCTTGGTGCTGATCATGTTTTGCTCGTGGAAGAGGCTTAGTCAACGGGTCTGCTACATTCAGATCCGTATGTATCTTGCAAATCTCTATGTCTCCCACCGACTAAGTCCCGGATGGAATTGAAGCGTCTCTTGATGTGTTTGGTTCTCTTGTGAAATCTGGATTCCTTTGCTAAAGCAATTGCTCCAAAGATTGTCACAAAAGATTTTCATTGGACCCGATGCACTAGGTATGACACCTAGATCGGATATGAACTCCTTCATCCAGACTCCTTCATTAGCTGCTTCCGAAGCTGCTATGTATTCCGCTTCACATGTAGATCCCGCTACGACGCTTTGTTTAGAACTGCACCAACCGACAGCTCCCGTTTAGTGTAAATACGTATCCGGTTTGCGATTTAGAATTGTCCGGATCGATGTCAAAGCTTGCATCAACGTAACCGTTTACGATGAGCTCTTTGTCACCTCCATATACGAGAAACATATCCTTAGTCCTTTTCGTGTATTTCAGATGTTCTTGACCGCTGTCGATGATCCACTCTGGATTACTTTGGTACCTCCCTGCTAAGCTTATAGCAAGGCACACATCAGGTCTGGTACACAGACATTGCATACATGATAGAGCCTATGGCTGAGGCATAGGGAACATCTTTCATTTTCTCTCTATCTTCTGCGGTGGTCGGGCATTGAGTCTTACTCAACTTCACACCTTGTAACACAGGCAAGAACCCTTTCTTTGCTTGATCCATTTTGAACTTCTTCAAAATTTTGTCAAGGTATGTGCTTTGTGAAAGTCCAATTAAGCGTCTTGATCTATCTCTATAGATTTTGATGCCCAATATGTAAGCAGCTTCACCGAGGTCCTTCATCGAAAAACTCTTATTCAAGTATCCCTTTATGCTATCCAGAAATTCTATATCATTTCCGATTAGTAATATGTCATCTACATATAATATCGTAAATGCTACAGAGCTCCCACTCACTTTCTTGTAAATACAAAGCTTCTCCAAAAGTCCAGATAAACCCAAATGCTTTGATCACACTATCAAAGCGTTTATTCCAACTCCGAGATGCTTGCACCAGTCCATAAATGGATCGCTGGAGCTTGCACACTTTGTTAGCTCCCTTTGGATCGATAAAACCTTCTCGTTGCATCATATACAACTCTTCTTCCGTAAATCCATTCAGAATGCGTCTTTACATCCATTTGCCAAATTTCATAATCATAAAATGCGGCAATTGCTAACATGATTCGGACAGACTTAAGCATCGCTACGGGTGAGAAGGTCTTATCGTAGTCAATCCCTTGAACTTGTCGAAAACCCTTTGCGACAAGTCGAGCTTTGTAGACAGTAATATTACCGTCAGCGTCAGTCTTCTTCTTGAAGATCCACTTGTTTTCTATTGCTTGCCGACCCTCGGGCAAGTCAACCAAAGTCCACACTTTGTTTTCATACATGGATCCCATCTCAGATTTCATGGCCTCAAGCCATTTTGCGGAATCTGGGCTCACCATCGCTTCTTCATAGTTCGTAGGTTCATCATGATCTAGTAGCATGACTTCCAGAACAGGATTACCGTACCACTCTGGTGCGGATCTTACTCTGGTTGATCTACGAGGCTCAGTAGTAACTTGATCTGAAGTTTCATGATCATCATCATCAACTTCCTCACTATTTGGTGTAGATGTCGCGAAACCGGTTTACGTGATAAACTACTTTCAAATAAGGGAGAAGGTACAGATTACCTCATCAAGTTCTACTTTCCTCCCACTCACTTCTTTCGAGAGAAACTCCTTCTCTAGAAAGGATCCATTCTTAGCAACAAATGTCTTGCCTTCGGATCTGTGATAGAAGGTGTACCCAACTGTCTCCTTTGGGTATCCTATGAAGACACATTTCTCCGATTTAGGTTCAAGCTTATCAGGTTGAAGCTTTTTCACATAAGCATCGCATCCCCAAACTTTAAGAACGACAACTTTGGTTTCTTGCTAAACCATAGTTCATAAGGTGTCGCCTCAACGGATTTTGACGGTGTTCTATTCAGCGTGAATGCGGCCGTCTCAAGAGCATAACCCCAAAACGATAGCGGTAAATCTGTAAGAGACATCATAGATCGCACCATATCTAGTAAAGTGCGATTACGACGTTCGGACATACCATTGCTGTGGTGTTCCGGTGGCGTGAGTTGCGAAACTATTCCGCATTGTTTCAAATGTAGACCAAACTCGTAACTCAAATATTCGCCTCCACGATCAGATCGTAGAAACTTTATTTTCTTATTACGATGATTTTCAACTTCACTCTGAAATTCTTTGAACTTTTCAAATGTTTCAGACTTATGTTTCAATAAGTAGATATACCCATATCCGCTTAAATCATCTGTGAAGGTGAGAAAATAACGATATCCGCCATACGAGCCTCAACATTCATTGGACCACATACATCTGTATGTATGATTTCCAACAAATCTGTTGCTCTCTCCATAGTACCGGAGAACGGGTTTTAGTCATCTTGCCCATGAGGCACGGTTACATAAGTGCCAAGTGATTCATAATCAAGTGACTCCAAAAGTCCATCAAGATGGAGTTTCTTCATGCGCTTTATACCGATATGACCTAAACGGCGATTGCCACACATAAGTCGCACTATCATTATCAACTCTGCATCTTTTGGTTTCAACATTATGAATATGTGTATCACTACTATCGAGATTCATTAAAATAGACCACTCTTCAAGGGTGCATGACCATAAAAGATATTATTCATATAAATAGAACAACCATTATTCTCTGATTTAAATGAATAACCGTCTCGCATCAAACAAGATCCAGATATAATGTTCATGCTCAACGCTGGCACCAAATAACAATTATTTAGGTCTAAAACTAATCCCGAAGGTAGATGTAGAGGTAGCGTGCCGACCGCGATCACATCGACTTTGGAACCATTTCCACGCCGCATCGTCACCTCGCCCTTTGCCGGTGTTCGCTTAATCCGTAGTCCCTGCTTCGAGTTGCAAATATTAGCAAATGTAACCAGTATCAAATACCAGTGCTCTGCGAGCTCTAGTAAGGTACACATCAATAACATGTATATCACATATACCTTTGTTCACCTTGCCATCCTTCTTATCCGCCAAATACTTGGGGCAGTTCCGCTTCGGTGACCAGTCTGCCTTTGAGAAGCACTCGATTTCAGGTTTAGGTCCAGACTTGGGTTTCTTCTCCTGAGCGACAACTTGTTTGCTGTTCTTCTTGAAGTTCCCCTTCTTCTTCCCTTTGCCTTTCTTCTTGAAACTAGTGGTCTTATTGACCATCAACACTTGATGCTCCTTCTTGATTTCTACCTCCGCAGCCTTTAGCATTGCGAAGAGCTCGAGCATAGTCTTTACTAACCCTTGCATATTATAGTTCATCACGAAGCCTTTGTAGCTTGGTGGCGGTGATTGAAGAATTCTGTCAATGACACAATCATCCGGAAGATCAACTCCCAGTTGAGTCAAGTGATTGTAATACCCGGACATTACGAGTATGTGCTCACCGACAGACCCATTCTCCTCCATCTTGCAGCTATAGAACTTATTGGAGACTTCATATCTCTCAATCCGGGCATTACATTGAAATATCAACTTCAACTCCTGGAACATCTCATATGCTCCATGACGCTCAAAACGTCGTTGAAGACCCGGTTCTAAGCCGTAAAGCATGGCACATCGAACTATAGAGTAGTCATCGACTTTGCTCGCCAGACGTTCTTAACGCCGCTTGCATCGGCAGAGTCTGGCACCTAGCGGTGCATCCGGGACGTAACTCTTACGTGCAGCAATGAGGATAATCCTCGATTACGGACCCAAATTCGTAATTCCTACCATCATCTTTTAACTTTGCTTTCTCAAGGAACGCACTAAAATTCAACGGAACAACAAAGACGAGCCATCTATCTATAAACAAACATAGACAAGCAAGATACTATCAGTACTAAGTTCATGATAAATTTAAGTTCAATTAATCATATTACTTAAGAACTCCCACTTAGACAGACATCTCTCTAGTCATCTAAGTGATCACGTGATCCAAATCAACTAAACCATATCCGATCATCACGTGAGATGGAGTAGTTTTCAATGGTGAACATCTTATGTTGATCATATCTACTATATGATTCACGCTCGACCTTCCGGTCTCCGTGTTCCGAGGCCATATCTGCATATGCTAGGCTCGTCAAGTATAACTTGAGTATTCTGCGTGTGCAAAACTGGCTTGCACCCGTTGTAGATGGACGTGAAGCTTATCACACCCGATCATCACGTGGTGTCTCGGCACGACGAACTTTGGCAATGGTGCATACTCGTGGAGAACACTACTTGATAATTTTAGTGAGAGATCATCTTAAAATGCTACCGTCAATCAAAGCAAAATAAGATGCATAAAGGATAAACATCACATGCAATCAATATAAGTGATATGATATGGCCATCATCATCTTGTGCTTGTGATCTCCATCTCAAAGCACCGTCGTGATCACCATCGCCACCGGCGCCGACACCTTGATCTCCATCGTAGCATCGTTGTCGTTCGCCATCTATTGCTTCTCGACTATCGCTACCGCTTAGTGATAAAGTAAAGCAATTACAGGTATGCGTTGCATTTCATACAATAAAGCGACAACCATATGGCTCCAGCCAGTTGCCGATAACTTCGGTTACAAAACATGATCATCTCATACAATAAAATATAGCATCACGTCTTGACCATATCACATCACAACATGCCCTGCAAAAACAAGTTAGACGTCCTCTACTTTGTTGTTGCAAATTTTACGTGGCTGCTATGGGCTTAAGTAAGAACCAATCTCACCTACGCATCAAGACCACAACGATACTTCGTCAATTAGACTCCGTTTAACCTTCTCAAGGACCGGGCGTAGCCACACCGGTTCAACTAAAGTGAGAGGCAGACACCCGCCAGCCACCTTTAAGCACGAGTGCTCAGAACGGTGAAACCAGTCTCGCGTAAGCGTCTGGCGTAATGTCGGTCCGGCCGCTTCATCTCACAATACCGCTGAACCAAAGTATGACATGCTTTGGTAGGCGGTATGACTTGTATCGCCCACAACTCACTTGTGTTCTACTCGTGCAAAACATCAAACCATAAAAACCTAGGCTCGGATGCCACCGTTGGGGGAACGTAGTAATTTCAAAAAATTTCCCACGCACACGCAAGATCATGGTGATGCATAGCAACGAGAGGGAGAGTGTTGTCTACGCATTCTCGTGACCGGGCGGAAGCGATCACAACGTAGAGGAAGTAGTCGACGTTCTCCTCGCGATCCAACCGATCCCAGCCAGCATTACTCCGGCGCCTCCGAGTTCTTGGCACACGCTCAGCTCGGTGATGCTCCTCAGTTCCGATCCAAGCAAAGCTCGGGAGAGAGAGTTCCACAAGACGACGGCGTGGTGACGATCTTGATGTTCTACCGACGCAGGCTTCGCCTAAGCACCGCTACGATATGACCGAGGTGGAATATGGTGGAGGGGGCACCGCACACGGCTAAGGAACGATCTCAAGGATCAACTTGTGTGTTCTAGGGTGCCCCCCGCCTCAGTGATATAAAGGAGCAAGGGGAGGGCCGGCCGGCCCTAGGAGGCGCGCCAGGAGGGGGAGTCCTCCTCCTAGTGGGAGTAGGACTCCCTTTCCTAGTCCAACTAGGAAGGAGGAAGGGGAAGGAAAGAGAGGGAGAGGGAGAGGGCCGCGCCCCCTCCTTGTCCAGTCGGACTCCCCATGGGGGGCGCGCACCACCTCCTGGTGCGGCCCTCTCTCCCTTTGGCCCAATAAGGCCCATTACTTCCCCGGGGTTTCGGTAACCCCTCCGCACTCCGGTTTTCTCCAAACTTCCGAACCTTTCCGTGTCCGAATATAGCCGTCAATATATCAATCTTTATGTCTCGATCATTTCGAGACTCCTCGTCATGTCCGTGATCACATCCGGGACTCCGAACTCCTTCGGTACATCAAAATACACAAAACTCATAATATAACCGCCATCGAAACCTTTAAGCGTGCGGACCCTACGGTTCGAGAACAATGTAGACATGACCGAGACACGTCTCCGTCAATAACCAATAGCGGGACCTGGATGCCCATATTGGCTCCTACATATTCTACGAAGATCTTTATCGGTCAGACCGCATAACAACATACGTTGTTCCCTTTGTCATCGGTATGTTACTTGCCCGAGATTCGATCGTCGGTATCCAATACCTAGTTCAATCTCAAGCATCGCAAGTCTCTTTACTCGCTCCGTAATACATCATCTCACAGCTAACTCATTAGTTGTAATGCTTGCAAGGCTTAGTGATGTGTATTACCGAGAGGGCCCAGAGATACCTCTCCGACAATCGGAGTGACAAATCCTAATCTCGAAATACGCCAACCCAACATCTGCCTTTGGAGACACCTGTAGTACTCCTTTATAATCACCCGATTACGTTGACGCTTTGGTAGTACCAAAGTGTTCCTCCGTAAACGGAGTTGCATATTCTCATAGTTATAGGAACATGCATAAGTCATGGATAAAAGCAATAGCAACATACTAAACGATCGGGTGCTAAGCTAATGGAATGGGTCATGTCAATCAGATCATTCAACCAATGATGTGACCTTGTTAATCAAATGACAACTCCTTTGTCTATGATTAGGAAACATAACCATCTTTGATTAACAAGCTAGTCTAGTAGAGGCATACTAGTGACACTCTGTTTGTCTATGTATTCACACATGTATTATGTTTCTGGTTAATACAATTCTAGCATGAACAATAAACATTTATCATGAAATAAGGAAATAAATAATAACTTTATTATTGCCTCTAGGGCATATTTCCTTCACCTACCTCCTTCGTGGCGTCGGGGCGGTACACCTTTCCCTCGCCTCTCTGATGTGTGGCGTTCAGAAATGATGAACTTACAAAATTAGAAGAACTATAAGTACGTCAAATAGAAACTCCGAGGAAAAAGAACATATTTACCCCTACCTCCTTCGTGGCGTCGGGGCGGTACACCTTTCCTCGCCTCTCGATGTGTGGCGTTCAGAAATGATGAACTTACAAATTTAGAAGAACTATAAGTACGTCATATAGAAACTCCGAGGAAAAAGAACATATTTACCCTACCTCCTTCGTGGCGTCGAGGTACACCTTTCCTCGCCTCTACGATGTGTGGCGTTAGAAATGATGAACTTACAAAATTAGAAGAACTATAAGTACGTCAAATAGAAACTCCGAGGAAAAAGAACATATTTACCCTACCTCCTTCGTATGGCGTCGGGCGGTACACCTTTCCCTCGCCTCTCGATGTGTGGCGTTAGGAAATGATGAACTTACAAAATTAGAAGAACTATAAGTACGTCAAATAGAAACTCCGAGAAAAAGAACATATTTACCCCTACCTCCTTCGTATGCGTCGGGCGGTACACCTTTCCTCGCCTCTCGATGTGTGGCGTTCAGAAATGATGAACTTACAAAACTAGAAGAACTATAAGTACGCCAAATAGAAACTCCGAGAAAAAGAACATATTTACCCCTACCTCCTTAGTGGCGTCGAGGCGGTACACCTTTCCTCGCCTCTCGATGTGTGGCGTTCAGAAATGATGAACTTACAAAATTAGAAGAACTATAAGTACGTCAAATAGAAACTCCGAGGAAAAAGAACATATTTACCCTACCTCCTTCGTGGCGTCAAGGTACACCTTTCCTCGCCTCTCGATGTGTATGCGTTCAGAAATGATGAACTTACAAAATTAGAAGAACTATAAGTACGTCAAATAGAAACTCCGAGGAAAAGAACATATTTACCCCTACCTCCTTCGTGGCGTCAAGGTACACCTTTCCTCGCCTCTCGATGTGTGTATGCGTTCAGAAATGATGAACTTACAAAATTAGAAGAACTATAAGTACGTCAAATAGAAACTCCGAGGAAAAAGAACATATTTACCCCTACCTCCTTCGTGGCGTCAGCGGTACACCTTTCCCTCGCCTCTCGATGTGTATGCGTTCAGAAATGATGAACTTACAAAATTAGAAGAACTATAAGTACGCCAAATAGAAACTCCGAGGAAAAAGAACATATTTACCCCTACCTCCTTCGTGGCGTCGGGGCGGTACACCTTTCCCTCGCCTCTCTGATGTGTGGCGTTCAGAAATGATGAACTTACAAAATTAGAAGAACTATAAGTACGTCAAATAGAAACTCCGAGAAAAAAGAACATATTTACCCCTACCTCCTTCGTATGCCGAGGCGGTACACCTTTCCTCGCCTCTGATGTGTATGCGTTCAGAAATGATGAATTTACAAAATTAGAAGAACTATAAGTACGCCAAATAGAAACTCCGAGGAAAAAGAACATATTTACCCTACCTCCTTCGTGGCGTCGGGCGGTACACCTTTCCTCGCCTCTCTGATGTGTATGCGTTCAGAAATGATGAACTTACAAAATTAGAAGAACTATAAGTACGTCAAATAGAAACTCCGAGGAAAAAGAACATATTTACCCTACCTCCTTCGTATGTGGCGTCGGTACACCTTTCCTCGCCTCTCGATGTGTGGCGTTCAGAAATGATGAACTTACAAAATTAGAAGAACTATAAGTACGTCAAATAGAAACTCCGAGGAAAAGAACATATTTACCCCTACCTCCTTCGTGGCGTCGGGGCGGTACACCTTTCCCTGATGTGTGGCGTTCAGAAATGATGAACTTACAAAATTAGAAGAACTATAAGTACGTCAAATAGAAACTCCGAGGAAAAAGAACATATTTACCCCTACCTCCTTCGTATGGCGTCGGGCGGTACACCTTTCCCTCGCCTCTCTGATGTGTGGCGTTCAGAAATGATGAACTTACAAAATTAGAAGAACTATAAGTACGTCAAATAGAAACTCCGAGAAAAAAGAACATATTTACCCCTACCTCCTTCGTGGCGTCGGGGCGGTACACCTTTCCCTCGCCTCTCTGATGTGTGGCGTTCAGAAATGATGAACTTACAAAATTAGAAGAACTATAAGTACGTCAAATAGAAACTCCGAGGAAAAGAACATATTTACCCCTACCTCCTTCGTATGCGTCAGGGCGGTACACCTTTCCTCGCCTCTCGATGTGTGGCGTTCAGAAATGATGAACTTACAAAACTAGAAGAACTATAAGTACGTCAAATAGAAACTCCGAGGAAAAAGAACATATTTACCCCTACCTCCTTCGTGGCGTCGGGGCGGTACACCTTTCCCTCGCCTCTCTGATGTGTGGCGTTCAGAAATGATGAACTTACAAAATTAGAAGAACTATAAGTACGTCAAATAGAAACTCCGAGGAAAAAGAACATATTTACCCCTACCTCCTTCGTATGCGTCGGCGGTACACCTTTCCCTCGCCTCTGATGTGTATGCGTTCAGAAATGATGAACTTACAAAATTAGAAGAACTATAAGTACGTCAAATAGAAACTCCGAGGAAAAAGAACATATTTACCCCTACCTCCTTCGTGGCGTCAGGTACACCTTTCCTCGCCTCTCGATGTGTGGCGTTCAGAAATGATGAACTTACAAAATTAGAAGAACTATAAGTACGTCAAATAGAAACTCCGAGGAAAAAGAACATATTTACCCCTACCTCCTTCGTGGCGTCGGGGCGGTACACCTTTCCCTCGCCTCTCTGATGTGTGGCGTTCAGAAATGATGAACTTACAAAATTAGAAGAACTATAAGTACGTCAAATAGAAACTCCGAGGAAAAAGAACATATTTACCCCTACCTCCTTCGTGGCGTCGGGGCGGTACACCTTTCCTCGCCTCTCTGTGTGTGGCTCAGAAATGATGAACTTACAAAACTAGAAGAAATATAAGTACGTCAAATAGAAACTCCGAGGAAAAAGAACATATTTACCCCTACCTCCTTCGTGGCGTCAAGGTACACCTTTCCTCGCCTCTCGATGTGTGGCGTTCAGAAATGATGAACTTACAAAATTAGAAGAACTATAAGTACGTCAAATAGATACTCCGAGAAAAAAACATATTTACCCTACCTCCTTCGTGGCGTCAAGGTACACCTTTCCTCGCCTCTCGATGTGTGGCGTTCAGAAATGATGAACTTACAAAATTAGAAGAACTATAAGTACGTCAAATAGAAACTCCGAGGAAAAAGAACATATTTACCCCTACCTCCTTCGTATGGCGGGCGGTACACCTTTCCTCGCCTCTCTGATGTGTGGCGTTCAGAAATGATGAACTTACAAAATTAGAAGAACTATAAGTACGCCAAATAGAAACTCCGAGGAAAAAGAACATATTTACCCCTACCTCCTTCGTGGCGTCAAGCGGTACACCTTTCCCTCGCCTCTGATGTGTGTATGCGTTCAGAAATGATGAACTTACAAAATTAGAAGAACTATAAGTACGTCAAATAGAAACTCCGAGGAAAAAGAACATATTTACCCTACCTCCTTCGTGGCGTCAAGGTACACCTTTCCTCGCCTCTCTGATGTGTGGCGTTCAGAAATGATGAACTTACAAAATTAAAAGAACTATAAGTACGTCAAATAGTAACTCC
This sequence comes from Aegilops bicornis, assembly GCA_021605145.1. Lineage (NCBI taxonomy): Eukaryota > Viridiplantae > Streptophyta > Magnoliopsida > Poales > Poaceae > Aegilops > Aegilops bicornis. Next base: position 8,369,337 of record CM038674.1, on the reverse strand, counting down.
GAGATAAAAAGAACTTATTTACCCCTACCTCCTTCGTGGCGTCGGGGCGGTACACCTTTCCTCGCCTCTCGATGTGTATGCGTTCAGAAATGATGAACTTACAAAATTAGAAGAACTATAAGTACGTCAAATAGAAACTCCGAGGAAAAAGAACATATTTACCCTACCTCCTTCGTAGGCGTCAAGGTACACCTTTCCCTCGCCTCTCTGATGTGTGTGGCGTTCAGAAATGATGAACTTACAAAATTAGAAGAACTATAAGTACGTCAAATAGAAACTCCGAGGAAAAAGAACATATTTACCCTACCTCCTTCGTGGCGTCAGGCGGTACACCTTTCCCTCGCCTCTCTGATGTGTGGCGTTCAGAAATGATGAACTTACAAAATTAGAAGAACTATAAGTACGTCAAATAGAAACTCCGAGAAAAAAAGAAAATATTTACCCCTACCACCTTCGTGGCGTCAAGGTACACCTTTCCCTCGCCTCTCTGATGTGTGGCGTTCAGAAATGATGAACTTACAAAATTAGAAGAACTATAAGTACGTCAAATAGAAACTCCGAGGAAAAAGAACATATTTACCCCTACCTCCTTCGTGGCGTCGGGGCGGTACACCTTTCCCTCGCCTCTCTGATGTGTGGCGTTCAGAAATGATGAACTTACAAAATTAGAAGAACTATAAGTACGTCAAATAGAAACTCCGAGGAAAAAGAACAGATTTGACCCTACCTCCTTCGTGGCGTCGGGGCGGTACACCTTTCCCTCGCCTCTCTGATGTGTGGCGTTCAGAAATGATGAACTTACAAAATTAGAAGAACTATAAGTACGTCAAATAGAAACTCCGAGGAAAAAGAACATATTTACCCCTACCTCCTTCGTATGCGTCAGCGGTACACCTTTCCTCGCCTCTCGATGTGTGGCGTTCAGAAATGATGAACTTACAAAACTAGAAGAACTATAAGTACGTCAAATAGAAACTCCGAGAAAAAGAACATATTTACCCCTACCTCCTTCGTAGGCGTCAAGGCGGTACACCTTTCCCTCGCCTCTCTGATGTGTGGCGTTCAGAAATGATGAACTTACAAAATTAGAAGAACTATAAGTACGTCAAATAGAAACTCCGAGGAAAAAGAACATATTTACCCCTACCTCCTTCGTGGCGTCGGGGCGGTACACCTTTCCCTCGCCTCTCGATGTGTGGCGTTCAGAAATGATGAACTTACAAAATTAGAAGAACTATAAGTACGCCAAATAGAAACTCCGAGGAAAAAGAACATATTTACCCTACCTCCTTCGTAGGCGTCGGGCGGTACACCTTTCCTCGCCTCTCGATGTGTGGTGTTCAGAAATGATGAACTTACAAAATTAGAAGAACTATAAGTACGCCAAATAGAAACTCCGAGGAAAAGAACATATTTACCCCTACCTCCTTCGTATGTCAAGCGGTACACCTTTCCTCGCCTCTCTGATGTGTGGCGTTCAGAAATGATGAACTTACAAAATTAGAAGAACTATAAGTACGTCAAATAGAAACTCCGAGGAAAAAGAACATATTTACCCTACCTCCTTCGTGGGCGTCAAGGTACACCTTTCCCTCGCCTCTCGATGTGTGGCGTTCAGAAATGATGAACTTACAAAATTAGAAGAACTATAAGTACGTCAAATAGAAACTCCGAGAAAAAGAACATATTTACCCCTACCTCCTTCGTAGGCGTCGGCGGTACACTTTTCCCTCGCCTCTCGATGTGTGGCGTTCAGAAATAATGAACTTACAAAATTAGAAAAGAACTATAAGTACGTCAAATAGAAACTCCGAGGAAAAAGAACATATTTACCCCTACCTCCTTCGTGTCGTCGGGCGGTACACCTTTCCTCGCCTCTCGATGTGTGGCGTTCAGAAATGATGAACTTACAAAATTAGAAGAACTATAAGTACGTCAAATAGAAACTCCGAGGAAAAAGAACATATTTACCCCTACCTCCTTCGTGGCGTCGGGGCGGTACACCTTTCCCTCGCCTCTCTGATGTGTGGCGTTCAGAAATGATGAACTTACAAAATTAGAAGAACTATAAGTACGTCAAATAGAAACTCCGAGGAAAAAGAACATTTTTACACCTACCTCCTTCGTGGCGTCGGGGCGGTACACCTTTCCCTCGCCTCTCGATGTGTGGCGCTCAGAAATGATGAACTTACAAAATTAGAAAAACTATAAGTACGTCAAATAGAAACTCCGAGAAAAAGAACATATTTACCCCTACCTCCTTCGTATGGCGTCGGGCGGTACACTTTTCCTCGCCTCTCTCGATGTGTGGCGTTCAGAAATGATGAACTTACAAAATTAGAAGAACTATAAGTACGTCAAATAGAAACTCCGAGGAAAAAGAACATATTTACCCCTACCTCCTTCGTGGCGTCAAGGTACACCTTTCCTCGCCTCTCGATGTGTGGCGTTCAGAAATGATGAACTTACAAAATTAGAAGAACTATAAGTACGTCAAATAGAAACTCCGAGGAAAAAGAACATATTTACCCCTACCTCCTTCGTATGGGCGTCGGTACACCTTTCCTCGCCTCTCTGATGTGTGGCGTTCAGAAATGATGAACTTACAAAATTAGAAGAACTATAAGTACGCCAAATAGAAACTCCGAGGAAAAAGAACATATTTACCCTACCTCCTTCGTGGCGTCGGGCGGTACACCTTTCCTCGCCTCTCTGATGTGTGGCGTTCAGAAATGATGAACTTACAAAATTAGAAGAACTATAAGTACGCCAAATAGAAACTCCGAGAAAAAGAACATATTTACCCTACCTCCTTCGTATGTCAGGTACACCTTCCTCGCCTCTCCGATGTGTATGCGTTCAGAAATGATGAACTTACAAAATTAGAAGAACTATAAGTACGTCAAATAGAAACTCCGAGAAAAAAAGAACATATTTACCCCTACCTCCTTCGTGGCGTCGAGGCGGTACACCTTTCCCTCGCCTCTCTGATGTGTGGCGTTCAGAAATGATGAATTTACAAAATTAGAAGAACTATAAGTACGTCAAATAGAAACTCCGAGGAAAAAGAACATATTTACCCCTACCTCCTTCGTGGCGTTGAATAACATAGTGCAACAACTACGATCCGGTCCTAGATTGGAATGGCGGCCACGGCAACGAGATCCAGCCGCATGGTTGTGGTACCCCCGTTTGATTACAACAAAATACCACTGTATTCAGACAGACCGTCACACACACCAGCCCAGGAAATCACTCGGGCATACGCTTTTACATTTCATAAATCAAGATATAAACCATTCAACAAAAGAGTGTTTTATTGACTAGCACGACGTTATAGAGTGATCGTACAAAGCTCCATGACTCAACTGCACTGAGGCTTGAGTGATATATGTCTATATATAACTATCTCCAGAGATGTCGGCAGCGGAAACTCTATCTATGATAGCACGATCCTAGTGCAACTTCACTCCACAAGGATTTGACTGGTTCACTCTCCTAGCTCGCGTATACTCCGACTCCTCGTTAATGGAAGATGGATCCGTTCTTATACATGGCCACGTTGAAGTCAATTGAATACTTTGAATGTACTCGCAAGCAAATCAATCATGAGATGCACAAAGAGAATAATAAAAAGAAGTGTCTTACACAACAAGTTCAGTACTCACACAGCAGGTGATAAGATGCACAAAGAGAGGTGCCATGGCACGGTAACATTTCTCTTGGTTGTTTGTTCCTTGCGTCCTTTTTTGGTATACGCATGTACTATAAGCTGTCTGATGAAATGTCTATAGTTCAAGCCATAGTTTGCAACATGAAAAAATTGCGGTTACCTACGTGTTGATTTATTACAACCAACTATTTAATTTAACATAAAAAAAGGGGCAGGTAGCAGTTCATGCCTACAAGCCATATAGTCTCCAGCTTATTATTTACAGATAGAATCGATACTTGTAGTGCTTTATAGCATTCTGAAGGTAATATTCCAGTGGAAAATATGTGTTGCAAACTACGTACGAGTTATATGAAATACTTTGAAGTTGCATAGTTGCACTGTGTGGGTATTGGTAGTTGTTGTATCTTAATTTGTAATTCTAAACGGTTTTATATCCATGTAGAATAGTTGAACTCTGTGTGGCTCTTTTATCTAGCATCAATGCATCCAAGTATTTTTTTTTCATCTTATTACTAGCGTTTTTATGTTTTTCTATAAAAAGACTGGTTTTCTTGTTGTGGCCTCTCTTCTCATTGCTTTGTTTTGTAGGAAGGCATGCTGTTTCGGAAGAGTTTGGGAGCTCCAAAGTGGCTGACGATGCGCAGTTGCATTTGCTTGGGCTGTTGAGCTTGCTGATCATCCATCCTATGGAGAATGTGGGTGCCTCTTGGCCCGGGTGATGGCTTGTGCCCCTTATGCGTGGTACCGGAGAGTTTTATGGGCAATATCTGGTTATGGTAAACCAAGCAAATGGTCTGCAGCAAAGATGGGTTTTTAGATGTTAATTGCTACCCTGTTCCAGAGTCTCAACAGAGCAAGAATCCTTGTTCATACAATAAACAGAGCAAGAATAAACTTTTATTACATGAGATCCACCCAACCAAACTAATGTCAAGGCGGCACACTTGTTTCTGATGGAAATGCGGCATTGCAAAAATGTAAAAATGCAAAACAAATGTTTTTGGCGCCTACATCATCTTTAGCTTCGACAACAAAGCGTGGGCGACATGGCAATCCTGGGTCACACGAAAACCCTTTCAACTATATGTCTAAAACACTGGAAAGCATGGATTCTATGGAAGAGTGGAGATTGCAGATCAACCAATCTGTCTGAACAGTTCAACTCTACGCTTCTACAGGAACAAGTTTTGGCACCTAAATGTTCTAGCCTGTAACGAATTAAGCAGTGGCAGTGGCAGCGGCAGCGGCTGGCGTCTCTGCTGCGGGGATATCCTGCACCGTCTTCTGCGACGTCTTTATGTACTTCCAACCACGCTTGTTCACTCCGCTGAGTTTTATCGGAGCGTCGGCCACTTGCACACCTGCAAGAGAAACATAGATCAGCTAAAATGAGGAATCCCTCACCTGGTGAAAATAATCTGGACATCGGTTACTATTTCAGCTATGTTAAGTGTCTACGTGTGTGGTAGGTTTCGACATGGTTTGGGAGCATGGGTATGCCTTCTGAATCAGTAAGACCAACTCTGGCAGGTTTCTACATGCGCAAACAGCAACATGAAAACATGATCAAAGGGCAGTAAATGCCACCTTCTGTCTATCTATCTGGCATTGGCATATATGAAAAAGAAAAAAATAGCTTGGGGTAACTGGGGCAGCAAACAACTGAATATTTTGGCACAGCACTGAACATAAAACAGAGCAAACTTTTATTCTTTTTCCTTTTGGAGGCATATCATTTGCCTGTCTAATTCAAAGAAGAAGTCAGTGTAGAATCTTCCACGTTAATGAAAGAGAGGCACATACGACGTGAAGTTTCATATTAATCAGAGTTTATATAACATCTAAGCTAGTGCAGAAATCATATCATCCCTGTAACATTAACACGATAGTGGCTAGTTACTTGTCAGGAATGATTTGTTAGCGATGTTGAAGATCATACCGACTGTAATTCATATGCATCCATTAAAACCTGGTTGAACTGTCACCCATACTAGTTTTTGTGTTGTCGAGTATCTTCATAAAGTTGCTACTTGGTAAGACATTACGACGCCCCAGGATACCATACACTACAGTCTACACTCTACAGTACGCACAGCTAGGAATTGTAAGTCACATTGCATATCCACATCAAGTATTTGAGCGAGGAAATATATTCTTACCTTACCTAAAGCCCTAAACTCACTGCACTGCATAATATCAAACTAACTAATCAAGACAACTACAAACCACCGTGACAATGTCACCTGAATCGGAATGGTCAAGCATAACCAAATTAATTCGAGGGGGACAAGCTGCAAACCACCAGAATCAGATACTAGTGCACACAACTGCACAGATCAATGCGCAGCATAAGTGTACAATTCCACCGGGGACCTTGGCGAATCTCTTACATTCGACCAAACTACCAATTAACGGGCATCATTCATACTCCCTCTGTTCTCTTTTATAAGGCCTTGAAGACATTTCAGACAGGGTGCAAAATAGCTCATCTGCAGTTGTCTGAAACGAACTATAAAAGTGAACGGAGGGAGTACAAGAACATCACAGCAACATCGATCTTCAAGTGCGCGTCGCCTTACTAATCAATCAGGGGGGGCATTAAGCAGGGGAGAGAGCAGAGACTCACCGGCCTTATGCCGAATCCCCCACGCCTTCCCGTGGCGGCCATCCTACAGAGATCACAAAGCCACAACAGAGTTACGGATATGGCTACAAGAGATCAATTTCGAGCGAGAAGGATGAGGACCTTGTAGAGGTTGATCTTGGTGATCTGGTAGGAGACGTCGCGCCAGGTGGTCTTGGCGACCTTGTAGCCGACGCCCCAGTCCGGCAGGAACTGCACCACGTCGAACAGGTTCTTCTTCTTGCTCCTCTTCGCCTTGGCCGCCGCCTCTCCCTCCGCCGCCGCGGCCGGCGCCGTGGCACTGGTGCTCAGGGCCCTCGGGGCCGCCGGCGGCGCGAGCCCGAGGGACCGCCGGAGAAGCGCGCCCGCCGCCCTCTGCGCCATGGCTTCCGGCGTCCGGAGTGGCCTCGAGAGGTCGCGAGTGGGGGAGGGGAGCGGCGGCGGCGGCGGCCGGCGGGGCTAGCTAGGGTTTCGCGCGGAGCTTGCCGGAGGAGAATGCCGTCGAGTGGGCTGGCTGGCTTTGGTTGATCTGGGCCGCTCGGTACACTCTGGTTTGCAAAGAACGCTAGTGCATTTCTAGAAAAAAAAAAGAAAACAGCCCCAAGTTTGAAACAACTTTGACTTTGAATAAATGTTACTGAATCCTTGAATAAATAATGCTCCCCCGACCCAAAATAAGCGTCGTGGTTTTAGTTCGAATCTGAGTTTATGCTAAATCATTTGAGTTTATTGAAATTTGCATAAACCTTTGAGTTCAAATCCAGTTTGAATTTATTTAAGAGTAATATAGTCATCCGAGTTCAGATACAATTTGAATTTATTTTAATACGTCTTATGTTACTTTGCAGAGGGAGTAAATTTTAAGAGTAACAGTCATTTCAGTTTTTCTAATGAACATTCCCCCCGGAATGACACCAATACGATTGAGTTCAAATTCATATTGAGATTATTTAAGAGTAATAGTCATTCGAGTTCAAATACAATTTGAATTATTTTAATACGTCTTATATTACTTTACGAAGGGAGTAAATTTTAAGAGTAACAGTCATTTGAGTTTTTCTAATGATTTTTTTTTTGCAATGACACAAATACAATTGACATAAAAAAACAACAGTTGACTGCACAAAATACCATCAGGAATAGTAATCAATAAATTAAGGGCCGGGCTACACGTCGGCCTGCGGATCTTTTTAAGGCGGATCAGTTTAAAAGATCCGCCGGTCTAAGAGCCGTCTGATCTGACGCAATTTTCTGGTCAAGCATTGTCGTCACTTTTGCAACAGAAGTCGTGTTGGGAGAATCCTTTTGCAGCACAGGTCTCGTTGCAGAAACATTTGAAACAACGATTATGTTGCCTTTTTTGCAACAAAGCTCTTGTTGCAAAGATTTTTGCAACAAATGTCTTGTTGTAGAAAGTCACCATGTTGCATTGCTTGCAATCATGGCCTTGAGCAGGAGCTCGATCTAGTTGGGGAGGGAGGAGGGGTGTTGCAAATGCAATGATGATCGTGGTGGAGGCGATGCAGCATGTGGCTGAAGCGGGATAGCTAGGTGACAGCGGCCGGAGCGGAGATCCGACATGTGTGCTCGAGTGGCCATGGCCACTGATTGCAAGCGGACACAAGGACATGGGGAGAGGCAACTTCGACTGCATGCCTTCCGGTGTCCTATATTAATTTATGGAAATAATTCAAATCACTGAGAACGACGCGTACGTCTGCTGGCTCTATGGCTATCTGATCGGATTTTAATCAAATGGCTCACGAGCAATTTTTTTTATCTAGACTAGATTTTGCAAGTGAGCTATTGTTGCAATCTCCCCCACCGCAACAAGTGATGTGTTGTAGAATCTGAATCTGGATTCCTTCGTGAGCAGTCGTGCCCCGTGCTATCCCGAGCTCCCAGACAAGCCGACACCTCCATGCGCTAATAGTTTTGCTCAATTGTCTTACCAAGTGAAATTTCTTTTACTTTTTCAACAAAAAAGAATATGTTAATATCGTGCATATACCAATTACACCCAGTCTGTATCAACAAGATGTCCAAAGGCATCAAGGATACACACAAGCAAACAAGAAAATAAAAAGAATAGAGGGATACACACAACCAACAATGTCGCACCACAGTGATCAATCACTAGCATCAACAACACTCTAACCACCACCAAAGACAACACCCCGGATTGCAAAAGAGGTTCTCCAAGAGCAATGCCTCCAGGAAGGAAACAATACACAAGCATTATTTATTTATTTATAAACTAATTTACTAGCCATAGATGCATTGAAATAAGCAAACAACACACGAAAAACAGAATATGTCAAAAACAGAACAGTCTGTACTAATCTGTAACTAACGCAAACTTCTCGAACTCTAAAAATCCTACCAAAATAGGAAGTCCTGGACAATTTGTTTATTGAACAGCAGCAAAAATAATCAACGCAAAATCACGTTCCTGTGATTTAACAAAATTATATTCGTGCGCGCAAAGTTTCTGTTTTTCAGCAGAATCAAATCAACTATCATCGTAGGTTATCCTATAGGTTCTACTTGGCACAAACACTAATTAAAAGATAAAAACACATCTAAACAGAAGGTAGATGCAAGATTTATTACTAAACAGGGGCAAAAACAAAAAACACCAAGAAAATTGGGTTGCCTCCCAACTAGCGCTATCGTTTAATGCCCCTAGCTAGGCATAAAAGCAAAGATAGATCTAACGAGTGCCATCTTTGGCACTAAATTCATAAGTAGCACGCATGATAGATTCATAAGGTAATCTGACTTTCTTTCTTGGAAAGTGCTCCATGCCTTTCCTTAATGGAAATTGGAATCTAATATTCCCTTCCTTCATGTCAATAATCGCGCCAATCATTCTAAGGAAAGGTCTACCAAGAATAATAGGGCAAGAAAGATTGCAATCTATATCAAGAACGATAAAATCTACGGGCAGCAAATTTCTATTTGCAACAATGAGAACATCATTGATCCTTCCCATAGTCTTTTTAATGGTGGAATCCGCAAGGTGCAAATTTAAAGAGCAATCATCAAGATCATGGAAACCTACAATATCACATACAGTTTTCGGAATCATGGAAACACTAGCACCCAAATCACACAAAGCAAAACACTCATGATCTTTAATTCTAATCTTTATAGTAGGTTCCCACTCATCATTAAGTTTTCTAGGTATAGAAACTTCCAAATTAAGTTTTTCATCATAAGATTGCATCAAGGCATCAACGATATGTTTGGTAAAAGCTTTGTTTTGACTATAAACATGAGGAGAATTAACAACGGATTGCAACAAGGAAATACAACCTTTTAAAGAGCAATTATTATAATCAAATTCCTTGAAATCCGAGATAGTGGGTTCAATGTTTTTAGAAGTTGAGGATTCTCCAATCTCACTTTTACCAAATTTAGCATCAAGATCTAAAGACCCGAATTTTTGGGACGCCTTCTAGGCAAAGTTGATTTATCATCAGTCCCATAATCATAAAAATTCATATTGCAAAACATAGATCTAATAGGAGACGCATCAATAACTTTAAGATCCTCATCATTATTTTCATGGAAACTAGAAGAACACGCTTTTATAAAGCTATCTTTTTAGCACGCAATCTAGCGGTTCTTTCCTTATACTCATCAATGGAAATTCTCATTACTTTGAGAGACTCATTGATATCATGCTTGGGAGAAGAAGATCTAAGTTTAAGAGAATCAACATCAAGCGAAAGTCTATCAACGTTCCTAGCCAAATCATCAACTTTGAGCAATTTTTCTTCAAGCAAAGCATTAAAATTCTTTTGAGAAACCATAAATTCTTTCACACTATTCTCAAAATCATAGGGCATCTTATTAAAATTAACATAAGAATTATTGTAGAAATTTCCATAATTATTAGAGGGATTACTAGGGAACGCTCTAGCATTAAAGTTTCCTCTATAAGCATTGTTTCCAAAACTATTCCTACCAACAAAATTCACATCCATAGATTCATTATTATTCTCAATCAAAGAAGACAAAGGCATATCATTGGGATCAAGAGGAGTATTTTTAGTAGCAAACATCTTCATAAGTTCATCCATCTTTCCACTCAAGACATTGATTTCTTCTATAGCATGCACTTTTTTTACTAGAAGATCTTTCGGTGTGCCAATGAGAATAATTAGCCATAATATTATCAAGAAGTTTTGTAGCATCTCCTAACGTGATTTCCATAAACGTGCCTCCCGCGGCCGAATCTAAGAGATTTCTAGAAGCAAAGTTCAAACCGCATAAAATTTTAGAATGATCATCCATAAATTCAAACCATGAGTAGGGCAATTCTAGCATCAATTTCATTCTTTCCCAAGATTGGGCAACATGCTCATGATCAAGTTGTTTAAAATTCATAATATCGTTCCTAAGAGTGATAATCTTAGCGGGAGGAAAATATTTAGAGATAAAAGCATCTTTGCACTTGTTCCAAGAAACAATACTATTTTTAGGCAAAGATGAAAACCAAACTTTAGCACGATCTCTAAGTGAAAATGGAAATAACTTCAATTTGACAATATTGTTATCCGTATCTTTCTTCTTTTGCATATCACACAAATCAACAAAGTTGTTTAGATGAGCAGCGACATCTTCACTAGGAAGGCCGACAAATTGATCTTTCATAACAAGATTCAACAAAGCGGTATTGATTTCACAAGACTCAACATCATTAAGAGGAGCAATCGGAGTACTAAGGAAATCATTATTATTGGTATTCAAGAAATCACACAATTTGGTATTATCTTGCGCGGCAACAAGTAATCCAACACACAAGCAAACAGAAAAAGGAAAGCGGAAGAGAGAGGAGGGGACTGGGAAAGAGAGGGCGAATAAAATGGCAAGGGTGAAGTGGGGGAGAGGAAAACGAGAGGCAAATGGCAAATAATGTAAATGCGAGGGAGATGGGTTTGTGATGGGTACTTGGTATGTCTTGACTTGAGCGAAGACCTCCCCGGCAACAGCGCCAGAAATCCTTCTTGCTACGTCTTGAGCTTATGTTGGTTTTCCTCGAAGAGGAGAGGGTGATGCAGCAGAGTAGCGTAAGTATTTCCCTCAGTTTTTGAGAACCAAGGTATCAATCCAAAGAGGAGGCTCCTCAAAAGTCCCACGCACCTACACAAACAAACCGAGAACTCGCAACCAACGCAATAAAGGGGTTGTCAATCCCTTCACGGCCAATTGCGAAAGTGAGATCTAATAAAGATAGTAAGATAAGATAAATATATTTTTGGTGTTTTATAAGATAGATGCAAAAAGTAAACATGCAAATAAAAGTAGATTGGAAGCAAATATGATAAGAGATAGACCAGGGAGCCATAGGTTTCACTAGAGGATTCTCTCAAGATAGCATAAGTATTACGGTGCGTAAACAAATTACTGTCGAGCAATCGATAGAAAAGCGCATAGTTATGAGATTATCTAGGCATGATCATGTATATAGGCATCACGTCCATAACAAGTAGACCGACTCCTGCCTGCATCTACTACTATTACTCCACACATCGACCGACTCCTGCCTGGATCTAGAGTATTAAGTTCATAAGAATAGAGTAACACATTAAGCAAGATGACATGATGTAGAGGGATAAACTCAAGCAATATTATATAAACCCCATCTTGTTATCCTCGATGGCAACAATACAATACGTGCCTTGCAACCCTTTCTGTCACTGGGTAAGGACACCGCAAGATTGAACCCAAAGCTAAGCACTTCTCCCATGGCAAGAAAGATCAATCTAGTAGGCCAAACCAAACTGATAATTCAAAGAGACTTGCAAAGATAACTCAATCATACATAAAAGAATTCAGAGAAGATTCAAATATTATTCATAGATAAACTTGATCATAAACCCACAATTCATCGGATCTCGACAAACACACCGCAAAAAGAGTTTACATCAAATAGATCTCCACAAGAGAGGGGGATAACATTGTATTGAAATCCAAAAAGAGAGAAGAAGCCATCTAGCTAATAACTATGGACCCGTAGGTCTGTGGTAAAATACTCGCAACTCATCGGAGGGGCAAGGATGTTGATGTAGAAGCTCTCCATGGTCGATTCCCCTCCGCAGAAAGTGCCGCGAAGGATCCAAGATGAGATCTCGCGGATACAGAAGGTTACGGCGGTGGAAATTGTGTTTCGTGGCGCTCCTGGATGTTTTCGGGGTACGTAGGTATATATAGGAGGAAGAAGTACGTCGGTGGCTGCCCGAGGGGCCCACGAGACAGGGGGGCGCGCCCTCCTATCTCGTGGGAGCCTCGGCAACTTCTTGGCTTGCACTCCAAGTCCTCTGGATCACGTTCGTTCCAATAATCACGCTCCCGAAGGTTTGATTCCGTTTGGACTCCGTTTGATATTCCTTTTCTTCGAAATACTGAAATGGGCAAAAAAACAGCAATATGGGCTGGGCCTCCGGTTAGTAGGTTAGTCCTAAAAATGATATAAATGTGTAAAATAAAGCCCCCATAAACACCCAAAAGGGGTAATATAATAACATGGAACAATCGAAAATTATAGATACGTTGGAGATGTATCAGGCGGCGCTTTCATCGTCGCCGTTCAACAAGCCAACGCAAGTGGTGACGCAGTTCCAATCTGACCTATATACGGCATGCTGGTCCACCTGGACCGATGATGAGTTCCCAACATCTTTAGTCTATGCGCACAACCAAGGGTTTCGCCGGCAGGGAGCGGCGGTGCGCCCTCATCCTACGTTGGTTGTATGGCTACATTGGGTCCCCATGGTGCTATTTGTAATTTCTTAATTTTTTGGGGTGGCGTTGTACCAATACTTATTTTCAATATAATTTGGGTTTCTTCTCACAAACAAGAAAACTAATAGCTAGCCTTACTTTTCCTTAATTTTTCTTAAAATTCAAAAAGGTAGAAGATCTGATACTGTACCATGGTGAACAAATGAATTGTTCTATATCATTTACATCTATCATGGATCATCGGAAAATAAGCCATTAGAGAAACCTTAACCAATGTTAATGTACGTTTCTAGTATTCAATGTTTGCACATGTGATGCCTTATTTGTTAAGAATATCAACTGTGTACTTTGGAATGAAACGGCCAAATCACTTACAATAATATTGTAGCAATGCTTGACGAGGACGATAGGATCACATAGGCCAAATGCCAGACAAAATGACTTGCGCCGGGTGGACGACCCGGATCCACCATCATATGAGTGTTGCGGTTGTTTCAAAGGAGAAGGATGTAAACCCGTGGCAAGGCCTAGTGCAACATGGGGCCCATGAGGCATGGTGGCACATCCCAGCACATGGGTCCCTTGTGGGGCCATAGCCCCTTGTTTTGCGCGGTTCCTGCTCATATCTTAGCGCTCATTGATGCCTAGAGCTTTTTAATCGAATCAAATAGGAACCAGTGTAAACTTGGATCGTACTTAATGTGAATAATTGGATAAGGATGAACTCAAAGTTTCGGGTTACAACAATTTTCTTTCTATATATAAGGGGAGTTCCTCTCCTCATACCTCCAAGTGACCTGTATTCAGCGAACAACACTAGTAAAATCTAGTTTTTGGTGTGTCTAAAGCTTGATGCTTCCAGTACCGGTCCTTCAATTGTCCATTTGAGAATACCGAGGAGGGAGATGTGGTGGGTGTAAGTTACATTGAGAATTTGAACCAATCATTTCGCTGATTGGAGAAGGCGTGATGTTCTGCTCATTGTTGTTCTCAATGTAACTTACACCTGACCGCGTCTCCCTCTCCAGCATTCGCAAAAGCTTGATGTGGTAAGCCAACGGGTAAATTTATTTATTAGGATTGCATGATAAAGTGCATACTATTTTTGCATGTGTTGTTCATTATATTAAGAACATGTGGCAGTGTCATGCTCGATATTCTTTAAGAAAAATAATTGTACATAGATCATTATGATCAGACTGGTATTTCTCAAAGTGTTGTTACAGAAATCCTGTGTGGAATATACATTTTTGTGGGGATTGTTTTTGCGTTGGTTTATTTATCGTTATTCTTGTACGATTTATTGGTAGGGGGATCTCGTTCCTCCGTTAGGCCTAGTAGGTAGGGTTAGGGTTTGTCTGCCGTGGTGTGTCGTTGGGGTGGTGGGGGCGGCGTTCGGGCGGATAAATCTGCCTAAACTCTATTCCCTAACAGGTGGCGACCTTCATGGCAGCTCCTCGGAGTTGATGGCAATATGTGCTTGTGGTCCTTCCATCGTTGTTATCTTGATGATTATGGTGGTGGTGGCATGGAATAAATTTGCTTTGGATTTGATTCCGGTGGGTTGTTGTGAGGCGGTCGTTGGTAGATCTGGTAGCAGGCTAACCAATCGAGACTGGTGCGGCGATTTATACCGAACTCGAGGCGGATTTTATGCCATGGCCCCGCCGTTGTGATGACACGCGCTCTAGTGTCGACATGGGGGCATGGAGCTTTTGTAGGAGCGTGGTGACTCCGGATTTGTAGGTTCTCGTTGGTGGCGGCGCTTTCATCATCGCCGTTCAACAAGCCGACGCAAGTGGTGACGCAGTTCCAATCTGACCTATATCCAGCATGCTGGTCCTCCTGGATCAAGGATGAGTTCCCAACATCTTTAATCTATGCGCACAACCAAGGGTTTCGCCAGGACGGAGCGGCGGTGCGCCCTCATCCTATGTTGGTTGTATGGCTAGATCTGGTCCCCATGGTGCTATTTGTAATTTCTTAATTTTTTGGGGTGGCGTTGTACCAGTACTTATTTTCAATATAATTTGGGTTTCTTCTCACACACAAGAAAATTAATAGCTAGCCTTACTTTTCCTTGGTTTTTCTTAAAATTCAAAATGTTAGAAGATCTGATATTATACCATGGTCAACAAATGAATTGTTCTATATCATTTACATCTATCATGGATCATCGGAAAATAAGCCATTGGAGAAACCTTAACCAATGTTAATATATGTTTCTAGTATTCAATGTTTGCACATGTGAAGCCTTATTGGTTAAGAATATAAAATGTGTACTTTGGAATGAAATGGCCAAATCACTTACAATAATATTGTAGCAATGCTTGATGAGGATAGGATCACATAGGCCAAATGCAAGACAAAATGTCTTGCGCCGGGTGGATGACCCGGACCCACCATCATATGGGTGTTGCGGTTGTTTCAAAGGAGAAGGATGTAAACACGTGGCAAGTCCTAGGGTGTAATGTGGGGCCCATGAGGCATGGTGGCACATCCCATCACATGGGTCCCTTGTGGGGCCATAGCCCCTTGTTTTGTGCGGTTTCTACTCATATCTTAGCGCTCATTGATGCTTGGATCTTTTAAATCGAATCAAATAGTAACCAATGTAAACTTGGATCGTACTTAATGTAAATAATTGGATAAGGATGAACTCAAAGTTTCGGGTTACATCCATTTTCTTTCTATATATAAGGGGAGTTCCTCTCCTCATACCTCCAAGTGACCTATATTCAGCCAACAACACTAGTAAAATCTAGTTTTTGGTGTGTCTAAAGCTTGACAGTTGCAGTCCTGAGTCCTTCAGTTGTCCATTTGAGAATACCGAGGAGGGAGATGTGGTGGGTGTAAGTTACATTAAGAATTTGAACCAATCATTTCAACGATTGGAGAAGGCGTGATGTTCTGCTCATTGTCGTTCTCGATGTAACTTACACCTGACCGTGTCTCCCTCTCCAGCATTCGCAAAAGCTAGATGTGGTAAGCAAACGGGTACATTTATTGATTAGGATTGCCTGATAAGGTGCATACTATTTTTGCCCATGATGTTCATTACATAATATTAAGAACATGTGGCAGGGTCATGCTCGAGATTCTTTTAGAAAAATAATAGTACATAGAGCATTATGATCAGATTGGTATTTCTCAAAGTGTTTATATGGAAATCCCGCGTGGAATATATATTTTTGTGGGGATTATTTTTGTGTTGGTTTCTTTCTCGTTATTCTTGTATGATTTATTGGGATGGGGATCTCGTCCTCCGTCAGGCCTAGTAGGTAGGGTTAGGGTTTGCTTGCCATGGTGCATCGTTGGGGTGGTGGGGGCGGTGTTCGGGTAGATAAATCTGCCTAAAATCTATTCCCACACCGGTGGCGACCTTCATGGCGGCTCCTCGGAGTTGATGGCAATATGTGCTTGTCGTCCTTCCATCCTTGTTGTCTTGATGATTATGGTGGTGGAGGCGTGGAATAAATTTGCTTCAAATTCGATTCCGGTGGGTTGTTGTGAGGCGGTCGTTGATAGATCTCGGTAGCGGGCTAACCAGTCGAGACTGGTGCGGCGACGATACCGAACTCGAGGTGCATTTTATGCCCTGGCCCCGCTCTTGTGATGACACGCGCTCTAGTGTCGACATGGTGGCATTGAGCATTTGTAGTAGCGTGGTGACTCCGGATTTGTAGGTTCTCGGTTGTGGCGGCGCTTTCATCGTCCCCGTTCAACAAGCCGATGCAAGTGGTCATGCAATTCCAATCTGACCTATATCCGGCATGCTGG
This sequence comes from Aegilops bicornis, assembly GCA_021605145.1. Classification (NCBI taxonomy): domain Eukaryota; kingdom Viridiplantae; phylum Streptophyta; class Magnoliopsida; order Poales; family Poaceae; genus Aegilops; species Aegilops bicornis. The sequence goes on along the minus strand of CM038674.1, from coordinate 8,352,505 downwards.
TCCTCCTGGACCGAGGATGAGTTCCCAACATCTTTAATCTATGCGCGCAACCAAGGGTTTCGCCAGCAGATAGCGGTGGTGCGACCTCATCCTACGTTGGTGGTATGGCTAGATTGGTTCCCCATGGTGCTATTTGTAATTTCTTAATTTTTTGGGGTGGCGTTGTACCTGTACTTATTTTCAATATAATTTGGGTTTCTTCTCACAAAAAACTAATAGCTAGCCTTACTTTTCATTGATTTTTCTTAAAATTCAAAAAGGTAGAAAATATAATACTATACCATGGTCAACAAATGAATTGTTCTATATCATTTACATCTATCATGGATCATCCAAAAATAAGCCATTGGAGAAACATTAACCAATGTTAATGTACGTTTCTAGTATTGAATGTTTGCACATGTGATGCCTTATTTGTTAGGAATATCAAATGTGTACTTTGGAATGAAACGGCCCAATCACTTACAATAATATTGTAGCAATGCTTGACCAGGATAGGATCACATAGGCCAAATGCAAGACAAAATGACTTGCGCTGGTTGGATGACCCGAACCCACCATCATATGGGTGTTGCGGTTGTTCCAAAGTAGAAGGATATAAACACATGGCAAGGCCTAGGGTGCAATATGGGGACCATGAGGCATGGTGGCACATCCAAGCACATGGGTCCCTTGTGGGGCCTTAGCCCCTTGTTTTGCGTGGTTCATGCTCATATCTTAGCGCTCATTGATTCTTGGAGCTTTCTAACCGAATCAAATAGGAACCAATGTAAACTTGGATCATACTTAATATGAATAATTGGATAAGGATGAACTCAAAGTTTCGGGTTAGAACCATTTTATTTCTATATATAAGGGGACTTCCTCTCCTCATACCTCCAAGTGACCTATATTCAGCCAACAACACTAGTAAAATCTAGTTTTTGGTGTGTCTAAAGCTTGACACTTGCAGTCCTGAGTCCTTCAGTTGCCCATTTGAGAACACCGAGGAGGGAGATGTGGTGGGTGTAAGTTACATTGAGAATTTGAACCAATCATTTCACCGATTGGAGAAGGCGTGATGTTTTGCTCATTGTAGTTCTCGATGTAACATACACCTGACCGCGTTTCCCTCCCGACCATTCGCAAAAGATAGATGTGGTAAGCCAACAGGTACGGTTATTGATTAGGATTGCATGATCAAGTGCATAATATTTTTGCCCGTGATGTTCATTACATAATATTTAGATCATGTGGCAGGGTCATGCTCGAGATTCTTTTAGAAAAATAATTGTACATAGAGCATTATGATCAGACTGGTATTTCTCAAAGTGTTGATATGGAAATCCCGTGTCGAATATACATTTTTGTGCGGATTGTTTTTGCGTTGGTTTCTTTCTTGTTATTCTTGTATGATTTATTGGTAGGGGGATCTTGTTCCTCCGTAAGGCTTAGTAAGTCAAATTAGGGTTTGTCTGCCATGTCGTTGGGGTGGTGGGGGCGGTGTTCGGGCAGATATATCTACCTAAACTCTATTCCCACACCGGTGGCGACTTCATGGCGGCTCCTCAGAGTTGATGACAATATGTGTTAGTCGTCCTTCCATCGTTGTTGTCTTGATGATTATGGTGGTGGTGGCGTGGAATAAATTTGCTTCGGATTCGATTCTGGTGGGTTGTTGTGAGGCGGTCGTTGGTAGATCTTGTAGCAGGCTAACCAATCGAGACTAGTGCGGCGATGATACCGAACTCGAGGTGGATTTTATGCCCTGGCCCCGCCGTGGTGATTACACACGCTCTGGTGTCGACATTGGGGCATGGAGCTTTTGTAGGAGCGTGGTGACTCCGGATTTGTAGGTTCTCGTTGATGGCGGCGCTTCCATTGTCACAGTTCAACAAGCCGACGCAAGAGGTGACGCAGTTCCAATCTGACCTATTTCTGGCATGCTGGTCCTCCTGGACCGAGAATGAGTTCCCAACAGCTTTAATCTATGCGAACAACCAAGGGTTTCGTCGGCACGGAACGGCAGCGCGCCCTCATCCTACGTTGGTGGTATGGCTAGATTGGTTCCCCATGGTGCTATTTGTAATTTGTTAATTTTTTGGGGTGGCGTTGTACCAGTACTTATTTTTAATATAATTTGGTTTTCTTCTCACAAAAAAAACTAATAGCTAGCCTTAATTTTACTTGATTTTTCTTAAAATTCAAAAAGGTAGAAGATCTGATACTATACCATGGTCAACAAATGAATTGGTCTATATCATTTACATCTATGATGGATCATCGAAAAATAAGCCATTGGAGAAACATTAACCAATGTTAATGTACGTTTCTAGTATTCAATGTTTGCACATGTGATGCCTTATTTGTTAAGAATATCAAATGTGTACTTTGGAATGAAACGGCAAAATCAGTTACAATAATATTGTAGCAATTCTTAACGAGGATAGGATCAGATAGGCCAAATGCAAGACAAAATGACTTGCGCCGGGTGGATGACCCGGACCCACCATCATATGGGTGTTGCGGTTGTTTCAAAGGGGAAGGATGTAAACACGTGGCAAGGCCTAGGGGTGCAATGTGAGGCCCATGAGGCATGGTGGCACATCCCAGCACATGGGTCCCTTGTGGGGCCATAGCCCCTTGTTTTGCGCGGTTCCTGCTCATATCTTAGCGCTCATTGATGCTTGGAGCTTTTTAATCGAATCAAATAGGAACCAATGTAAACTTGGATCGTACTTAATATGAATAATTGCATAAGGATGAACTCAAAGTTTCGGGTTACAACCATTTTCTTTCTATATATATGGGGAGTTCCTCTCCTCATACCTCCAAGTGACCTATATTCAGCCAACAACACTAGTAAAATCTAGTTTTTGGTGTGTCTAAAGCTTGACACTTGCAGCACTGAGTCCTTCAATTGTCCATTTGAGAATACAGAGGCGGGAGATGTGGTGGGTGTAAGTTACATTGAGAATTTGAACCAATCATTTCGCAGATTGGTGAAGGCGTGATGTTCTTCTCATTGTCGTTCTCGATGTAACTTACACTTGACCGCGTCTTCCTCTCCAGCATTCGCAAAAGCTAGATGTGGTAAGCCAACGGGTACATTTAATGATTTGGATTGCATGATCAAGTGCATAATATTTGTGCCCGTGATGTTCATTACATAATATTAAGATCATGTGGCAGGGTCATGCTCGAGATTCTTTTAAAAAAAAATTGTACATAGAACTTTATGATCAGACTGGTATTACTCAAAGTGTTGATATTGAAATCCCGTGTGGAATATACACTTTTGTGGAGATTGTTTTTGTGTTGGTTTCTTTCTTGTTATTCTTGTATGATTATTGGTAGGGGGATCTCGGTCCTCCGTCAGGCCTAGTAGGTAGGGTTAGGGTTTGTTTGCCGTGGTGCGTCGCTGGGGTGGTGGGGGCGGCATTCAGGCGGATATATCTGCCTAAACTCTATTCCCACACCGCTGGCGACCTTCATGGCGGCTCCTCGGAGTTGATGGCAATATGTGCTTGTCGTCCTTCCATCGTTGTTGTCTTGATGATTATGGTGGTGGTGGCATGGAATAAATTTGCTTCGGATTCGATTCCGGTGGGTTGTTGTGAGGCGGTCGTTGGTAGATCTGGTAGCAGGCTAACCAATCGAGACTGGTGCGGCGACGATACCGAACTCGAGGTGGATTTTATGTCCAGGCCCCGCCGTTGTGATGACACACGCTCTGGGCATGGAGCTTTTGTAGGAGCGTGGTGACTCCGGATTTGTAGGTTCTCGTTGGTGGCGGCGCTTTCATCGTCGCCGTTCAACAAGCCGACGCAAGTGGTGACGCAGTTCCAATCTGACCTATATCCGGCATGCTGATCCTCCTGGACCGAGGATGAGTTCCCAACATCTTTAATCTATGCGCACAACCAAGGGTTCCGCCGGCAGGGAGCGGCGATGCGACCTCATCCGACGTTGGTTGTATGGCTACATTGGGACCCATGGTGCTATTTGTAATTTCTTAATTTTTTGGGGTGGCGTTGTACTAGTACTTATTTTCAATATAATTTGGGTTTCTTCTCACGCACAAGAAATCTAATACTAGCCTTACTTTTCCTTGATTTTTCTTAAAATTCAAAAAGGTAGAAGATCTGATACTATACCATCGTCAACAAATGAATTGTTCTATATCATTTACATCTTTCATGGATCATCGGAAAATAAGCCATTGGAGAAACCTTAACCAATGTTAATGTACGCTTCTAGGATTAAATGTTTGCACATGTGATGCCTTATTTGTTAAGAATATCAAATGTCTACTTTGGAATGAAACGGCCAAATCACTTACAATAATATTGTAGCAATGCTTGACGAGGACGATTGGATCACATAGGCCAAATGCCAGACAAAATGACTTGCGCCGGGTGGATGACCCGGACCCACCATCATATGGGTGTTGCGGTTGTTTCAAAGGAGAAGGATGTAAACATGTGGCAAGGCCTATATTGCAACATGGGGCCCATGAGGCATGGTGGCAAATCCCAGCACATGGGTCCCTTGTGGGACCATAGCCCCTTGTTTTGCGCGGTTCCTGCTCATATCTTAGCGCTCGTTGATGCCTGAAGCTTTTTAATCGAATCAAATAGGAATCAATGTAAACTTGGATCGTACTTAATGTGAATTATTGGATAAGGATGTACGACGATACCGAACTCGAGATGGATTTTATGCCCTGGCCCCGCCGTTGTGATGACACGCGCTCTAGTGTCGACATGGGGGCATGGAGCTTTTGTAGGAGCATGGTGACTCCGGATTTGTAGCTTCTCGTTGGTGGCGGCGCTTTCATCATCGCCGTTCAACAAGCCGACGCAAGTGGTGACGCAATTCCAATCTGACCTATATTCGGCATGCTGGTCCTCCTGGACCGAGGATGAGTTCCCAACATCTTTAATCTATGCGCACAACCAAGGGTTTCGCCGGTAGGGAGCGGCGGTGCGCCCTCATCCTACGTTGGTTGTATGGCTAGATTGGGTCCCCATGGTGCTATTTGTAATTTCTTAATTTTTTGGGGTGGCGTTGTACCAGTACTTATTTTCAATATAATTTGGGTTTCTTCTCACACATAAAAAAACTAATACTAGTCTTACTTTTCCTTGATTTTTCTTAAAATTCAAAAAGGTAGAAGATCTGATACTATACCATGGTCAACAAATGAATTGTTCTATATCATTTACATCTATCATGGATCATTGGAAAATAAGCCATTGGAGAAACCTTAATCAATGTTAATGTACATTTCTAGTATTCAATGTTTGCACATGTGATGCCTTATTTGTTACGAATATCAAATGTGTCCTTTGGGATGAAATGGCCAAATCACTTACAATAATATTGTAGCAATGCTTGACGAGGATAGGATCACATAGGCCAAATGCCAGACAAAATGTCTTGCTCCAGGTGGATGACCCGGACCCACCATCATATGGGTGTTGTGGTTGTTCCAAAGGAGAAGGATGTAAACACGTGGCAAGGCCTAGGGTGCAATGTGGGGCCCATGAGGCATGGTGGCACATCCCAGCACATGGGTCACTTGTGGGGCCATAGCCCCTTGTTTTGCGCGGTTTCTACTCATATCTTAGCGCTCATTGATGCTTGGAGCTTTTTAATCGAATCAAATAGGAACCAATGTAAACTTGGATCGTACTTAATGTGAATAATTGGATAAGGATGAACTCAAAGTTTCAGGTTACATCCATTTTCTTTCTATATATAAGGGGAGTTCCTCTCCTCATACCTCCAAGTGACCTATATTCAGCCAACAACACTAGTAAAATCTAGTTTTTGGTGTGTCTAAAGCTTGACACTTGCAGTCCTGAGACCTTCAGTTGTCCATTTGAGAATACCAAGGAGGGAGATGTGGTGGGTGTAAGTTACATTGATAATTTGAACCAATCATTTCGCCGATTGGAGAAGGCGTGATGTTCTGCTCATTGTCGTTCTCGATGTAACTTACACCTGACCGCGTCTCCCTCTCCAGCATTCGCAAAAGCTAGATGTGGTAAGCAAACGGGTACATTTATTGATTAGGATTGCATGATCAAGTGCATACTATTTTTGCCCATGATGTTTGTTACATAATATTAAGAACATGTGGCAGGGTCCTGCTCGAGATTCTTTTAGAAAAATAACTGTACGTAGAGCATTATGATCAGGCTGGTATTTCTCAAAGTGTTGATATGGAAACCCCGTGTGGAATATATATTTTTGTGGGGATTATTTTTGCGTTGGTTTTTTTCTCGTTATTCTTGTACTTTTATTGGGACGGGGATCTCGTTCCTCCGTCAGGCCTAGTAGGTAGGGTTAGGGTTTGTCTGCCATAGTGCATCGTTGGGTTGGTGGGGGCAGTGTTCGGGCGGATAAATCTGCCTAAACTCTATTCCCACACCGGTGGTGACCTTCATGGCGGATCCTCGAAGTTGATGGCAATATGTGCTCGTCGTTCTTCCATCCTTGTTGTCTTGATTATTATGGTGGTGGTGGCGTGGAATAAATTTGCTTCAGATTCGATTCCGGTGGGTTGTTGTGAGGCGGTTGTTGGTAGATCTGGTAGTAGGCTACCCAAGCAAGACTGGTGCGGTGACGATACCGAACTCGAGGTGGATTCTATGCCCTGGCCCCGCCGTTGTGATGACATGCGCTCTGGTGTCGACATGGGGGTATGGAGCTTTTGTAGGAGCGTGGTGACTCCGGATTTGTAGGTTCTCGTTGGGGGCGGCGCTTTCATCGTCGCCGATCAACAAGCCGACGCAAGTGGTGACGGGCTACGTCTTGAGCTTGCGTTGGTTTTCCTTGAAGAGGAAAGGGTGATGCAGCAAGTAGCGTAAGTATTTCCCTCAGTTTTTGAGAACCAAGGTATCAGTCCAGTAGGAGGCTCCTCAAAAGTCCCACACACCTACACAAACAAACAAAGAACTCGCAACCAACGCAATAAAGAGGTTGTCAATCCCTTCACGGCCACTTGCGAAAGTGAGATCTGGTAGAGATAGTATGATAAGATAAATATATTTTTTGGTATTTTATAATATAGATATGAAAAGTAAAGATGCAAATAAAAGTAGATTGAAAGCTTATATGATAAAAGATAGACCCAGGGAAATACAACCTTCTAAAGAACAATTATCATAATCAAATTCCTTGAAATCCGAGATAGTGGGTTCAATACTATTTAAAGTCACGACCTCTCCAATCCCACTTTTACCAAATTTAGCATCAAGATCTAAAAACTCCGAATTATTGGGACGCCTTCTAACTAAAGTTGACTCATCTCCAGTCCCATTATAATCAAGATTAATATTGCAAAACAAAGATCTAATAGGGGACACATCAATAACTTTAAGATCTTCATCATTATTTTCACGGAAACTAGAAGACACGCCTTTACAAAGCAATCTTTCTTAGCACGCAATCTAGCGGTTCTTTCCTTGCACTCATGAATGGAAATTCTCATTGCTTTGAGAGACTCATTGATATCATGCTTAGGAGGGGTAGATCTAAGTTTAAGAGAATCAACATCAAGCGAAAGTCTATCAACGTTCCTAGCCAAATCATCAACTTTGAGCAATTTTTCTTCAAGCAAAGCATTAAAATTCTTTTGAGAAACCATAAATTCTTTCACACTATTCTCAAAATCAGAGGGCGTCTTATTAAAATTACCATAAGAATTATTGTAGAAATTTCCATAATTATTAGAGGGATTACTAGGGAACGCTCTAGCATTAAAGTTTCCTCTATAAGCATTGTTTCCAAAACTATTCCTACCAACAAAATTCACATCCATAGATTCATTATTATTCTCAATCAAAGAAGACAAAGGCATATCATTGGGATCAAGAGGAGTATTTTTAGTAGCAAACATCTTCATAAGTTCATCCATCTTTCCACTCAAAACATTGATTTCTTCTATAGCATGCACTTTTTTACTAGAAGCAAAGTTCAAACCGGCATAAAATTTTAGAATGATCATCCATAAATTCAAACCATGAGTAGGGCAATTGCGAAGCATCAATTTCATTCTTTCCCAAGATTGGGCAACATGCTCATGATCAAGTTGTTTAAAATTCATAATATCGTTCCTAAGAGTGATAATCTTAGCGGGAGGAAAATATTTAGAGATAAAAGCATCTTTGCACTTGTTTCAAGAATCAATACTATTTTTAGGCAAAGATGAAAACCAAACTTTAGCACGATCTCTAAGTGAAAACGGAAATAACTTCAATTTGACAATATTGTTATCCGTATCTTTCTTCTTTTGCATATCACACAAATCAACAAAGTTGTTTAGATGAGCAGCGGCGTATTCACTAGGAAGGCCGACAAATTGATCTTTCATAACAAGATTCAACAAAGAGGTATTGATTTCACAAGACTCAACATCATTAAGAGGAGCAATCGGAGTACTAAGGAAATCATTATTATTGGTATTCGAGAAATCACACAATTTGATATTATCTTGCGCCATGGCAACAAGTAATCCAACACACAAGCAAACAGAAAAAGGAAAGTGGAAGAGAGAGGAGGGGATTGGGAAAGAGAGGGCGAATAAAACGGCAAGGGTGAAGTGGGGGAGAGGAAAGCGAGAGGAAAATGGCAAATAATGTAAATGCGAGGGAGATGGGTTTGTGATGGGTACTTGGTATGTCTTGACTTGAGCGAAGACCTCCCCGGCAACGACGCCAGAATTCCTTCTTGCTACGTCTTGAGCTTGCGTTGGTTTTCCTCCAAGAGGAGAGGGTGATGCAGCAGAGTAGCGTAAGTATTTCCCTCAGTTTTTGAGAACCAAGGTATCAATCCATTAGGAGGCTCCTCAAAAGTCCCACGCACCTACACAAAAAAACTGAGAACTCGCAACCAACGCAATAAAGGGGTTGTCAATCCCTTCACGGCCACTTGCGAAAGTGAGATCTAATAAAGATAGTAAGATAAGATAAATATATTTTTGGTGTTTTATAAGATAGATGCAAAAAGTAAAGATGCAAATAGAAGTAGATTGGAAGCAAATATGATAAGAGATAGACCCGGGGGCCATAGGTTTCACTAGAGGCTTCTCACAAGATAGCATAAGTATTACGGTGCGTAAACAAATTACTGTCGAGCAATAGATAGAAAAGCGCATAGTTATGAGATTATCTATGCATGATCATGTATATAGGCATCACGTCTATAATAAGTAGACCGACTCCTGCCTGCATCTACTACTATTACTCCACACATCGACCGACTCCTGCCTGGATCTAGAGTATTAAGTTCATAAGAACAGAGTAACACATTAAGCAAGATGACATGATGTAGAGGGATAAACTCAAGCAATATGATATAAAACCCATTTTGTTATCCTCGATGGCAACAATACAATACGTGCCTCGCAACCCTTTCTGTCACTGGGTAAGGACACCGCAAGATTGAACCCAAAGCTAAGCACTTCTCCCATGGCAAGAAAGATCAATCTAGTAGGCCAAACCAAACTGATAATTCAAAGAGACTTGCAAAGATAACTCAATCATACATAAAAGAATTCAGAGAAGATTCAAATATTATTCATAAATAAACTTGATCATAAACCCACAATTCATCGGATCTCGACAAACACACCGCAAAAAGAGTTTACATCAAATAGATCTCCACAAGAGAGGGGAGAACATTGTATTGAAATCCAAAAAGAGAGAAGAAGCCATCTAGCTAATAACTATGGACCCGTAGGTCTGTGGTAAAATACTCGCAACTCATCGGAGGGGCAAGGATGTTGATGTAGAAGCTCTCCGTGGTCGATTCCCCCTCCGGCAGAGTGCCGGCGAAGGATCCAAGATGAGATCTCGCGGATACAGAAGGTTACGGCGGTGGAAATTGTGTTTCGTGGCGCTCCTGGATGTTTTCGGGGTACGTAGGTATATATAGGAGGAAGAAGTACGTCGGTGGTCGCCCGAGGGGCCGACGAGACAGGGGGGCGCGCCCTCCTATCTCGTGGGATCCTCGACAGCTTCTTGGCTTCCACTCCAAGTCCTCTGGATCACGTTCGTTCCAAAAATCACCCTCCCGAAGGTTTGATTCTGTTTTCACTCCATTTGATATTCCTTTTCTTCAAAATACTGAAATAGGCAAAAAAACAGCAATATGGGCTGGGCCTCCAGTTAGTAGGTTAGTCCCAAAAATGATATAAATGTGTAAAATAAAGCCCCCATAAACACCAAAAAGGGGTAATATAATAGCATGGAACAATCGAAAATTATAGATATGTTGGAGATGTATCAGGCGGCGCTTTCATCGTCGCCGTTCAACAAGCCAACGCAAGTGGTGACGCAGTTCCAATCTGACCTATATATGGCATGCTCGTCCACCTGGACCAACGATGAGTTCCCAACATCTTTAGTCTATGTGCACAACCAAGGGTTTCGCCGGCAGGGAGCGGCGGTGCGCCCTCATCCTACGTTGGTTGTATGGCTACATTGGGTCCCCATGGTGCTATTTGTAATTTCTTAATTTTTTGGGTGGCGTTGTACCAATACTTATTTTCAATATAATTTGGGTTTCTTCTCACAAACAAAAAAAATAATAACTAGCCTTACTTTTCCTTAATTTTTCTTAAAATTCAAAAAGGTAGAAGATCTGATATTGTACCATGGTGAACAAATGAATTGTTCTATATCATTTACATCTATCATGGATCATCGCAAAATAAGCCATTAGAGAAACCTTAACCAATGTTAATGTACGTTTCTAGTATTCAATGTTTGCACATGTGATGCCTTATTTGTTAAGAATATCAACTGTGTACTTTGGAATGAAACGGCCAAATCACTTACAATAATATTGTAGCAATGCTTGACGAGGACGATAGGATCACATAGGCCAAATGCCAGACAAAATGACTTGCGCTGGGTGGACGACCGGATCCACCATCATATGAGTGTTGCGGTTGTTTCAAAGGAGAAGGATGTAAACCCGTGGCAAGGCCTAGTGCAACGTGGGGCCCATGAGGCATGGTGGCACATCCCAGCACATGGGTCCCTTGTGGGGCCATAGCCCCTTGTTTTGCGCGGTTCCTGCTCATATCTTAGCGCTCATTTATGCCTAGAGCTTTTTAATCGAATCAAATAGAACCAATGTAAACTTGGATCGTACGTAATGTGAATAATTGGATAAGGATGAACTCAAAGTTTCGGGTTACAACAATTTTCTTTCTATATATAAGGGGAGTTCCTCTCCTCATACCTCCAAGTGACCTGTATTCAGCGAACAACACTAGTAAAATCTAGTTTTTGGTGTGTCTAAAGCTTGACGCTTCCAGTACCGAGTCCTTCAATTGTCCATTTGAGAATACTGAGGAGGGAGATGTGGTGGGTGTAAGTTACATTGAGAATTTGAACCAATCATTTCGCTGATTGGAGAAGGCGTGATGTTCTGCTCATTGTCTTTCTCAATGTAACTTACACCTGACCACTGTTGGAAATATGCCCTAGAGGCAATAATAAAAGCATTATTATTATATTTCCTTATTCATGATAATTGTCTTTATTCGTGCTATAATTGTGTTAACCGGAAATCGTAATACATGTGTGAATAACAGACAACAACATGTCCCTAGTGAGCCTCTAGTTGACTAGCTCGTTGATCGACAGATAGTCATGGTTTCCTGACTATGGACATTGGATGTCATCGATAACGGGATCACATCATTAGGAGAATGATGTGATGGACAAGACCCAATCTTAACATAGCATAAGATCGCATAGTTCGTTTGCTAGAGTTTTCCAATGTCAAGTGTCCTTTCCTTAGACCATGAGATCGTGTAACTCCCGGATACCGTAGGAGTGCTTTGGGTATGCCAAACGTCACAACGTAATCGGGTGACTATAAAGGTATGCTACGGTATCTCTCGAAAGTGTCTGTGGGTTGACATGGATCGAGACTGGATTTGTCACTCCGCTTGACGGAGAGGTATCACCGGGCCCTCTCGGTAATGCATCATCACAATGAGCTCAATGTGATCGAAGTGTTTGATCACGGGATCATGCATTACGGTAACGAGAAAAGTGACTTGCGGTACCGAGATTGAACGAGGTATTGGTATACCGACGATCGAATCTCGGGCAAGTAAAATACCGATTGACAAAGGGAATCGTATACGGGATTAATTGAATCCTTGACATCGTGGTTCATCCGATGAGATCATCGTGGAACATGTGGGAGCCAACATGGGTATCCAGATCCCGCTGTTGGTTATTGCCCGAGAGCCGTCTCGGTCATGTTCGCATGTCTCCGAACCCGTAGGGTCTACACACTTAAGGTTCGGTAACGCTAGGGTTGTAGGAATATGTATGTGCAGTAACCCGAATGTTGTTCGGAGTCCCGGATGAGATCCTGGACGTCACGAGGAGTTCCGGAATGGTCCGGAGGTAAAGAATTATATATAGGAAGTGCTGTTTCGTGTTGGGGAACGTAGCAGAAATTCAAAATTTTCCTACGTATCACCAAGATCTATCTATGGAGAGACTAGCAACGAGGGGAAGGAGAGTGCATCTACATACCCTTGTAGATCGCTAAGCGGAAGCGTTCAAGTGAACGGGGTTGATGGAGTCGTACTGCCGTGATTCAGATCACCGATGATCCTAGTGCCGAACGGACGGCACCTCCGCTGCTCAACACACGTACAGCCCGGTGGCGTCTCCCACGCCTTGATCCAGCGAGGAGAGAGGAGAGGTTGAGGAAGACTCCATCCAACAGCAGCACAACGGCGTGGTGGTGGTGGAGGAGCGTGGCAATCCCTGCAGGCTTCGCCAAGCACTACGGAGGAGAAGGAGGTGTTGGAGAGGGAGAGAGAGGCGCCAGGCTCAGGTGCTGCTGCCCTTCCCTCCCCCCTTTATATAGGTGCCAAGGAGGGAGGGCGCAGCCTTGCCCCCTCCTCCAAGGGAGGGGTGCGGCCAGAGGGGGAGGAGTCCATCCTCCCAAGGCACCCTCGGAGGTGCCTTCCCTCTATGGACTCTTCCTCTCCAAGTGTTTCATGCGCATGGGCCTCTTGGGGCTGGTTCCTTGGCCCATGCAGGCCTAAGCGCACCACCTAGGGCCCATGTGGCCCCCAGGGCAGGTGGCCCCACCCGGTGGGCCCGGGACCCTCCGTGGTCCCGTACAATACCGATATCACCGAAACTTGTCCCGATGGCGAAACAGCACTTCCTATATATAATTCTTTACCTCCGGACCATTCCGAACTCCTCGTGACGTCCAGGATCTCATCCGGGACTCCGAACAACATTCGGTAACCACATACAAGCTTCCTATATAACCCTAGCGCCATCGAACCTTATGTGTAGACCCTACGGGTTCGGGAGACAAGCGCATATGACCGAGACGTTTCTCCCATTAATAACCAACAGCGGGATCTGGATACCCATGTTGGCTCCTACATGTTCCACGATGATCTCATCGGATGAACCACGATGTCAAGGACTCACCAATCCCGTGATACAATTCCCTTTGTCTAGCGGTATTGTACTTGCCCGAGATTCGATCATCCAGATCCCGATACCTTGTTCAATCTCGTTACCGGCAAGTCTCTTTACTCGCTCCGTAACACATCATCCCGTGATCAACTCCTTAATCACACTGTGCACATTATGATGATGTCCTACCGAGTGGGCCCAGAGATACCTCTCCGTCACACGGAGTGACAAATCCTATCTCGATTCGTACAACCCAATGTAGACACTTTTGGAGATACCTGTAGTGCACCTTTATAGTCACCCAGCCAGACGCTTGATACACCCAAAGCATTCCTACGGTATCCGGGAGTTGCACAATCTCATGGTATAAGGAAAAGATACTTGACATTAGAAAAGCTTTAGCATACGAACTACGATCTTTGTGCTAGGCTTAGGATTGGGTCTTGTCCATCACATCATTCTACTAATGATGTGATCCCGTTATCAATGACATCCAATGTCCATGGTTAGGAAACCGTAACCATCTATTGATCAACGAGCTAGCCAATAGAGGCTTGCTAGGGACATGGTGTTGTCTATGTATCCACACATGTATTTGAGTTTCCTATCAATACAATTATAGCATGGATAATAAACGATTATCATGAACAAGGAAATATAATAATAATAACTAATTTATTATTGCCTCTAGGGCATATTTCCAACAGTCTCCCACTTGCACTAGAGTCAATAATCTAGTTCACATCGCCATGTGATTAACACTGATATGTCACATCGCCATGTGACTAACACCCAAAGAGTTTACTAGTGTCTGTAAACTAGTTCACATCATCATGTGATTTAGACTCAATGAGTTCTGAGGTTTGATCATGTTTTGCTTGTGAGAGAGGTTTTAGTCAACGGGTTTTAGTCAACGGGTCTGAACCTTTCAGATCCGTGTGTGCTTTGCAAATTTCTAGGTCATATTATAAATGCTGCTTCCACGCTCCACTTGGATCTATTCCAAACGGTTGCTCCACTATACGTATCCGGTTTGCTACTCAGAGTCACTCGGATAGGTGTTAAAGCTTGCATCGATGTAACCCTTATGCCGAACTCTTTATCACCTCCATAATCGAGAAACATGTCCTTATTTACTCCAAGGACAATTTTGATCACTGTCCAATGATCCATTCTGGATCATTCTTGTACCCTTGACCGACTCATGGCATGGCACACTTCCGGTGCGGTACACAAGATAGCATATGTAGAGCCTATGTCTAAGGCATAGGGGACAATCTTTCGCCCTTTCTCTACGCTTCCGCCGTGGTCGAGCTTTAAGTCTTAACTTCATACCTTACAATTCAGCTAAGAACTCCTTCTTTGATCGATCCATCTTGAACACCTTCAAGATCATGTCAAGGTACATGCTCATTTGAAAGTATTATTAAACATTTTGATCTATCTTATAGATCTTGATGCTTATTGTTCAAGTAGCCTAATCCAGGTTTTCTATTTGAAAAACACCTTTCAAATAACCCTATATGCTTTACGTAGAAAATTCTACGTCATTTCTCGATCATCAATATGTCAACAACATATACTCATCGTAAATTCTATAGTGCTCCCACTTACTTCTTTGGAAATACAAGTTTCTCATAAACTTTGTATAAACCCAAAATCTTTGATCATCTCATCAAAACGCACATTCCAACTCCGAGATGCTTACTCCAGTCCTTAGAAAGGATCGCTGGAGCCAAAGATAACTTTTAGCATCCTTAGGATCGACAAAACTTTCTCGATTGTATCACATACAACCTTTCCTTACGAAAACCGGTAAGGAAACTCATTTTGACATCCATCCGCCAGATTTCATAAATGCAGCTTATGCTAACATGATTCCGACAGACTCAAGCATCGCTACGGATGAGAAAATCTCATCGTAGTCAACTCCTTGAACTTGTGAAAAACTCTTCGCCACAAGTCGAGCTTCATAGACGGTGACATTACCGTCCATGTCCGTCTTCTTCTTAAAGATCCATTTATCTCAATGGCTTGCCGATCATCGGCAAGTCCATCAAAGTCCATGCTTTGTTATGATACATGGATCCTATCTCGGATTTCATGGCTTCTAACCATTTGTCGGAATTTGGGCCCACCATCGCTTCTCCATAGCTCGTAGGTTCATTGTTGTCTAGCAACATGACCTTCAAGACAGGATCACCGTACCACTCGATGCGATGCACGCGTTCTTGTCGTCCTACGAGGTACGGTAGTGACTTGATCCAAAACTTCATGATCACTATCATAATCTTCGACTTCAATTGGTGTAGGTGCCACAGGAACAACTTCCTGTGCCCTGCTACACACTTGTTGAAGTGACGGTTCAATAACCTCATCAAGTCTCCACCATCCTCCCATTCAACTTTTTGAGACGAACTTTTCCTCGAGAAAGGACCCGATTCAAGAAACAATCCCTATTGCTTTCGGATCTGAATTAGGAGGTATACCCAACCGTTTTGGGTGTCCTATGAAGATGCATTTTATCCGCTTTGGGTTCGAGCTTATCAACCTGAAACTTTTTCACATAAGCGTCGCAGCCCCAAACTTTCAAGAAATGACAACTTATGTTTATCCAAACGGTGTCGTCTCAACGGAATTACGTGGTGCCCTATTAAAGTGAGTGCGGTTGCCTCTAATGCCTAACCCATAAACGATAGTGGTAGTTCGATGAGAGACATCATGGTACGCACCATATCTTATAGGGTGCAATTATGATGTTCGGACACACCATCACACTATGGTGTTCCAGGCAGTATTAATTGTGAAACAATTTGCACAATGTCTTAATTGTGTACCAAACTCGCAACTTAGATATTTCATCTCTATGATCACATCACGTACATTTTATCCTCTTGTCACGAAGATCTTCAACTTCACTCTGAAATTACTTGAACCTTTCAATAATTCAGACTTGTGTTTCATCAAGTAAATATACTCAACATCTACTCAAATCATCTCGTGAAGTAAGAACATAACGATATTCATCGCATGCCTCAAGACTCATTGGACTGCACACATCAAAATGTGTTACTTCAACAAGTTGCTATCTTGTTCCATTTTACTGAAACCGAGGCTTTTCAGTCATCTTGCCCATGTGGTATGATTTGCATATCTCAAGTGATTCAAAATCATGCGAGTCCAAACGATCCATCTACATGGAGTTTCATCATGCGTATACACCAATGTATATGGTTTGCATGTCTCAAACTTTTCAAAAGCGAGTGAGTCCAAAGATCCATCAACATGGAGCTTCTTCATGCGTTTACACCAATATGACTTATATGGCAGCGCCACAAGTAAGTGGTACTATCATTACTATCTTATACTTTTGGCATGAAAATGTGTATTACTACGATCGAGATTCAATAAACCATTCCTTTAGGTGCAAGACCATTGAAGGTATTATTCAAATAAATAGAGTAACCATTATTCTCCTTAAATGAATAACCGTATTGCAATAGACATAATCCAATCATGTATATGCTCAACGCAAACACCAAATAACAATTATTTAGGTTTAACACCAATCTCGATGGTAGAGGGAGCGGGTGATGCTTGATCACATCAACCTTGGAAACACTTCCAACACATATCGTCACTCACCTTTAGCTAGTCTCCGCTTATTCCGTAGCTTTTATTTCGAGTTACTAACACTTAGCAACCGAACCGCATCTAATACCCTGGTGCTACTAGGAGTACTAGTAAAGTACACATTAACATAATGTATATCCAATATACTTCTAACGACCTTGCCAGCCTTCTTATCTACCAAGTATCTAGGGTAATTCTGCTCGATGGCTGTTCCCTTATTGCAGAAGCACTTAGTCTCGGGTTTGGGTTCAACCTTGGGTTTCTTCATTGGAGCAGCAACTGATTTGCCGTTTCATGAAGTGTCCCTTCTTGCCCTTGCCCTTCTTGAAACTAGTGGTTTCACCAACCATCAACAATTGATGCTCCTTCTTGATTTCTACTTTCGCGGTGTCAAACATCGCGAACACTTCAAGGATCATCATATCTATCCTCGATATGTTATAGTTCATCACGAAGCTCTAGTAGCTTGGTGGCAATGACTTTGGAGAAACATCACTATCTCATCCGGAAGATCAACTCCCACTCGATTCAAGTGATTGTTGTACTCAGACAATCTGAGCACAAGCTCAACGATTGAGCTTTTCTCCCTTAGTTTGCAGGCTAAGAAAATCGCCGGAGGTCTCATACCTCTTGGCGTGGGCACGAGCCTGAAATCCCAATTTCAGCCCTCGAAACATCTCATATGTTCCGCGACGCTTCGAAAACGCCTTTGGTGCCTCTACTTAAACCATTTAACCGAACTATCATGTAGTTATCAAAAGCGTGTATGTCCGATGTTCGCAACATCCACAGACGACGTTTGGGGTTGAGCACACCGAAGCGGTGCATTAAGGACATAAGCTTTCTTCTGTCCGCATAATCGCCATCACAACTTTCAATTATATTTTCTCTAGGAACATATCTAAACAAGTGGAACTAAAGCGCGAGCTAACGACATAATTTGCAAAGATCTTTTGACTATGTTCGTGATAATTAAGTTCATCTCATGAACTCCCACTCGAGATAGACATCCCTCCGTCATCTAAGTGATTACATGATCCGAGTCAACTAGGCCGTGTCCGATCATCACGTGAGACGGACTAGTCATCATCGGTGAACATCTTCATGTTGATCGTATCTACTATACGACTCATGCTCGACCTTTCGGTCTCTGTGTTCGAGGCCATGCATACATGCTAGGCTCGTCAAGTTAACCCCAAGTGTTTTTTTGTGTAAATCTGTCTTACACCCGTTGTATGTGAACGTAAGAATCCATCACACCCGATCATCACGTGGTGCTTAGAAACGACGAACTGTAGCAACGGTGCACTTCGAGGAGAACACTTCTTGAAATTTGTGTAAGGGATCATCTTATTTACTACCGTCGTTCTAAGTAAACAAGATGCATAAACATAATAAACATCACATGCAATTATATAGTAGTGACATGATATGGCCAATATCATATTGCTCCTTTTGATCTCCATCTTCGGGCTCCATGATCATCATTGTCACCGGCATGACACCATGATCTCCATCATCATGATCTCCATCATCGTGTCTCCATGAAGTTGTCTCGCCAACTTATTACTTCTACTACTATGGCTACCGTTAGCAATAAAGTAAAGTAATTACATGGCGTTGTTCAATGACACGCAGGTCATACAATAAATAAAGACAACTCCTATGGCTCCTGCCGGTTGTCATACTCATCGACATGCAAGTCGTGAATCCTATTACAAGAACATGATCAATCTCATACATCACATATCATTCATCACATTCTTCTTGGCCATATCACATCACATAGCATACCCCTGCAAAAACAAGTTAGACGTCCTCTAATTGTTGTTTGCATGTTTTACGTGGCTGCTTTGGGTTTCTAGCAAGAACGTTTCTTACCTCACGCAAAACCACAACGTGATATGCCAATTGCTATTTACCCTTCATAAGGACCCTTTTCATCGAATCCGTTCCGACTAAAGTGGGAGAGACAGACACCGCCACCACCTTATGCAACTAGTGCATGTCGATTGGTGGAACCGGTCTCACGTAAGCGTACGTGTAAGGTTGGTCCGGGCCGCTTCATCCCACAATACCGTCGAATCAAGATAAGACTAGTAACGGCAAGCATATTGAGCAAAATCAACGCCCACAACTACTTTGTGTTCTACTCGTGCAAAGAATCTACGCAATAGACCTAGCTCATGATGCCACTGTTGGGGAACGTAGCGTAAATTCAAAATTTTCCTACGTATCACCAAGATCTATCTATGGAGAGACTAGCAACGAGGGAAGGAGAGTGCATCTACATACCCTTGTAGATCGCTAAGCGGAAGCGTTCAAGTGAACGGGGTTGATGGAGTCGTACTCGCCGTGATTCAGATCACCGATGATCCTAGTGCCGAGCAGACGGCACCTCCGCGTTCAACACACGTACAGCCCGGTGACGCCTCCCACGCCTTGATCCAGCGAGGAGAGAGGAGAGGTTGAGGAAGACTCCATCCAACAGCAGCACAACGGCGTGGTGGTGGTGGAGGAGCGTGGCAATCCTGCAGGCTTCGCCAAGCACTACGGAGGAGAAGGAGGTGTTGGAGAGGGAGAGAGGCGCCCAGGCTCAGGTGCTGCTGCCCCTTCCCTCCCCTTTATATAGGTGCCAAGGAGGGGAGGCGCAGCCTTGCCCCTCCTCCAAGGGAGGGGTGCGGCCAAGAGGGGAGGAGTCCATCCTCCCAAGGCACCCTGAGGTGCCTTCCCTCTATGGACTCTTCCTCTCCAAGTGTTTCATGCGCATGGGCCTCTTGGGGCTGGTTCCCTTGGCCCATGCAGGCCTAGGCGCACCACCTAGGGCCCATGTGGCCCCCAGGGCAGGTGGCCCCACCCGGTGGGCCCCAGGACCCCTCCGTGGTCCCATAATACCGATATCACCGAAACTTGTCCCGATGGTCAAACAGCACTTCCTATATATAATTCTTTACCTCCGGACCATTCCGAACTCCTCGTGACGCCCAGGATCTCATCCGGGACTCCGAACAACATTCGGTAACCACATACAAGCTTCCTATATAACCCTAAGCGCCATCGAACCTTAAGTGTGTAGACCCTACGGGTTCGGGAGACAAGCGAGACATGACCGAGACGTTCTCCCATTAATAACCAACAGCGGGATCTGGATACCCATGTTGGCTCCCACATGTTCCACGATGATCTCATCGGATGAACCCACGATGTCAAGGACTCGATCAATCCCGTATACAATTCCCTTTGTCTAGCGGTATTGTACTTGCCGAGATTCGATCATCGGTATCCCGATACCTTGTTCAATCTCGTTACGGCAAGTCTCTTTAC
Source organism: Aegilops bicornis (assembly GCA_021605145.1). Taxonomy (NCBI): domain Eukaryota; kingdom Viridiplantae; phylum Streptophyta; class Magnoliopsida; order Poales; family Poaceae; genus Aegilops; species Aegilops bicornis. Next base: position 8,332,082 of record CM038674.1, on the reverse strand, counting down.
TCGTTCCGTAACACATCATCCCGTGATCAACTCCTTAATCACACTGTGCACATTATGATGATGTCCTACCGAGTGGGCCCAGAGATACCTCTCCGTCACACGGAGTGACAAATCCCTCTCGATTCGCCAACCCAATGTACAATTTTGGAGATACCTGTAGAGCACCTTTATAGACACCCAGTTACGTTGTGACGTTTGATACACACAAAGCATTCCAACGGTATACGTGAGATTCACAAACTCAAGTTATAAGAAAAAGATAATTGACATTAGAAAAGCTTTAGCATTCGAACTACGATCTTTGTGCTAGGCTTAGGATTGGGTCTTGTCCATCACATCATTCTACTAATGATGTGATCCCGTTATCAATGACATCCAATGTCCATGGTTAGGAAACCGTAACCATCTATTGATCAACGAGCTAGCCAATAGAGGCTTGCTAGGGACATGGTGTTGTCTATGTATCCACACATGTATTTGAGTTTCCTATCAATACAATTATAGCATGGATAATAAACGATTATCATGAACAAGGAAATATAATAATAATAACTAATTTATTATTGCCTCTAGGGCATATTTCCAACATTTCGGCCATCGGGACAAGTTTCGGTGATATCGGTATTGTACCGGGACCACCGGAGGGGTCCCGGGGGTCCACCAAGTGGGGCCACCAGCCCCAGGGGGCCACATGGGCCCTAGGTGGTGCGCCTAGGCCCACATGGGCCAAGGGGAACCAGCCCCAAGGGGCCCATGCGCCTAGGGTTTAAGGATGGAAGAGTCCATGAAGGGGAAGGCACCTCCGAGGTGCCTTGGGGAGGTTGGACACCTCCCCCTCTCTTGGCCGCACCCCTCCCTTGGAGGAGGGGCAAGGCTGCGCCCTCCCCCCCTCCTTGGCACCTATATAAAGGGGGGAGGGGAAGGGGCAGCAGCACCTTTGCCCTGGACGCCTCCCTCTCCCTCTCCAACACATCCTCCTCTCCTCCGTAGTGCACGGCGAAGCCCTGCCGAGTATCGCAAGTTCCACCATCACCACGCCGTCGTGCTGCTGCTGGAGCCATCTTCCTCAACCTCTCCTTCACCTTGCTGGATCAAGAAGAAGGAGACGTTACGCTGACCGTCACGTGTGTTGAACGCGGAGGTGCCGTCCGTTCGGCACTAGATCATCGGTGAATTGGATCGCGGCAAATGCGACTACCTCATCCACGTTCACTCCGACGCCTTCCGCTGCGATCTACAAAGTGGTATGTAGATGCTATCCAATCTGAATACTCGTTGCTAGATGAACTCATAGATGGATCTTGGTGAAACCGTAGGAAAAATTTTAATTTTCTGCAACGCTCCCCAACAGTGGCATCATGAGCTAGGTCTATGCGTAGTTCTTCTTCTTGAGTAGAACACAATTTGTTGTGGGCGTAGATGTTGTCAATTCTTCTTGCCGTTACTAGTCAATCTTGATTCAGCGGTATTGTGGGATGAAGCGGCCGGACCAACCTTACACGTGCGCTTACGTGAGACCGGTTCCACCGACTAACATGCACTAGTTGCATAAGGTGGCTGGCGGGTGTCATCTCTCCTACTTTAGTTGGATCGGATTCGATGAACAGGGTCCTTATGAAGGGTAAATAGAGATTGACAAATCACGTTGTGGTTTGAACGTAGGTAAGAAAACGTTCTTGCTAGAACCCTAATTCAGCCACGTAAAACTTGCAACAACAATTAGAGGACGTCTAACTTGTTTTTGCAGCAAGTGCTTTGTGATATGATATGGCCGAAGTTGTGATGAATGATGAATGATCTATATGTGATGTATGAGATGTTCATGCTATTGTAATAGGGATCACGACTTGCATGTCGATGAGTATGACAACGGCAGGAGCCATAGGAGTTGTCTTTATTTTTGTATGACCTGCGTGCCATTGAAGAACGCCATGTAAACTACTTTACTTTATTGCTAAACACGTTAGTCATAGAAGTAGAAGTAGTCGTTGGCGTGACAACTTCATGAAGACACGATGATGGAGATCATGATGATGGAGATCATGGTGTCATGCGGTGACAAGATGATCATGGAGCCCGAAGATGAAGATCAAAGGAGCTATATGATATTGGCCATATCATGTCACTACTTTATATAATTGCATGTGATGTTTATTATGTTTTATGCATCTTGTTTACTTAGAACGACGGTAGTAAATAAGATGATCCCTCATAATAATTTCAAGAAGTGTTCCCCTAACTGTGCACCGTTGCTAAGGTTAAATGCGTTCAAGCACCACGTGATGATCGGGTGTGATAGGTCCTTACGTTCGCATACAACGGGTGTAAGACAGATTTACACACGCAAAACACTTAGGTTGACTTGACGAGCCTAGCATGTACAGACATGGCCTCGGAACACGTAAGACCGAAAGGTCGAGCATGAGTCGTATAGAAGATACGATCAACATGAAGATGTTCACCGATGTTGGCTAGTCCGTCTCACGTGATGATCGGACACGGCCTAGTTGACTCGGATCATGTAATACTTAGATGACTAGTAGAGGGATGTCTATCTAAGTGGGAGTTCATTAAATTTGATTAAATGAACTTTATTATCATGAACTTAGTCTAAATATTTACAATATGTCTTGTAGATCAAATGGCCAACGTAGTCCTCAATTTCAACGCTGTTCCTAGAGAAAACCAAGCTGAAAGACGATGGTAGCAACTATACGGACTGGGTCCGAACCCGAGGATTATCCTCATAGCTGCCAAGAAAGATTATGTCCTAAGAGCACCGCTGGGTGACGCACCTATTCTCCCTGCAGAACAAGACGTTATGAACGCTTGGCGATCACGCCGCGATGATTACTCCCTCGTTCAAGGTCGGCATGCTTTACAGCTTAGAGCCGACTCCAAAAGCGCTTTTGAGAGACATGGAGCATATGAGATGTTCAAGAGCTGAAAATGGTTTTCCAAGCTCATGCCCGGTCGAGAGATATGAAGTCTCCGACAAATTCTTTAGCTGTAAGATGGAGGAAAATGGCTCTGTCAAGGAACACATACTCAAAATGTCTGGGTTGCACAACCGCTTGACTCAACTGGAAGTTAATCTCCCGGATGAAGCGGTCATTGTGACAGAATCCTCCGCCGCTTCCACCTAGCTACAAGAGCTTTGTGATGAACTACAATATGCAGGGGATGGTAAAGACCATTCACGAAGTATATGCTATGCTGAAATCAGCAGAGGTAGAAATCAAGAAGGAGCATCAAGTGTTGATGGTGAATAAAACCACTAAGTTCAAGAAGGGCAAGGGTAAAAGAACTTCAAGAAGGACGGCAAGGAAGTTGCCGCCCGATAAGCAAGTTTCCGGAAGAAGCCAAAGAATGGACCCAAGCCCAAACTGAGTGCTTTTATTGCAAGGGAAGTGGTCTTCGAAGCGGAACTGCCCCAAATACTTAGCGGACAAGAAGGCCGGCAAAACCAAAGGTATATGTGATATACATGTAATTGATGTGTACCTTACCAAGTACTCGTAGTAGCTCTTGGGTATTTGATACCGTGCAGTTGCTCATATTTGTAACTCAAAGCAGAGCTGCGGAATAAACGGAGGCTGGCGAAGGACGGGTGACGATGCGTGTCGGGAATGGTTCCAAGGTCGATGTGATCGCCACGGCACACTGCTTCTCTGCATTTACCTACGGGATTAGTTTTAAACCTCAATAATTGTTATTTAGTGCCAAGTTTGAGCATGAACATTGTATCTGGATCTCGTTTAATTCGAGATGGCTACTCATTTAAATCCGAGAATAATGGTTGTTCTATTTATATGAGAAATATGTTTTATGGTCATGCTCCGATGGTTAATGGTTTATTCTTAATGAATCTCAGACGTGATGATACACATATTCATAGTGTGAATACCAAAAGGGTTAAAGTTGATAACAATAGTCCCACATATTTGTGGCACCGCCGCCTTGGTCACATAGGTGTCAAACGCATGAAGAAGCTCCATGCAGATGGACTTTTAGAGTCTCTTGATTATGAATCATTTGACACGTACGAACCATGCCTCATGGGTAAAATGACCAAGACTCCATTCTCAGGAACAATGGAGCGAGGAACCAACTTATTGGAAATCATACATACAGATGTGTGCGGTCCAATGAGTGTTGAGGCTCATGTGGCTATCGTTATGTTCTCACCCTCACCGATGACTTGAGTAGATATGGGTATGTCTACTTAATGAAACACAAGTCTGAGACCTTTGAAAAATTCAAGGAATTTCAGAGTGAGGTTGAAAATCAACGTGATAGAAAGATCAAGTTTCTACGATCGGATCGTGGAGGAGAATACTTGAGTCACGAATTTGGCACACACTTAAGAAAATGTGGAATAGTTTCACAACTCACGCCGCTGGAACACCTCAGCGTAATGGTGTGTCCGAACGTCGTGTCGCACTCTATTAGATATGGTGCGATCTATGATGTCTCTTACCGATTTACCGCTATCTTTTGGGGCTATGCTTTAGAGACTGCCGCATTCACTTTAAATAGGGCTCCGTCGAAATCCGTTGAGACGACACCGTATGAATTATGGTTTGGGAAGAAACCTAAGCTGTCGTTTCTAAAAGTTTGGGGATGCGATGCTTATGTCAAGAAACTTCAACCCGAGAAGCTCGAACCCAAGTCGGAAAAATGCGTCTTCATAGGATACCCGAAAAGAAACTGTTGGGTATACCTTCTACCTCAGATCCAAGGCAAGATCTTTGTTGCCAAGAATGGATCCTTTCGAGAAAGAGTTTCTCTCGAAAGAAGTAAGTGGGAGGAAAGTAGAACTTGATGAAGTGTTACCTCTTGAACCGGAAAATGGCGAAACTCAAGAAATCGCTCCCGAGGTGCCTGCACCAACTAGAGAGGAAATTAATGATTATGATCAAGATACTTGATCAAGCTCCTACTGAAATTGAAGGTCCACAAGGACACGCTCCGCACTGCAGTGGTACGGCAACCCTGTCTTGGAAATCATGTTGTTAGACAACGGTGAACCTTCGAACTATGAGGAAGCAATGGCGGCCCGGATTCGGCAAATGGTCGGAAGCCATGAAATCCGAGATAGGATCCATGTATGAAAACGGCGTATGGACTTTGACCGACTTGCCCGTTGAACGGCGAGCCATAGAAAATAAATGGATCTTTAAGAAGAAGATGACGCGGATGGTAATGTGACCATCTATAAAGCTCGGCTTGTCGCTAAGGGTTATCGACAAGTTCAAGGGGTTGACTACGATGAGACTTTCTCACCGGTAGCGAAGCTGAAGTCCGTCGTAATCATGTTAGCAATTGCCGCATACTATGATTTGAGATATGGCAAATGGACGCCAAAACGGCATTCCTTAATGGTTTCCTTAAGGAAGAATTGTATATGATGCAGCGGAAGGTTTTGTCGATCCTAAGAATGTCGACAAGGTGCAAGCTCCAACGCTCGATTTATGGGCTGGTGCAAGCATCTCGGAGTTGGAACATTCGCTTTGATGAGATGATCAAAGCGTTTGGGTTTACACAGACTTATGGAGAAGCTTGTGTTTACAAGAAAGTGAGTGGGAGCTCTGTAGCATTTCTCATATTATATGTAGACGACATACTTTTGATGGGAAATGATATAGAACTCTTGGACAGCATTAAGGCCTATTTGAATAAAAGTTTTTCAATGAAGGACCTTGGAGAAGCTGCTTATATATTAGGCATCAAGATCTATAGAGATAGATCGAGATGCCTCATAGGTCTTTCACAAAGCACATACCTTGATAAGATATTGAAGAAGTTCAATATGGATCAATCTAAGAAGGGGTTCTTACCTGTGTTACAAGGTGTGAAATTGAGCTCAGCTCAATGTCCGACCACGGCAGAAGATATAGAAGAGATGAGTGTCATCCCCTATGCCTCAGCCATAGGTTCTATGCCATGTACCAGACCTGATGTAAACCTTGCCGTAAGTTTGGTAGGAAGGTACCAAAGTAATCCCGGCAAGGAACACTGGACAGCGGTCAAGAATATCCTGAAGTACCTGAAAAGGACTAAGGAAATGTTTCGTTTATGGAGGTGACGAAGAGCTCGTCAGAAAAGGTTACGCCGACGCTTAGCTTCGACACGCATCTGGATGACTCTAAGTCACAAACCGGATACGTGTATATTTTGAATGGTGGGGCAAGAAGCTGGTGCAGTTGCAAGCAAAGCGTCGTGGCGGGATCTACATGTGAAGCGGAGTACATGGCAGCCTCGGAGGCAGCACATGAAGCAATTTGGGTGAAGGAGTTCATCACCGACCTCGAGTCATACCCAATGCGTCGGGGCCAATCAAGCTCTTCTCGTGACAACACCGAGCTATTGCACTTGCAAAGGAGCCAGGTTTCACAAGAAGACTAGGCACATCAAGCGCCGCTTCAACTCCATTCGTGAAAATGTTCAAGATGGAGACATAGAAATTTGTAAAGTGCACACGGATCTGAATGTCGCAGATCCGCTGACTAAACCTCTCCCTAAGGCAAAACATGATCAGCACCGTAACTCTATGGGTGTTCGATTCATCACAATGTAACTAGATTATTGACTCTAGTGCAAGTGGGAGACTGTTGGAAATATGCCCTAGAGGCAATAATAAAAGCATTATTATTATATTTCCTTATTCATGATAATTGTCTTTATTCGTGCTATAATTGTGTTAACCGGAAATCGTAATACATGTGTGAATAATGCACAACAACATGTCCCTAGTGAGCCTCTAGTTGACTAGCTCGTTGATCGACGAGATAGTCATGGTTTCTGACTATGGACATTGGATGTCATCGATAACGGGATCACATCATTAGGAGAATGATTTGATGGACAAGACCCAATCTTAACATAGCATAAGATCGCATAGTTCGTTTGCTAGAGTTTTCCAATGTCAAGTGTCCTTTCCTTAGACCATGAGATCGTGTAACTCCCGGATACCGTAGGAGTGCTTTGGGTATGCCAAACGTCACAACGTAATCGGGTGACTATAAAGGTATGCTACGGTATCTCCGAAAGTGTCTGTTGGGTTGACATGGATCGAGATCGATTTGTCACTCCGCTTGACGGAGAGGTATCACCGGGCCCTCTCGGTAATGCATCATCACAATGAGCTCAATGTGATCGAAGTGTTTGATCACGGGATCATGCATTACGGTAACGAGAAAAGTGACTTGCGGTACCGAGATTGAACGAGGTATTGGTATACCGACGATCGAATCTCGGGCAAGTAAAATACCGATTGACAAAGGGAATCGTATACGGGATTAATTGAATCCTTGACATCGTGGTTCATCCGATGAGATCATCGTGGAACATGTGGGAGCCAACATGGGTATCCAGATCCCGCTGTTGGTTATTGCCCGAGAGCCGTCTCGGTCATGTCTGCATGTCTCCCGAACCCGTAGGGTCTACACACTTAAGGTTCGGTAACGCTAGGGTTGTAGGAATATGTATGTGCAGTAACCCGAATGTTGTTCGAGTCCCGGATGAGATCCTGGGCGTCACGAGGAGTTCCGGAATGGTCCGGAGGTAAAGAATTATATATAGGAAGTGCTGTTTCGCCATCGGGACAAGTTTCGGTGATATCGGTATTGTCTGGGACCACCGGAGGGTCCCTGGTCCACCAAGTGGGGCCACCAGCCCGGGGCCACATGGGCCCTAGGTGGTGCGCCTAGGCCCACATGGGCCAAGGGGAACCAGCCCCAAGGGGCCCATGCGCCTAGGGTTTAAGGAGGGAAGAGTCCATGAAGGGAAGGCACCTCCGAGGTGCCTTGGGAGGTTGGACACCTCCCCTCTCTTGGCCGCACCCTCCCTTGGAGGAGGGGGCAAGGCTGCGCCTCCCCTCCTTGGCACCTATATAAAGGGGGAGGGAGGGGCAGCAGCACCTTTGCCCTGGACGCCTCCCTCTCCCTCTCCAACACATCCTCCTCCTCCGTAGTGCACGCGAAGCCCTGCCGAGTATCGCAAGTTCCACCATCACCACGCCGTCGTGCTGCTGCTGGAGCCATCTTCCTCAACCTCTCCTTCACCTTGCTGGATCAAGAAGAAGGAGACGTTACGCTGACCGCACGTGTGTTGAACGCGAGGTGCCGTCCGTTCGGCACTAGATCATCGGTGAATTGGATCGCGGCAAGTACGACTACCTCATCCACGCTCACTCCGACGCTTCCGCTATGCGATCTACAAAGTGGTATGTAGATGCTATCCAATCTGAATACTCGTTGCTAGATGAACTCATAGATGGATCTTGGTGAAACCGTAGGAAAAATTTTAATTTTCTGCAACGTTCCCCAACAACCACGTCTCCCTCTCCAGCATTCGCAAAAGCTTGATGTGGTAAGCCAAAGGGTAAATTTATTGATTAGGATTGCATGATAAAGTGCATACTATTTTTGCCCGTGTTGTTCATTATATTAAGAACATGTGGCAGTGTCATGCTCGAGATTCTTTATGAAAAATAATTGTACATATATCATTATGATCAGACTGGTATTTCTCAAAGTGTTGATACAGAAATCCCGTGTGGAATATACATTTTTGTGGGGATTGTTTTTGCGTTGGTTTATTTCTCGTTATTCTTGTACGATTTATTGGTAGGGGGATCTCGTTCCTCCGTTAGGCCTAGTAGGTAGGGTTAGGGTTTGTCTGCCGTGGTGTGTCGTTGGGCTGGTGGGGGCGGCGTTCGGGCGGATAAATCTGCCTAAACTCTATTCCCTCACCGGTGGCGACCTTCATGGCAGCTCCTCGGAGTTGATGGCAATATGTGCTTGTCGTCCTTCCATCGTTGTTGTCTTCATGATTATGGTGGTGGTGGCATGGAATAAATTTGCTTTGGATTTGATTCCGGTGGGTTGTTGTGAGGCGGTCGTTGGTAGATCTGGTAGCAGGCTAACCAATCGAGACTGGTGCGGCGACGATACCGAACTCGAGGTGGATTTTATGCCATGGCCCCGCCGTTGTGATGACACGCGCTCTAGTGTCGACATGGGGGCATGGAGCTTTTGTAGGAGCGTGGTGACTCCGGATTTGTAGGTTCTCGTTGGTGGCGGCGCTTTCGTCATCGCCGTTCAAGAAGCCGACGCAAGTGGTGATGCAGTTCCAATCTGACCTATATCCGGCATGCTGGTCCTCCTGGATCGAGGATGAGTTCCCAACATCTTTAATCTATGCGCACAAACAAGGGTTTCGCCGGCACGGAGCTGCGGTGCGCCCTCATCCTATGTTGGTTGTATGGCTAGATTGGGTCCCCATGGTGCTATTTGTAATTTCTTAATTTTTTGGGGTGGTGTTGTACCAGTACTTATTTTCAATATAATTTGGGTTTCTTCTCACACACAAGAACATTAATAGCTAGCCTTACTTTTCCTTGATTTTTCTAAAAATTCAAAATGTTAGAAGATCTGATATTATACCATGGTCAACAAATGAATTGTTCTATATCATTTACATCTATCATGGATCATCGGAAAATAAGCCATTGGAGAAACCTTAACCAATGTTAATATATGTTTCTAGTATTCAATGTTTGCACATGTGAAGCCTTATTGGTTAAGAATATAAAATGTGTACTTTGGAATGAAACGGCCAAATCACTTACAATAATATTGTAGCAATGCTTGACGAGGACGATAGGATCACATAGGCTAAATGCGAGACAAAATGACTTGCGCCGGGTGGAAGACCCGGAGCCACCATCATATGGGTGTTGCGGTTGTTTCAAAGGAGAAGGATTTAAACACGTGGCAAGGCCTAGAGTGCAACGCGGGGCCCATGAGGCATGGTGACACATCGCAGCACATGGGTCCCTTGTGTTGCCATAGCCCCTTTTTTTGCTCGGTTCCTGCTCATATCCTAGCGCTCATTGATGCCTGGAGCTTTTTAATCGAATCAAATAGGAACCAATGTATACTTGGATCGTACTTAATGTGAATAATTGGATAAGGATGAACTCAAAGTTTCGGGTTACAACCATTTTCTTTTCTATATATAAGGGGATTTCCTCTCCTCATACCTCCAAGTGACCTATATTCAGCCAACAACACTAGTAAAATCTAGTTTTTGGTGTGTCTAAAGCTTGACACTTGTAGTACCGAGTCCTTCAATTGTCCATTTGAGAATACCGAGGAGGGAGATGTGGTGGGTGTAAGTGACATTAAGAATTTAAACCAATCATTTCGCCGATTGGAGAAGGCATGATGTTCTGCTCATTGTCGTTCTAAATGTAACTTACACCTGACCGCGTCTCCCTCTCCAGCATTCGCAAAAGCTTGATGTGGTAAGCCAACGGGTAAATTTATTGATTAGGATTTCATGATCAAGTGCATACTATTTTTGCCCGTGATGTTCATTACATAATATTAAGAACATGTGGCAGGGTCATACTCGACATTCTTTAAGAAAAATAATTGTACATAGAGCATTATGACCAGACTGGTATTTGTCAAAGTGTTGATACAGAAATCCCGTGTGGAATATACATTTTTGTGGGGATTGTTTTTGCGTTGGTTTATTTCTCGTTATTCTTGTATGATTTATTGGTAGGGGGATCTCGTTCCTCCGTTAGGCCTATTAGGTAGGGTTAGGGTTGTCTGCCGTGGTGTGTCGTTGGTGTGGTGGGGGCGGCGTTCGGGCGGATAAATCTGCCTAAACTCTATTCCCTCACCGGTGGCGACCTTCATGGCAGCTCCTCGGAGTTGATGGCAATATGTGCTTGTCGTCCTTCCATCGTTGTTGTATTGATGATTATGGTGGTGGTGGCATGGAATAAATTTGCTTTGGATTTGATTACGGTGGGTTGTTGTGAGGCGGTCGTTGGTAGATCTGGTAGCAGGCTAACCAATCGAGACTGGTGCGGCGACGATACCGAACTCGAGGTGGATTCTATGCCATGGCCCTGCCGTTGTGATGACACGCGCTCTAGTGTCGACATGGGGGCATGGAGCTTTTGTAGGAGCGTGGTGACTCCGGATTTGTAGGTTCTCATTGGTGGCGGCGCTTTCATCATCGCCGTTCAACAAGCCGACGCAAGTGGTGACGCAGTTCCGATCTGACCTATATCCGGCATGCTGGTCCTCCTGGATCGAGGATGAGTTCCCAACATCTTTAATCTATGCGCACAACCAAGGGTTTCGCCGGCACGGAGCGGCGGTGCGCCCTAGTCCTATGTTGGTTGTATGGCTAGATTGGGTCCCCATGGTTCTATCTGTAATTTCTTAATTTTTTGGGGTGGCATTGTACCAGTACTTATTTTCAATATAATTTGGGTTTCTTCTCACACACAAAAAAACTAATACTAGTCTTACTTTTCCTTGATTTTTCTTAAAATTTAAAAAGGTAGAAGATCTGATACTATACCATGGTCAACAAATGAATTGTTCTATATCATTTACATCTATCATGGATCATCCAAAAATAAGCCATTGGAGAAACATTAACCAATGTTAATGTACGTTTCTAGTATTGAATGTTTGCACATGTGATGCCTTATTTGTTAGGAATATCAAATGTGTACTTTGGAATAAAACGGCCCAATCACTTACGATAATATAGTAGCAATGCTTGACCAGGATAGGATCACATAGGCCAAATGCAAGACAAAATATCTTGCGCCGGGTGGATGACCCGGACCCACCATCATATGGGTGTTGTGGTTGTTTCAAAGGAGAGGGATGTAAACACGTGGCAAGGCCTAAGGTGCAATGTGGGGCCCATGAGGCATGGTGGCACATCCCATCACATGGGTCCCTTGTGGGGCCATAGCCCCTTGTTTTGCGCGGTTTCTACTCATATCTTAGCGCTCATTGATGCTTGGATCTTTTAAATCGAATCAAATAGGAACCAATGTAAACTTGGATCCTACTTAATGGGAATAATTGGATAAGGATGAACTCAAAGTTTCGCGTTACATCCATTTTATTTCTATATATAAGGGGAGTTCCTCTCCTCATGCCTCCAAGTGACCTATATTCAGCCAACAACACTAGTAAAATCTAGTTTTTGGTGTGTCTAAAGCTTGACACTTGCAGTCCTGAGTCCTTCAGTTGTCCATTTGAGAATAACGAGGAGGGAGATGTCGTGGTTGTAAGTTACATTAAGAATTTGAACCAATCATTTCACTGATTGGAGAAGGCGTGATGTTCTGCTCATTGTCGTTCTCGATGTAACTTACACCTGACCGTGTCTCCCTCTCCAGCATTCGCAAAAGCTAGATGTGGTAAGCAAACGGGTACATTTATTGATTAAGATTGCATGATCAAGTGCATACTATTTTTGCCCATGATGTTCATTACATAATATTAAGAACATGTGGCAGGGTCATGCTCGAGATTCTTTTAGAAAAATAATAGTACATAGAGCATTATGATCAGACTGGTATTTCCCAGTGTTTATATGGAAATCCCGCGTGGAATATATATTTTTGTGGGTATTATTTTTGTGTTGGTTTCTTTCTCGTTATTCTTGTATGATTTATTGGGACGGGGATCTCGTCCTCCGTCAGGCCTAGTAGGTAGGGTTAGGGTTTGTCTGCCGTGGTGCGTCGTTGGGGTGGTGGGGGCGGTGTTCGGGCGGATAAATCTGCCTAAACTCTATTACCACACCGGTGGCGACCTTCATGGCGGCTCCTCAGAGTTGATGGCAATATGTGCTTGTCGTCCTTCCATCCTTGTTGTCTTGATGATTATGGTGGTGGAGGCGTGGAATAAATTTGCTTCAAATTCGATTCCGGTGGGTTGTTGTGAGGCGGTCGTTGGTAGATCAGGTAGCAGGCTAACCAGTCGAGACTGGTGCGGCGACGATACCGAACTCGAGGTGCATTTTATGCCCTGGCCCCGCTCTTGTGATGACACGCGCTCTAGTGTCGACATGGTGGCATTGAGCATTTGTAGGAGCGTGGTGACTCCGGATTTGTAGGTTCTCGGTTGTGGCGGCGCTTTCGTCGTCGCCGTTCAACAAGCCGATGCAAGTGGTCATGCAATTACAATCTGACCTATATCCGGCATGCTGGTCCTCCTGGACCGAGGATGAGTTCCCAACATCTTTAATCTATGCGCGCAACCAAGGGTTTCGCCAGCAGATAGCGGTGGTGCGACCTCATCCTACGTTGGTGGTATGGCTAGATTGGTTCCCCATGGTGCTATTTGTAATTTCTTAATTTTTTGGGGTGGCGTCGTACCTGTACTTATTTTCAATATAATTTGGGTTTCTTCTCACAAAAAACTAATAGCTAGCCTTACTTTTCATTGATTTTTCTTAAAATTCAAAAAGGTAGAAGATCTGATACTATACCATGGTCAACAAATAAATTGTTCTATATCATTTACATCTATCATGGATCATCCAAAAATAAGCCATTGGAGAAACATTAACCAATGTTAATGTACGTTTCTAGTATTGAATGTTTGCACATGTGATGCCTTATTTGTTAGAAATATCAAACGTGTACTTTGGAATGAAACGGCCCAATCACTTACGATAATATAGTAGCAATGCTTGACCAGGATAGGATCACATAGGCCAAATGCAAGACAAAATGACTTGCGCTGGTTGGATGACCCGAACCCACCATCATATGGGTGTTGCGGTTGTTCCAAAGGAGAAGGATATAAACACATGGCAAGGCCTAGGGTGCAATATGGGGCCCATGAGGCATGGTGGCACATCCAAGAACATGGGTCCCTTGTGGGGCCTTAGCCCCTTGTTTTGCGTGGTTCATGCTCATATCTTAGCGCTCATTGATTCTTGGAGCTTTTTAACCGAATCAAATAGGAACCAATGTAAACTTGGATCATACTTAAAGTGAATAATTGGATAAGGATGAACTCAAAGTTTCGGGTTACAACCATTTTTTCTATATATAAGGGGAGTTCCTCTCCTCATACCTCAAAGTGACCTATATTCAGCCAACAACACTAGTAAAATCTAGTTTTTGGTGTGTCTAAAGCTTGACACTTGCAGTCCTGAGTCCTTCAGTTGTCCATTTGAGAACACCGAGGAGGGAGATGTGGTGGGTGTAAGTTACATTGAGAATTTGAACCAATCATTTCACCGATTGGAGAAGGCGTGATGTTCTGCTCATTGTAGTTCTCGATGTAACATACACCTGACCGCGTTTCCCTCTCGACCATTCGCAAAAGCTAGATGTGGTAAGACAACAGGTACGGTTATTGATTAGGATTGCATGATCAAGTGCATAATATTTTTGCCCGTGATGTTCATTACATAATATTTAGATCATGTGGCAGGGTCATGCTCGAGATTCTTTTAGAAAAATAATTGTACATAGAGCATTATAATCAGACTGGTATTTCTCAAAGTGTTGATATGGAAATCCCGTGTCGAATATACATTTTTGTGGGGATTGTTTTTGCGTTGGTTTCTTTCTCGTTATTCTTGTATGATTTACTGGTAGGGGGGTCTTGTTCCTCCGTAAGGCTTAGTAGGTCGGGTTAGGGTTTGTCTGCCACGGTGCGTCGTTGGGGTGGTGGGGGCGGCGTTCGGGCAGATATATCGACCTAAACTCTATTCCCACACCGGTGGCGACTTCATGGCGGCTCCTCAAAGTTGATGACAATATGTGCTTGTCGTCCTTCCGTCGTTGTTGTCTTGATGATTATGGTGGTGGTGGCGTGGAATAAATTTGCTTCGGATTCGATTCTGGTGGGTTGTTGTGAGGCGGTCGTTGGTAGATCTGGTAGCAGGCTAACCAATCGAGACTGGTGCGGCGACGATACCGAACTCGAGGTGGATTTTATGCCCTGGCCCCGCCGTTGTGATTACACACGCTCTGGTGTCGACATTGGGGCATGGAGCTTTTGTAGGAGCGTGGTGACTCCGGATTTGTAGGTTCTCGTTGATGGTCGCGCTTCCATTGTCACAGTTCAACAAGCCGATGCAAGAGGTGACGCAGTTCCAATCTGGCCTATTTCTGGCATGCTGGTCCTCCTGGACCGAGGATGAGTTCCCAACAACTTTAATCTATGCGAACAACCAAGGGTTTCGTCGGCACGGAGAGGCAGTGCGCCCTCATCCTACGTTGGTGGTATGGCTAGATTGGTTTCCCATGGTGCTATTTGTAATTTGTTAATTTTTTGGGGTGGCGTTGTACCAGTACTTATTTTTAATAAAATTTGGTTTTCTTCTCACATAAAAAACTAATAGCTAGCCTTAATTTTACTTGATTTTTCTTAAAATTCAAAAAGGTAGAAGATCTGATACTATACCATGGTCAACAAATGAATTGGTCTATATCATTTACATCTATGATGGATCATCGAAAAATAAGCCATTGGAGAAACCTTAACCAATGTTAATGTACGTTTGTAGTATTCAATGTTTGCACATTCGATGCCTTATTTGTTAAGAATATCAAATGTGTACTTTGGAATGAAACGGCAAAATCAGTTACAATAATATTGTAGCAATTCTTAACGAGGATAGGATCAGATAGGCCAAATGCAAGACAAAATGACTTGCGCCGGGTGGATGACCCGGACCCACCATCATATGGGTGTTGCGGTTGTTTCAAAGGGGAAGGATGTAAACACGTGGCAAGGCCTTGGGTGCAATGTGAGGCCCATGAGGCATGGTGGCACATCCCAGCACATGGGTCCCATGTGGGGCCATAGCCCCTTGTTTGGCGCGGTTCCTGCTCATATCTTAGCGCTCATTGATGCTTGGAGCTTTTTAATCGAATCAAATAGGAACCAATGTAAACTTGGATCGTACTTATTGTGAATAATTGGATAAGGATGAACTCAAAGTTTCGGGTTACAACCATTTTATTTCTATATTTATGGGGAGTTCCTCTCCTCATACCTCCAAGTGACCTATATTCAACCAACAAAACTAGTAAAATCTAGTTTTTGGTGTGTCTAAAGCTTGACACTTGCAGCACTGAGTCCTTCAATTATCCGTTTGAGAATACAGAGGAGGGAGATGTGGTGGGTGTAAGTTACAATGAGATTTTTGAACCAATCATTTCGCCGATTGGTGAAGGCGTGATTTTCTTCTGATTGTCGTTCTCGATGTAACTTACACCTGACTGCGTCTCCCTCTCCAGCATTCGCAAAAGCTAGATGTGGTAAGCCAACGGGTACATTTAATGATTAGGATTGCATGATCAAGTGCATAATATTTGTGCCCGTGATGTTCATTACATAATATTAAGATCATGTGGCAGGGTCATGCTCGAGATTCTTTAAAAAAAATAATTGTACATAGAACTTTATGATCAGACTGGTATTACTCAAAGTGTTGATATTGAAATCCCGTGTGGAATATACACTTTTGTGGAGATTGTTTTTGTGTTGGTTTCTTTCTTGTTATTCTTCTATGATTTATTGGTAGGGGGATCTCGGTCCTCCGTCAGGCCTAGTAGGTAGGGTTAGGGTTTGTCTGCTGTGGTGCGTCGCTGGGGTGGTGGGGGCGGCGTTCGGGCGGATATATCCGCCTAAACTCTATTCCCACACCGGTGGCGACCTTCATGGCGGCTCCTCGGAGTTGATGGCAATATGTGCTTGTCGTCCTTCCATCGTTGTTGTCTTGATGATTATGGTGGTGGTGGCGTGGAATAAATTTGCATCGGATTCGATTCCGGTGGGTTATTGTGAGGCGGTCATTGGTAGATCTGGTAGCAGGCTAACCAATCAGGAATGGTGCGAAAATGACACTGAACTCGAGGTGGATTTTATGCCCTGGCCCCGCCGTTGTGATGACACACGCTCTGGTGTCGACATGGGGGCATGGAGCTTTTGTAGGAGCGTGGTGACTCCGGATTTGTAGGTTCTCGTTGTTGGCGGCGCTTTCATCGTCGCCGTTCAACAAGCCGACGCAAGTGGTGAACCAGTTCCAATCTGACCTATATCCGGCATGCTGATCCTCCTGGACCGAGGATGGGTTCCCAACATCTTTAATCTATGCGCACAACCAAGGGTTTCGCCGGCAGGGAGCGGCGATGCGCCCTCATCCGACGTTGGTTGTATGGCTACATTGGGACCCCATGGTGCTATTTGTAATTTCTTAATTTTTTGGGGTGGCGTTGTACTAGTACTTATTTTCAATATAATTTGGGTTTCTTCTCACACACAAGAAATCTAATAGCTAGCCTTACTTTTCCTTGATTTTTCTTAAAATTCAAAAAGGTATAAGATCTGATACTATACCATCGTCAACAAATGAATTGTTCTATACCATTTACATCTTTCATGGATCATCAGAAAATAAGCCATTGGAGAAACCTTAACCAATGTTAATGTACGCTTCTAGTATTAAATGTTTGCACATGTGATGCCTTATTTGTTAAGAATATCAAATGTGTACATTGGAATGAAACGGCCAAATCACTTACAATAATATTGTAGCAATGCTTGACGAGGACGATTGGATCACATAGGCCAAATGCCAGACAAAATGACTTGCGCCGGGTGGATGACCCGGACCCACCATCATATGGGTGTTGCGGTTGTTTCAAAGGAGAAGGCAGGCAACCGGTTGATTCAACGACCATCAGTCAGGCATGACGTGGTGGCTCATGCGCCACCATGTAAACATGACATAAAAGTATTTTGAACATATAAGTGATGAGATTGAACAGCACCATGTGGGGCCCATGAGGCATATTGGCACACCCTATGGCATGGGGCTCGCCATAGCTCCCTTGTTCTGTGCGGGTTTATGCTCGTATCTTATTGCTCATTGAATACTTGGAGGTTTTTTAATCGATTCAAATAGGAGCCGATGTATTTTTAGATCTTACTTAGTGTGAATAAATGGATAGGGATGAACTTTATGTTTCTGGTTACAACCATTTTCCTTCTATATAAGGGGAGTTCATCTCCTGAACCACATACCTCCAGTAACCTATATCCAGCCAACAAGACTAGTAAAATATAAATTTTTGGTGTATCTAAAACTTTCGACTTGTAGTAATTTGTCCTTCAATTTTCTACATGAGAATCTAAGTTTGAATTGAAAAACATTAATTGTCTCCCACACGAGAATCTAAGTTCGAATTTTTCTACAAGGGTTTGGTGAGGCGAGAAAACAATTGTCTATCGCATGAGATTCTAAGTTTGAATTATTTTCATGTGTTCAAAAAAGAAGAATTGTTTTCATGAATTTGCCTCTTGAAAAGAAGTAAAAGCCAAAAGCGAACCCTCCTCATCTCCCTCCCGTCCCAAGGGCGACCCTAGGTCGGGCTGACGTGGCACTGCATCCCGTACATAACATAACAACGACCACCGCCCATCTCCATCCATCTTCACCTCCCTCCCCCCGCCACCGGACAAACCCTAGGCCACCACTCCGCGCCCGCCCGCCTTGTCCGCCGCACAGTTTCTCCGCCACTCCCGCAAGGTCCGTGCTCGCTCTCTCCCTCTAGTTTGCAAAGAACGCTAGCGCAGTTCTAAAAGAAGAACAGTCCCAATTTTGAAACAACTTTGGCTTTGTATAAATTTTCCTAAATCCTTGCATAATAATATTCTCTCCAATCCAAAATAAGTGTCATGGTTTAGTTCAAATTTGGTTTTTGCTAAAAAAAAGTTATAAACCTTTGAGTTCAAGTTCAGTTTGAGTTTATTAAGAGTAATAGTCATCTGAGTTCAAATAAAATTTTAATTTATTTTAGTACGTCTTATATTACTTTACAGAGAGAGTAAAATTTAAGAGTAACAGTAATTTGAGTTTCTCTAATGAACATTTTTTTCCGAAAGGAGACAAATATAATTGAGTTCAAATTCAATTTGAGTTTATTTTAGAGCATAGCCATTTGAGTTCAAATACAGTTTGAATTTATTTTAATACATCTTATATTAATTTACAAAGGGATTAAATTTTAAGAGTAGCAGTCATTTGAGTTTTTCTAATGAACATCCGCCCAGAAATACAATTGAGGTAAAAAAAGAACAACGGTTGACTGCACATAATACCATCGGGGATAGTAATCAAGAAATTAATCTAGTTTTGCTCAATTGTCTTACCAAGTGAATGTTCTTCTACTACATGATGCACTGCATAAGATTCAAGGGTGTATGTTCCTTCCTCAAATTGAAAGAGAGGTTGAGAGGGACCAGGAACCCTAATTCTTGCCAAACAAGAGACAACCAACACAAAGGCAGAAGGGACGATGGAGGAGGAGGTTGAGAGCATAGTGGAAACCTTCACGATGATGGCACCCACGAGACACGAAAAAGGCGTGTTAACACCTACAGATTAGATATAAACCAAGAAAACAACAACCTATAATATGGACCCAAACACTAGAATGTCGGGCAAAAGAATTGATTTTGAGTATTTGTAGTTGTAACACATATCATCTTAACTCTGTGCCATGTTATTAGTACACTTTTTCTGTCCCATAATATACTAGACAAGCGTTGTACTTTTGAACTGCTTATTTATTTTCTTCGGTTTGCTCATCTTTATAAGCATCTAGTAGAATTTGTCGCACGCTTTGTTGTGCTGCTCTTCGTTCGTGGGACTTTTTCTATGTGTCCTTTTTAAATTGTTGGCCGTGTCGTGCAAAAGAACGTAAGGCTGGTGGCACAATGAACTCGTCCCTTCGCCGAGGAACATGCACGACAACCCATCCCTACATTCCGTCCCTACACCAGCAGTGGCAGCAAAAATTGACAGAGACTAAAGCCGTCCATTCCACACATACCTGGACTACAGGGCAACTAACGATGCCACCAGTGATGCGAAAGAGCTACACGCACACCATACATACCTACAGGTTGAGTCAACATCCCTACATAACTGGACCATCTGCTTGCTTATAGCACAGGCGAAAAGTAGGCCGCAAGCCCCATTGCACCACAAGGCCCCTTTTGATGAAGCTTAATAGTTGTACTAGAGTGTAGTGATGGCGTGCATCTAATCTCTTGTCGTTGAAATGTGATTGTTGCTCGGGACGATTCATGATACTTTTTGTTTTGAAAGCGCATCTTCGTGATTTTGAAACTATGATTTTTTTTATGAAACCATGTTTTTTCAAGTTTAGTTTTTTAGGACTTCTCCAAGTTTATAGAATGCCAAAATACTAAAGGTTCGGTTCGACCAGCTAACTCAGGCCACTGCATGTGTGGCCCGCCATGCTAAGGCCGAAGGTGCAAAACCCCTCCTTATGTCTTCATACGTCCTGCATGCATTATATACATGATGCTCTGTCACAACATCAAATGTATACCGTGGCAACACAACTATCAAAATCACTTACAAAAATATTGTAGCAATGTTTGACGACGATGTGGCACTCAAATAGGGTCACACATGCTGAATGTCGGCCTAACAACCATGACTTGGGCCTGGCGGATGACTCGGACCCACCTCCCAAACGGGTGTTGCGATTGTCTTAAGGGAGAAGGCAGGTGGCGGCTAATTCAACCATCGATGGTCCAGCGTGACCTGGCGGCTCACGCGACACAATGTAAACATGGCATAAAAGGTTTGATTGAAGGGCAATGTTGAGGGCGCAATGTGGGGCCCATGAGGCATGGCGGCACATCCCATGGCATGGGTCCCCTGTGGGGCCCTAGCCATATGTCCTACGGGATTTCATGCTCATAACTTAGTGCTCATTGATTTTGGAGGTTTTTAATCGAATCAAATAAGAACAAGTGTAATTTTAGATCTTACTTAATGTGAATAAATGGATAAGGATGAACTCGACCCCGACGCATTGGGTATGACTCCTAGGTCATGTTCATATCTTATCACTCATTGGATACTTGATGGTTTTTAGTGGAATCAAATAGGAGCCGGTATAATTTTGGACCTTACTCAATGCGAATAAATGGATACTGATGGACTTCATGTTTCCGGTCACAACCATTTTCCTTCTATATAACGAGACTTCATCTCTTCATACCTCCAAGTGACCTATATTCAGCCAACAACACTAGTAAAATCTAGCTTTTGGTGTGTCAAGCTTGACATTTATAGTAATGAGTCCTTTAGTGTCCACTTGAGAATGCCGAGGAGGGAGAGGCGGTGGGTGTAAGTTACATTGAGAATTTGAACCAGCCATTACGCCTATTGGAGAAGGTGATGTTCTGTTCATTGTTGTTCTTGATGTAACTTACACCTGACCGCGTCTCCCTCTTCATCATTCACAAAAGCTAGACGCGGTAAGCTGATGGGTAAATTTATTGATTAGGATTGCATGGTCAAGTGCACACTTTTTTTGCCCGTGTTGATCATTACATAAGATCGAACACATGTGGTAGGGGTCATGTTCGAGATTCTTTTGGATAAATAATTGTACATAAAGCATTATGATTAGTATTGATATTTCTATAAGTGCTAATATGGAAGTCTCGTCTGCAACATCTAGATTCCGCATAGAATATATATTCACATGGGGATTATTTTGGCCTTGGTTTCTTCCTTGTTATTCTTGTATGATTTATTATCTTTGTTCCTAAATCTAATAGCTAGCCTTACTTTTCCTCGATTTTTCTAAAATTTCAAAAGGGTAAGAGAACTGATACTATAGCACGGTCAACATATGAATTGTTCTATATCATCTACATCTATCATGAATCGACAGAAATAAGCAATTGGAGAAAACTTAAATCAATCTTAATTTTATTTTCTACTACACAATGCTTGCATATGTGATGCCCAATCTATTAACAATATCAAATGTATACTTTGGCAACGAAACTGTCAAAATCACTTACAATAATATTGTAGCAATGCTTCACGAGGATGTGGCATTCAGATATGATGTCAGAGACCGAATGCCAGACAAACATGGTTTGGCCTTCGCGGATGACTCGGGCCCACCCTCAGATGGGTGTTGCAATTGTCTCAAGGGAGCAGGCCGACAACCGGTTGATTCAACCACCCTCGGCCAGGCGTGACGTGATGACTAATGTGCCACCATGTAAACATGACATAAAAGGGTTTTCAACATATAAGTGATGAGACTGAAGGGAAACACCGAGGGCACCATGTGGGGCCCATGAGGCATATTACCACACCCCAGAGCATCGGGCTCGCGTCGGGCATGGGTCCGCCATAGCTACCTTGTTCTAGGTGGCTTCATGCTCGTATCTTATCGCTAACTTGATACTTGAAGGTTTTTAATGGAATCAAATAGGAGCCGGTGTAATTTCGGACCTTACTCAATGCGAATAAATGGATACGGTTGGACTTGATGTTTTTGGTTACAACCATTTTCCTTCTATATAAGGGGACTTCATCTCCTCGCCCTCCGTTAACCTATATTCAGCCAACAACTTTAGTAAAATCTAGTAATTTTTGGTGTCTCTAAAGCTTTCCACTTGTAGTAATTATTAGTCCTTCAATTTTCCACGCGAGAATCTAAGTTCGAATTGAAAAACCTTTAGTTAGAATTGTCTCCCACGCGAGAATCTAAGTTTGAATTGTTTTTGCAAGGATTTGGTGAGGCAAGAAAACAATTATCTCTATAGCACCAGAATCTAAGTTTGATTTTTTCATGACATAAAAGTGTTTTGAACATATATGTGATGAGACTGAAGTGAAACGCTAAGGGCACTATGTGGGTCCCATGAGGCATAGTAGCACACCCCAGAGCATGTGGCTCGCGGCGGGCTTTGCTCAGCCATAGCTACCTTGTTCTAGGCGGCTTCATGCTAATATCTTATCACTCACGGGATACTTGAAGGTTTTTAGTGGAATCAATTAGGAGTGGTGTACTTTCGGACCTTACTCAATGCGAATAAATGGATACAGATGGACTTGATGTTTCTGGTTACAACCATTTTCCATCTATATAAGGGGACTTCATCCCCTCACCTCGTACATCCGGTAAACTATATAATCAACCAAGGACTTTAGTAAAATCAAGTAATTTTTGGTGTCTCTAAAGCTTTCCACTTGTAGCAATTATTAGTCCTTCAATTTTCCACGCGAGAATCTAAGTTCGAATTGAAAAACCTTTAATTAGAATTGTCTCCCACACGAGAATCTATGTTTGAATTATTTCCGCAAGGGTTTGGTGAGGGCGAGGAAACAATTCTCTCTATAGCACGAGAATCTAAGTTTGAATTGTTTTCATGACATAAAAGTGTTTTGAACATATAAGTGATGAGACTGAAGGGAAACACAAAGGGCGCCATGTGGGGTCCATGAGGTATATTATCACACCTCATAGCATGGGGTTGCGTCGGGTAGCCCGCGTTAGCTACCTTGTTCTACGCGGCTTCATGCTCAAATGTTATCGCTCACTGAATAATTGAAGGTTTTTAATGTAATCAAATAGGAGTCCGTGTAATTCCAGACTTTACTCAATGCGAATAAATGGATTCGGATGGACTTGATGTTTCCGGTTACAACCATTTTCCTTCTATATAAGGGGGCTCCATCTCGTCACCTCGTACCTCCGGTAACCTTTATTCAGCCAAGAACTTTAGTAAAATCTAGTAATTTTTGGTGTCTCTAAAGCTTTCCGCATGTAGTAATTAGTAGTCCTTCAATTTTCTACACGAGAATCTAAGTTCGAATTGAAAAACCTTTAATTAAATTGTCTTCCACGCGAGAATCTAAGTTTGAATTGTTTCCGCATGGGTTTGGTGAGGTGAGAAAACAATTCTATCTATAGCATGAGAATCTAAATTTGAATTGTTTTCATGACATAAAAGTGTTTTGAACATATAAATGATGAGACTGTAGGGAAATACCGAGGGTACCATGTGAGTCCCATGAGGCATATTAGCACACCTCAGAGCATGGGGCTCGCGTCGGGCATGGGTCCGTCATAGCTACCTTGTTCTACACGGCTTCATGCTCATATCATATCGCTCACTGGATACTTGAAGGTTTTTAATCGAATCAAATAAGAGTGTAATTCCAGACCTTACTCAATGCGAATAAATGGATACGGACGGACTTGATGTTTCCGCTTACAACCATTTCCCTTCAATATAAGGGGAGTTCATCTCTCCGCCTCATGCCTCCAGTAACCTATATTCAGCCAACAACACAAGTAAAATCTAAGTTCTTCGCCTGTCTCTAAAGCTTTCCGCATGTAGTAATTAGTAGTCCTTCAATTTTCTACGCGAGAATCTAACTTCGAATTGAAAAACCTTTTATTAGAATTGTCTTCCACGCGAGAATCTAAGTTTGAATTGTTTCCGCATGGGTTTGGTGAGGCGAGAAAACAATTCTATCTATAGCATGAGAATCTAAATTTGAATTGTTTTCATGACATAAAAGTGTTTTGAACATATAAATGATGAGATTCTAGGGAAATACCGAGGGTACCATGTGAGTCCCATGAGGCATATTAGCACACCTCAGAGCATGGGGCTCGCGTCGGGCGGATGGGTCCGTCATAGCTACCTTGTTCTACGCGGCTTCATGCTCATATCATATCGCTCACTGTATACCTGAAGGTTTTCAATCGAATCAAGTAAGAGTGTAATTCCAGACCTTACTCAATGCGAATAAATGGATACGGATGGACTTGAAGTTTCCGCTTCAACCATTTCCCTTCTATATAAGGGGAGTTCATCTCTCCGCCTCATGCCTCCAGTAACCTATATTCAGCCAACAACACAAGTAAAATCTAAGTTCTTCGCCTGTCTCTAAAGCTTTCCGCATGTAGTAATTAGTAGTCCTTCAATTTTCTACGCGAGAATCTAAGTTCGAATTGAAAAACCTTTAATTAGAATTGTCTGCTACACGAGAATCTATGTATGAATTATTTCCGCAAGGGTTTGGTGAGGGCGAGGAAACAATTCTCTCTATAGCACGAGAATCTAAGTTTGAATTGTTTTCATGACATAAAAGTGTTTTGAACATATAAGTGATGAGGCTGAAGGGAAACACAAAGGGCGCCATGTGGGGTCCATGAGGTATATTAGCACACCTCAGAGCATGGGGTTGCGTCGGGCATGGGTCCGTCATAGCTACCTTGTTCTCTGGCGGCTTCATGCTCATATCATATCGCTCACTGGATACTTGAAGGTTTTTAATCGTATCAAATAAGAGTGTAATTCCAGACCTTACTCAATGCGAATAAATGGATACGGACGGACTTGATGTTTCCGCTTACAACCATTTCCCTTCTATATAAGGGGAGTTCATCTCTCCGCCTCATGCCTCCAGTAACCTATATTCAGCCAACAACACAAGTAAAATCTAAGTTCTTCGCCTGTCTCTAAAGCTTTCCGCATGTAGTAATTAGTAGTCCTTCAATTTTCTCTGGCGAGAATCTAAGTTCGAATTGAAAAGACTTTAATTAGAATTGTCTCTCGCAAGAATCTAAGTTTGAATTGTTTCCGCAAGGATTTGGTGATCGAGAAAACAATTCTCTCTATCTATAGCATGAGAATCTAAGTTTGAGTTGTTTTCATAACATAAAAGTGTTTTGAACATATAAATGATGAGACTGTAGGGAAACACCGAGGGTACCATGTGAGGCCCATGAGGCATATTAGCACACCTCAGAGCATGGGGCTCGCGTCGGGCAAGGGTCCGTCATAGATACCTTGTTCTACGCGGCTTCATGCTCATATCATATCGCTCACTGGATACTTGAAGGTTTTTAATCGAATCAAATAAGAGTGTAATTCCAGACCTTACTCAATGCGAATAAATGGATACGGACGGACTTGATGTTTCCGCTTACAACCATTTCCCTTCAATATAAGGGGAGTTCATCTCTCCGCCTCATGCCTCCAGTAACCTATATTCAGCCAACAACACAAGTAAAATCTAAGTTTTCTTCGCCTGTCTCTAAAGCTTTCCGCATGTAGTAATTAGTAGTCCTTCAATTTTCTACGCGAGAATCTAAGTTCGAATTGAAAAAACTTCTATTAGAATTGTCTTCCACGCGAGAATCTAAGTTTGAATTGTTTCCGCATGGGTTTGGTGAGGCGAGAAAACAATTCTATCTATAGCATGAGAATCTAAATTTGAATTGTTTTCATGACATAAAAGTGTTTTGAACATATAAATGATGAGACTGTAGGGAAATACCGAGGGTACCATGTGAGTCCCATGAGGCATATTAGCACACCTCAGAGCATGGGGCTCGCGTCGGGCGCTTGGGTCCGGCATAGCTACCTTGTTCTACGCGGCTTCATGCTCATATCATATCGCTCACTGGATACTTGAAGGTTTTTAATCGAATCAAATAAGAGTGTAATTCCAGACCTTACTCAATGCGAATAAATGGATACGGACGGACTTGATGTTTCCGCTTACAACCATTTCCCTTCTATATAAGGGGAGTTCATCTCTCCGCCTCATGCCTCCAGTAACCTATATTCAGCCAACAACACAAGTAAAATCTAAGTTCTTCGCCTGTCTCTAAAGCTTTCCGCATGTAGTAATTAGTAGTCCTTCAATTTTCTCTACGAGAATCTAAGTTCGAATTGAAAAACCTTCAATTAGAATTGTCTGCTACACGAGAATCTATGTTTGAATTATTTCCGCAAGGGATTGGTGAGGGCGAGGAAACAATTCTCTCTATAGCACGAGAATCTAAGTTTGAATTGTTGTCATGACATAAAAGTGTTTTGAACATATAAGTGATGAGGCTGAAGGGAAACACAAAGGGCGCTATGTGGGGTCCATGAGGTATATTAGCACACCTCAGAGCATGGGGTTGCGTCAGGCATGGGTCCGTCAAAGCTACCTTGTTCTACGCGGCTTCATGCTCATATCATATCGCTCACTGGATACTTGAAGGTTTTTAATCGTATCAAATAAGAGTGTAATTCCAGACCTTACTCAATGCGAATAAATGGATACGGACGGACTTGATGTTTCCGCTTACAACCATTTCCTTTCTATATAAGGGGAGTTCATCTCTCCGCCTCATGCCTCCAGTAACCTATATTCAGCCAACAACACAAGTAAAATCTAAGTTCTTCACCTGTCTCTAAAGCTTTCCGCATGTAGTAATTAGTAGTCCTTCAATTTTCTACGCGAGAATCTAAGTTCGAATTGAAAAGACTTTAATTAGAATTGTCTCTCGGCGCAGAATCTAAGTTTGAATTGTTTCCGCAAGGATTTGGTGATGCAAGAAAACAATTCTCTCTATCTATAGCATGAGAATCTAAGTTTGAGTTGTTTTCATAACATAAAAGTGTTTTGAACATATAAATGATGAGACTGTAGGGAAACACCGAGGGTACCATGTGAGGCCCATGAGGCATATTAGCACACCTCAGAGCATGGGGCTCGCGTCGGGCATGGGTCCGTCATAGCTACCTTGTTCTACGCGGCTTCATGCTCATATCATATCGCTCACTGGATACTTGAAGGTTTTTAATCAAATCAACTAAGAGTGTAAAAGTGTTTTGAACATATAAATGATGAGACTGTAGGGTAATACCGAGGGTACCATGTGAGTCCCATGAAGCATATTAGCACACCTCGTCGGGCAGGGGTCCGTCATAGCTACCTTGTTCTACGCGGCTTCATGCTCATATCATATCGCTCACTGGATACCTGAAGGTTTTTAATCGAATCAAATAAGAGTGTAATTCCAGACCTTACTCAATGCGAATAAATGGATACGGACGGACTTGATGTTTCCGCTTACAACCATTTCCCTTCTATATAAGGGGAGTTCATCTCTCCGCCTCATGCCTCCAGTAACCTATATTCAGCCAACAACACAAGTAAAATCTAAGTTCTTCGCCTGTCTCTAAAGCTTTCCGCATGTAGTAATTAGTAGTCCTTCAATTTTCTACGAGAATCTAAGTTCGAATTGAAAAGACTTTAATTAGAATTGTCTCTCGCGCAAGAATCTAAGTTTGAATTGTTTCCGCAAGGATTTGGTGAGGCGAGAAAACAATTCTCTCTATCTATAGCATGAGAATCTAAGTTTGAGTTGTTTTCATAACATAAAAGTGTTTTGAACATATAAATGATGAGACTGTAGGGAAACACCGAGGGTACCATGTGAGGCCCATGAGGTATATTAGCACACCTCAGAGGATGGGGCTCGCGTCGGGCATGGGTCCGCCATAGCTACCTTGTTCTACGTGGCTTCATGCTCATATCATATCGCTCACTGGATACTTGAAGGTTTTTAATCGAATCAAATAAGAGTCGGGTAATTCCAGACCTTACTCAATGCGAATAAATGGATACGGATGGACTTGATGTTTCCGCTTACAACCATTTCCCGTCTATATAAGGGGAGTTCATCTCTCCGCCTCATGCCTCCAGTAACCTATATTCAGCCAACAACACAAGTAAAATCTAAGTTCTTCGCCTGTCTCTAAAGCTTTCCGCATGTAGTAATTAGTAGTCCTTCAATTTTCTACGCGAGAATCTAAGTTCGAATTGAAAAACCTTTAATTAGAATTGTCTGCTACACGAGAATCTATGTTTGAATTATTTCCGCAAGGGTTTGGTGAGGGCGAGGAAACAATTCTCTCTATAGCACGAGAATCTAAGTTTGAATTGTTGTCATGACATAAAAGTGTTTTGAACATATAAGTGATGAGGCTGAAGGGAAACACAAAGGGCGCCATGTGGGGTCCATGAGGTATATTAGCACACCTCAGAGCATGGGGTTGCGTCGGGCATGGGTCCGTCATAGCTACCTTGTTCTACGCGGCTTCATGCTCATATCATATCGCTCACTGGATACTTGAAGGTTTTTAATCGTATCAAATAAGAGTGTAATTCCAGACCTTACTCAATGCGAATAAATGGATACGGACTTGATGTTTCCGCTTACAACCATTTCCCTTCTATATAAGGGGAGTTCATCTCTCCGCCTCATGCCTCCAGTAAACTATATTCAGCCAACAACACAAGTAAAATCTAAGTTCTTCGCCTGTCTCTAAAGCTTTCCGCATGTAGTAATTAGTAGTCCTTCAATTTTCTACGCGAGAATCTAAGTTCGAATTGAAAAGACTTTAATTAGAATTGTCTCTCGCGCAAGAATCTAAGTTTGAATTGTTTCCGCAAGGATTTGGTGATGCTTGAGAAAACAATTCTCTCTATCTATAGCATGAGAATCTAAGTTTGAGTTGTTTTCATAACATAAAAGTGTTTTGAACATATAAATGATGAGACTGTAGGGAAACACCGAGGGTACCATGTGAGGCCCATGAGGCATATTAGCACACCTCAGAGCATGGGGCTCGCGTCGGGCATGGGTCCGTCATAGCTACCTTGTTCTACGCGGCTTCAGGCTCATATCATATCGCTCACTGGATACTTGAAGGTTTTTAATCGAATCAAATAAGAGTGTAATTCCAGACCTTACTCAATGCGAATAAATGGATACGGATGGACTTGATGTTTCCGCTTACAACCATTTCCCTTCTATATAAGGGGAGTTCATCTCTCCGCCTCATGCCTCCAGTAACCTATATTCAGCCAACAACACAAGTAAAATCTAAGTTCTTCGTCTGTCTCTAAAGCTTTCCGCATGTAGTAATTAGTAGTCCTTCAATTTTCTACGCGAGAATCTAAGTTCGAATTGAAAAACCTTTAATTAGAATTGTCTTCCACGCGAGAATCTAAGTTTGAATTATTTCCGCATGGGTTTGGTGAGGCGAGAAAACAATTCTATCTATAGCATGAGAATCTAAATTTGAATTGTTTTCATGACATAAAAGTGTTTTGAACATATAAATGATGAGACTGTAGGGTAATACCGAGGGTACCATGTGAGTCCCATGAGGCATATTAGCACACCTCGAGCATGGGGCTCGCGTCGGGCATGGGTCCGTCATAGCTACCTTGTTCTACGCGGCTTCATGCTCATATCATATCGCTCACTTTGGATACCTGAAGGTTTTAATCGAATCAAATAAGAGTGTAATTCCAGACCTTACTCAGCGAATAAATGGATACAGACGGACTTGATGTTTCCGCTTACAACCATTTCCCTTCTATATAAGGGAGTTCATCTCTCCGCCTCATGCCTCCAGTAACCTATATTCAGCCAACAACACAAGTAAAATCTAAGTTCTTCGCCTGTCTCTAAAGCTTTCCGCATGTAGTAATTAGTAGTCCTTCAATTTTCTACGCGAGAATCTAAGTTCGAATTGAAAAGACTTTAATTAGAATTGTCTCTCGCGCAAGAATCTAAGTTTGAATTGTTTCCGCAAGGATTTGGTGAGGCGAGAAAACAATTCTCTCTATCTATAGCATGAGAATCTAAGTTTGAGTTGTTTTCATAACATAAAAGTGTTTTGAACATATAAATGATGAGACTGTAGGGAAACACCGAGGGTACCATGTGAGGCCCATGAGGTATATTAGCACACCTCAGAGGATGGGGCTCGCGTCGGGCATGGGTCCGCCATAGCTACCTTGTTCTACGTGGCTTCATGCTCATATCATATCGCTCACTTTGGATACTTGAAGGTTTTAATCGAATCAAATAAGAGTCGGGTAATTCCAGACCTTACTCAATGCGAATAAATGGATACGGATGGACTTGATGTTTCCGCTTACAACCATTTCCCGTCTATATAAGGGAGTTCATCTCTCCGCCTCATGCCTCCGATAACCTATATTCAGCCAACAACACAAGTAAAATCTAAGTTCTTAGCATGTCTCTAAAGCTTTCCGCATGTAGTAATTAGTAGTCCTTCAATTTTCTACGCGAGAATCTAAGTTCGAATTGAAAAACCTTTAATTAGAATTGTCTGCTACGAGAATCTATGTTTGAATTATTTCCGCAAGGGTTTGGTGAGGGCGAGGAAACAATTCTCTCTATAGCACGAGAATCTAAGTTTGAATTGTTGTCATGACATAAAAGTGTTTTGAACATATAAGTGATGAGGCTGAAGGGAAACACAAAGGCGCCATGTGGGGTCCATGAGGTATATTAGCACACCTCGGAGCATGGGGTTGCGTCGGGCATGGGTCCGTCATAGCTACCTTGTTCTACGCGGCTTCATGCTCATATCATATCGCTCACTGGATACTTGAAGGTTTTTAATCGTATCA
This sequence comes from Aegilops bicornis, assembly GCA_021605145.1. NCBI lineage: Eukaryota > Viridiplantae > Streptophyta > Magnoliopsida > Poales > Poaceae > Aegilops > Aegilops bicornis. The sequence goes on along the minus strand of CM038674.1, from coordinate 8,301,125 downwards.
AATAAGAGTGTAATTCCAGACCTTACTCAATGCGAATAAATGGATACGGACGGACTTGATGTTTCCGCTTACAACCATTTCCCTTCTATATAAGGGGAGTTCATCTCTCCGCCTCATGCCTCCAGTAAACTATATTCAGCCAACAACACAAGTAAAATCTAAGTTCTTCGCCTGTCTCTAAAGCTTTCCGCATGTAGTAATTAGTAGTCCTTCAATTTTCTGTGAGAATCTAAGTTCAATTGAAAAGACTTTAATTAGAATTGTCTCTCGCGCAAGAATCTAAGTTTGAATTGTTTCCGCAAGGATTTGGTGATGCTTGAAAACAATTCTCTCTATCTATAGCATGAGAATCTAAGTTTGAGTTGTTTTCATAACATAAAAGTGTTTTGAACATATAAATGATGAGACTGTAGGGAAACACCGAGGGTACCATGTGAGGCCCATGAGGCATATTAGCACACCTCGAGCATGGGGCTCGCGTCGGGCATGGGTCCGTCATAGCTACCTTGTTCTCTGGCGGCTTGAGGCTCATATCATATCGCTCACTTTGGATACTTGAAGGTTTTTAATCGAATCAAATAAGAGTGTAATTCCAGACCTTACTCAATGCGAATAAATGGATACGGATGGACTTGATGTTTCCGCTTACAACCATTTCCCGTCTATATAAGGGAGTTCATCTCTCCGCCTCATGCCTCCAGTAACCTATATTCAGCCAACAACACAAGTAAAATCTAAGTTCTTCGTCTGTCTCTAAAGCTTTCCGCATGTAGTAATTAGTAGTCCTTCAATTTTCTACGCGAGAATCTAAGTTCGAATTGAAAAACCTTTAATTAGAATTGTCTTCCACGCGAGAATCTAAGTTTGAATTATTTCCGCATGGGTTTGGTGAGGCGAGAAAACAATTCTATCTATAGCATGAGAATCTAAATTTGAATTGTTTTCATGACATAAAAGTGTTTTGAACATATAAATGAAGAGACTGTAGGGTAATACCGAGGGTACCATGTGAGTCCCATGAGGCATATTAGCACACCTCAGAGCATGGGGCTCGCGTCGGGCATGGGTCCGTCATAGCTACCTTGTTCTCTGGCGGCTTCATGCTCATATCATATCGCTCACTGGATACCTGAAGGTTTTAATCGAATCAAATAAGAGTGTAATTCCAGACCTTACTCAATGCGAATAAATGGATACGGACGGACTTGATGTTTCCGCTTACAACCATTTCCCTTCTATATAAGGGAGTTCATCTCTCCGCCTCATGCCTCCGATAACCTATATTCAGCCAACAACACAAGTAAAATCTAAGTTCTTCGCCTGTCTCTAAAGCTTTCCGCATGTAGTAATTAGTAGTCCTTCAATTTTCTACGAGAATCTAAGTTCGAATTGAAAAGACTTTAATTAGAATTGTCTCTCGGCAAGAATCTAAGTTTGAATTGTTTCCGCAAGGATTTGGTGAGGCGAAAACAATTCTCTCTATCTATAGCACGAGAATCTAAGTTTGATTTGTTTTCATAACATAAAAGTGTTTTGAACATATAAATGATGAGACTGTAGGGAAACACCGAGGGTACCATGTGAGGCCCATGAGGTATATTAGCACACCTCAGAGGATGGGGCTCGCGTCGGGCATGGGTCCGCCATAGCTACCTTGTTCTACTGTGGCTTCATGCTCATATCATATCGCTCACTGGATACTTGAAGGTTTTAATCGAATCAAATAAGAGTCGGGTAATTCCAGACCTTACTCAATGCGAATTAATGGATACGGATGGACTTGATGTTTCCGCTTACAACCATTTCCGTCTATATAAGGAGTTCATCTCTCCGCCTCATGCCTCCAGTAACCTATATTCAGCCAACAACACAAGTAAAATCTAAGTTCTTCGCCTGTCTCTAAAGCTTTCCGCATGTAGTAATTAGTAGTCCTTCAATTTTCTGCGAGAATCTAAGTTCGAATTGAAAAACCTTTAATTAGAATTGTCTGCTACACGAGAATCTATGTTTGAATTATTTCCGCAAGGGTTTGGTGAGGCGAGGAAACAATTCTCTCTATAGCACGAGAATCTAAGTTTGAATTGTTGTCATGACATAAAAGTGTTTTGAACATATAAGTGATGAGGCTGAAGGGAAACACAAAGGGCGCCATGTGGGGTCCATGAGGTATATTAGCACACCTCGAGCATGGGGTTGCGTCGGGCATGGGTCCGTCATAGCTACCTTGTTCTCTGTGACTTCATGCTCATATCATATCGCTCACTTTGGATACTTGAAGGTTTTTAATCGTATCAAATAAGAGTGTAATTCCAGACCTTACTCAATGCGAATAAATGGATACAGACGGACTTGATGTTTCCGCTTACAACCATTTCCCTTCTATATAAGGGAGTTCATCTCTCCGCCTCATGCCTCCAGTAAACTATATTCAGCCAACAACACAAGTAAAATCTAAGTTCTTCGCCTGTCTCTAAAGCTTTCCGCATGTAGTAATTAGTAGTCCTTCAATTTTCTCTGCGAGAATCTAAGTTCGAATTGAAAAGACTTTAATTAGAATTGTCTCTCGCGCAGAATCTAAGTTTGAATTGTTTCCGCAAGGATTTGGTGATGCTTGAAAACAATTCTCTCTATCTATAGCATGAGAATCTAAGTTTGAGTTGTTTTCATAACATAAAAGTGTTTTGAACATATAAATGATGAGACTGTAGGGAAACACCGAGGGTACCATGTGAGGCCCATGAGGCATATTAGCACACCTCAGAGCATGGGGCTCGCGTCGGGCATGGGTCCGTCATAGCTACCTTGTTCTCTGTGGCTTCATGCTCATATCATATCGCTCACTGGATACTTGAAGGTTTTAATCGAATCAAATAAGAGTGTAATTCCAGACCTTACTCAATGCGAATAAATGGATACGGATGGACTTGATGTTTCCGCTTACAACCATTTCCCTTCTATATAAGGGAGTTCATCTCTCCGCCTCATGCCTCCGATAACCTATATTCAGCCAACAACACAAGTAAAATCTAAGTTCTTCGTCTGTCTCTAAAGCTTTCCGCATGTAGTAATTAGTAGTCCTTCAATTTTCTGCGAGAATCTAAGTTCGAATTGAAAAACCTTTAATTAGAATTGTCTTCCACGCGAGAATCTAAGTTTGAATTATTTCCGCATGGGTTTGGTGAGGCGAGAAAACAATTCTATCTATAGCATGAGAATCTAAATTTGAATTGTTTTCATGACATAAAAGTGTTTTGAACATATAAATGATGAGACTGTAGGGTAATACCGAGGGTACCATGTGAGTCCCATGAGGCATATTAGCACACCTCAGAGCATGGGGCTCGCGTCGGGCATGGGTCCGTCATAGCTACCTTGTTCTCTGGCGGCTTCATGCTCATATCATATCGCTCACTGGATACCTGAAGGTTTTAATCGAATCAAATAAGAGTGTAATTCCAGACCTTACTCAGCGAATAAATGGATACAGACGGACTTGATGTTTCCGCTTACAACCATTTCCCTTCTATATAAGGGAGTTCATCTCTCCGCCTCATGCCTCCAGTAACCTATATTCAGCCAACAACACAAGTAAAATCTAAGTTCTTCGCCTGTCTCTAAAGCTTTCCGCATGTAGTAATTAGTAGTCCTTCAATTTTCTACGCGAGAATCTAAGTTCGAATTGAAAAGACTTTAATTAGAATTGTCTCTCGCGCAGAATCTAAGTTTGAATTGTTTCCGCAAGGATTTGGTGAGGCGAGAAAACAATTCTCTCTATCTATAGCATGAGAATCTAAGTTTGAGTTGTTTTCATAACATAAAAGTGTTTTGAACATATAAATGATGAGACTGTAGGGAAACACCGAGGGTACCATGTGAGGCCCATGAGGTATATTAGCACACCTCAGAGGATGGGGCTCGCGTCGGGCATGGGTCCGCCATAGCTACCTTGTTCTACGTGGCTTCATGCTCATATCATATCGCTCACTGGATACTTGAAGGTTTTTAATCGAATCAAATAAGAGTCGGGTAATTCCAGACCTTACTCAATGCGAATAAATGGATACGGATGGACTTGATGTTTCCGCTTACAACCATTTCCCGTCTATATAAGGGGAGTTCATCTCTCCGCCTCATGCCTCCAGTAACCTATATTCAGCCAACAACACAAGTAAAATCTAAGTTCTTCGCATGTCTCTAAAGCTTTCCGCATGTAGTAATTAGTAGTCCTTCAATTTTCTACGCGAGAATCTAAGTTCGAATTGAAAAACCTTTAATTAGAATTGTCTGCTACACGAGAATCTATGTTTGAATTATTTCCAAGGGTTTGGTGAGGGCGAGGAAACAATTCTCTCTATAGCACGAGAATCTAAGTTTGAATTGTTGTCATGACATAAAAGTGTTTTGAACATATAAGTGATGAGGCTGAAGGGAAACACAAAGGCGCCATGTGGGGTCCATGAGGTATATTAGCACACCTCGAGCATGGGGTTGCGTCGGGCATGGGTCCGTCATAGCTACCTTGTTCTCTGCGGCTTCATGCTCATATCATATCGCTCACTTTGGATACTTGAAGGTTTTAATCGTATCAAATAAGAGTGTAATTCCAGACCTTACTCAAAGCGAATAAATGGATACGGACGGACTTGATGTTACCGCATACAACCATTTCCCTACTAAACAAGGTGAGAACATCTCTCCGCCTCATGCCTCCAGTAAACTATATTCAGCCAACAACACAAGTAAAATCTAAGTTCTTCGCCTGTCTCTAAAGCTTTCCGCATGTAGTAATTAGTAGTCCTTCAATTTTCTACGCGAGAATCTAAGTTCGAATTGAAAAGACTTTAATTAGAATTGTCTAACTCGCGAGAATCTAAGTTTGAATTGTTTCCGCAAGGATTTGGTGATCTTGAGAAAACAATTCTCTCTATCTATAGCATGAGAATCTAAGTTTGAGTTGTTTTCATAACATAAAAGTGTTTTGAACATATAAATGATGAGACTGTAGGGAAACACCGAGGGTACCATGTGAGGCCCATGAGGCATAGTAGCACACCTCGAGCATGGGGCTCGCGTCGGGCATGGGTCCGTCATAGCTACCTTGTTCTCTGTGACTTCAGGCTCATATCATATCGCTCACTGGATACTTGAAGGTTTTTAATCGAATCAAATAAGAGTGTAATTCCAGACCTTACTCAATGCGAATAAATGGATACGGATGGACTTGATGTTTCCGCTTACAACCATTTCCCGTCTATATAAGGGAGTTCATCTCTCCGCCTCATGCCTCCAGTAACCTATATTCAGCCAACAACACAAGTAAAATCTAAGTTCTTCGTCTGTCTCTAAAGCTTTCCGCATGTAGTAATTAGTAGTCCTTCAATTTTCTCTGCGAGAATCTAAGTTCGAATTGAAAAACCTTTAATTAGAATTGTCTTCCACGCGAGAATCTAAGTTTGAATTATTTCCGCATGGGTTTGGTGAGGCGAGAAAACAATTCTATCTATAGCATGAGAATCTAAATTTGAATTGTTTTCATGACATAAAAGTGTTTTGAACATATAAATGAAGAGACTGTAGGGTAATACCGAGGGTACCATGTGAGTCCCATGAGGCATATTAGCACACCTCAGAGCATGGGGCTCGCGTCGGGCATGGGTCCGTCATAGCTACCTTGTTCTACGCGGCTTCATGCTCATATCATATCGCTCACTGGATACCTGAAGGTTTTTAATCGAATCAAATAAGAGTGTAATTCCAGACCTTACTCAATGCGAATAAATGGATGCAGACGGACTTGATGTTTCCGCTTACAACCATTTCCCTTCTATATAAGGGGAGTTCATCTCTCCGCCTCATGCCTCCAGTAACCTATATTCAGCCAACAACACAAGTAAAATCTAAGTTCTTCGCCTGTCTCTAAAGCTTTCCGCATGTAGTAATTAGTAGTCCTTCAATTTTCTCTGGCGAGAATCTAAGTTCGAATTGAAAAGACTTTAATTAGAATTGTCTCTCGCGCAGAATCTAAGTTTGAATTGTTTCCGCAAGGATTTGGTGAGGCGAGAAAACAATTCTCTCTATCTATAGCACGAGAATCTAAGTTTGATTTGTTTTCATAACATAAAAGTGTTTTGAACATATAAATGATGAGACTGTAGGGAAACACCGAGGGTACCATGTGAGGCCCATGAGGTATATTAGCACACCTCAGAGGATGGGGCTCGCGTCGGGCATGGGTCCGCCATAGCTACCTTGTTCTACGTGGCTTCATGCTCATATCATATCGCTCACTGGATACTTGAAGGTTTTTAATCGAATCAAATAAGAGTCGGGTAATTCCAGACCTTACTCAATGCGAATTAATGGATACGGATGGACTTGATGTTTCCGCTTACAACCATTTCCCGTCTATATAAGGGGAGTTCATCTCTCCGCCTCATGCCTCCAAAGTAACCTATATTCAGCCAACAACACAAGTAAAATCTAAGTTCTTCGCCTGTCTCTAAAGCTTTCCGCATGTAGTAATTAGTAGTCCTTCAATTTTCTACGCGAGAATCTAAGTTCGAATTGAAAACCTTTAATTAGAATTGTCTGCTACACGAGAATCTATGTTTGAATTATTTCCGCAAGGGTTTGGTGAGGCGAGGAAACAATTCTCTCTATAGCACGAGAGTCTAAGTTTGAATTGTTGTCATGACATAAAAGTGTTTTGAACATATAAGTGATGAGGCTGAAGGGAAACACAAAGGCGCCATGTGGGGTCCATGAGGTATATTAGCACACCTCGAGCATGGGGTTGCGTCGGGCATGGGTCCGTCATAGCTACCTTGTTCTCTGGCGGCTTCATGCTCATATCATATCGCTCCTTTGGATACTTGAAGGTTTTTAATCGTATCAAATAAGAGTGTAATTCCAGACCTTACTCAATGCGAATAAATGGATGCAGACGGACTTGATGTTTCCGCTTACAACCATTTCCCTTCTATATAAGGGAGTTCATCTCTCCGCCTCATGCCTCCAGTAACCTATATTCAGCCAACAACACAAGTAAAATCTAAGTTCTTCGCCTGTCTCTAAAGCTTTCCGCATGTAGTAATTAGTAGTCCTTCAATTTTCTACGCGAGAATCTAAGTTCGAATTGAAAAGACTTTAATTAGAATTGTCTCTCGCGCAAGAATCTAAGTTTGAATTGTTTCCGCAAGGATTTGGTGAGGCGAGAAAACAATTCTCTCTATCTATAGCACGAGAATCTAAGTTTGATTTGTTTTCATAACATAAAAGTGTTTTGAACATATAAATGATGAGACTGTAGGGAAACACCGAGGGTACCATGTGAGGCCCATGAGGTATATTAGCACACCTCAGAGGATGGGGCTCGCGTCGGGCATGGGTCCGCCATAGCTACCTTGTTCTACGTGGCTTCATGCTCATATCATATCGCTCACTGGATACTTGAAGGTTTTTAATCGAATCAAATAAGAGTCGGGTAATTCCAGACCTTACTCAATGCGAATAAATGGATACGGATGGACTTGATGTTTCCGCTTACAACCATTTCCCGTCTATATAAGGGGAGTTCATCTCTCCGCCTCATGCCTCCAGTAACCTATATTCAGCCAACAACACAAGTAAAATCTAAGTTCTTCGCCTGTCTCTAAAGCTTTCCGCATGTAGTAATTAGTAGTCCTTCAATTTTCTACGAGAATCTAAGTTCGAATTGAAAAACCTTTAATTAGAATTGTCTGCTACACGAGAATCTATGTTTGAATTATTTCCGCAAGGGTTTGGTGAGGCGAGGAAACAATTCTCTCTATAGCACGAGAATCTAAGTTTGAATTGTTGTCATGACATAAAAGTGTTTTGAACATATAAGTGATGAGGCTGAAGGGAAACACAAAGGCGCCATGTGGGGTCCATGAGGTATATTAGCACACCTCGGAGCATGGGGTTGCGTCGGGCATGGGTCCGTCATAGCTACCTTGTTCTCTGCGGCTTCATGCTCATATCATATCGCTCCTTTGGATACTTGAAGGTTTTAATCGTATCAAATAAGAGTGTAATTCCAGACCTTACTCAATGCGAATAAATGGATACGGACGGACTTGATGTTTCCGCTTACAACCATTTCCTTTCTATATAAGGGGAGTTCATCTCTCCGCCTCATGCCTCCGATAAACTATATTCAGCCAACAACACAAGTAAAATCTAAGTTCTTCGCCTGTCTCTAAAGCTTTCCGCATGTAGTAATTAGTAGTCCTTCAATTTTCTCTGCGAGAATCTAAGTTCGAATTGAAAAGACTTTAATTAGAATTGTCTCTCGCGCAAGAATCTAAGTTTGAATTGTTTCCGCAAGGATTTGGTGATGCGAGAAAACAATTCTCTCTATCTATAGCATGAGAATCTAAGTTTGAGTTGTTTTCATAACATAAAAGTGTTTTGAACATATAAATGATGAGACTGTAGGGAAACACCGAGGGTACCATGTGAGGCCCATGAGGCATATTAGCACACCTCAGAGCATGGGGCTCGCGTCGGGCATGGGTCCGTCATAGCTACCTTGTTCTATGCGGCTTCATGCTCATATCATATCGCTCACTGGATACTTGAAGGTTTTTAATCGAATCAAATAAGAGTGTAATTCCAGACCTTACTCAATGCGAATAAATGGATACGGATGGACTTGATGTTTCCGCACAACCATTTCCCTTCTATATAAGGGAGTTCATCTCTCCGCCTCATGCCTCCAAAGAACCTATATTCAGCCAACAACACAAGTAAAATCTAAGTTCTTCGTCTGTCTCTAAAGCTTTCCGCATGTAGTAATTAGTAGTCCTTCAATTTTCTCTGCGAGAATCTAAGTTCGAATTGAAAAACCTTTAATTAGAATTGTCTTCCACGCGAGAATCTAAGTTTGAATTATTTCCGCATGGGTTTGGTGAGGCGAGAAAACAATTCTATCTATAGCATGAGAATCTAAATTTGAATTGTTTTCATGACATAAAAGTGTTTTGAACATATAAATGATGAGACTGTAGGGTAATACCGAGGGTACCATGTGAGTCCCATGAGGCATATTAGCACACCTCAGAGCATGGGGCTCGCGTCGGGCATGGGTCCGTCATAGCTACCTTGTTCTACGCGGCTTCATGCTCATATCATATCGCTCACTGGATACCTGAAGGTTTTTAATCGAATCAAATAAGAGTGTAATTCCAGACCTTACTCAATGCGAATAAATGGATACGGACGGACTTGATGTTTCCGCTTACAACCATTTCCCTTCTATATAAGGGGAGTTCATCTCTCCGCCTCATGCCTCCAGTAACCTATATTCAGCCAACAACACAAGTAAAATCTAAGTTCTTCGCCTGTCTCTAAAGCTTTCCGCATGTAGTAATTAGTAGTCCTTCAATTTTCTCTGCGAGAATCTAAGTTCGAATTGAAAAGACTTTAATTAGAATTGTCTCTCGCGCAAGAATCTAAGTTTGAATTGTTTCCATAAGGATTTGGTGAGGCGAGAAAACAATTCTCTCTATCTATAGCATGAGAATCTAAGTTTGAGTTGTTTTCATAACATAAAAGTGTTTTGAACATATAAATGATGAGACTGTAGGGAAACACCGAGGGTACCATGTGAGGCCCATGAGGTATATTAGCACACCTCAGAGGATGGGGCTCGCGTCGGGCATGGGTCCGCCATAGCTACCTTGTTCTACGTGGCTTCATGCTCATATCATATCGCTCACTTTGGATACTTGAAGGTTTTAATCGAATCAAATAAGAGTCGGGTAATTCCAGACCTTACTCAATGCGAATAAATGGATACGGATGGACTTGATGTTTCCGCTTACAACCATTTCCCGTCTATATAAGGGGAGTTCATCTCTCCGCCTCATGCCTCCGATAACCTATATTCAGCCAACAACACAAGTAAAATCTAAGTTCTTCGCCTGTCTCTAAAGCTTTCCGCATGTAGTAATTAGTAGTCCTTCAATTTTCTACGCGAGAATCTAAGTTCGAATTGAAAAACCTTTAATTAGAATTGTCTGCTACACGAGAATCTATGTTTGAATTATTTCCGCAAGGGTTTGGTGAGGGCGAGGAAACAATTCTCTCTATAGCACGAGAATCTAAGTTTGAATTGTTGTCATGACATAAAAGTGTTTTGAACATATAAGTGATGAGGCTGAAGGGAAACACAAAGAGGCGCCATGTGGGGTCCATGAGGTATATTAGCACACCTCAGAGCATGGGGTTGCGTCGGGCATGGGTCCGTCATAGCTACCTTGTTCTCTGTGACTTCATGCTCATATCATATCGCTCACTGGATACTTGAAGGTTTTTAATCGTATCAAATAAGAGTGTAATTCCAGACCTTACTCAATGCGAATAAATGGATACGGACGGACTTGATGTTTCCGCTTACAACCATTTCCCTTCTATACAAGGGGAGTTCATCTCTCCGCCTCATGCCTCCGATAAACTATATTCAGCCAACAACACAAGTAAAATCTAAGTTCTTCGCCTGTCTCTAAAGCTTTCCGCATGTAGTAATTAGTAGTCCTTCAATTTTCTCTGCGAGAATCTAAGTTCGAATTGAAAAGACTTTAATTAGAATTGTCTCTCGCGCAAGAATCTAAGTTTGAATTGTTTCCGCAAGGATTTGGTGATGCTTGAGAAAACAATTCTCTCTATCTATAGCATGAGAATCTAAGTTTGAGTTGTTTTCATAACATAAAAGTGTTTTGAACATATAAATGATGAGACTGTAGGGAAACACCGAGGGTACCATGTGAGGCCCATGAGGTATATTAGCACACCTCGAGAGGATGGGGCTCGCGTCGGGCATGGGTCCGCCATAGCTACCTTGTTCTCACGTGGCTTCATGCTCATATCATATCGCTCCTGGATACTTGAAGGTTTTTAATCGAATCAAATAAGAGTCGGGTAATTCCAGACCTTACTCAATGCGAATAAATGGATACGGATGGACTTGATGTTTCCGCTTACAACCATTTCCGTCTATATAAGGGGAGTTCATCTCTCCGCCTCATGCCTCCAGTAACCTATATTCAGCCAACAACACAAGTAAAATCTAAGTTCTTCGCCTGTCTCTAAAGCTTTCCGCATGTAGTAATTAGTAGTCCTTCAATTTTCTACGCGAGAATCTAAGTTCAATTGAAAAACCTTTAATTAGAATTGTCTGCTACACGAGAATCTATGTTTGAATTATTTCCGCAAGGGTTTGGTGAGGGCGAGGAAACAATTCTCTCTATAGCACGAGAATCTAAGTTTGAATTGTTGTCATGACATAAAAGTGTTTTGAACATATAAGTGATGAGGCTGAAGGGAAACACAAAGGGCGCCATGTTGGGTCCATGAGGTATATTAGCACACCTCGAGCATGGGGTTGCGTCGGGCATGGGTCCGTCATAGCTACCTTGTTCTCTGCGGCTTCATGCTCATATCATATCGCTCCTTTGGATACTTGAAGGTTTTTAATCGTATCAAATAAGAGTGTAATTCAGACCTTACTCAATGCGAATAAATGGATACGGACGGACTTGATGTTTCCGCTTACAACCATTTCCCTTCTATACAAGGGGAGTTCATCTCTCCGCCTCATGCCTCCAGTAAACTATATTCAGCCAACAACACAAGTAAAATCTAAGTTCTTCGCCTGTCTCTAAAGCTTTCCGCATGTAGTAATTAGTAGTCCTTCAATTTTCTACGCGAGAATCTAAGTTCGAATTGAAAAGACTTTAATTAGAATTGTCTCTCGCGCAAGAATCTAAGTTTGAATTGTTTCCGCAAGGATTTGGTGATTCTAGAAAACAATTCTCTCTATCTATAGCATGAGAATCTAAGTTTGAGTTGTTTTCATAACATAAAAGTGTTTTGAACATATAAATGATGAGACTGTAGGGAAACACCGAGGGTACCATGTGAGGCCCATGAGGCATAGTAGCACACCTCGAGCATGGGGCTCGCGTCGGGCATGGGTCCGTCATAGCTACCTTGTTCTACGCGGCTTCATGCTCATATCATATCGCTCACTGGATACTTGAAGGTTTTTAATCGAATCAAATAAGAGTGTAATTCCAGACCTTACTCAATGCGAATAAATGGATACGGATGGACTTGATGTTTCCGCTTACAACCATTTCCCTTCTATATAAGGGGAGTTCATCTCTCCGCCTCATGCCTCCAGTAACCTATATTCAGCCAACAACACAAGTAAAATCTAAGTTCTTCGTCTGTCTCTAAAGCTTTCCGCATGTAGTAATTAGTAGTCCTTCAATTTTCTACGCGAGAATCTAAGTTCGAATTGAAAAACCTTTAATTAGAATTGTCTTCCACCTTGAGAATCTAAGTTTGAATTATTTCCGCATGGGTTTGGTGAGGCGAGAAAACAATTCTATCTATAGCATGAGAATCTAAATTTGAATTGTTTTCATGACATAAAAGTGTTTTGAACATATAAATGATGAGGCTGTAGGGTAATACCGAGGGTACCATGTGAGTCCCATGAGGCATATTAGCACACCTCGAGCATGGGGCTCGCGTCGGGCATGGGTCCGTCATAGCTACCTTGTTCTCTGGCGGCTTCATGCTCATATCATATCGCTCACCGGATACCTGAAGGTTTTAATCGAATCAAATAAGAGTGTAATTCCAGACCTTACTCAATGCGAATAAATGGATACGGACGGACTTGATGTTTCCGCTTACAACCATTTCCCTTCTATATAAGGGGAGTTCATCTCTCCGCCTCATGCCTCCAGTAACCTATATTCAGCCAACAACACAAGTAAAATCTAAGTTCTTCATGTCTCTAAAGCTTTCCGCATGTAGTAATTAGTAGTCCTTCAATTTTCTACGCGAGAATCTAAGTTCGAATTGAAAAGACTTTAATTAGAATTGTCTCTCGCGCAAGAATCTAAGTTTGAATTGTTTCCGCAAGGATTTGGTGAGGCGAGAAAACAATTCTCTCTATCTATAGCATGAGAATCTAAGTTTGAGTTGTTTTCATAACATAAAAGTGTTTTGAACATATAAATGATGAGACTGTAGGGAAACACCGAGGGTACCATGTGAGGCCCATGAGGTATATTAGCACACCTCAGAGGATGGGGCTCGCGTCGGGCATGGGTCCGCCATAGCTACCTTGTTCTCGTGGCTTCATGCTCATATCATATCGCTCCTTTGGATACTTGAAGGTTTTTAATCGAATCAAATAAGAGTCGGGTAATTCCAGACCTTACTCAATGCGAATAAATGGATACGGATGGACTTGATGTTTCCGCTTACAACCATTTCCGTCTATATAAGGGGAGTTCATCTCTCCGCCTCATGCCTCCAGTAACCTATATTCAGCCAACAACACAAGTAAAATCTAAGTTCTTCGCCTGTCTCTAAAGCTTTCCGCATGTAGTAATTAGTAGTCCTTCAATTTTCTGCGAGAATCTAAGTTCGAATTGAAAAACCTTTAATTAGAATTGTCTGCTACACGAGAATCTATGTTTGAATTATTTCCGCAAGGGTTTGGTGAGGGCGAGGAAACAATTCTCTCTATAGCACGAGAATCTAAGTTTGAATTGTTGTCATGACATAAAAGTGTTTTGAACATATAAGTGATGAGGCTGAAGGAAACACAAAGGGCGCCATGTGGGGTCCATGAGGTATATTAGCACACCTCGAGCATGGGGTTGCGTCGGGCATGGGTCCGTCATAGCTACCTTGTTCTCTGGCGGCTTCATGCTCATATCATATCGCTCACTGGATACTTGAAGGTTTTTAATCGAATCAAATAAGAGTCGGGTAATTCCAGACCTTACTCAATGCGAATAAATGGATACGGACGGACTTGATGTTTCCGCTTACAACCATTTCCCTTCTATGTAAGGGGAGTTCATCTCTCGCCTCATGCCTCCGATAACCTATATTCAGCCAACAACACAAGTAAAATCTAAGTTCTTCGCTTTGTCTCTTAAGCTTTCCGCATGTAGTAATTAGTAGTCCTTCAATTTTCTACACGAGAATCTAAGTTCGAATTGAAAAGACTTTAATTAGAATTGTCTCTCGCGCAAGAATCTAAGTTTGAATTGTTTCCGCAAGGATTTGGTGAGGCGAGAAAACAATTCTCTCTATCTATAGCACGAGAATCTAAGTTTGAGTTGTTTTCATAACATAAAAGTGTTTTGAACATATAAATGATGAGACTGTAGGGAAACACCGAGGGTACCATGTGAGGCCCATGAGGCATATTAGCACACCTCAGAGGATGGGGCTCGCGTCGGGCATGGGTCCGCCATAGCTACCTTGTTCTACGTGGCTTCATGCTCATATCATATCGCTCCTTTGGATACTTGAAGGTTTTTAATCGAATCAAATAAGAGTCGGGTAATTCCAGACCTTACTCAATGCGAATAAATGGATACGGACGGACTTGATGTTTCCGCTTACAACCATTTCCCTTCTATGTAAGGGGAGTTCATCTCTCCGCCTCATGCCTCCAGTAACCTATATTCAGCCAACAACACAAGTAAAATCTAAGTTCTTCGCCTGTCTCTAAAGCTTTCCGCATGTAGTAATTAGTAGTCCTTCAATTTTCTACACGAGAATCTAAGTTCGAATTGAAAAGACTTTAATTAGAATTGTCTCTCGCGCAGAATCTAAGTTTGAATTGTTTCCGCAAGGATTTGGTGAGGCGAGAAAACAATTCTCTCTATCTATAGCACGAGAATCTAAGTTTGAGTTGTTTTCATAACATAAAAGTGTTTTGAACATATAAATGATGAGACTGTAGGGAAACACCGAGGGTACCATGTGAGGCCCATGAGGCATATTAGCACACCTCAGAGGATGGGGCTCGCGTCGGGCATGGGTCCGCCATAGCTACCTTGTTCTACGTGGCTTCATGCTCATATCATATCGCTCCTTTGGATACTTGAAGGTTTTAATCGAATCAAATAAGAGTCGGGTAATTCCAGACCTTACTCAATGCGAATAAATGGATACAGACGGACTTGATGTTTCCGCTTACAACCATTTCCCTTCTATGTAAGGGAGTTCATCTCTCCGCCTCATGCCTCCAAGAACCTATATTCAGCCAACAACACAAGTAAAATCTAAGTTCTTCGCCTGTCTCTAAAGCTTTCCGCATGTAGTAATTAGTAGTCCTTCAATTTTCTACACGAGAATCTAAGTTCGAATTGAAAAGACTTTAATTAGAATTGTCTCTCGCGCAAGAATCTAAGTTTGAATTGTTTCCGCAAGGATTTGGTGAGGCGAGAAAACAATTCTCTCTATCTATAGCACGAGAATCTAAGTTTGATTTGTTTTCATAACATAAAAGTGTTTTGAACATATAAATGATGAGACTGTAGGGAAACACCGAGGGTACCATGTGAGGCCCATGAGGCATATTAGCACACCTCAGAGGATGGGGCTCGCGTCGGGCATGGGTCCGCCATAGCTACCTTGTTCTACGTGGCTTCATGCTCATATCATATCGCTCCTTTGGATACTTGAAGGTTTTTAATCGAATCAAATAAGAGTCGGGTAATTCCAGACCTTACTCAATGCGAATAAATGGATACGGACGAACTTGATGTTTTCGCTTACAACCATTTCCCTTCTATGTAAGGGGAGTTCATCTCTCCGCCTCATGCCTCCAGTAACCTATATTCAGCCAACAACACTAGTAAAATCCAAATTCTTGGTGTGTCTCTAAGGCCTTCCACTATGTGGGCCGAAAGCGGTGCCAAATTTGCTTTCTGGACATTTGGCATCGGTGCCCTACATTGCCCAGCAGGTGCCAAATAAAAAATTCTGGGCGTCGATGCATCTTCGTACTCCGATGCCAAATTCGTTGAGCGAATAAGCTAAGCGCGCTGCCCGTCCTTTATCATGCGAAGCAGCCCCAAGCGCGCTGCCGTTCATCCACTATATTACTAGTTTATGTGTACGTGGGGCTGAGCTGGAGTCGATGCCTAATCTTGCACGCTGTGTGGCCGGTGCTAAAACAGAGTCGATGCCAAATCTCTGTGTACCTGGCTGCCTTTTTACTAATGTGGCACCAAGCACATAGTGGAAGGCCTAAAGCTTTCCGCATTGTAGTAATTTGTCCTTCCGTTTTCCACACGAAAATCTATGTTTGAATTGAAAACCTTTACTCAGAATTGTCTCCCACACGAGAATCTAAGTTTGAATTGTTTCCGCAAAGATCCGGTGAGGTGAGAAAACAATTGTCCCTTGCATGAGAATCTAAGTTTGAATTGTTTTCATGTGTTAAAAAAAGAATTTTTTTTTCATGTAATTTGCCTCTTGAACAGAAGGAAAAGGCAAAAGCCAACCCTCCATCCTCTCCCTCCCGTCCCTACGGCGACCCTGGGCCGGGCTAGCGGGGCGGGCGGGCTGACGTGGCACCGCATCCCGTACATAACAGAACGGAACAGCGACCCCCGCCCATCTCCATCCATCCCCCCCCCCCCCCCGCCACCGGCCAAACCCTAGGCCGCCACTCCGCGCCCGGCCGCCCGCCCGCCATGTCCGCCGCGCACCTCCTCCGCCACTCCCGCAAGGTCCGTGCTCTCTCTCTCCCTCCCTCCCTCCCCCCTCCCCCCCGATCTGCCGCTGCTCCCTCCCCTGCGGGCGATCTCGCGTCGCGCCCGCCCGCGGCGGCCGTAGCCGCCGGAATCCGGAATCCGGTCCCGCAATGCATTATCCGCGCCGGATTCCGTTCGATGGGCCTCCGCGCGAGCGGGCAGTAGTAGTAGCAGGCTGCAGGCAGGCAGGTAGGCATGCGCGGCGCGGCGCCGGTCTGATCGGGAGGGGGATCCGACGCCCCAGTGGCGCGATTCCGGGTTGGGCGTTACGCGCCACGGCGGAGCCTGGTGAATCGGGTAGATGTATTTGCTTTGTTCCTGTGATGATTGATTTGTACAATTCTACAAGCATGGATCGGTCAGTTCGTGTCGAACCGGCAGAATCAGAGGGGGGGTTTGGAGCTTGCTTCAGTGTGAATTACGATCGCCGGACTAGTTACCCTCGAATTCATGGTCCTCCTTCCATTCCTTTGCTAGTAGAAATGCATGGTATTGCTGTAGATTCCTTTTTTTTAATCATGTGGCATTTAGAGTGGGCTGCTGCTGCGCCACACGCACTTGGACCGGTCACATGCCTCCTCTATGTTAGCTAGTAACCGCGTGCAACTGTTTGGTACATTGTCGTTATGTTAGCTAGTAATCCTCATCCGATTACTTGTCGTTATGTTTGAGTTGTGAATACCCCATTGGCTGACTCTCCATGGTCATTGCCTCTTATCTCTTACGTCAGATAACTGCGGGTTACATTCCCTGTGCATCTAATTATCTGCCGCTATGTTTAAGTTGTGAGCACGCCATTGGCTAACTAGCCGTGACTTTGCCGCCTGCTTTTGGTAATGCAGCTGCGGAGCTTGCGTAATGCTGTAGATTGTGAGCGCACCAGCTTTGCTCGCTACTTCTCTACTGGTTCTGGGTCCTCTGCCGTAAAGGAAAATGGTATGCTTGTCTCTCACCATTTTATGCTCGATCATTTTTTCTTCTGTTGATTACTATGCATCCGTGATCTGTTTTAGAATTAAGTTGGAGATGCACTGTCTGATGACTTACTATTGGTATAACTCTTATGTAACCCATGCGTGTAAGTGTCCTGTTACTGGCTAGTTGTGTCTGTGCTTTGCTGTTTGATATTGGTTGTCCAGGATCCTCTGGAAGACCATGTGTGCTTCTTCTTTTTTCTCAGTCAGCTTGGGGTATAACAAACAGTAGTTTATAATGTGCAGGGGTCTAGTACATGGGCATATAACATGAACCATAATTGATTGATATGCTTACATTTTTACAAACAAAAGATGGCAATGTAGATTAAGTAGATGTGTCATTCTCGTTTCCAGTGACATTACTCTCTTTACTATTCTTTGTACTCCCACTAGAAATGCTTCAGCTGACTGAGTTAATCCTTATCATTTATATTAAGGTGTGGTTTGTCATCTATCTACTTCAGATGTGCCCCTCCTGTTTACTGCAGGCAGTAGCTCTCTTTATTTCTCTGGGAATTTATGTGCACAGTGAGAAGTGTGTGTCACTATTGGTGATGTAATCTAGTGCTTATGGTTTCTGCAGGTGTTGAGAAAAGAATTGGAGGCGCCAGATTTTCTCAGTACAAGCAACCTGGGAAAGAGCTTGAGACCTTCAAGGTTATGTCCTTGTAAATTCTGCTCCATAATTGAAATCCTAGCATATTTTCCTGAGATTCTAATTTCTACTTTTATTTTTCAGGTGTCACTAGGAGGAGTAAACGGAAGCTCCGCTTGTAGAAGAATGCTCATCAACCGTGTCCCAAGTGCTGTTACTGGCCTCAATGGTTCATTGTCATGGTATAGTGTGATTTTCTTGTTACACCGTTGCCGCCTTTATATTTCTGCGTGCCAATGTATCAAAGGATAACCACCTTCAAAAAAGGGGAACATGAACTTGAAATATTTGACAATTAATTAATATAAATCATGAAAAAACCAACCGTATCTTGCAAAAAGTCCTTGCATTCCTCACCACTTTTCAGTCATATACATGAAGAGTGATTTACTTTTCTATAGCACAATAGCTAACCCAGTTTATGATTGGAGCTTTCGTTGTCCATTTAGAGTGGTTCCTATCAGAAATGCGCGATGGCTGTACTCTTTCCTTTAATGTACAAGAATACCACTTTGAAGGTGTTTTTTCTTTTTTGTTGTCCTTTTTCAGTGAGCGAGTAGCTTCAGCAAGGTCTTTCTCAAGTAGTGCAGGTACTCCCGCACCCGCTCTGTGAATCTTGTAACAGATTTGGTATCTTTTTTCAGGCAACTATTATGCCAGAAGGCTGCCTTCCATCCATATCTAAGCATTACAACATATTAGGATTTTTGTCCACATCTATTTCCATATAAAAGTTATAGTATCTTGAATTCTGGGTCCCACATCTCCGCCATCATTTTGGTTCCTGTATCACAATTCTTTGAGAACCCCAATTAGTATAGCATAAGCCAGATCCCATGTCAGATGTCCTAACATACTGCTTATTCCAGACCTGCCACCACATCAAGAAATTGGGATGCCATCACTGTCACCTACAATGACTGAGGTATTTGTCATCCAAAGTTATTATTATAATAATGGTTAGATTGAACCCAGAATTTCTGTTTGTCTCTATTCCTTAAAATTATAGTTCAATATGATACTTGTATTGTCTGCAGGGAAACATTGCCAAGTGGATTAAGAAGGAAGGAGACAAAGTCTCACCTGGTGAAGTTCTGTGTGAGGTGGAAACGGTAAGATTCTTCATCTCCAAGTTCCATATTCTTAGTCAGCACATACTTACAGCTGCAGCAGAAGCTAAATAACATCTGTATACATTTCATCTAATTAGGATAAAGCCACGGTAGAGATGGAGTGCATGGAAGAGGGCTATCTTGCTAAGATTGTTCAGGGTGATGGTGCCAAAGAGATTAAAGTTGGCGAGGTATGCATTTACTGTCCAAAGAACGTATAATTATCTACCTATTATTTCATATTGCAGTACTACTGCTTGCATGTTTTGCTGACATAATATTGGTTGTATTACGTGGCCTTATGCCCTTAGGTCATCTGTGTGACCGTGGAAGAAGAAGGTGACATCGAAAAGTTTAAAGATTACAAACCGTCGGCTGCAGATGCGCCTGCTGCTCCTTCAGAATCAAAGGCTACACCAGAACCTGCAGAGCCAAAAGTGGAGGAGAAAGTACCTGCCAAGGCTCCTGAACCGAAGGCCCCAAAGGCCGAAAAAGCTTCTCGATCTGGTGATAGAATATTCGCCAGCCCCCTTGCAAGGAAATTAGCAGAGGATAACAATGTAAGTCTTTATTTGAGTTAGTCTATAGGTAGTTGCTGTATGCAGTGCAGTCAATGAAAACATGGATGTGTTCTTTCAAACAGGTTCAACTGTCAAGTGTAGAAGGCACTGGTCCTGATGGCCGTATTCTGAAGGCAGACATTGAAGATTACTTGGGTATGCTATTTTCTCCTCTAATTGCATTCCTGAGATTGATGAATGGTTCTTTGATCTAATCTAGTATCTCTTGCTTGTAGAAACTCAGTATACTGACTGCTTGAGTAAATCTTCAGCATTGACCATTATACAAATTGAATTTTAACTAGACATTTACCTGGCTATGCACTTGATCTTAAATCTTGATGTCTGTTGATTTGGAGGTTTTTTTGGTTGTACTATGTTGTTGACTTGCCGTGTAGTTGTGTGTTCTTGTTAAGTGTGATTCTCTAGAGCTCAGGGAATTGATTTTTGACACATTTAATTGCATGTGCATGCCAAATTAGGTTAACTAGTTATGCAAAATACAGTCTACTACTTACTGACCTTCCAAGCTATGTGGTACATGCTAGTGCATTTCATTTCATGTGTGCTTAGAAAATGGAACTCCGTAGAGCTGGACTTGTTCTCCAAAAGACTATATATATGAGTGTCTATGGTTACAGGATTTTGTAATTAATGCGCATCACATACACTTCTCCTGCTATCTGCTAGCTATCCTAGAGTCCTGCAAATAGCAGCAGCTGGGAGTTGCTGAGCCGGAAACTTTTCTGGAAAAAAAGTTACAACTCTTACGCGTGTCATCCATACTCCTTTTTGGCCTGTGCTTGCTCGTATCCATGGACAGCATCAACCAAATCAATCCATGTTCAGCAAACCTTTGCATTGTGATCTGAATTAGCTTGACTGATGCTCAAGTTTTGCCACTGAAATTCATTTGTATTCTGCTGTTGCTCTTTAAGGCGATCACATACACAATTGGATGTCGTAAAGACCTCTATACCCGCTCTCATAAAAAAGAACTCCATGCTTTTTATGTGCCATTCTTGATTCTGTTCCTTTTTCTTTTTCATCGCGTGAGTTTTCTACTGCAAAGTGTGTGGACGAATTGCGTAGTATTCAATTTTTTTTACCAGCATTCTATTGAGATCCAAGTAAAATTTCTGCACTACGCTTGATCCTTCCTCTAGGGGCATGCAGCCCATTATGTCATGCATTTAGCTTGTGCTTCTATTATGTGAATCAAATGGGATCCAACCAGCGTCTAATGATTATTTTTGCTTAACAAAACTTCTGTAGCCAAGGGTGGCAAGAGCGAGTCTTTTGCAGCTTCAGGATTAGATTACACTGATATTCCAAATGCGCAGATAAGAAAGGTATGTTTCAGCATTGAAGAATGCCGATGGGACTTTTTTTTGTTGTTCCTATCTGCCTTGTAGTGTTTTAACTTTTAACTCCTGTTCTTTTCAGGTTACTGCAAACCGCCTCTTAGCCTCTAAGCAAACCATCCCACATTACTACTTGACAGTTGACACACGTGTCGACAAACTTATCAAGTATGTTTCAGGCCTGATTTTGTAAAACTTGCAGTGGATAATTTTAGTACCGAACTTTTGTCTAAAGAAGAGTTCTTCATTTTGTTGTGCTACAGGTTGCGAGGGGAACTGAACCCACTGCAGGAAGCATCTGGTGGAAAGAAGATATCTATTAACGACCTTGTTATAAAGGTAATCACTGGTTCTTATATGTTCATTGTCGTCTTTTAAGTCATATTGGGCCCATGTGGATTCTGTGATCTCCAGCTTTAAATCTACCTCTACTTTCTGCGCAGGCTGCAGCCTTGGCTCTTCGAAAGGTCCCTGAGTGCAACAGTTCTTGGATGAATGATTTTATTCGCCAGTGAGTTCCTACGGAGTATTTATACCTGTTATATTGGCAAGAAATGTGATATGACAAATGTACTTCTCATGCAGATACCACAATGTGAACATAAATGTAGCTGTACAAACTGAGCATGGATTGTTTGTTCCAGTAGTTAGGGTAAGCTAGTCAAAGCTAGCTAGTTCCGTTTGTGCATCCCCCCCCCCCCCCCTCTTCTCTAACTTATTATTTGTGGTGCAGGATGCAGACAAGAAGGGACTTGGTACAATTGGTGAGGAGGTGAAGCAGTTGGCCCAAAGAGCAAGGGATAACAGCTTAAAACCACAAGATTACGAGGTATTTATCGCATAGTAGATGATAAGTATGAAATCAACAGCATTTTTTATTGACAATTTTGGTTCTGTTTCAGGGTGGCACCTTCACAGTGTCAAACTTGGGAGGTCCTTTTGGAATTAAGCAGTTCTGTGCTATCATAAATCCCCCTCAGTCAGCAATCTTGGCCATTGGTTCTGGTAAGAATCCGTCTCACACTTCCGGCATGTATTGCTAGGCCATAAAAATGCTGTTGCTACTTAGTTTGCACTGTGTAGAAGTAACATTAGCAGTTTGGCATTTGTGAGTATTTTCCATATGTTCTGGAAAACATAAACCGTGTTGACCTTGTACTGGAATCTGCTATTGGAAGGCCAGTACGTCGACCTAGACATACTGCATGATCCTTCACCTTTGCATTCTACAGTATATCCTAGTCAGTGCTTACTTCTGAATAACCTTCAGTTAGTTCTGTAGGCAGGACTTGTACATAGTCTTAAATGTTTTGTGCCTTTTGTTTCTGTATTCTACTTTGTAGCATAGTTAGATCTAGTTTCTGCTACTATGATCCATTATTCACTTTGTGATGGTCCTTGGTCCTCCCATAGGGATTCAGTGCTTAGCTGATCATATTTTCCCCTTTTGAGCAGCTGAGAAGAGGGTGATTCCAGGCAGCGCGGATGGTCAGTACGAGTTTGGTTCCTACATGTCAGTAACAATGAGCTGTGATCACAGGGTTATTGATGGTATGTTTTTAATCTGTTGTAAAATAAATCATGAGTCAGTTGGAATGTGGGTGGGAACTTAACAAATTATCCTCTTATTTTGATCTGTAGGTGCAATCGGGGCGGAATTCCTGAAAGCGTTCAAGGGCTACATCGAGAACCCAACCACAATGTTGCTGTAAAGTTAGGAGGACGAAACCTATTCTTGTCGAGTTCTTGAATAATGCACAGAACGGTGCTGTCCCGTTTTACATAACCTGGGCGCGGTCTCGTGGGACCCGGAACCAAGAGCACAGAGCCAGCAAGCGAACACACAGGATGACCTGTTTTTTTTTGGATTGAAACGTCTTCTGTTCGTTTTACCTTCTGTTTCTTCCCATGAATGACCTGATCGATGTAGGTTGGACTTGCATGGCCTGTTGAGCTCATTTTTTGCCAGAGAAACTCCTGATTATAGGACTTGCATTCTTCCTATATACACGCAAACTTAACCAGGAGGCTCGGTAAATGGTTCGGAATAATAATCCATCTTGTTAGAAACAGCAATTTCTGTTTTTCTTATCGCTGCCGGGTGATGCAAGTAATGAACTGTGTAGAGTTGAAGATAGTCTTGTTTGGCAGGCGCTTTATTTCCAAATAATGCACAACCATGGTTCGTCTTGCGAGAACCTTTGTCGGTCTGCATCAATTCCTGTACGGATTCGAAATTCAACCCATTGCTCGTCTTTGCCGTAACCATGTTGAACCGACGTACTACTATTGTGTTTCCAAATTCGATTTTAAGCGTGCTAAGGCTGGTCATAGTGGGAGTAACATAGATGCCACATAAGCTAAAATAATGATGTGTCAAGTAGTTAATGAGAGAGGCAAATAGAGTAACATAATATGTTACCATCACACAGCGTTTTTCAATGCATAATGAGTCTATAAAGTAATAAATAAAGACACCTATGCTACCACCCTTATGACACTACCTATTATGAAGGTAGTAATATAGAGTAGTAACAAAATGTATGTTACTAATCTAAGTTACTCTCCGCCACCTATTTATTCCGACGAGGCACAACGGTTCTGTACAGCGCATCAATCCGTCCATCGGCAATGTCGAGCTCTGGTTTCAAGGCGTTCGAGATGAGCTCCAAGGCACACAGCAACCGAGCCATGGGCCAGGCCCTTCAAAATGTTAAAAGCAAGGAGGAAGCTTTTGAAGCCAATCTAGCTGCCAAGGAACGGCTCACAAAGCTCACACTACAGTGGGAGGAAGTTGGTGATGCAAGGTGCAGCCCAGAAGTTGAACTAGACGTACTTGAAGGCATGTGCCCATCCACAGGGCTTGAAACACTGCACATCTGCCGCTACAGGGGCTCGAGGTACCCAGATTGGATGATTTTTTTTTTAAAAGGGGGGACTCCCCGGCCTCTGCATAACGATGCATATGGCCAGCACCCAGATTGGTTGATGGGTAAGCAGACCGGCCCAAAGGACCTGCAAGAACTTAACTTTGCTGCATGCATGCAGCCCATTGGAAGGACCTGGTCCTCAACTTGCTGAGGCTTTCCCTCGTCTTCGTATGCTCAGTCTTTCCGGCGACAACATGGACGCCTTACCAGGCAATATGTTGCACCTCACATCGCTCAAGAAACTCGAGATCCTGTTATGCCCTAATATTCGGTCTCTTCCAACACTGCCCCAGTCTCTTGAGGAGATTAATGTTACCTGGTGCAATTATAACTTTATGAAGTCTTGTCTACGAGCCGGAGACCCAAACTGGCAAAAGATTGAGCATATCCCAAGAAAAAAATCGAAGCCTAATAAGTAAGACTATAATCCCCCTTCCCTTCGCTGCCTTGTTTTTCCATTTTGTATCTGCTATTGACTTCTGCTTAATGTTTGGATGGAAATAGAGAAATGGTCTTGCATCATTTCATGAGTCACTTGAAATGCATTTAGGAGGACCCCGGCCACAATGTTGCTGTAAAGTTAGGAGGAAGAAACCTATTCTTGTCGAGTTCTTGTGAATAGTAATGCACAGAACGGTGTTGTCCCGTTTTACATAACTTCGGTGCGGTCTCGTGGGACCCGGAACCAAGAGCATAGAGCCAGCAAGAAAACACACATGACGGCCTGATTTTTTGATTGAAACGTCTTCTCTTCGTTTTACCTTCTGTTTTTCTTCTCAGGATGGCCTGATTGATGTACGTAGGTTGGACTTGCATGACGTGTTAAGCACATTTTTTTGCGGGTTCTTTGCCAGTGAGAAACTCCGCAGAATAGGATCTGCATTTTTCCTATATATATGCAAACCTAACCAGGAAGCCCAGTAAATGGCTCGGAATGATGATCCATCTTTGGAAGAAACCACACCTTCTGCTTTTTTTCTTTTATACCAAGCCCTGTACGGATTCGAAATTCCATCAATGGTTCGTCTTGCCATACCAATGCTGAAGCGACGTATCGTTATGTTTCCAAATTGCATCACGTCGGTTGTGATTTCAAGCGTGCTAAGCCACCTATTTATTCCGACGGAGGAGGCACGACGCATCAATCCGTCCATCGGCAATGTCGACCTCTGGTTTCATGGCGTTCGAGATCAGCTCCAAGGCGCACAGCCACCGAGCCATGGGCCAGGGCCTGGTCCGCGTCTACTCGCCGATGGCCACCGTCGGCGGCCACTGCTGGAGGCTGGCCTGCTACCCGTACGGCGACGCTCCACACGTACCCGCCCTCACCCGCTTCGCCTCCATCTACCTCGAGCTTGTGAGCCGTCCAACCCATGCCGTGACGGGCTGACGGCCACCTTCGACGCCTTCGCCGTGCATGGCGACGGAGCGTCGCCGCCGTCCCACCACGACCAATGCGTGCACGTCTACTCGCCGGACCACCGTGGCCTTAGGACGTCCGGCGGGTTTCCTGAGTTCATCCCCGTCGACACCCAATTCAAGGTGAACGAGATGACTGTCATGTGGAGGGTGACGGTTGCGCGAGACGCTTCCTTGCCGAACCAGCTCGGCCGCCTGCTCGACCGTGACGCCTGGACGGACGTCGCCTTTGAGGTCGCCGGCGAGACCTTCCGCGCCCACCGCGCACTCCTCGCCGCCCGCTCCCCGGTCTTCGAGGCGGAGCTCTTCGGCGCCATGCTCGAGTCCTCCTCCTCCTCCCCCATCGCTCTGGAGGACATCGAGCCCGAGATCTTTGGAGCAATGCTCCGGTTCATCTACACCGACACCCTGCCCGACGACGCCGACGGCGAGCCCCCGAACATGGAGGTATTGGAACGTTTCCTCGCCGCGGCCGACCGGTTCACGCTTGACGGCCTCAAGCTCGAGTGCACCCATAGGCTGCTGAGCACCGTGTCCGTGGACACGGTCGTCGACATGCTACGCTTGGCCGAGACGCACAACTGCGCCGAGCTCAAGGCACGGTGTATCGGCTTCATCGCGATGATTCAGAATTTCAAGCACGTTGTGCTAACCGATGGCTTCGTGCAGCTCGCGGTAGAATCCCCAACGATTCTCGCCGAACTTAGGGAGAGGACCTACTATTTTGCATGATTTCAGGAAGAGATAAATACACCGGTAGTCCTATAAAACTTGTATGCGATGGTCAGTTTGGTGCAAAAACTTGTAGCAAACATAGACATGGGTATGAGGACTTGATTCATTATATATTGTCGAATGAGACCACTGCGATATTAATTTGTGCCTTGGAAGACACCCGTCAAGACGTGCTTGCAACGTATCCAAGTGAAGGATGTGTCCAAATAACGTCTTGGCCGAAACGCGCCCTGCATCAAGAGTGAGTTGTCCAACAGAAGGTCCTATCCGTCACGTGGGGTTGCCTCGGTAGTTAAGATAGAATCAGACAAAGCATTGGACGTATAATGACTAATATGTTGTATCCTCGGTGAAATGATCCATGCTACCATACGAACCCTGTTGTCACCGGTGTTCAAAATAGCACTTCACGGTCTTCCTTCCCTTAGCCCCTCCATTGCTCGATTTTTGTGATTCTAGGTACCTGCAGGGACGAAGAACGCGGACAAGACAATAGATAATTAGAAAGCAATTTTATTTCACACATACGAGACCTTAATTCAAAGTACTTTCATCGACTCCTCCAACAATTATATAGGGTTGTAGGGCTGTGCCTTAACCCATGACCTTACTGAATTACTCACACTTAGCAATCAAATTGCAAGAATGATGTCGTGATGATGATGGAGGTGGCTATGGCTATGGAGATGGAAATGGTGGCGGCTAGGGTTTATGGATGCTCCTGATGATGAAGATGGAGTTGCGGCATCTCTCTATGATTGCGAGTTATTCTAATCTGATTCTGGTGTTGGCCCTATAATAATAGTAGTAGGGCTGGACAAGGCGGTGTCGTGGACACCTCATACAACCGAACATACAAGCGCGTGCAGTCGTATGAGACCCTATTTTGCACTCTGGTGCACTTGTTGTGCCTCCCACTTGGCTCCCCTTATCTCGTCTTTGCTCCCTTACATATATGTGCTTGATTTAGTCCATGTATAGCCCAATTTCTTGCGCAAATAAACTAAAGAGAGGATTTTGGAATCCTTTGCATTCATGATTCATTAGTACAAATATTGGAGCGTGTATCTCGGTTTTCATGAAATCAACTGGTCTAAACTCAGGTGTGATGACCGTAAAAATAACTCTCATCATCGCCCGAGGGGACGCACTGGCCCACCCGGTACGAAGCTGTGGAAGCCGATGGGCGAGGGCTGTAGGCTAGAGAAGGAATTCCCCATCTTGGCCAGGGTGTCGAGGAAGATGATGTTGAGGCTGCTGCAGCCGTCCATCAGGACCCATGGGAGATAGAATCCCTTGTCGATCAGATCTACCACCAAGGCAAACTTACCAGGGTGGGGGCGTAGGTCGGATGATCGGCATGATCGAAGGAGATTGTGGCATCAAACCACTCCTTAAGGTCGGTTGAGGTCAACACGGTCGCGTAGACCCCGCGCCAGGAGAGCTTCTGAGCCCAGTGCGTTTCCACAGTCGGGAAGATCACGTTGATACCAATTGTTTGGGTAGGCTGGTGGGTCGTTCATGAAGGTCGAGCCACCTTGATGCTGACTTAGCTTCATGCGCTTTTTCGCCACTTGTTATGGAGAGGCGTGGATGGCTGTGGTGTCGCTGTGCTCGTCGAACAGGAAGTTGATGTTCCCGAAGTGGATGTAGTTGATGATGGCAGGGGGCATCACATCATAGAGCAGCCCCCAATCGTCGACCTCAAGCTCGAAGGAGCCAAAGGTGAAGATCTTGCCCGACGTGAAGTCGTCGGGCATCTATAATTAGCTGATATGGGTTCGTTTTCCGACCAGCGTAGCCTATGCCTGGCGCGCCAACTGACAGTGGATAGTTCGGTCTGCACCCTCGGTAGGGTAGCATACATGTCCGAAAGTATTAGATCGGAGGTTGCACAAAGAGTTTAGCGACGTTCGGGCCTCTGGGAAGGAGTAATACCCTACATCCTTCTTTGTGTTTGTATTCATGGGTGGGTATTGATACGTCTCCAACGTATCTATAATTTTTGATCGTTCCATGCTGTTATATCATCATTCTTGGATGTTTTACAATTATTTTATAACAACTTTGTATTATTTTTTGGACTAACCTATTGACATAGTGTCCAGTGTCAGTTGCTGTTTTTGCTTGTTTTTTACTTCGCAGAAAATCAATACCAAACAGAGTTCAAACATAGCGAAACTTTTTGGAGATTTTTTCTGGGCCAGAAGACACAGGATGGGCCAAAGAAGTACCGGAGGGGTGCCCAGAGGGGGGCACAACCCACCTGGGCGCGCCTGGGGGACCAGGCGCGTCTTGTGGGTTGTGCCCACCTCGGTGGCCTCCCGCGCCGCCTCTTTTCTCTATAAATACCCCAACATTCTAGAAACCCTAGAGGAGTCAACGAAAAACAATTCCAGCCGCCGCAAATTCCAGAAACCACGGATCCAATCTAGACACCATCACAGAGGGGTTCATCATCCTCATAGGTGCCTCTCCGATGATGCGTGAGTAGTTCATTGTAGACCTACGAGTCCGTAGTTAGTAGCTAGATGGCTTCCTCTCTCTCTCTTTTGATTCTCAATACAATGGTCTCTTGGAGATCTATTTGATGTAACTTTTTTTTTGCGGTGTGTTTGTTGGGATCCGATGAACTTTGAGTTTATGATCAGATCTATGTTTTTTATCCATGAAAGTTGTTTGAGTCTTTTGATCTCTTATATGCATGATTACTTATAGCCTCGTATTTCTTCTTCGAATCTTTGGTTTAGTTAGGCCAACTAGATCAATTTTTCTTGCCATGGGAAGAGGTGCTTTGTGATGGGTTCGATCTTACGGTGCTCAATCCTAGTGACGGAAGTGGAAATGACATGTATGTATTGATGCTATTAAGGGGGTCTATTCCTACATGAATAGATTTTGTCTACATCATGTCATCGTTCTTATTGCATTACTCTGTTTCTCCATGTACTTAATACACTAGATGCATGCTGGATAGCGATCGATGTATGGGGTAATCACTAGTAGAAAAAGGGTCATTTGTCCTAGTTCATAAGGCTCATCTGTCCCGGTTGGGGAACCGGGACTAAAGGGTCGTTACTAATGCCTAGGCCTTTAGTCCCGGTTCTTATATTAACCGGGACAGATGGGCCTCCACGTGGCCGGTGCTGCGAGCCCAGGCAGGAGGCCCTTTAGTCCCGGTTGGTGGCACCAACGGGGACCAATAGGCATCCACGCGTCAGCTGTTTAGGGGCTAGGGTTTTTTTTCTAAAAGGGGGGGGTGGATTTGGGGGTTTTGTATGGTTAATTAAGGTGTTTCATATATTGTGTTAGGTAGCTAATTAATTAATAGAGAGAAGTGTCCTCTCTTATCTCCGTGCTTGGTCGACGCTACGTACTATACGTATAGAGAGGCCCTCGACACGCTAGCTAGTAAGAAAATGAAGGAAACCATTAAGTACAGAAGTTAAATCATGCATACAGAGAGAAGTGATCGACCTCTCCTTCTCCGAGATTGGTCGAACAACAAGTTTTCGTATTATCTATCCGACGCTACTGGCTACATACATATACAATATGTAAGATCTCTTACAATCCCCTAGCATTTGAACTCAACTTCCACATGGTATTCTCCGGCTTTATTGATGACGTGGTCAAGAAAGAATCCCGTCAATTCCTCTTGAATTGCTTTCATGCGAACTTGTGGTAGGAGTTCATTCCGCATCTGCCATATCTAATTTGAAGAAGGGGGTTAATACATATATATGAATGAAACTCAACAGAAATGATGGTGTAATAAAATGAAACTGTGAATATTACTGCTTACGCACTTCATATTGTCTTTTAGAGTAGCCCCGCTTATCTTTGCAAGTCGCGTTGTAGATGAACTCGCACACATAGTATCCACAGTAATCATTCCCTTGTTCCTGCCACAAGCACTTTACGAGAAATAGAGGTCAATCAAACTGATAATGAAGCATTATAAATGGCATTGATGAAATAGCTAGAATCAACGGGAGATGCGCGCAACTAGCTAGCTAGTAGTACTTACTTTCGGGTATGTATATCGCAGCTCCTTCGGCAGTCCCGGAGCTTCTGCGGTGAACTGTTTCCAAACCCTGCAAGACAAAGAAAATAATTATTACTTGAGATATCAGGAAATGAACAAAAAGTTGCCGATATGGTGCGATAATGATCGATTGAACTTACTTGTTGAGAATTTTAGTCATGTCCGCATAGGTCTCGGGATCTTTTCATCTCGAGTCTAAGACGGTTACTAGTCCCCGCTCAAGCTTAATCTCCAGGAGAATATAGTGGAAGCCGCGCACGCATGCATAACTCATCAATTACATTACTATAAACTCGCTCGAGTAATAAGGGAAACCGAATATGCACACGACAGTAACACTCACTTGAAGTTGTAAGGAAAGAGTATTAAATCTTTGTTTTGATTTATTAACAATGATTTGAGCAAGTTAGCCTCGACATCTTTGGCGTTCTTTTAACCTGATATTCTTCTATGAGATTTGTGTTAATGAACCCAATATCATACATTTCTGCTTTTCTGCACTCGACGATCTTCAATCTACATAATATAGTGAGGATAATTATAAATACATGCAATGAAAGAGCTGAGCTATATATAAAGACTTAATGATAGAAGTAGTACTTACAGACAGTAGCAAGTGACCGTTAATTTATTGAGGGCCTTTTGATTGAAGAACTCAAAGAACTCCTCAAATGAAACATGCAACAGATCAATTCCAACGAGGTCGTGCTCCTCTTTAACTCTCAGATACAAAGTATTCGTCCCCCCAGACTCTCTGCAGGTTTTCATGTACCAATTATGGAATCTTCGCATCATCGTTGTTAGAGATTTTTCATCTTTGACGAGAGGCTTCCCGTACTCGTATATGTGTTCGTCCACCTCCAAGAAATCATAATGTACATCGTCGGGCAGGTAATCTCCAAGATTGCTATAACCGGGCACCATCCCCGGAGCATTAGCGACGATGTCGCTAGACACATTGAGCGGGGGGCACGATTGGTTCGCTTGTTCGCCGAGCTAGGCAATTTTTTCCCAGCTGCTCGTCGTTCTTTTAACCTTTGATCACTGACAGTACTTCTCGACCGCTCCGCTTCGAGATATGCCTTTTCAGTAACACGCTCATAGTTGGTTTTCGGCGGAGACTTTGGTGGTTTCCTCAGGGCATCGATAGTGCGCTTTGCTTTCACCAGATCTACCTTCTCCTCCGGAGGTGGATGTCTCTCTGCTTTCGCCCCTTCAAAGAAGTCCTTCACTTCTTTTTGCACGATCTTCTTGTTTTCTTCCACGGTCATCTCGTACGGTAACTTCTCTAGAGGCTTGAGAGGTGGACCGTATCTGTATTGCCTCCCGCCTCTAGCTGTACTGCTAGACACCGGAGGCAGCGGAGGCGGGCTGTCTTCTTCGTGCTTGCTTATGAGGCGGAGGAGAAGGACTACGACACACCGGATCAGCCGGGCGGCGGAGGGTCTCTTCCGCCCTTCTTGGCCGAGGCGGAGAAGGAGGAGGCTGGTGGCTGCTCAGCCGCGGCCTTGGCGGAGAAGGAGGCGGAGTGCCGCCACGCGCCGGAGAAGGAGGCTGAGTGCCCTGATCGTCACTCGCCAGAGGAGGAGGCGGTGGAGGAGGCGGAGTGCCCTGACTCGCCGAAGGAGGAGGAGGAGGAGGCGGAGGCATCCAGTTCAGAAGGTTGATGAGCTCCTTCCGCCATAGGCATGGAGTCTTCAGACAAGAACCCAACCGAGTCTCCCCGTCACCCGTAGGGTGGTCAAGCTGGAGGTCCCCAAATCCTTCTGTGATTTCATCCACCATCACCCTAGCATATCCTTCTGGAATCGGCCGGCAGTGAAAAGTTGCGCCAGGTTCAGGAGGTGCAACAAAACAACAACCGCCTTGACTTTCAATTCCATCCACTGCGTCATAAGGTGGCAATGCTTTGAGACTCTGTGATAGCATCTACGGGTAGCTAGCGAGAGCCGTGAAGACAGGCTCTGAAGCAGCTCCGTGGAAGCCACGCCGCTTCTCCGGCCGAGATGGCGGGGTAGCTTCGGGTGTAGCTTCGGCAGGTCGCGGGCTGCGAACTGCCTCTCGTTCCTCTAGCGCTTGTACCCTTGCGTGCATCGCCTGTAGTTGGGTCAACTCCTTTTTCTTCTTCTCTCCCGGCGTTTGTAACCGTCTGCGTCGGGAAATCTTGCCTTCCACAAAAGGGAGCCTGACGTGCCTCGTGTCCGTCCGGGGTGCTCAGGATTCCCGAGGGCCTCTGTGAGCTCGTCGTTCTCTCTGTCCGGAATGAACGTCCCTTGCTGCGCCTTTTCGGTATACTCCTGAAGCTTCTCGATGGGTGTGTTCAGCTGCTCGTTGGTCCAAACGCACTTCCACATTCTGAGGTCCAATTTTCCCCCAACCCCGAAGAACCAAGTCCTGCAACGGCCTGGCCAGCGTCGCGTCTCTAGTTGGATCCCTTTATCAATGAGGTCATTATCAGCCTTGTCCCACAACGGCCGGGCTTTCAGGTAGCCACCTGACCCCGTGCGATGGTGATGCTTCTTCTTTGCAGCATTTTTCTTTTTTGTCGCTGACATCTTCGCTGCTCTCTCAGATTTCTTTTTGGTGACAAATCCGGGCCACTGATCTTTGATCTTCTCAAATCAGCCGATGAATTCTGGAGTCTTGTCTTGGTCGACAAACGATGATTTCAGCTCATTCTTCCACCTCCGGAATAGCTCAGCCATCTTCTTAAGAGCATAAGCCTTGATCATTGGCTTTTTGACTGGATTCTCCAGATCCTCCTCTGGTGGGAAGGTGAAATTTTCCTGCAGCGCGGTCCAAAGATCAGCTTTCTGCCTATCGCTGACATAAGACACCTGAGAGTCTTTGTCCTTAGGCTTCAACCATTGCTCGATGCTGGTCGGGATCATGTCCCTCACTAGAACCCCGCACTGAGCATTAAATTTTGCTTGGTCGGAGGGGTTCAATCGGTTGGCCAAGCACGATCAATTTCGATGATCGTGTACCTTTCATCCGCTGCGCAACTTTCTCTTGGGCCTCGTCTGGTTGCAGTGTTGCTTTCGATCCGAGGGCTAGAAAAGAAGAAAAAGAAGAGAGTTAATATGTGTACATACCAAAAACAATTAATGCATCAATTAGCTATAGTCAGCACATGCTTAATTAATTAATATATATACCTGGCCGGACTCCGTTCGGTCACCGGAGCCGTCATCACGGTGTCCTTCCCCCTCCATTCGGTCACCGAAGCCGTCATCACGGTGTCCTTCCTCCTCCACTGTCTGATCATCGTCATAGCCTGCTTCTTCATCCTGTCTTTCCAGACCATCGGTGCATGTGTCGTTGCGAAACAACAAGATGACATCACTTCCGTGTGTGATTATCTCCCCCAACACCGCTTCTTTTGCTTCATCTCGGGGGTGCGGATCCATAGTTTCTGCAAATATTTACAACATGGCAATTATTATTCAAACATGACAGATGGATATATTAGTGGCAAACGTTGAACTAGTTAGCTAAGCACAAAGGACTCATATTAGTGTCCTGGCCTCGACGCTTCTCTAGGGTTTGGGGTGGCCTCCATAGCGCTTCAAGGGTTGGGGGTGGCCTCAACAAC
The DNA here is from genome assembly GCA_021605145.1 of Aegilops bicornis. Taxonomy (NCBI): domain Eukaryota; kingdom Viridiplantae; phylum Streptophyta; class Magnoliopsida; order Poales; family Poaceae; genus Aegilops; species Aegilops bicornis. Next base: position 8,267,123 of record CM038674.1, on the reverse strand, counting down.
GCTTCAAGGGTTGGGGGTGGCCTCGACGACAATGCTCTTTTAACTTGGTAAATTTGGGTGGCCTCAAGAGAGTTTGTCGATCGGGTAGGGGCGCGGCGGGAGGGGGTAGGAGACCGAAATTGTTTTTTCTAGGGTTTGTGTGTCCTCGAGAGTTTTGGTCGAGCGAAAGGGCCGGGGGGGGGGGGGTGTGCTCCGGACGTTCCCCCTCACTTTAACAAAGAACTACCTTAAAAAAAGACTTGCTTCGCCGCGGGTCCTTCTTCATTTTTTCCTTTGTTTTTTCTAATATGTTTGTTTTCGTTTCATTCTACATTTTCGTACATATGAAAAAAATAAAGTTTCTATACAAAAGTGCATAATTTTTATGAATAAAGTACAACATCTAAATTAACTATACATCTAAATAAATATACCTATACATCTGAAATTTTCCTAATCTTAAAACTAAACTAAACATAAACTAAAATAATCTAAAAAACATGTAAAAAAAAATCTAAAAATAGCATCTAAAAACATCTAAAAAAACATATAAAAATATAATAGCGCTAGCACCCAGCAGGGGCGGAGGGGCACGGCGGAGGGGCCTTGGCGCCCGGAGGCGAGGCGAGGCGGGACATGGGAGGCGCCCGAGGCAGGCTGGTGCTCACGAGGTGGCGAGCACGGTGGGCGGCGCGTCTCGGCAGGCGCGGTCGGCCGCGTCGTCCGGAACGAAGGGCTTCCAGCGGCAAGCGGCGGCGTTGAGCAACTGACCACGTCGGTGGCGGCGGCGGCAGCGACGTCGAGCAACCGAGCAGTGTCGATGGCGGCGGCGGCAACAAGGTGGAAGCGAGGCGTCGGGCGGCGAGGAGGAGCAGGGGCGTCGGGGGAAGAAGTGATGGATTTGGTCGAAACTGCTAAGTGTTTTCTTATATATCTAGGGCATTGGTCTCGGTTCATAGCAGCAACCGGGACCAAGACCCCCTTTAGTCCCGGTTGGTGCCACCAACCGGGACCAAAGGCCTCTTTTCAGCAGCCCAAAGGGCGGGAAGCGGCGGCCTTTGGTCCCGGTTGGTGGCACTAACTGACTAAGTAACATTGGTCCCGGTTGGTGCCGCAAACCGGTACCAATGCACCCCTTTAATACCGTTGGTGCCACCAAGCTGGGACCAAAAAGGCCTTTCTTCTTGCGCGCGTCGAAAGTTTAGTCCCACCTCGCTAGTTGAGAGGGGCGCGCAGTAGTTTATAAGCCCCACTGCCGCATCCCTTTTGAGCTCCTCTCCATTGCAGGCTTACGGGCCTAATTGTGACTGCTATGCCTGATGGGCCTACTGGGCCTTATGCGGGCCTGAATCCTAGCCCGGGGATGGGTTTCTAGTCGTATTCAGGCCGTGGTGGCCCAGTAGGTGGCAATTTTTTTTTATTTTTTCCCAGTTTTTTTGTTTGCTTTTTTGCTTTATTTTTTTGTTTTGTTTCTACTTACAACAAAATACTTATTTATTTTATTTTATTTTGTTTCTACTTATATATTTGCTATTAAAGTTTCTAACAAACAAAGTTCTTTTTGAAAACTAATTTTGCTTTTAATGATTTTGAACAGAAAATACTTTGATAATTTTAGTTGCATCAATTTTATATAATTTTAGTTTCATAAATTTTAGAGGTTGCTTATAATGTTTTGAACAGAAAATACTTTGATAATCTTAGTTTCATAAATTTTATTTATGTTATTAAAGTTTATTTTATTTTATTTTATTTTGTTTCTACTTGTATATTTTATTAAAGTTTATATTACTTTGTTTCAAATTACTTATTTATTTTATTTTATGATAACTCTTTTTGCTATTAAATTTTCATGCATTTAATGATTATTTTATTTTGTTTCTCTTCAAGTATCGTGGTTTCATCTGAAAACTTTGCATTACAAAAGGATTTCATTTTTTGAACTTATTTGAACTCCATAGTTTTTCTATGTTCAAAATGCACCATTAAAAGCCACATCATCAATTTTCAACCCTTTCTGACTTCATTTGTTATTTTTCATGCATTTACTGATTTTTTTCACCTATAAGACCCTGAAATTGAAAAGCATTTCAAATGAACTCTGAAAAGGTTAAACGTTGGCATGGTATCATCATTTCACCCACATAGCATGTGCAAGAAAGTAGAGAGGCTTACAGCAAAAACTGGATGCACTTCGTGTACAAAACAGACAATTTCTTTCAAAGTATCAGGGTTTCATACGAGCTAAACTCGCATTACAAAAGGATTTCATTTTTTTGAACTTATTTGAACTCCATAATTTTTCTGTGTTCAAAATGCACCATTCAAAGCCACATCATCAATTTTCAACCCTTTCTGACTTCATTTGTTATTTTTCATGCATTTACTGATTTTTTCAGCTATAAGACCCTGAAATTGAAAAGCACTACAAATGAACTCTGAAAAGGTTAAAAGTTGGCATGGTATCATCATTTCACCCACATAGCATGTGCAAGAAATTAGAGAGGCTTACGGCAAAAACTGGATGCACATCGTGTACAAAACGACAATCTCTTTCGAAGTATTAGGGTTTCATACAGAAACTCGTCTGTTACAAAAGGATTTCATTTTTTGGAACTTATTTGAACTCCATAGTTTTTCTATGTTCAAAATTCACCATTCAAAGCCACATCATCAATTTTCAACCCTTTCTGACTTCATTTGTTATTTTTCATGCATTTACTCATTTTTTTCAGCTATAAGACCCTGAAATTGAAAAGCATTTCAAATGAACTCTGAAAAGGTTGAAAGTTGGCATGGTATCATCATTTCACCCACATAGCATGTGCAAGAAAGTATAGAGGCCTACGGCAAAAACTGGATGCACTCCGTGTGCAAAACAGACAATCTCTTTCGAAGTATCACGGTTTCATACGGAAACTCGTCTGTTACAAAAGGATTTCATTTTTTGAATTTATTTGAACTCCATACTTTTTCTATGTTCAAAATGCACCATTCAAAGCTACATCATCAATTTTCAACCCTTTCTGACATTTGTTATTTTTCATGTATTTACTGATTTTTTCCAGTTATAAGACCCTGAAATTGAAAAGCACTACAAATGAACTCTGAAAAGGTTAAAAGTTGGCATGGTATCATCATTTCGCCCACATAGCATGTGCAAGAAAGTATAGAGGCCTACGGCAAAAACTGGATGCACTTCGTGTACAAAACGGACAATCTCTTTCGAGAAGTATCAGGGTTTCATACGGTAACTCGTCTGTTACAAAAGGATTTCATTTTTTGAACTTATTTGAACTCCATACTTTTTCTGTGTTCAAAATGCACCATTCAAAGCCACATCATCAATTTTTAACCCTTTCTGACTTCATTTGTTATTTTTCATGCATTTACTGATTTTTTCAGCTATAAAACCCTGAAATTGAAAAGCACTACAAATGAACTCTGAAAAGGTTGAAAGTTGGCATTGTATCATCATTTCACCCACATAGCATGTGCAAGAAAGTAGAGAGGCTTACGGCAAAAACTGGATGCACTTCGTGTACAAAACGGACAATCTCTTTCGTAGTATCATGGTTTCATACGGAAACTAAATGCATTACAAAAGGATTTCATTTTTTGAACTTATTTGAACTCCATACTTTTTCTGTGTTCAAAATGCACCATTCAAAGCCACATCATCAAACTTCAACCCTTTCTGACTTCATTTGTTATTTTTCATGCATTTACTGATTTTTTCTAGCTATAAGACCCTGAAATTGAAAAGCACTACAAATGAACTCTGAAAAGGTTAAAAGTTGGCATGGTATCATCATTTCACCCACATAGCATGTGCAATAAAGTAGAGAGGCTTACGGCAAAAACTGGATGCACTTTGTGTACAAAACGGACAATCTCTTTCGAAGTATCAGGGTTTCATACGGAAACTAAATGCATTACAAAGGGATTTCATTTTTTGAACTTATTTGAACTCCATACGTTTCTGTGTTCAAAATGCACCATTCAAAGCCACATCATCAATTTTCAACCCTTTCGACTTCATTTGTTATTTTTCATGCATTTCTTGATTTTTTTCCAGCTATAAGACCACGAAATTGAAAAGCACTACAAATGAACATGGATAGATAAGTGACCAAATTAATAGTAGTTCATCATCATATTAAAACCAAAGTACATACATAGTTCAAATTGAACAACATATAGCTCTCCAGAGCATCTAGTTAAACCATACATTGAAACTATGTAAAACCTTTCAATGCAACAACAAATGCGATCGTAATCACAACTAAGGTAACAATTGATCCAACGATATAATGATACCAAGCCTCGGTATGAATGGAATATTTTCTAATCTTTCTAATCTTCAACCGCATTGCATCCATCTTGATCTTTTGATCATCGATGACATCCGCAACATGCAACTCCAATATCATCTTCTCCTCCTCAGTTTTTTTTATGTTTTCCTTCAGGTAATTGTTTTCTTCTTCGACTAAATTTAACCTCTCGACAATAGGGTCGGTTGGAATTTCCGGTTCAACCACCTCCTACATAAATAAAATCTATGTCAACTTTGGTCGGCATAATTGTCATAAACAATAAATGAACCAAATAGTTATAAAAAGATAATATATACCACATCCGAATCATAGACAGGACGAGGGCCGTGAGGCGGATACCGTAACCATCGCACTATATAATAACAAGGAATAATAAAAGTAAGAAAATTAGACAAGTATCTATCTCAAGTAAGAATTTTTTTCTTTCAGAAAGAAGATAAGAACAAGAGGCTCACCACGGTGGTGCCGGCGACGAGATCGGCGCGGGCGATCGACGGCGGTGAAGACGGGGACGGGACGTGACGGACTGCTAAACCTAGAAAAATCTCGGCGAAAATGGAGCTTGGAGGTCGAGTTTCGAGAGAAGAAATATTAACTAGTGTGACTCGGACATTTCATCGAACACCTCATGTGCATAGAAGGTGAGCTAGAGCACCCAAATGCCCTCCCCTCGCCAGCCAGCAAAAAACATAGCAGGGTGGAGTGCTCTGCTCGCTGGCGATGGGCTATATATATGCAAATCATTTGTCCCGGTTCGTGGCTGGAACCGGGACCAATGGTTATGGGCCAGGAGCGAGGCCCATTGGTCCCGGTTTGTTCCTAGAACCGGGACAAATGGGTCCAGACGAACCGGGATCAAAGCCCGCGAGGCCCCGACCGGCCACCTGGGCTCACGAACCGGGACGAATGCACCCGTTGGTCCTGGTTCGTATAAGAACCGGGACTAATGGGTTGGCCAGGCCCGAACGAAAGCCCCTTTTTCTACTAGTGAATAGTAGTAGATGCAGGCAGGTCTACTAATCTTGAACGTGATGCCTATACAATGATCATTGCCTTGATATCGTCATAATTATTTGAAGTTCTATCAATTGCCCAACAGTAATTTGTTTACCCGTCGTATGCTTTTTTTCTCAAGAGAAGACACTAGTGAAATCTACGGCCCCTGGGTCTCTTCTTTATCATATTTGCCTTCAAGATCTATTTTTATTTTCTTTAGTTTTCAGATCTATTAATCCAAATTTTTAACCACAAAAATACCTTGCTGCAATTTATTGTTATTTACTTTATCTCGCGTTCCCGCGAGATCTATTTATCCAATCTACTATAATTTTATCTATCTTTTTTACCCGGGAGGGATTGACAACCCCTCTTTTACGTGGGTTGCAAGTATTTGTTCTTTGTGTGCAGGTACCGTTTACATAGTGTTGTGTGGTTCTCCTACTGGTTCGATAACCTTGGTCTCATCACTGAGGGAAATACCTACCGTAGCTGTGCTGCATCATCCCTTCCTCTTTGGGGAAATACCGACGTAGTTCAAGCCGCATCAGGTATACCTCGTACAAGGGATTACAATGAGAGATGGGATGATGGATAAAGAGGTAGATGGGATCGAGAGCACCGTAGCCTCCACCCTATATACACGGTGGTGTTTAGGGTTTTATAGGAGGCATATCCAATCTTGGCCGCCGTCGTGTTGACTTGGGGGCCAAGACAACCCTTAAATGCCTATCCGGCCCTTTGAGCCCCCTCCTATCACTAGCTCCTTGGCAGGCCCTCCGGGCCCCGTGGTAGGTCTACTGCCGAGCTCTCTTTCGAGAAGCCACTCCGGTGTATTACACCGTCAGTTGTTGAGGGGAGTCCAAACCTGAGAAGGTGCACAAGCCATCCATGTTTGTTCCTGTTACTTCTTCCCACCTCTCTAGCAAGTACCTCCATGGAATAACTTGCACATGGAGGAGCACCATGATACGTCTCCGTCGTATCTATAATTTTTGATTGTTTCATGCCATTATTCTACACCTTCCATATACTTTTGGCTACATTTTATATTATTTTTAGGACTAACATATTGATCCAGTGCCCAGTGTCAGTTCCTGTTTCTTGCATGTTTTTGTTTAGCAGAATATCCATATCAAACAAAGTCCAAAAACGCGATAAAAATTTACGGATATGTGATTTTGGGGAAAAAGAATCAACGCGAGACAATGCCCGAGGGGGCCACAAGCCAATGGGGTGCCCCCTACCCTGGGTGCACCTGGCAGGATTGTGGGTCCCCTGTAAGGCAGTTGGTGCCCTTCTTTCACCGCAAGAAAAATAATACCCGAAAGAAAATTTTTGTTAAAATTTCAGCCCAATCGGAGTTACGGATCTCTGGGAATTTAAGGAACGATGAAGGGCTAGAAAAATGAACGAAAAACAGAAGAGAACAGAAATAGAGATCCAATCTCGGAGGGGCTCCTGCCCTCCGGGAGCCATGGAGGACAAGTACAAGAGGGGGAATCCTCCTCCCATCTAGGGGGAGGCCAAGGAGCTCCATCACCTTCCCTCATCTATATTCAGCGGTCCACTCTCCCGCAACCCGCTATGCCCCCTATTTGGACATGATGCTTTATGCTTCATATTATTCTCCAATAATGTGTTGCCATCCTATGATGTTTGAGTAGATTTTTGTTGTCCTTTGGGGTACTTGGTGAATTGCTATGATTGGTTTAATTTGCTTGTGGTTATGTTGCTATCCTTTGGTGCCCATCATATGAGCACGCATGTGGATCACACCTTAGGGTTAGTTGTATGTTAATAGGACTATGCATTGGAGGGCAAGAGTGACAAAAGCTTCTTCCTACCATAGAAATTGATTCATACGAGATTGAAGGGGGACCAATATATCTTAAAATGAACTTAAGTAGTTGTGGATGCTTGCTAATTATTTCAATAATAAGTGCAAAGAATTCCAAGTAAGGGATGACATGCTAGCAGTGGACTCTCCCACATAAAAACTTGCTATCGGTCTAGTAACTGAGCCAATTGCTTAGGGAAAATTCCGCAAATCCTACCACCACTTTTCACACTCGCTATACTAACCTAATTGTACTTTTAGTAAAACAGCAGCTAACTTTTATTTTCATGTTCTTTATTATCTTGCAAACCTATCCCTTTACACCTACAAAGTGCTACTAGTTTTATTCTTGTTCTAGGTAAAGAAAATGCTAAGTGTGCGTAGAGTTTTATCGATGGTCGATAGAACTTGAAGGGAATATAAATTCCACCTTTAGCTCCTCGTTGGGTTTGACACTCTTATTTATCGAAAAAGCTACAATTGATCCTCTATACTTGTGGGTTATCACACCAATGCCCTGAGTGGCAAGTGCATTCATATATCCAATGTTCTGTCACAACATGCACCCGATAAAGTTTGGGGGTTCTCGTAGTAGCTTGAGTATATAGCTCAAACACAATGCCCTCTCAGGGGTGGCCTGGATCTGATTGATGATGAAACTGGTCAACACAATCACCTGCTTTTAAAACTTGCCAAAAATATTGAGGTGCAGAAGCCATTATCCTAGCGCTCAATGTCATACCTACATTTTCTTAAAATGAAATGTAGCAGCGCAAATCTTTTAGTACATGAGATTTTTTGCATCAAACAATTAATGTGCTTTCGTTTTCCTAGAATTATTATGGATTTGTATAGGCGGTGTGCATCAAGGTATGCCAAAACTGGGAGGTAGCACTTCATGGTTGGGTCGTTTGATGCAATGCTAAGAGTAAAATAATCATTTTGCTCGAGCAAAAACATGCTTGGCAAAATATGTTGACATAAAGAGCAGTTACAACCAACTGATAAAACAAATAGAGCATGGAGGATATCCATAATAACAAGTTTAAAGATTAAGTAAAATTGTCTTTGCTCAAAGAGCAAGATTGAGACTGAATGTCTCATCTTATTGACGATGCCTTTCATGCATCTTATTGGCCATGCCAAAACTAAATTAAAAGAGACGAGGACCATGTAGCTAGTCATGCGCTACATGTAGAGTTCATCTACCAGCTTACATATTCATGTGACCACGAGAGAAGACGACATTATTGCCGTCATGGCCACCAGTATTGTCACCATTGTAGATCACGGTGGTAGGGGCCCTTTCGAACCTCACGGTGTTAAGACAACCCTCCTGTTCTTTGTGGTGGTGCACGATACATAATTGGAGGCCCCATGCCCATGCCATTGGTGACGTATGGTGCCTGGGCTTGGTCGACTGGTGGCTGCCCACTCATTTTTTTGGTGCATTCACCTAGGCTCTTGAGGATTGAGTCCACCTTTGAGCCCAGGGCTGTGAGCTCCTCGATGTTGTCTCGGAGTTGGCCACTTTTCAAGGCCTTATACAGGAGAATCTTGGCGTCCTGGTCCTGCTCCTCGCGCCTAGCCTTCTGGACCTGGTCTCGGAGCTTTACGACATTTCGCGGAGGATGCTCTCTTGGTCCATCGTCTTCTTTAGCCGCGCCCCCTCTTGCATGCTCTTGAAGTGATTCAAGATAGCCACCGCCTCGGCATGGGATGGGAACACCTCTGGCACCGCCATGCCCTCGCCATACACGACCACACATGCCTTAGCATCGGGCACGGCGGCCACCTCACCTGCCTTCTTCATCAGGATCTTAGTGTGCTTCTTCAAGGCATTGCGCCGCGCCGAGTTATTGCGGATGTACCGGAGGGCCACCTTCTTGCGAGCCATTGTCAAGTGAGGGGAAAAAATCTGCAAATGAAGGGAAATTGCTTGTTTGGGTGAGTTGAAAACGAAGGTATGTGGGGTGGATTTATAGTGGAGGATCTACGAGGATGAGGACGCTAGAACCATGCCAATGGAGGATCTGATAGACCTGGAGGCTGACATTAATTGTGGCCAGCTGTAACTTTGGTGTCCATTTAAAATTTTAGATTTACTTCCTAAAACCGCAGATTCCATCAATCAATATAAAATTTCTTGTAGATCGAAGGAGAACATATATGGAAGGTTTCTACATGCATCTTTATTAGTAGGATATTTCTATTTTAGTAAGATATTGCCAATTTATTTTTAATTTAATGTTATCCTAAGTTGAATGTTTATTCAAAATATAGATAATCACATCGAGTGTCCATTCTTTTTTGACAGTGTTAAGGAAATATCCATGAAGAATTACTCCTACTAGATGACCTGTTGCACCATTAGCGCACAGATGAATGATGACCCACAAGTATAGGAGATCAATCGTAGTCCTTTCGATAAGTAAGAGTGTCGAACCCAATGAAGAGCAAAAGGAATGACAAGCGGTTTTTAGTAAGGTAATTTCTGCAAGCACTGAAATTGTCGGTAACGAGTAGTTTGATAGCAAGATAATTTGTAACGGACAAATAATAGTAACGGTAAATAAAGTCCAGCAAGGTAGCCCAATCCTTTTTTAGCAAAGGAAAGGCCAAAGGGAGCCCCTATGCAGCGCTGCAGGCGCCCGTTAACGATTCGGCGCCTACAACGCTGCTAGCATGGGCCGGTCCACTAGCATGCTGCCATAGTTTATTTGTTACGAAAATAAAAATATGAAATCAAAAAAGGTTTACAGATTTAAAGAAAAAAAGTTTCATCCATTTGAAATTAGAATTTATATCTTTAAAAAAGTTCATCAATTTAGAAAAAAGTTCATCAATTTGAAGAAATGTTCACTCAAATTGAGAAAAAAATCATCCAGTTTAGCAAAAGTTCATTATATTTGAAAAAAAGTCCATAGAAATTCAAAAAAAATTATGTATTTTTCGAAAAAGCTTGTTGAACTGAAAAAAAGTTCATAAATCCAAAAAATGTTCATCCATTTTCAAAAAGATGTTCATCAAATTTCAAAAAAGTTCATCGATATTCTAAAAAGTTCATCAATCTGAAAAAAAAAAACTGTTATAATTTAGAAAAAGTTCATCAAAATTCAAAAAATTCCATGAAATTTTCAAAAAAAAATCGTCAGCAGGCGCCTAGAAGGGCCGGCCCATTTACGACGCCACAGGAGCCACTTAATAGAAATGCACGTTAACTGGCGCTTGTGGCGCCAAATAGGAAATGCCCAGGCCGAAACGGTCTCTTATGTACGTATATGCCGTAGGTTCATACAATTCCCGGCGCAGCCCGTTTAGTTTCTTTTTGAAGTTTAAACTTCATAAAAATGGAACTTCAGCCCTCATGCACTATGTTCAAGTGAACAACCATCTGGGATAGCTAATCTGGTGTGCCTATAAGCTTTGTTTTCTTCTTCTTGTTCTAGATAAATAACGCTAAGAAAAAATACAATACCTTCACTCTTTGGTTTTTCTTTTGTTTTTCTGCACGGTTTTCGCTCAAATTTTTATTTATCCTTTTTTTGTTCATAACTACAAATATTATTACTTTACAAAAATTTACATATTTTCTTAGAAATGTTCATGTCTTTCAAACTTCCTCATAATGTTAAAATAAAAGCATTTGTTTCAAAAAGCAAAAAATTTAAACATGAACATTTTTCGAGAAACTGTAAGAAATTTTGAATTCCACAAAAAAACAGAAAAGTATGGAAAAATTGAATTCTGGAAATTTGAATTTATGAGAAATAGAAACAATAAACAAAAGAATGGAAAGTGAAAGAATACGAAAAAGGAAAAAAATAAAAAAAATAGGAGAGAAGATAAATAGAAAAAGAAAAAGAAAAATAAAAAGAAAAAACTTGGTTCACGACCTCGGAGAATGTTGGCAAAACCAGAAAAATAACTGGGCCGATGTTCCCAAAACTGGGAACGCTTTTTTGTAACTTTTTCCAATGATTTGTTTTTGAAATTTTGTGGAAATTTTCAAATCCATGAATATTTTAAAAACTATTATGAACTTATTCAAAATCCACGCCTCTTGGACGCCAAGGCCTAAGCGTTTTATTTTACTTTCTACTTTTTTCCTTTTCTATTTTTGTTAATTCATTTTTTCTCTTTTTGAATACCAAAGCACAAGTTTTAAATACTTTTTAAAGAATGATTTAAAATACGTTTCAGTTTCGAATATTTATTAAATGCTTTCAAAAAAGCACTTACGGTTTTCAATTTTACCTCTTTGTATTTATTACTTATGTTAAAAACTCAAAATAGCAATTTGAAGTACCCGTTCAAACTATGATTTTAAATATTTTTTCGCTTCAAACCTGGAAATGGATGCCTACCATGGGCATGCCCACCGACTTGCAAAAGTTGTGACGATTTCAAGAATGTAAAAAAAAACACCATGTTAAAGTTGGGCAGGTCAGCAGGCTCCGTTTAAGAGCACGTTGTTTCTCGACACCCGTAAAATGACCCTAATTTTTTTATTTACTTTTATGACCATCTCAAGGCACCATGCCAAGTTGTTTTAGTTTGATTTTTTTTTGCATTTTCTGGGGTTTTCTCGGTCAAAAAGGGCGATAAATGGCCGGACGTGTCGCAACTTACATATGGTGTCGAAAATCGCTCAAACCTGGCATGGATGCCTATCATGAGCATGCACACCTGCATGCAAACGTCGGGGTAATTTCAAGGAAGTCCACAAAAACACCATGCTCAACGGAGAGTGTTTGAGTAAAGGTTAGAAATGTACGTCTAAGGGCACATTTTTCAACATCCTTGAAATTGCCCCAATTTTTTCCATGGCCTTTTATGACCAATTCAAGGCACCATGCTAAAGTGATTTGGTTTTCAACAAAGTTTGCGTTTCTGGAGTTTTCTCAGTAAGAAAGGCCGTAAATGGCCACACGAGTCGCACCTTGCATACGGTGTTGAAATTTTGACACCATATGTTGTGAGACGTTCGGGCAGTTATCAGTCTAATTGACCGAGAAAACTCCAGAAAATACAAAAAGATTCGAAAACCAAAACAGCTTGGCATGGTCATACAAGGCCATGAAAAAAATTAGTGCCATTTCAAGGATGCCAAAAATCAACGTGCTCTCAACGGAGCCTTCTAGGCTTCTAGCTTACCGGAACACCCTTTGTTGAACTTTATCTATTTTTGGACATGCTTGAGATGACATCAAATTTCGCAAACAGGTCGGCATGCCCATGGTAGGAATTCATGTCAGGTTGAACGATATTTGACACCGTATGCAAGTTTCGGCACGTCCGGTCATTTATCGGTCTTTTTTGACCAAGAAATCTTCAGAAAATGCAAAAATTGTCAATAACCAAAACAACTTGACATGGTGTGTGGAATTGGTCGTACAAGTCTTACTATCAAAAGAAATGTTTAAAATCATAATTTAAACATGTATTTAAAACTGTTATTTTATTTTGTCCATGTTTCCGCACGTGACAGTGAACCGGCCCAGTCTGGCGGTCTCCTATGAATAAAGTATTCAATCTGTGAACTTGTTTTCAAAACGATGAACTTTTTCCAATTTTTCTAACAATTTTGTCAAATTCATGAACTTTTTTTCAAACATGGCCGGAGCGCCGGAAAAGCTCGCCCGGGAGCAGGGTGGACGCTTCCGCGGCGAACCCTCTCTTTCTCGATGGGGAAATGGCTTTTGTAGCAGCGGTAGGCAGGTGGGCGGCGTCGGGATCGGCACGACGGCGGAAGGAGTAGTGCGTGAGGGGTGGGGGGGGGGGGGGGTGGCGAATCTGGAGAAAAAGATGTTTTTCGCCAAACAGTGGTGGCCCATGCGGTGTTTTCCCTTCTGCCGGAGCCCCCAAGCGCCCCCTAGTGCACTGGGTTCGACCTAGGATTGCCCCCTAGTGCAATGCAAGGCCTAGAACCAAACAACCCCTAAGTTCCAGCAATACATATAGTCGCTATATACATATTGTGTTTTTGAATTATTTGTGCATGAATTTCTGTCCATCAAGCCGAGGCAACATGTTGTTGCTTGCGATGAGTTCACGTCATTTTATTTCTGTTTTTCAAGAAATTATGAGTGCCAACATTTTCAAGAAATGTTGATTCATCAACATATCATAAAATTTATGGCAATCAATTTGTCTCAATTTTAGCATTTTTAATTTATGGATGTATGTATGAAGGTCATAGATAAATTTGTCTAGGCAATGCTTACGCATGTATGGATATATCAATGTAACATGATCTAATGTGCGAAACGTGGCCAAGAAAGCACATGACGTTGCCATGCCAACATTGTCTTGCCAGCATTGTCATATGCCCGCTACTGGGTACAATGTGGTGGGTGATTTTCTAGGTATGCGACCGAGTCATGTAGTACTGCGGCGGCTCCCCCGCTGCATTCGGGCGCCAATGGAAGATAGGGGAGAGAGCCCCACTTTCTTCTTCTTCCTCCCCATCAGCCTAGACCCCATCACAAACCCACTTTCCCCTCCATCATTCTCTGAGAAGCTGTAGCTAAAGAATGATCTGATTGAGCATCTTTGAGCATTTCATACGTACAACTAGAACATGTGTCCCACTAAGATGAATTCAAACTTGAACTATTTTATTTTAAAACTTTAAGTTTTGACAGTAATATTATTATCTGAATCATTGTTGCATTGGAATTTATCAGTCCGGTATCGAAAAGAAAACTGGAATGGGATATTTGGTGACTCCGTTTGATGGCCTCCGCCCTACTGTGGTGTCTGTTTTCGAGGACCGCATTGGAGTTGCCTTAGGTGACTGTCGTTGGAGTTGCCCTAAGAAAAAGTGATGTTCATCGTTGTCACAGCTTTCACATCTCAGTCAGCAGGTTGCAACATCCTTTTCATTATTTACTTTTTTTAACTTTATGTGAGTATAAGTATGACATGCAAGGTGGCTAGACTTAAGATTTGATGCTCCCCCAACTTTTGCGTATCTTTGTTTTGCTGGGCAAACAACTTTGCATATCTTACTGCCGGCATAAGGACAACATAGCAGGGACGCGCATTGAGAATTGGATACACTTAAATGAGTAACATTGCCGTACTACAGGTTGTTGTGTACTAATGTATATAGATTTTTTTTTGCGGGGAGGTTGTGGCGTATACATGAGCCACTCGACTCTAAGGGAGAGAGAGCCGAGCAATTGCAGGAGTGGTAGCTCCCGCTCCTCCCGGCGACAGGGAGACCACGAGCTCGACGAGGGAGCAGCAAAGGTCTACTTTTTAGTCCCGGTTCGTGCCTCAAAACGGGACTAAAGGTCTACTCTTTAGTCCGGTTTGAGGCATGAACCGACTAATGGTATCGCACCCTTTAGTCCTGGTTTGAGGCACAAACCGGGACTAAAGGGCACATGTGAACCGGGACTAATGCCTGAGCCGCACGAACCGGGATAAATGCTCATATTAGTCCCGGTTCTGGATTGAACCGGGACTAATGGGCTAAACCGGGGTGGACGATAGCCCCTTTTTCTACTAGTGTATGTAAAACCTTTTAATGCAACAACAAATGCGATCATAATCACAACTAAGGTAACAATTGATCCAACAACATAATGATACCAAGCCTCGGTATGAATGGCATATTTTCTAATCTTTCTTATCTTTAACCGCATTGCATCCATCTTGATTTTGTGATCATCGACGACATCCGCAACATGCAACTCCAATATCATCTTCTCCTCCTTAATTTTTTTTATTTTTTCCTTCAAGTAACTGTTTTCTTCTTCAACTAAATTTAACCTCTCGACAATAGGGTCGGTTGGAATTTCCGGTTCAACCACCTCCTACATAAATAAAATCTATGTCACGTTGGTCGGCATAATTTTCATAAACAATAAATGAGCCAAATAGTTATAAAAAGATAATATATACCACATCCGAATCATAGACAGGACGAGGGCCGCCGGGGGCAGATACCAGAACCATCGCACCATATAATAACAAGGAATAATAAAAGTAAGAAAATTAGACAAGTATCTATCTCAAGTAAGAATTTTTTTCTTTCAGAAAGAAGATAAGAACAAGAGGCTCACCACGGTGGTGCCGTCGACGAGATCGGCGGGGGCGATCGACGGCGGTGAAGACGGAGACGGGACGTGACGGACCGCTAAACCTAGAAAAATCTCAGGGAAAATGGAGCTCAGAGCTCGAGTTTCGAGAGAAGAAATATTAACTAGTGTGGCTCGGACATTTCATCGAACACCTCATGTGCATAGGAGGTGAGCTAGAGCACCCAAATGCCCTCCCCTCGCCGGCCAGCAAAAAATAGAGCAGGGTGGAGTGCTCTGCTCGCTGGCGATGGTCTATATATAGACAAATCTTTTGTCCTGGTTCGTGGCTGGAATCGGGACCAATGGTTATGGGCCAGAGTGAGGCCCATTGGTCTCGGTTTGTTCCTAGAACCGGGACAAATGGGTCCAGACGAACCGGGACCAAAGCCCGCGAGGCCCTGGCCGGCCACCTGGGCTCACGAACCGGGACGAGTGCACCCTTGGTCCCGGTTCGTATAAGAACTGGGACTAATGGGCTGGCCAGGCCCGAACGAAAGCCCCTTTTTCTACTAGTGAATAGTAGTAGATGCAGGCAGGAGTCGGTCTACTAATCTTGAACGTGATGCCTATACAATGATCATTGCCTTGATATTTTCATAATTATTTGAAGTTCTATCAATTGCCCAACAGTAATTTGTTTACCCGTCGTATGCTATTTTTCTCGAGAGAGGCCACTAGTGAAATCTACGGCCCCTCGGTCTCTTCTTTATCATATTTGCCTTCAAGATCTATTTTTATTTGCTTTTATTTTTAGATCTATTAATCCAGATTTTTAACCACAAAAATACCTTGCTGCAATTTATTGCTATTTACTTTATCTCGCGTTCCCGCGAGATCTATTTATCCAATCTACTACAATTTTATCTATCTTTTTTACCCGGGAGGGATTGACAACCCCTCTTTTACGTCTGGTTGCAAGTATTTGTTCTTTGTGTGCAGGTACCGTTTACATAGTGTTGCGTGGTTCTCCTACTGGTTCGATAACCTTGGTCTCATCACTGAGGGAAATACCTACCATAGCTGTGCTGCATCATCCCTTCCTCTTTGGGGAAATACCGACGTAGTTCAAGCCGCATCAGGTATACCTCGTACAAGGGATTACAATGAGAGATGGGATGATGGATAAAGAGGTAGATGGGATCGAGAGCACCGTAGCCTCCACCCTATATACACGGTGGTGTTTAGGGTTTTATAGGAGGCATGTCCAATCTTGGCTGCCGTCGTGTTGACTTGGGGGCCAAGACAACCCTTAAATGCCTATCCGGCCCTCCGAGCCCCCTCCTATCACTAGCTCCTTGGCAGGCCCTCCAGGCCCCGTGGTAGGTCTACTGCCGAGCTCTCTTTCATTACTAGGGAAAACCTTATACACAGAACTTTAGCAGTAGCGCGGGTCAAAACAGCACGCTGGTGCTAAGTAGTAGTAGCGCGCCTGTGCAAACCGCGCTGCAGATAAAGTTCTAGCGATGGCGCCTTGTTCTAAACACGTTACTACTAAAATTCCCTCGGCTTAGCCGATAGGCTACACATAGTAGTAGAGATCTATATCGAACCGCGCTACCGCTACTTTCTTTGTAGCAGCGCGTTTTAATCTAAACTCGCTACTGCTAAAGGATATAAAATTAAATGGAAAGCCAATAGAAAGGTAATTGAAAATGAAAGAAATAGAATAAGGTGAAAGGAAAAAAATAAAATGTGAAGAAAACTAAATGAAAAAGGGGGAAAAGGGAAAGGAGTAGCAGTAGCGTGTATCCCGAGCAGCGTTGTAGCTAACGTAGCGATGGCGCTTTACGGAACGCACTGCTACTTCTGACTTAACCACGGGGTTCGTCCTTCCCCACGGCCACTTTCCCCAAATCCAACTCTCCACTCTCGCCGCCGCCGTCGCCCGTCGGCCGCCGCACGCTCTCCGCACACCCTCTACACCGCCCCCGACCCTAGATTCAACGCCGCCCCCGCCCCCGACCTCAACGCCGCCCCGGACGCTGCCCCCGACCCCGACCTCAACGCCGCCATCCGCCACGCCCGAGCCCGACCTCGACCTCGACGCCGCCATCCGCCCACGCCCAGCCCCGACCCGACCTCGGCGCCTGCCCCTCCCTGCGTCTCAGGCACCCGAGGTGAGCACGCTGCTCCTCCCTCTCCCCTACCTCTACCTAGGGTTTCTTTATATTTTAGTTGCATCAAATTAGTTAGGGTTCATGTAAGGGTGGAAACGAATCGGATGCGGATGCGACTCAAATGAGTTAGGGTACATGTAAGGGTGGAAACGGATTAAATTTCTAAGATGAATCATAAAACGAGTAAAATTTGACCACTTATTTTACTTTATAGTTGGATAATTGGAATATCGCTACCACTTTCCACCCCTAGGTTCATCAAATTAGATGGTAATTAGGGCAGTAGTTCCTCGGTACTAATTAGTTAGTAAGAACTAGGTACTAATTAGGTACTAGTTTATTTTTATTTATAGTAAGTTTATTTTTAGTAAGAACTAGTTAGTAAGAACTTGTTGCTATTTTTTTAGTTAAAGCAATTTTTCCCGCATCGACGTGGACGGTGCCTATCCCGCATCCTCTTCATCGAGTCGGCGGAGGACGACACCTGCTTGACCAGACGGGCCATGTCCGGGACTGGGCTCCGCCGGGGTGCTACTGGGAGGCGCTACCTACTGAGGGGCGCAGGTTGGTGAGGAGCCAGCCTGTCGTTGACCCGAACCTTCTTTGGTGGCGGTCGCGTGGGCGATGACGGTCCGAGGCTCGAGGACCCATGGAGGTGGTGTGTCACCGTGTCGGTGAGGAGGGCAGCGCACGTCCGTCGCTACTTGTTTGCGTTGGAGCACATGTTCTCCAATACTGGCAGGTCTCTGTGATCTCACCGAGCTATGATCCTGTGATGGTTCCTTCTCTGTGGGTGTCCACCGCCCGCGCCGATACCCGTCGTGTGCTAGGGTTTTAGTTGTATTAGTGATGTTATATGTATGACACTATTCGGGATGTATTAGTGATAATATTCGACGATGCACGGACGCATGAGATGATTTACTTTTTCTTATTGAATGCATGCTAATTTGAGTCCTATAAGATATTTTGAAATGTATATATTGTGTTGCTCAAATAGGGTATGTGCTTACCCAAGTGGCCGGTCATGTTTGCAGGTTACACCTCCGAGTGACCTATGTTTTGCCGGAGTGTTGATTCATTTCCGTTCCGGCAAATTTTAGGCGCTCGATATGTCCTATTTTAGCAAAGGTCATGCCGGATTTTTCTGTGAATTTTGGCATGACTTGTGCCGTAATATGTAGGAAATATCGAGTGCCCCGGATTTGTGTGTTGAGTATCCTGGTAGTTGTCTTCGATCGATTTTCAATTAATGTTTTAACTATGAACATAGGAAATGTCTGACGATGAAAAGGATTTCGTTATTTGCAAATACTGCGAACACGAAGCGCCGGCTCGTGTACGGAATCTTCCTAGATGATGATAGGCGCTTCAGCATCAAGCTGGACGAGAACTTCGAAGTGGATACAGTAAGTCACAACGACAAGTCTTTTTTCATAATTAAGCATGACATTTGCTTCATTTGCTTCAACTTATATTTTTTTTACTATTCTACTAGCGTATCCCCTGCCATGCAAGAGTTTTTGTATTGGATAAGATAGGTTTCAGTCGTACTATGGAGGTAAAGAAAGTTTACTTGAAGACCGAGCATGGTTATATTTTCAACGTAAAATTATACAATTCAGACGACTACACCTATTTTGGATGCAAAACATGGCGAGCACTATGCAAGACTTATGCATTTAAGCCTGATATGGTTATCACCTTTGATATTCGTCCGGAAGATGATATTGAAGGTAATACCGACATCTGGGTTGATGTGCAGACGCTTCCAGTTATACCATTATGTAAGTTTCTCAACCATATTTATGTCTTTGATATTGTTTATTCAAAAATAGTTGACAACTAATTTGTATTGTCAGCTTA
Organism: Aegilops bicornis; assembly: GCA_021605145.1. Classification (NCBI taxonomy): domain Eukaryota; kingdom Viridiplantae; phylum Streptophyta; class Magnoliopsida; order Poales; family Poaceae; genus Aegilops; species Aegilops bicornis. Next base: position 8,247,895 of record CM038674.1, on the reverse strand, counting down.
TTTCGGTGCAAGCAAACATGTCCAGCGCTTGGTAGACAGGACCGTATACCATGCCGGGGCTGAACTCAACTGCGTGGAGCTCAGTCATTATATTTCATGGCTTGAGGATCTTGATACTGTCAAGACAAATTTTCTTCCTGCATTTAGAAATGTTAGTACTGAAAACGTGCGACCAATAGTGTTCGTAATGAACTACGGTCACATCTATTTAGGAAGGATGGTAATATTTTTACTATTTGTCCTCAGTGCATCTTTTCCATACATTATTTTTGAAGCTAAACTTCATTGCTAAGTATGTTACCATACGATGTTCTTCAACAGGGACTCCCGATGAATGTTGTGCCTTACGGGATCGAGACTAAAGGTACCATGAGTATTATTAGCTTACGGCCAAGATATCCTACAGATTACTTTAGTGCATTCAAGATTAGCGACGGATTCTTAATAGTGCAAGACTGGACCAAATATGTGATGGGGGAGCGCAGAGAAGTACTAGGGGGCAACAAACAGATGCGCTACCCACGATTAGGAGACAGGTTCATCTGCATGCTCCAACTTGATCAAGGAGGAGAGTTATACATGTTTTATGTTATTTTACCTAAGAGAAAGCAGCAGGAGTGATTAGCTAGCTAGAAATGAGTTTGAAGATGATGATGTGCTACACTATTATTATGATGATAAAATAGCTAGTGTTGGTGGTAATGACTATGATGATTATTATTAGCTACTGTAAGTGGTGATTAAATAAATATTGTTGGTGGTAATGACTGATGATGATTAAATAGCTTGTGCTGGCGGATTAGATTCAAGTGGAGGCAACATGTGGTGCACATCGAAAGTACTACTAGTCCAAACTAGATCAAGATTAGTAGTATACTTTTGACATGCACCACATATTGCCTCCACTTGAACCTAATCCACCTTCATTTGACACACTGTTATGGACATAATGATGTAAACCTCATAACTGGTATTGTATCAATATTTGTACGACGGCACATAAATACACTAAAAATAACAAAGATAAAAAATGAATACTAGTAGCGATGGAGAGAAAACACGCTGCCACTAGTTACATTAGCAGTAACGTGGGAGTGAACAAACGCTGCAGCTATTTGTCGTAGCAGTAGCGCGTGCAGGCACGCGTTACTGCTAAGCAATAGCTGTAGCGCCTTATTAGTAGCGCGCCCCCCGCGCTACTAGTGAGCACAAAACCAGCGCTACTCAGTAGTAGAAAACGGAGCTTTAGCGCCGGTTCGTAAGGGCCTTTAGTGCCGGTTCCATAACCGGCACTAAAGGGTGGGCACTAAAGGCCCCCCCCCCCTTTATTACCGGTTCGGCACGAACCCGCGCTAAAGTGCCACCACGTGGCGTGAGCTCACGCCCTGGTAAGTGCCAACCGGTACTAAAGGTTTTTTTTTAATTTTTTTTTGAAAATTTTGGAAGATTTTTTTGATTTTTTTCAATTTTTTATTTTTCTGAATTATTTGATGATTTAGTCTCTAATCACCTCTCTTAACTGCTCAAGTGTGGATCACTCATTCCAAATCATCTAACTTCCCGACCGGTCACCCATCCCTCTCACTACTTCTAGCCCGAGCACGCTTAACTTTCGGGTTCTATTCTCCTTCGCTTCCGAAGTCTGCACTTGTTGTTTTCCGACAATAGTAAGATGTCAATCCTATTAACCCTCGTGAGTTTAGCTTGAGCATGAAGTCACACATTTAACCGCTTGAGTTTTTGAAACTATTATTCTAAAAACTGTAATTATTTAGTAACGCTAATATTTCTTGAATAAGTTTGACCATAGTTTGACCAGATTTGACCAAAATTCAAAAATTGAAATAATTATTTAGTAACACTAATATTCTTGAATAATTATGTAGTAACATTAATACTTCTTGAATAAGTAGTTTGACCAGATTTAACCAAATTTTTTTAAAAAAACTGAAATTTGACCATATATTTTTTTCCTTTTGGAATATGAGGATTCTAAAAAATTCCAAACAGGCCGTAGGCGGTCTCCATCGGATGCGGATTTTCGTGCTGAATTTTTTGATATATTATACGTTTTTTTCCGACATCGTATGCAAAAGTTATAGCCGTTTACAGTTTCCCTACACTTTTTGCAAAACATGTCCAAATTTAAGTTGTTTAATTTTCCTACCTAGTAGATGTAGTAATATAACTACCTCTCGAAGAATTTTCTCTTTTGAATTTTTTATCATTTGCTGTTGTATTTTTCAAAACTGAAATGGCGATATACGGGGGGGGGGGGGGTAGGGATTGAAAATTGCCCTTAATTACCGGTACGGGGCAAGAACCGGTACAATAGGTCAAACCCCTTAAGACCCGGTTCGTGGAACCAACCGGTCCTAAAGGTTAGTTTTTAGTACCGGTTTGTGCCACGAACCGGTACTAAAGGTGATCATGAGCCCCGCCCGACGCCACCACCCCTTTAGTACCGGTTCGTGCCACGAACCGGTACTAAAGGTTCAACACGAACCGGCATTAATGCAAATCCGTTCGAACCGGCACTAATGTGCTTCACGTTTGACCCTTTTTCTACTAGTGACTGCTAGGGTTTTCCCTAGTAGTGTTTGGAGAAGCCACTCCGGTGTATTACACCGTCAGTTGTTGAGGGGAGTCCAAACCTGAGAAGGTGCACAAGCCATCCATGTTTGTTCTTGTTACTTCTTCCCACCTCTCTAGCAAGTACCTCCATGGAATAACTTGCACATGGAGGAGCACCATGATGTGTCTCCGTCGTATCTATAATTTTTGATTGTTTCATGCCATTATTCTACACCTTCCATATACTTTTGGCCACATTTTATATTATTTTTGGGACTAACATATTGATCTAGTGCCCAGTGTCAGTTCCTGTTTCTTGCATGTTTTTGTTTAGCAGAATATCCATATCAAACAAAGTCCAAAAACACGATAAAAATTTACGGATATGTGATTTTGGGGAAAAGAATCAACGCGAGACAATGCCCGAGGGGGCCACAAGCCAATGGGGTGCCCCCTACCCTAGGCGCGCCTGGCAGGATTGTGGGTCCCCTGTAAGGCAGTTGGTGCCCTTCTTTCGCCGCAAGAGAGATAATACCCGAAAGAAAAATTGTGTTAAAATTTCAGCCCAATCGGAGTTATGGATCTCTGGGAATTTAAGGAACGATGAAGGGCTAGAAAAACGAACGAAAAACAGAAGAGAACAGAGATAGAGATCCAATCTCGGAGGGGCTCCTGCCCTCCGCGAGCCATGGAGGCCAAGGAAAAAGAAGAAGGAGGGGGCTCTCTCCCCCTCTCTCTAGGTGGTGCCGGAACACCGCCAGGGCAATCATCATGTGACGGAGATGTACTCCAACAACTCTGTCATGTTCATCAACACCTCCATCACCTTCCCTCATCTATATTCAGCGGTCCACTCTCCCGCAACCCGCTATGACCCCTATTTGGACATGATGCTTTATGCTTCATATTATTATCCAATGATGTGTTGCCATCCTATGATGTTTGAGTAGATTTTTGTTGTCCTTTGGGGTACTTGGTGAATTGCTATGATTGGTTTAATTTGCTTGTGGTTATGTTGCTATCCTTTGGTGCCCATCATATGAGCACGCATGTGGATCACACCTTAGGGTTAGTTGTATGTTAATAGGACTATGCATTGGAGGGCAAGAGTGACAAAAGCTTCTTCCTACCATAGAAATTGATTCATATGAGATTGAAGGGGGACCAATATATCTTAAATGAACTTAAGTAGTTGTGGATGCTTGCTAATTGTTCCAATAATAAGTGCAAAGAATTCCAAATAAGGGATGACATGCTAGCAGTGGACTCTCCCACATAAAAACTTGCTATCGGTCTAGTAACTGAGCCAATTTCTTAGGGATAATTCCGCAAATCCTACCACCACTTTTCCACACTCGCTATACTAACCTAACTGTACTTTTAGTAAAACAACAACTAACTTTTATTTTCATGTTCTTTATTATCTTGCAAACCTATCCCTTTACACCTACAAAGTACTACTAGTTTTATTCTTGTTCTAGGTAAAGCAAATGCTAAGTGTGCGTAGAGTTCTATCGATGGTCGATAGAACTTGAAGGGAATATAAATTCCACCTTTAGTTCCTCGTTGGGTTTGACACTCTTATTTATCGAAACAGCTACAGTTGATCCTCTATACTTGTGGGTTATCACACCAATGCCCAGAGTGGCAAGTGCATTCATGTATCCAATGTTCTGTCACAACATGCACCCGATAAAGTTTGGGGGTTCTCGTAGTAGCTTGAGTATATAGCTCAAACACAATGCCCTCTCAGGGGTGGCCTGGATCTGATTGATGATGAAACTGGTCAACGCAATCACCTGCTTTTAAAACTTGCCAAAAATATTGAGGATGCAGAAGCCATTATCCTAGCGCTCAATGTCATACCTACATTTTCTTAAAATGAAATGTAGCAGCGCAAATCTTTTAGTACATGAGATTTTTTGCATCAAACAATTAATGTGCTCTCGTTTTACTAGAATTATTATGGATTTGTATAGGCGGTGTGCATCAAGGTATGCCAAAACTGGGAGATAGCACTTCATGGTTGGGTCGTTTGATGCAATGCTAAGAGTAAAATAATCATTTTGCTCGAGCAAAAACATGCTTGGCAAAATATGTTGACATAAAGAGTAGTTACAACCAACTGATAAAACAAACAGAGCATGGAGGATATCCATAATAACAAGTTTAAAGATTAAGTAAAATTGTCTTTGCTCAAAGAGCAAGATTGAGACTGAATGTCTCATCTTATTGACGATGCCATCCATGCATCTTATTGGCCATGCCAAAACTAAATTAAAAGAGACGAGGACCATGTAGCTAGTCATGCGCTACATGTAGAGTTCATCTACCAGCTTACATATTCATGTGACCACGAGAGAAGACGACATTATTGCCGTCATGGCCACCAGTATTGTCACCATTGTAGATCACGGTGGTAGGGGCCCTTTCGAACCTCACAGTGTTAAGACAACCCTCTTGTTGCTGTGGTGGTGCCTGATACATAATTGGAGGCCCCATGCCCATGCCATTGGTGACGTATGGTGCACAGGCTTGGTCGACTGGTGGCTGCCCACTCATTTTTTTGGTGCATTCACCTAGGCTCTTGAGGATTGAGTCCACCTTTGACCCCAGGGCTGTGAGCTCCTCGATGTTGTCTGGGAGTTGGCCACTTTTCAAGGCCTTATACAGGAGAATCTTGGCGTCCTGGTCCTGCTCCTCGCGCCTAGCCTTCCGGACCTGGTCTCGGAGCTTCTACGATACGCTCATGGAGGATGCTCTCTTGGTCCATCGTCTTCTTTAGCCGCGCCCCCTCTTGCATGCTCTTGAACTGATTCAAGATAGCCACCGCCTCGGCATGGGATGGGAACACCTCTGGCACCGCCATGCCCTCGCCATACACGACCACACATGCCTTAGCATCGGGCACGGCGGCCACCTCACCTGCCTTCTTCATCAGGATCTTAGTGTGCTTCTTCAAGGCATTGCGCCGCGCCGAGTTATTGCGGATGTACTGGACGGCCACCTTCTTGCGAGCCATTGTCAAGCGAGGGAAAAAAATCTGCAAATGAAGGAAAATTGCCTGTTTGGGTGAGTTGAAAACGAAGGTATGTGGGGTAGATTTATAGTGGAGGATCTGCGAGGATGAGGACGCTAGAACCATGCCAATGGAGGATCTGATAGACCTGGAGGCTGACATTAATTGTGGCCAGCTGTAACTTTGGTGTCCATTTAAAATTTTAGATTTACTTCCTAAAACCGCAGATTTCATCAATCAATACAAAATTTCTTGTAGATCGAAGGAGAACATATATGGAAGGTTTCTACATGCATCTTTATTAGTAGGATATTTCTATTTTAGTAAGATATTGCCAATTTATTTTTTAATTTAATGTTATCCTAAGTTGAATGTTTATTCCAAAATATAGATAACTCACATCGAGTGTCCATTCTTTTTTGACAATGTTAAGGAAATATCCATGAAGAATTACTCCTACTAGATGACCTGTTGTGCCATTAGCGCACAGACGAATGATGACCCACAAATATAGGAGATCAATTGTAGTCCTTTCGATAAGTAAGAGTGTCGAACCCAATGAGGAACAGAAGGAATGACAAGCGGTTTTTAGTAAGGTAATTTCTGCAAGCACTGAAATTGTCGGTAACGAGTAGTTTGATAGCAAGATAATTTGTAACGGACAAATAATGGTAACGGTAAATAAAGTCCAGAAAGGTAGCTCAATCCTTTTTTAGCAAAGGAAAGGCCAAAGGGAGCTCCTACGCAGCGCTGCAGGCGCCCGTTAACGATTCGGCGCCTACAACGCTGCTAGCATGGTCCGGCCCACTAGCATGCTGCCATAGTTTATTTGTTATGAAAATAAAAAATATGAAATAAAAAAAGCTTTACAGATTTAAAGAAAAAAAGGTTAATCCATTTGAAATTATAAGTTATATCTTTAAAAAAGTTCATCAATTTAGAAAAAAGTTCATCAATTTGAAAAAATGTTCACTCAAATTGAGAAAAAAATCATCCATTTTAGCAAAATTTCATTATGTTTTAAAAAGTTCATTATATTTGAAAAAAGTCCATAGAAATTCAAAAAACAATTATGCATTTTTCGAAAAAGCTTGTTGAACTGAAAAAAAAGTTCATAAATCCAAAAAATGTTCATCCATTTTCAAAAAGATGTTCATCTAATTTCAAAAAAGTTCATCGATATTCTAAAAAGTTCATCAATCTGAAAAAAAACTGTTAAAATCTAGAAAAAGTTCATAAAAATTCAAAAAATTCCATGAAATTTTCAAAAAGAAAAATCGTCAGCAGGCGCCTAGAAGGGCCGGCCCATTTACGACGCCACAGGAGCCAGTGAATAGAAATGCACGTTAACTGGCGCCCGTGGCGCGAAATAGGAAATGCCCAGGCCGAAACGGTCTCTTATGAACGTATATGCCGTAGGTTCATACAATTCCCGGCGCAGCCCGTTTAGTTTCTTTTTGAAGTTTAAACTTCATAAAAATGGAACTTCAGCCCTCATGCACTATGTTCAAGTGAACAACCATCTGGGATAGCTAATCTGGTGTGCCAATAAGCTTTGTTTTCTTCTTCTTGTTCTAGATAAATAACGCTAAGAAAAAATACAATACCTTCACTCTTTGGTTTTTCTTTTGTTTTTCTGCACAGTTTTCGCTCAAATTTTTATTTATCCTTTTTTTGTTCATAACTACAAATATTGTTATTTTACAAAAAATTACATATTTTCTTAGGAATGTTGATGTCTTTCAAACTTCCTCATAATGTTAAAATAAAAGAATTTGTTTTAAAAAGCAAAAAAATTAAACATGAACATTTTTCGAGAAACTATAAGAAATTTTGAATTCCACAAAAAAACAGAAAAGTATGGAAAAATTGAATTATGGAAATTTGAATTTATGAGAAATAGAAACAATAAACAAAAAAACGGAAAGTGAAAGAATACGAAAAAGGAAAAAAATAAAAAAAATAAGAGAGAAGATAAATAGAAAAAGAAAAAGAAAAAGAAAGAGAAAAAGAAAAAAATTGGTTCACGACCTCGGAGAATGTTGGCAAAACCAGAAAAATAACTGGGCCGATGTTCCCAAAACTGGGAACGCTTTTTTGTAACTTTTTCCAATGATTTGTTTTTGAAATTTTGTGGAAATTTTCAAATCCATGAATACTTTAAAAACTATGATGAACTTATTCAAAATCCGCGCCTCTCGGACGCCAAGGCCTAAGCGTTTTATTTTATTTTCTACTTTTTGCCTTTTCTATTTTTTGATAATTCATTTTTTCTCTTTCTGAATACCAAAGCACAAGTTTTAAATACTTTTTAAATAATGATTTAAAGTACGTTTCAGTTTCGAATATTTATTAAATGCTTTCAAAAAAGCACTTAAGGTTTTCAATTTTACCTCTTTGTATTTATTACTTATGTTAAAAACTCAAAATAGCAATTTGAAGTACCCATTCAAACTATGATTTTAAATATTTTTTTGCTTCAGACCTGGAATGGATGCCTACCATGGGCATGCCCACCGACTTGCAAAAGTTGGGACGATTTCAAGAATGTAAAAAAAACACCATGTTAAAGTTGGGCAGGTCAGCAGGCTCCGTTTAAGAGCACGTTGTTTCTCGACACCCGTAAAATGACCCCAATTTTTTTATTTACTTTTATGACCATCTCAAGGCACCATGCCAAGTTGTTTTGGTTTGATTTTTTTTTGCATTTTCTGGGGTTTTCTCGGTCAAAAAGGGCGATAAATGGCCGGACGTGTCGCAACTTACATATGGTGTCGAAAATCGCTCAAACCTGGCATGGATGCCTATCATGAGCATTCACACCTGCATGCAAACGTTGGGGTAATTTCAAGGAAGTCCATAAAAACACCATGCTCAACGGAGAGTGTTCGGGTAAAGGTCAGAAAGGTACGTCTAAGGGCACATTTTTCAACATCTTTGAAATTGCCCCAATTTTTCCCATGCCTTTTACGACCAATTCAAGGCACCATGTTAAAGTGATTTGGTTTTCAACAAAGTTTGCGTTTCTGGAGTTTTCTCAGTAAGAAAGGCCGTAAATGGCCACACGAGTCGCACCTTGCATACGGTGTTGAAATTTTGACACCGTATGTTGTGAGACATTCGGGCAGTTATCAGTCTAATTGACCGAGAAAACTCCAGAAAATGCAAAAATATTTGAAAACCAAAACAGCTTGGCATGGTCATACAAGGCCATGAAAAAAATTAGTGCCATTTCAAGGATGCCAAAAATCAACGTGCTCTCAACGGAGCCTTCTAGGCTTCTAGCTTACCTGAGATGACATCAAATTTTGCAAACAGGTCGGCATGCCCATGGTAGGAATTCATGTCAGGTTGAACGATATTTGACACCGTATGCAAGTTTCGACACGTCCGGTCATTTATCGGTCTTTTTTGACCAAGAAATCTCCAGAAAATGCAAAAATTGTCAAGAACCAAAACAACTTGACATGGTGTGTGGAATTGGTCGTACAAGTCTTACTATCAAAATAAATGTTTAAAATCATAATTTAAACATGTACTTAAAACTGTTATTTTATTTTGTCCATGTTTCCGCACGTGACAGTTGAACCGGCCCAGTCTGGCGGCATCCTATGAATAAAGTATTCAATCTGTGAACTTGTTTTCAAAACGATGAACTTTTTTCAATTTTTCTAACAATTTTGTCAAATTCATGAACTTCTTTTCAAACATGGCTGGAGCGCCGGAAAAGCTCGCCCGGGAGCGGGGTGGACGCTTCCGCGGCGAACCCTCTCTTTCTCGATGTGGAAATGGCCTTTGTAGCTGCGGTGGGCAGGTGGGCGGCGTCGGGATCGGCACGACGGCGGAAGGAGTAATGCGTGAGGGGGGGGGTGCGAATCTGGAGAAAAAATGTTTTTCGCCAGACAGTGGTGGCCCATGCGGTGTTTTCCCTTCTGCCGGAGCCCCCAAGCGCCCCCTAGTGCACTGGGTTCGACCTAGGATTTCCCCCTAGTACAATGCAAGGCCTAGAACCAAACAACCCCTAAGTTCCAGCAATACATATAGTTGCTATATACATATTGTGTTTTTGAATTATTTGTGTATGAATTTCTGTCCATCAAGCCGAGGCAACATGTTGTTGCTTGCGATGATTTCACGTCATTTTATTTCTATTTTTCAAGAAATTATGAGTGCCAACATTTTCAAGAAATGTTGATTCATCAACATATCATCAAATTTATGGCAATCAATTTGTCTCAATTTTAGCATTTTTAATTTATGGATGTATGTATGAAGGTGATAGATAAATTTGTCTAGGCAATGCTTACACATGTATGGATATACCAATGTAACATGATGTAATGTGCAAAACACGGCCATGGCATCGAAATGTGGCCAAGAAAGCACATGACGTTGCCATGCCAGCATTGTCATATGCCTGCTACTGGGTACAATGTGGTGGGTGATTTTCTAGGTATGCCACCGAGTCATGTAGTACTGCAGCGGCTCCCCCGCTGCATTCGGGCGCCAATGGAAGATAGGGGAGAGAGCCCCACTTTCTTCTTCTTCCTCCCCATCAGCCTAGACCCCATCACAAACCCACTTTCCCCTCCATCATTCTCTGAGAAGCTGTAGCTAAAGAATGATCTGATTGAGCATCTTTGAGCATTTCATACGTACAACTAGAACATGTGTCCCACTAAGATGAATTCAAACTTGAACTATTTTATTTTAAAACTTTAAGTTTTGACAGTAATATTATTATCTGAGTCATTGTTGCATTGGAATTTATCAGTCCGGTATCGAAAAGAAAACTGGAATGGGATATTTGGTGACTCCGTTTGATGGCCTCCGCCCCTACTGTGGTGTCTGTTTTCGAGGACCGCATTGGAGTTGCCTTAGGTGACTGTCGTTGGAGTTGCCCTAAGAAAAAGTGATGTACATCGTTGTCACAGCTTTCACATCTCAGTCAGCAGGTTGCAACATCCTTTTCATTATTTACTTTTTTTTACTTAATGTGAGTATAAGTATGACATGCAAGGTGGCTAGACTTAAGATTTGATGCTCCCGCAACTTTTGCGTATCTTTGTTTTGCTGGGCAAACAACTTTGCATATCTTACTGCCGGCGTAAGGACAACATAGCAGGGATGCATGTCGTGGTTCTAAGTCTGACAGTAGAATGGGGGGTAGGTATGGAGAGGCAAGGTACTAGCTATGGAGTAGTTGGTACGCACGAGTTTACGAGTTCAGGCTCTTCTCGGAGGAAGTAACAACCCTACGTCTCGAAGCCCGGAGGCGGTCGACTGGATTATATGCGTATGAATTACAGGGGTGCGAACCCCTCTACCTGTGGAGGAGGGTGACTTATATAGAGTGCGCCAGGACCCCAGCCAGCCCACGTAGCGGAGGGTTAAAGGTACATTAAGGCCAGGCGTTACTGTTAACGCCTTACATAAAGTGTCATCATGACCATAAAGACTACTTAATTACAAACCGTTTGGGCACCGGGTGGCTCTCGAACTCCCGGTGGCCGAGTGGGTCTTCATGGTCGAGTGTCTTTGAATCTGTCGAGTGGAATCCTACCAGGTCGACTGGAAGACAGTTTATTCTAAGGATGTCCTTGGGGAGGGCATCTTGGACAGGTCCATGACCCTACCCTAGGTACATGACTTCATCAACGCGCATTGAGAATTGGATACACCTAAATAAGTAACATTGCCGTACTACAGGTTGTTGTGTACTAATGTATATAGATTTTTTTTTGCGGGGAGATTGTGGCGTATACATGAGCCACTCGACTCTAAGGGAGAGAGAGCCGAGCAATTGCAGGAGTGGTAGCTTCCGGTCCTCCCAGCGACGGGGAGACCACGAGCTCGACGAGGGAGCAGCAAAGGCAGCTGTAGTGACGCCCCTCTGGGAGATGCAAGAGGGCGACTGGCCGGAGGGAGGGGAGGAGAGGTGGCTGGCGAGAGAGAGAGAGAGAGAGAGAGATGCGAGGAGAGAGACCGAATCCTAGTTGTCTCATTGATTGGGGAGGGAGCAGCGAATTAGAAAAGGCCACATGGAGCCAGCCAATGCGAAATCCCATATGCCCTCGGCGGGATCTAGGAACCACAGGGGCAACCATTGCAAATTTGACCTCGGGCCACCCACACTGAAAAACCCTTGCACTCAAAGCCACAAACAGGAAGGTCTCATCGGTGGAAAACCCCGCGGATGTCACAGATGTGCGACCAATATCCCGAGGTGAAAAAAAAATCACTATTCATTGCTCCATCAACCAGTTTTGAACTTTTGATGTTACGGCCAGGGATCACCGCAGGCTGAATCAGACGGCCAGTGTCGCATCATGGAAAGGATCGGACGGCCCGAATTCCCTAAGCTCTTAGGAGGCTCATGTGTTCAGGCAAAGGATCGATCGCTAAACAAAAGCTTCGTTCCATGGGGTTGCAAACCTGCCCTGCACTAGGCCGTGCGGCAATGCTACACGTACAAACGATTTACAGGTTTTTATAGGATGGTTAATCCCCCTGAAAATTAAGGGAGGAAAGGTTTGTGATTGGTTGTTAGATGGAAGGAGCGTGTAAAAGCGTGTAAGTCTTTATATGTCTAGCATTTTTGCTGGGCCGTGTCCTATGCGTCCTTTTTTGCGGGAGGCAAAGCTCGTGCCGTGCTGGTCGGCTTTACGGAGAGATAACACACGATGAGCAGTCTTCTTTTCTACACGGTGTAAACTTAGTTGTGTTTGGTCGAATACCAGAACACGCCACGCCGCGAAGGAAAATCAATCGGCGCCAAACTTTTGGTGTGCATGCAGTGCCATCCAAGATGAATTAGCGACGCCCTACACTCTCCAACCTTGGTGCCAAAGCCCTCTTCAACCTATAAATAGCACCACAACCCTGAGTCAAAAACCTCAACCCAAACCATTGCGTACTGCTAGCCTCTCTCCTTCCTCGACACCGTGATCCTCCAAGCCATGGCGATGGCGTCCTCCAAGCCCCTGACGCTCCTGCTGCTGGTGGCTCTGTCCGCGACGGCCATGACCGCCGCCGGACAAGGCTCCTGCAACGGCCACAAGGTGACGGTGCAGAACCTGTGCGGCCACGACCTGTCCTTGGGCATCGAGGCGCGCTCCAACAGCAAGGCGCTCTTCCCCAACGGGTATCTGCTCCCCAGCGGGAAGCACGAGTCGTTCGACGTGTGCGCGTGGACGGGGAGCGTGTCGGCGCAGGGTGCCGCCGTGGCCGAGTTCCACATGGACCATGAGGGCGGGGCGTACTACGAGGTGAGCACCGACCAGGCGAGCATGCCCGTCCGCGTCTCCGTCACCCCGCACGGCAGCCCGCTGCAGGGCCACTGCCCCACCGCCGGGTGCGACACCGGCAACCACTGTTTCGAGCACTCCGTCCCCGGCGGCAACTGCCACGGCGTCACCGAGATCAAGATCGTCTACTACAACCCATAGGTCCATGTCGATCGACCGCCTACCTAGCTGCTTCCTGCACTGACGAAAAAGGGTTCCCCCGCTTGCTGCACTGACTAGCTACTGTTTATTGTTGCAGCTAATTATAAGCTCGATCGTCAGTGGGTATCTATCATGTGTTCCGAAGAGGTTGTACCATCGTCAGTCGTGTACTATCGGATTTGCAGTGTTTAACTATTAGTATTTTCTGGTACTACAGTGTATTACGTAATTATTAATCGGAGGGAAAACCTCTCTTTTATATTATAAAGAAAAAAGTATACCTAATGGCGAGTCTCTCGCCATGTGTGTGAGATTCCTTCATTGATCGGTGTCACAAATATTGGTTGCGCAGTAGTCTCTCAGCAGCAGCTTTGCTTTGTTTGCACTTATATGCCAGTGAGCTGCAGCAACAATCAACGGAAGAGACTTGATGGAACTATTCATGTGATGAGCTGCAGCAAAGTGGGAAGAGAACCTCCCACTCCGGAGTAAAGAACACCCTGTCAAGGACGCTGCGGACCGGTCGCAATTGTTTGTTTGTCCAAGTATATCTAGCTCCGGTACGCACCGCCTCACACAAAACCCCGCCGCAATCGCGTTATTGAACATGGACACCCTAACCCAGTCCACGTTGTCGTTGTTCTTGTCCGCACCCGAGCGGATCAAGTTGAAATCCCCACCCACAACTAGAGGTAGGAGGAGTGCTCGTTTGTTCCCAACCAAACTTAACAATTCGGCAAGGAAATCAGCCGATCTTGCATGATTTGCCGGCCCATACACGCACACAACCACCCAAGACCTACCAGAGGACGGCAATAAACCGCCAGAGAGGCCGGAGGACGGCACCCATTGCCACTCAAAACGTTGCAACGGATCAAGCGCACTGAGATCTCTGTAAGTAAAATCGGTTTTGATCGTCTCTTGCAACGCCACTACATCGATGCCCTCTTTGGCCATGTACTCTCTAAGCCGCGTGCGCCGCCCTGAGTGCCCGCAGCCTCGAATATTTCAAAACAAGTACCTCATTTAATTATATGGTTCTGAAGGCGAACTCCTCTAGAGCTCACCGCTTTTGCCACTCGCTTCCGAGCCGGAGCACGGATGGAAGGAGGAAGAACAGAGGCCTCCATCTCCTCTGTTTTCTCACCGGGCACGATACCAGCAACATCCCCTGCTGTTGCCAAGGACCCGCTGGTTGCAGTCGCACATCTGGCCGCCGCCTCTGCAAGCGCGGCCTAGTACTAGTAGAAAAAGGGTCTAATGTGCAGCTCATTAGTCCCGCTTTGAAATTGAGCCGGCACTAATGTGACCATTAGTGCCGGTTCCAATGGCTAGGTGGGACGCTCTCAGTAGTACCGGTTCGTGGCGAACCTTTAGCACTGGTTCGTGCCACGAACTGGTACAATAGAGCGTGGTGGCAGGATGTTGCCAGACTGGGGCCCGTCCAGCACCTTTAGTACCGGTTCGTGCCACGAACCGGTACTACAGGTCATCGTACATATAAACCCTTCGTCCAGCTCGCTCTGTTCTTCCCCTTTCCCCTCTCCTCTCTGTTCTTCCTCTCTTCCCCTCGAGCTCATCACACATTTTGCCCAAATTTGGTCAAGATTTGAAGGCCCCCATCCATTCAAGTGATCACAAAGGTTAGCAACTTTGTCCTTTCATCTCTCATTGCTAGATTAGCTTTTGCAATGCTTTATATAGTGATTAATTTGCGGGTTTTAGTATTTTGGGAGGAATTATATGTGGTAGTTTATTTGATTTATATGCAATTTGAGCTTAAAATAACTCTTAGTTTGCACATGTAGGTGTGGTTTACTTAGTGCCTTCGCGTCTCCATCGTAACCACCGTCGATCGTCCGCACCGACCCGTATTTAAAAGAGAAAGCGAGTATTTGAAAGAAAAATTGAAAAGAATTGAAGGGGAGAAGATGGAATTGGAGTTGCATGTTGTCGATGTCGTCGATGATCACAAGATCAAGATGGAGAAAATGCGGTTGAAGATTACAAAGATTAGAAAATATGCCATTGATAGCGAGGCTTGGTATCATTATGCTGTTGGATCAATTGTTACCTTAGTCGCGATCTTGATCGTATTTGTTGTTGCATCTAAATGCTTTAGCTAGAGAGTTATTTGTATGTTGCATTTAAGTGTTGTATGAACTTTATGTATGAACTTGTATTAATTTGGTCTATTTGGTGGTGTGTAATGAAGATGCGCCGGCAATGGGTGTACGATGACCGATGCTCTCCCCAGTTCATTGATGGTGTGCATACTTTTCTGATTGTGGCTCAGGCAAACAAGCGGGCGGATGGTTTTATGCCTTGTCCATGTGCTGGCTGTAAGAATGATTACAATTACTCTAACTCAAGAACCATTCACGTCCACCTGTTTGAGTCCGGTTTCATGCCCCACTATAATGTTTGGACCAAGCACAGAAAAAGAGGGTTATGATGGAAGACAATGAAGAAGAAGAGGACGACGATAGCTATCCAGGCCATGGGTTCCCTGAATACGATGATACAACAATGGGGGAAGAAACTGAGCCGGCAATGCGGGAAGAAGCTGAAGAAGAGGCATCAGATGAGCCCGCTGATGATCTAGGTCGGGCCATTGCCGATGCAAAGAGAAACTACGCAAGTGAAAAGGAGAAGAAGAAGTTGCAGCGCATGTTAGAGGATCACAAGAAATTGTTGTACCCGAATTGCGAAGGTGACAAGAAAAAGCTGGGCACCACACTGGACTTGCTGCAATGGAAGACAGAGAATGATGTATCTGACAAGGGATTTGGAAAGTTGCTGGTAATGATAAAGAATATGCTTCCAAAGAACAACGAATTGCCCGAGAGTACGTACGAAGCAAAGAAGGTTGTCTGCCCTCTAGGGTTAGAGGTGTAGAAGATACATGCATGCCCTAATGACTGCATCCTTTACCGTGGTGAGTACGAGGCTACCGTGGTGAGTACGAGGATTTGAACGCGTGTCCGGTATGCGGTGCATTGCACTATAAGATCAGCCGCGATGACCTTGGTGACGTCGAGGGCGAGCGCCCCGGGAAGAAGATTCCTGCCAATGTGATGTGGTATGCTCCTATAATACCATGGTTGAAATGTTTGTTCCAAAACAAAGAGCATGCCAAAGCGATGCGATGGCACGGAGAAGACCGTAAGAAAGACGGGAAGTTGAGAGTACCCATTGACGGGTCGCAGTGGAGAAAAATCGAGAGAAAGTACATGAAGGAGTTTGCAGGTGACCCAAGGAACGTATGGTTTGGTCTAAGCACAGATGGCATTAATCCTTTTGGGGAGCAGAGCAGCAACCATAGCACGTGGCCTGTGACTCTATGTTTGTATAACCTTCCTCCTTGGTTGTGCATGAAGCGGAAGTTCATTATGATGCCAGTGCTCATCCAGGGCCCTAAGCAACCCGGCAACGACATTGATGTGTACCTAAGGCCATTAGTTGAAGAACTATTGCAGCTGTGGAATGGAAAAGGTGTACGTGCGTGGGATGAGCACAAACAGGAAGAATTTGACCTAAAGGCGTTGTTGTTTGTGACCATCAATGATTGACCTGCTCTCAGTAACCTTCCAGGACAGACAAACAAGAGATACCGCGGATGCACGCACTGTTTGGATGATACCGACAGTATATATTTGGATAGCTGTAGGAAGAATGTGTACGTGCGACATCGTCGATTTCTTCCGAGCAGGCATCCCATAAGAAAGAAAGGCAAGCATTTCAAAGGTGAGGCGGATCACCGGACGTAGCCTTGCCACCGTACTGGTTCTGATGTACATGATATGGTCAAGGATTGGAAGGTAATCTTTGAAAAGGGTCCTCGCGGACAAACTGGTCCGAAGGACGCTTACGGACGCGCATCCATGTGGAAGAAGAAATTTATATTTTGGGACCTGCCCTATTGGAAAGACCTAGAGGTCTACTCCGCAATCAATGTGATGCACGTGACGAAGAATCTTCGCGTGATCCTGCTTGGCTTTTTAGGCGTGTATGAGAAGACAAAAAATACACCGAAGGCACGGGAGGACCAGCAACGTATGCACGGAAAAGACGGCATACATAAGGGTCATGCCAGCTATGCTCTTACCAAAGAAGAGAAGGAAATCTTCTTTGAATGCCTGCTCAGTATGAAGGTCCGTCTGGCTTCTCTCGAATATAAAGGGAATAATAAGTATGGCAGAAAAAAAGTTTCAGAACCTAAAGTCTCATGACTGCCATGTGATTATGACGCAACTGCTTCCGGTTGCATTGAGGGGGCTTCTACCGAAAAACGTTTGATTAGCCATTGTGAAGCTATGTCATTCCTCAATGCAATCTCTCAGAAGGTAATCGATTCAAAAATCATACTAAGGTTACAGAATGATTTGGTGCAATGTCTTGTCAATGTCGAGTTCGTGTTCCCACCATCCTTCTTCAACATCACGACGCACGTCCTAGTTCACCTATGTGAAGAGATTAACATTTTGGATCCTGTATTTTTACACAATATGTTCCCCTTTGAGAGGTTCATGGAAGTCCTGAAGAAATATGTTCATAACCGTGCTAGGCCAGAAGGAAGCATCTCGAAGGGCCATGAAAATGAGGAGGTCATTGAGTTTTGTATTGACTTTATTCCTGACCTTAAGCCGATTGGTGTTCCTGAATCGCGGCATAAGGGTGGACTGGATGGAAAAGGCACGATAGGAGGGGATCAAATAATATGTATGGCCGGGCATTTTCTCATTGAAGCACACTACACAGTTCTACAGAATTCCGCCTTGGTGGCTCCGTATATGGAGGAACACAAGAATTTTCTACACTCCAAACACCCGGAGTAGTCTGACGACTGGATTACACGTGAACAAACGGGGACTTTCGCCGCTTGGTTGCAGATACGTGTCATGTATGATGGCGATATTGAAGATGGCATGTACTTGCTGTCCCAGTTACCATCTTTGAATATAATGACTTTCAAAGGGTACGAGATAAATGAGAATACATTTTACACGATCGCCCAAGATAAGAAGAGCGCCAACCAAAACTGTGGTGTCCGCTTTGATGCAACAACCAACACGAAAAAGAAAACATATTATGGTTACACTAGTCATCAACCCGTACTACTGCACGGGCTAGAATTTGAGAACTTTTGAGTGGTATGTACGAATTAATAAATAGTATGATAATGAGAAATCTTAAGTGAATCTATTTTCATTTTCAATAGGTTAACTTTTAATTTTATTTTACGTGGCTTTATTTTCATTTTTAATAAGTAGTATTGTTCCCCGAATAGGGTTTAGAGTAGGCTAGTTTAGCTTCTTTACATACCTGTAGTTCTGTACCACTTATATAATTTGTAATAATAAGGAACATAAAAAGCAATAAAATCCAAAGGCATGACATGGGTTTTATTTTAGAATCACGATACAGGACTTTTGCCATCAACTCGGCATGTCCTTGTGAAGTTCGCCTGTTTCGTCACATCGGGCCGTCCATCAAGCAAGTGGCCAACGGCCATGTAGTTTCAAATGTGCATGTGTTAGCCTTCATGTAAGGATCAATCCACCTGTGTTAACATACAGAGAGTTTGTCACGTAGTAACCTATATATGTCATTCATGTTATAAAACCAACATGTGAGAAGTTGTGTGAAAGCAAGCAAAAAAAGGTTAAACTCTGTAATCATAATAGTTGATGGTATCTCGACCTACTTGCAGTATTTGACCTTTTAACAACAAAGAAACTGCAGACAGGGTAGCGAAAATAATTGTTGATCTAGCGTAGAACTGGTGACTGCATTGCTTACTGAGAACAGTAACACTTGTATGGGATATGTCTTCTGAAGTTTATATATAGCTAAGTTGGAACTCACCGTGTGTTCTCCGTCGTCATGGGTTCAGCTCATGCCATATTGTGTAGTTTCTGATGTTCCAATGATGATTCATGACGCGGCCCTGATGTTGAAGAACTTCAATCCTGCTGCACACCCTGCAGTAATGCATGTACCTTATGTCAGAAACGTCAATCAACACGCTTGTACTCGTCTGCACATCAAGCAGATTCATACTTAACATATGAAAATCTCAATTGGTTTTAGGTTGTAGTTCCATTAGCACTGCCGTCCGGACAGCTGGCACGCCACCGTATCCTCCTGCACGCCTGCAACTGACGCCGGCTTGTATTCTCGCACCTCTAGTGTGCAGATCAGCATGCCTACATCCGAGGCAGGTGCACGTATGTATGCAGTCTCAATAGGAAGCCGTCCAGTCTAGGATGTATTGTATGCGTCAAGGCCATCTAGCTTGTCGGAGGCCGGTTTTATGTGAATGAAATGTCAAAACTGACGACGGCATGGAGAAAAGCAGAATTAGGTTTCTCTCGACTCTCGAGGACGCCGCAGCGGCTTGGTGGAGCCAAAAAAGGTCAAACAATCTCCAGCCTCGAAGGGAGTTTATTTCTCTTCCATACAATGTGAGAGTTCGGAAATCTGGGACATTAGATGAGGAGCGGAGGACTCCATGACGTTTTCCTTTTAGCCTGATAATTAATTTTATAATCCAACGATTTCTTTCCTTTTTGACAGCACGTCTATGTTTTTTTGGTTGATGTACACATTGTATATTGATCTGAACGTAGATTTATAATATATATAGATTTAGTTTATGTATTTAAAAAAAATTAATGTGGAGGGTCCATCGGTATTTTTTTTTTCACGGGAAATCAGTGGGATCGTGGATTCTTTTTCCCTCTTATCGTTTTTTTATTGTTGGAGGTTCCAGCGGAGGCTCCATCAGTACTTTTATTTCACGCGCAATCAACCTGATCGTGGGTTCTTTTTCCCTTTCATCGTAGTTGGAGATTTATTTATGGTTGGAGATTTTAAAGGAGGCTTTCCTTCTTATTTATTTTTTTGACAATCACGAAGGATTTCCTTGTATTTTTTGCTGAGCCTTTCCATGTTTTGTTTCACTAATGTTGGACGTGTCACATGCGTTTTTTATAGACCGGGAGCATTTGTGTTACTTAAATTTTCCTTTTATCCGGACCGTAAATTTTACAATCTAACGGTTTAATTAATTATGATCATGTGGATTAATGAGAGATCATGAAAGGTGCCTCCAATTAGTAAATAGAAGATATAAGATAGAGGACATATGGGAACTTAACTATGGAGGTGGTTTGAAGGTCCCTTTATTTCGGTGCAAATGGGTCAATATGACACGAGACGGGGTAACGGAAGACCCACAGTACGGAATGACGATATTGAATATCAACAATCTTGCGTATGCAAATGAAACATTCGTCCAAGCCAATGATGTGGCGCAGGTTTTCTATGTGAAAGACATGTCTACCAGGCCGAGAAAAAGAAAAGATAAAGAAAGCGAATACATCATATGATGAGCCAAAGCGCCACATAGTTCTTTCAGGGAAAAGAAACATCGTGGGAGTGGATGACAAGACAAACATGTCAGAAGATTATGAAAAGTTTAATGAAATTGCTCCATTCACAGTGAATATTGATCCGAGCATCCAGTTAAATGATGAAAATTGTCCATGGTTACGGCGCAAAGGGACACACGCGAAGAAAAAGTTTCACACCCAAAGATCCCACTCTGGGGTGTGATAGGCTTCACCGTCATCACGTTGTTCTGTAGTGACTTTCCGGACTTATATATCTGGAAAGTGCCGCTTCAAACAAATCGGAGGGAATCTTTGTAATAGTTAGGGTACTTATGTGTTTTGGGATTTAAAACGCGAAGAAATTTGATGTGCAAAAACTGGATGCACTTCGTGTACAAATTAGTTCATCAAATAGTTCAAATTTAAACTATTCAAATTTGAAAATTACTGGCACTAACAGAAAGTTTGTAATTTTTTGTACCTAAAGAAAAAATATTTAGAAATAAATAAATGAAAATAAATAAAGTAGAAAGGAAAAATTTTAAATTTTTTTGAGACAAAAACTAAATAAAAAAAGCCCACCTACTGGGCCATAGCGGCCTGCATATGACTAGTAACCCAACCTGTAGTTGGGCCATGATGCAAGCCCGCAAGGCCCAGTAGGCCCACGGGGCAGAGCGGTAGAGTTAGGCCCAGCAGCCTGCTATAGAGAGGAGTTCGAGAGAGCAGCCACGTCGGGGCTTTTAAACAGGTGCGGGCGCCCCTCGGCTAGCGAGGTGGGACTAAACTTGCTCAAGACTGCACTGCTAGCGCACTCTTTAGTACCGGGTGGTGGCTCCAACCGGTATTAAAGGGGGTATTAAAGGGGCGGGGGTCTTTAATACCGGTTGTAGCCACCACCCGGTACTAAAGGGGGGACGCTTCCCGCCGCTTCGCTTGGCCAAAACAGCCCTTTAGTACCGGTTGGTGGCTACAACCGGTACTAAAGAGGGGTTCTATATAAGAAAACACTTCAAAAAAAATCCAGTTTCTCATCTCTCCCTCTGCTTCTTCTCCTCTGCCCCATCGCTGCCGCCCCTCGTCGCCGCCCCCGTCGTCGTCCCCGTTGCGGTCTGTCGCCGTCCCCGTCCGTCGCCGTCGCCGCCGCCCCTCGTCGCCGCCCCCGTCACCGTCCCCTCCGCCTCACCGTCCCCTCGCCTCGCCGTCGCCGTCGCCATCGCCGTCACCTCGACCTCGCCCGCGCTGTCAGCCCCTCTCCCCGGCCCCTCTCCTCCTTCCAATCGAAGCCGCCGCACCGCCGGCGCTGTAGGTGCACACGCGCACGCACACACACATACACGCACACGATTCTGTTTTTGTTTTTAGTTTTATGTTTTTTATACAAATGTTTTAGATGAATTAATTAATTAGATTAGATTAATGTCAAATAGTATATAGAAATGTTATAGAAATGTTAGAAATTTTAGAAATGTTAGTTTTAGCTAGATGAATTATATTAATTTCAAATTGTTATAGAAATGTTAGAAATGTTATAGAAATGTTAGTTTTTAGTTTCTTATAATTTTAGTTATAGAAATTTAGAATTTGCATATAAGAAATCACAATCCAATCATTTAAAAATTGTTACTTTTGCGGCGTATAGTATTTGTTCTCGACGATGCCCGGCCTGCATCCTCACCGTCGACCCGTTCGCGACGACGTCCTGCTTCAGAGGACCCATGTCCGGGACTGGGCTCCGCTGGGCTGGCACTGGGAGGTGCTACCTTCAGGGGCTCACCGCTTGATGAGGAACCCGGGTCCCATCGTCGACCCTGAGCTCCT
Organism: Aegilops bicornis; assembly: GCA_021605145.1. Lineage (NCBI taxonomy): Eukaryota > Viridiplantae > Streptophyta > Magnoliopsida > Poales > Poaceae > Aegilops > Aegilops bicornis. The sequence goes on along the minus strand of CM038674.1, from coordinate 8,225,636 downwards.
TTGGTGGCGTTCCCGTGGGCCACTTTCGATGCGGAGGGAGCCGGCCCCGCCGGAGGTGGTGCGTCGCCATGTCAGGGAGGAGGACGAGCACGTCCGTCGCTACATGGCTGCTATGGACGTAAGGTTCTGCAATACCTGGCAGGGTCTTTGGGGAGATGACCGGATCTATGATTCTATGATGGTTCCTTCTCTTTGGGTGTCCATCGCCCGCGCCTCAGGAACCGCGAGTGGCCTAGATTATTTTGTAGTATTTGATCTTTATTAGCTAGCTAGCTAGTGATGTATTCGATATGTAATATACGAGATGATGTATTCGAGATTATATATTATTCGAGATGATAAATATTATGTACTATGATTCAGGATTTCCTTATTGATTGCATGCATGCATTGTAATTTGAATACTAAATTGTTTTATATTTCTTCTGGATTAGTTAAATAAAAGCTATGACGGACAATACCGGCAGAGAGGGAGAAGAGGCCCTGTTCGAGATCATACGCTCCCCTCGCGCGCCAGATGATCGAAATGAAGAAGATGACGGCTCCCAATATGTGAACAATACCGGGGAGGGTGACGATATGATATTTGATTGCGACGACCGAATTAATGAAGTCATGGACGACGACTATGATTATGATAGCGAAGAAAATGTTGATCTTGAAATTGGCAAAGAAAATGTTGATCTTGAAATAACAGAGACCGTCGAGGTATATTTATATAAGCAAGCATCTAGTGATCTCACATGTTTTAAATGATTTGAAGATATATTAACGAATCGATCTTTCTTCTTTCAGCCCTCTGGATCGAGCAAATCTTCTATAGGCAGAGTGCGAGGCCCGGGCAAAAAGTTGAAGGAGGGCGTAAAGTACAACATCGATGCCATCAAAACTAATGGCGAACCGATAGCGCCTAAGAACATTGCGAACAAGTTCGTTCGTCAGTGCGGAGTTCTTGTGAAGGACAAACTCCCGATCTCCCTTCAAGAATGGAAAGAGCCATCAAAGCCCAGTCCAGATCTTACTTTTGTCGACGACAGAGCAAACACTGTGCTTTGGAAAAATCTCATGGAACATTTCATCCTACCAGATCATTTCACAGCTGCAGATGTGGAGAAAGTCAAGGACGCTGCTCTTAGGAAGATGGCATTTGCATTCAACAACCACAAGAAAACTGTATGGAATAACTACGTGAAAGAAGGAAAGAAGACTCCAGAATTCAAGGGAACACTGGAGAACCAAAGAGAACACTGGCCCGCTTTCTGTTGGGGAACGTGGTAATTTCAAAAATTTCCTACGCACACGCAAGACCATGGTGATGGCATAGCAACGAGGGGGGAGAGTGTCTGTCCACGTACCCTCGTAGACCGTAAGCGGAAGCATTATAACAACGCGGTTGATGTAGTCGCACGCCTTCACGATCCGACCGATCCAAGTACCGAACGTCACGGCACCTCCGTGTTCAGCACACGCTCAGCTCGATGACGATCCCCGGCTCCGATCCAGCAAAGCGTCGGGGATGAGTTCCACAAGACGACGGCGCAGGACGATGATGATGCTCCACCGACGCAGGGCTTCGCCTAAGCTCCGCGACGATATGACTTCATCCGGCGCAGGGCTTCGCCTAAGCTCGCGATGATATGATCGAAGTGGAATATGGTGGAGGGGCACCGCACACGGCTAAGGAACGATCCATAGATCAACTTGTGTGTCATGGGGTGCCCCTGCCCCGTGATATAAAGGAGCAGGAGGAGGAGGCCGGCCCTAGGAGGAGGGCGCGCCAGGGGAGTCCTACTCCCACCGGGAGTAGGACTCCTTCTTCCTAGTCCAACTAGGAGAAGGGGGAAGGAGGGAAGTGGAGAAGGAAGGGAGAGGGGCCGCGCCCCAAACCCCTTGTCCAATTCGACTGGGCTTGGGAGGCGCGCGCCACCTCCTGGCTCCTTCCCACTAAGGCCCATTAAGGCCCAATACTCTTCCCCGTATTTCCGTAACTCCCCGGTACTCCGAAAAATACCCGAATCACTCGGGACCTTTCCGAATATAGTTGTCCAATATATCGATCTTTACGTCTCGACCATTTCGAGACTCCTCGTCATGTCCCCGATCTCATCCGGGACTCCGAACTCCTTCGGTACATCGAAACTCATAAACTCATAATATAACTGTCATCGAAACCTTAAGCGTGCGGACCCTACGGGTTCGAGAACTATGTAGACATGGCCTAGAACTATTCTTGGTCAATAACCAATAGCGGAACCTGGATGCTCATATTGGCTCCTACATATTCTACGAAGATCTTTATCGGTCAAACCGCATAACAACATACGTTGTTCCCTTTGTCATCGGTATGTTACTTGCCCGAGATTTGATCGCCCGTATCCAATACCTAGTTCAATCTCGCCACCGCAAGTCTCTTTACTCGTTCGTAATACATCATTTCATAACTAACTCATTAGTTACAATGCTTGCAAGGCTTAGGTGATGAGTATTACCGAGAAGGCCCAGAGATACCTCTCCGACAATCGGAGTGACAAAACCTAATCTCAATTATGCCAACTCAACATATACTTTTGGAGACACCTGTAGAGTACCTTTATAATCACCCGATTGTTGTGACGTTTGGTAGCACACAAAGTGTTCCTCCGTAAACGGAGTTGCATAATCTCATAGTTACAGGAACATGTATAAGTCATGGAGAAAGCAATAGCAACATACTAAACGATCAAGTGCTAAGCTAACGGAATGGGTCAAGTCAATCAGATCATTCAACTAATGATGTGATCCCGTTAATCAAATGACAACTCATGTCTATGGTTAAGAAACATAACCCTCTTCGATTAACGAGCTAGTCAAGTAGAGGCATACTAGTGACACTCTGTTTGTCTATATATTCACACATGTATTATGTTTCCTGTTAATACAATTCTAGCATGAATAATAAACATTTATCATGATATAAGGAAATAAATAATAACTTTATTATTGCCTCTAGGGCATATTTCCTTCAGTCTCCCACTTGCACTAGAGTCAATAATCTAGTTCACATCGCCGTGTGATTTAACACCAATATTCATATCTGTATATGATTAACACCCGTAGTTCACATCATCATGTGACCAACATCCAAAGGGTTTACTAGAGTCAATAATCTAGTTCACATCGCCATGTGATTAACACCCAAAGAGTACTAAGGTGTGATCATGTTTTGCTCGTGAGAGAAGCTTAGTCAACGGGTCTGTCACATTCGTGAGCCGTATGTATTTTGCAAATATTTTATGTCCACAATGCTCTGCACGGAGCTACTCTAGCTAATTGCTCCCACTTTCAATATGTATCCAGGTTGAGACTTAGAGTCATCTGGATCAGTGTAAAAGTTTGCACTGATGTAACTTTTACAACAAAACTCTTTTATCACTTCCATAATCGAGAAACATCTCCTTAGTCCTTACTAAGGATATTCTTGACCAATGTCCAGTGATCTACTCCTAGATCACTATTGTACTCCCTTGCCAAATACAGAGCAAGGTATATAATAGGTCTGGTACATAGCATAGCATACTTTATAGAACCTATGACTGAGGCATAGGGAATGACTTTTCATTCTCTTTCTATTTTCTGCTGTGGTCGGGATTTGAGTCTTACTCAATTTCATACCTTGTAACACAGGCAAGAACTCTTTCTTTGACTGTTCCATTTTGAACTACTTCAAAATCTTGTCAAGGTATGTATTCATTGAAAAACTTATCAAGTGTCTTTATCTATCTCTATAGATCTTGATGCTCAATATGTAAGCAGCTTCACTGAGGTCTTTCTTTGAAAAAACTCCTTTCAAACACTCCTTTATGCTTTGCAGAATAATTCTACATTATTTCCGATCAACAATATGTCATTCACATATACTTATCGTAAAGGCTGTAGTGCTCCCACTCACTTTCTTGTAAATACATGCCTTTCCAAAAGTCTCAGATAAAATCATATGCTTTGATCAACACATCAAAGCGTATATTCCAACTCCGAGATGCTTGCACCAGTCCATTGATGGATCGCTGGAGCTTGCACATTTTGTTAGCACCTTTAGGATTGACAAAATCTTCCGTTGCATCATATACAACTCTTCTTTAAGAAAACCATTAAGGAATGCAGTTTTGACATCCATTTGCCGATTTCATAAAATGTGGCAATTGCTAACATGATTCGGACAGACTTTTAAGCATCGATACAAGTGAGAAAATCTCATTGTATTCAACATCTTGAACTTTGTCTAAAACCGTTTTCGACAAGTCTAGCTTTGTAGATAGTAACACTACTATCGGTGTCCGCCTTCCTCTTGAAGATCCATTTATTTAACTTGACTTGCTGATCATCGAGCAGGTCAACCAAAGTCCCCACTTTGTTCTTATATATGGATCCTATCTCAGATTTTATGGCCTCAAGCCATTTCGCGGAATCTGGGCTCATCATCGCTTCCTCACAGTTCGTAGGTTTATCATGGTCTAGTAACATGACTTCTAGAATAGGATTACCGTACCACTCTGGTGCAGATCTTACTCTAGTTGACCTACGAGGTTTTAGTAGTAACTTGATCTTGAAGTTTCATGATCATCATCATTAGTTTCCTCACTAATTGGTGTAAGAATCACAGGAACTGATTTCTGTGATGAACTACTTTCCAATAAGGGAGAAGGTACAATTACCTCATCAAGTTCTACTTTCCTCCCACTCACTTCTTTCGAGAGAAACTTCTTCTCTAGAAAGGATCCATCTTAGCAACGAAAAACTTGCCTTCGGATCTGTGATAGAAGGTGTACCCAATAGTTACCTTTGGGTATTCTATGAAGACACACTTCTCCGATTTGGGTTCGAGCTTATTAGGTGAAAACTTTTTCACATAAGCATCACAACTCCAAACTTTTAAGAAACGACAGCTTAGGTTTACTGCTAAACCATAGTTCATACGGTGTCATCTCAACGGATTTAGATGGTGCCCTCTTTAACGTGAATGCAGCTGTCTCTAATGCATAACCCCAAAACAATAATGGTAAATCAATAAGAGACATCATAGATCGCACCATATCCAATAAAGTGCGGTTACGACGTTCGGACACACCATAACGTTGTGGTGTTCTGTGGCGTGAGCTGTGAAACTATTCCACATTGTTTTAATTGAAGACCAAACTCGTAACTCAAATATTAGTCTCCGTGATCAGATCGCAGAAACTTTATTTTCTTGTTATGATGATTTTTCCACTTCACTCTGAAATTCTTTGATCCTTTCAATTATTTCAGACTTATGTTTCATCAAGTAGATATACCCATATCTGCTCAAATCATCTGTGAAGGTCAGAAAATAACGATACACGCCGCGAGCCTTAACACTCATCGGATCGCATACATCGGTATGTATGATTTCCAACAAATCAGTTGCTCGCCCATAGTTCCGGAGAACGGCGTTTTAGTCATCTTGCCCATGAGGCACGGTTCGCAAGTACCAAGTGATTCATAATCAAGTGATTCCAAAAGCCCATCAAGATGGTGTTTCTTCATGCTTTACACCGATATGACCCAAACGGCAGTGCCACAAATAAATTGCACTATCATTATGAACTTTACATCTTTTGGTTTCAATATTATGAATATGTGTGTCACACGATCGAGATCCAACAAACCATTTTCATTGGGTGTATGACCATAGAAGGTTTTATTCATGTAAATGTAACAATAATTATTCTCTAACTTACATGAATAACCGTATTGCAATAAACATGATCAAATCATATTCATGCTCAACGCAAACGCCAAATAACATTTATTTAGGTTCAACACTAATCCCGATAGTATAGGGAGTGTGTGATGATGATCATATCAATCTTGGAACTACGTCCAACACTCATCGTCATTTCCCCTTCAACTAGTTTCTGTTTATTCTGTAACTCCTGTTTCGAGTTACTAATCTTAACAACCGAACAAGTATCAAATACTCAGGGGCTACTATAAACACTAATCCCGATAGTATAGGGAGGTGCGATGATGATCATATCAATCTTGGAACTACTTCCAACACTCATCGTCACTTCCCCTTCAACTTGTCTCTGCTTATTCTCAGAACTCCTGTTTCGAAGTTACTAATCTTAGCAACCGAACAAGTATCAAATACTGTGGGCTACTATAAACACTAGTAAAGCACACATCAATAACCTGTGTATCAAATATACCCTTGTTCACTTTGCCATCCTTCTTATCCACAAAATATTTGGGGTATTTCCGTTTCCAGTGACCACTTCCTATGCAGTGTAAGCACTCAGTTTCAGGCTTTGGTTCAGCTTTGGGTTTCTTCGTGGGAGTGACAACTTGCTTGTCATTCTACTTGAAGTTCCCCTTTCTTTCCCTTTGCCCTTTTCTTGAAACTAGTGGTCTTGTCAATCATCAACACTTGATGCTCTTTCTTGATTTCTACCTTCGCCGATTTCAACATCACGTAAGAGCTCGGGAATCGCTTTCGTCATCCCTTGCATACTATAGTTCATCACGAAGTTCTAGTAACTTAGTGATGGTGACTAGAGAATTCTGTCTATCACTATCTTATCCGGGAGATTAACTCCCACTTGATTCAAGCGATTGAAGTACCTGCATAATCTGAGCACATGCTCACTAGTTGAGCGATTCTCCTCCATCTTTTAGCTATAGAAGTTGTTGGAGACTTCATATCTCTCAACTCGGGTATTTGCTGAAATATTAACTTCAACTCCTGGAACATCTCATATGGTCCATGACGCTCAAAACGCCTTTGAAGTCCCGATTCTAAGCCGCTTAAGCATGGTGCACTAAACTATCAAGTAGTCATCCTTTTGAGCTAGCCAAACGCTCATAACGCCCGTGATTCCGCTCCTGCAATAGGTTTGTCACCTAGCGGTGCATTAAGGACATAATTCTTCTGTGCGGCAATGAGGATAAACCTCAGATCACGGATCCAATCCGCATCATTGCTACTAACATCTTTCGACACAATTTTCTCTAGGAACATAAACATATGAAAGCAACAACGCGAGCTATTGATCTATAACATAATTTGCAAAATACTACCAGGACTAAGTTCATGATAAATTAAAGTTCAATTAATCATATTAAAAACTCCCACTTAGACAGACATCTCTCTAGTCATCTAAGTGATTACGTGATCCAAATCAACTAAACCATAACCGATCATCACGTGAGATGGAGTAGTTTTCAATGGTGAACATCACTATGTTGATCATATCTACTATATGATTCACGCTCGACCTTTCGGTCTCCGTGTTCCGAGGCCATATCTGCATATGCTAGGCTCGTCAAGTTTAACCTGAGTATTCCGCGTGTGCAAAACTGGCTTGCACCGTTGTAGATGGACGTAGAGCTTATCACACCCGATCATCACGTGGTGTCTGGGCACTACGAACTTTTAGCAATGGTGCATACTCAGGGAGAACACTTCTTGATAATTTTTAATGAGAGATCATCTTATAATGCTACCGTCAATCAAAGCAAAATAAGATGCATAAAGGATAAACATCACATGCAATCAATATAAGTGATATGATATGGCCATCATCATCTTGTGCTTGTGATCTCCATCTCCGAAGCATCGCCATGATCACCATTGTCACCGGGCGCCGACACCTTGATCTCCATCGTAGCATCGTTGTCGCCTCGCCAACTATTGCTTCTACGACTATCGCTACTGCTTAGTGATAAAGTAAAGCAATTACATGGCGCTTGCATTTCATACAATAAAGTGACAACCATATGGCTCCTGCCATTGCCGATAACTTGGTTACAAAACATGATCATCTCATACAATAAAATATAGCATCACGTCTTGACCATATCACATCACAACATGCCCTGCAAAAACAAGTTAGACGTCCTCTACTTTGTTGTTGCAAATTTTACGTGGCTGCTACGGGCTTAAGCAAGAACCGTTCTTACCTACGCATCAAGACCACAACGATAGTTTGTCAAGTTGGTGCTGTTTTAACCTTCGCAAGGACCGGGCGTAGCCACACTCGGTTCAACTAAAGTGAGAGAGACAGACACCCGCCAGTCACCTTTTCAAGAACGAAAGTGCTCAAGCGGTGAAACCAGTCTCGCATAAGCGTGCGTAATGTCGGTCCGGGCCGCTTCATCTCACAATACCGCCGAACCAAAGTATGACATGCTGGTAAGCAGTATGACTTATATCGCCCACAACTCACTTGTGTTCTACTCGTGCATATGACATCAACGCATAAAACCAGGCTCGGATGCCACTGTTGGGGAACGTGGTAATTTCAAAAATTTCCTACGCACACGCAAGACCATGGTGATGGCATAGCAACGAGAGGGGAGAGTGTCTGTCCACGTACCCTCGTAGACCGTAAGCGGAAGCATTATAACAACGCGGTTGATGTAGTCGTACGTCTTCACGATCAGACCGAACCAATTACCGAACGTACGGCACCTCCGTGTTCAGACACGCTCAGCTCGATGACGCATCCCCGGCTCCGATCCAGCAAAGCGTCGGGGATGAGTTCCACAAGACGACGGCGCAGGACGATGATGATGCTCCACCGACGCAGGGCTTCGCCTAAGCTCCGTGATGATATGACTTCACCGGCGCAGGGCTTCGCCTAAGCTCCGCGACGATATGATCGAAGTGGAATATGGTGGAGGGGGGCACCGCACACGGCTAAGGAACGATCCGTAGATCAACTTGTGTGTCATGGGGTGCCCCCCTGCCCCCGTATATAAAGGAGCAAGGAGGAGGAGGCCGGCCCTAGGAGGAGGGCGCGCCAAGGGGAGTCCTACTCCCACCGGGAGTAGGACTCCTTCTTTCCTAGTCCAACTAGGAGAAGGGGAGGAGGGAAGTGGAGAAGGAAGGGAGAGGGGGGCCGCGCCCCAAACCCCTTGTCCAATTCGGACTGGGCTTGGGAGGGGCGCCACCTCCCGGCTCCTTCCCACTAAGGCCCATTAAGGCCCAATACTCTTCCCTCAGATTTCAGAACTCCCCAGATTCGAAAATACCCGAATCACTCGGAACCTTTCCGAATATAGTCGTCCAATATATCGATCTTTATGTCTCGACCATTTCGAAACTCCTCGTCATGTCCCCGATCTCATCCGGGACTCCGAACTCCTTCGGTACATCAAAACTCATAAACTCATAATATAACTGTCATTGAAACCTTAAGCGTGCGGACCCTACGGGTTCGAGAACTATGTAGACATGACCTAGAACTATTCTTGGTCAATAACCAATAGCGGAACCTGGATGCTCATATTGGCTCCTACATATTCTACGTAAGATCTTTATCGGTCAAACCGCATAACAACATACGTTGTTCCCTTTGTCATCGGTATGTTACTTGCCCGAGATTTGATCGTCGGTATCCAATACCTAGTTCAATCTCACACCGCAAGTCTCTTTACTCGCTCCGTAATACATCATTTCATAACTAACTCATTAGTTACAATGCTTGCAAGGCTTAGGTGATGAGTATTACCGAGAAGGCCCAGAGATACCTCTCCGATAATCGGAGTGACAAAACCTAATCTCGAATTATGCCAACTCAACATATACTTTTGGAGACACCTGTAGAGTACCTTTTATAATCACCCGATTACGTTGTGACGCTTGGTAGCACACAAAGTGTTCCTCCGTAAACGGAGTTGCATAATCTCATAGTTACAGTGAACATGTATAAGTCATGAAGAAAGCAATAGCAACATACAAAACGATCAAGTGCTAAGCTAACGGAATGGGTCAAGTCAATCAGATCATTCAACTAATGATGTGATCCTGTTAATCAAATGACAACTCATGTCTATGGTTAAGAAACATAACCATCTTCGATTAACGAGCTAGTCAAGTAGAGGCATACTAGTGACACTCTGTTTGTCTATATATTCACACATGTATTATGTTTCCTGTTAATACAATTCTAGCATGAATAATAAACATTTATCATGATATAAGGAAATAAATAATAACTTTATTATTGCCTCTAGGGCATATTTCCTTCACTTTCGTGAAATTCAAGGAATCAAAATTATCTAAGGAACGGTCCAGAAAAAACAAGGCCAATGCCGCAAAAAAGGAGCAATTCCATAGGCTGGGGCCAGGTGGCTACGCGGTGGCAATGCCTAAGTGGGATAAGTCTGAGCAAGAGATGCTGGATGCGCAGGTCACTCCAGTTACATTGAGTTGGGCCCCCAGGTGCAGAACTTGGTTCTACGCGCATGGGGGGGGGGGGCGTTGGACCTGAAGACAGGCCAGGTTTCGAAGAAGGGATGTCTAAAAGGAGCCGATGTTAAGTTAGTTGAAGCAATAGAAGAAGCTCGGAAGGGGGTGTTCACGCCCAACAGAGAGAACGACGAGCTTATGCGCGCCCTGGGAAATTCAGAACACCCGGGAAGAACACGAGGCAAGGCGTTGTTCCGTGGTATGAGGGCTTTCCTGACTGGAACGCCGACTACAAAAGCCGTGCGAGAAGGAAGATGGAGGAGGAGAAGAAGAAGAAGCTGGAGGACGAGCAGAGGAAGCAGGAAGCAGAACGCCTTCAAGGCCTAGAATCAGCACACGCGGACTTGGCACTCAAATTGCAGTGGCAGCAGCGGCAGATCGACTCACTTAGCCAGGAAAGGGGGTCTTAACAGCGGCAGCAGCTAGCGGATGATCCATCATTGGATAGCACCATCCCATCCATGCTAAGAAGCAGCGTGGGTTCCGCCCCGGGCGACGCACTACTGGATAGATACCCTATGGATGACATCATGGAGAACGCTAACTATGAGCTACACATCAAAATAAAGAACATATCCGTGAAGGTGGCGGACGACGTTGCTTATACAAATCCCCCCGGATCAACCTTCCATTGCAGGCCGATTCCAGCCTGCTATGCTCGTGTCATGGTTGATGAGGTGGTGGACGACCATTATTCGGGGCTACAGCTTGACATTCCTGGAGGTGACGAGGATCATACACTGGGAGAGGCCATACATCGTATCATCCTATGGAGAAAGGATTGCATCATCTTTCGAAGGCCACCGACACCGCGTCAGCTAGAGCTTGACATCCCAGGAGGTGACGAGGAGCAGACGACTCCCGCTCCTCCTAGTCCGGCACAGTTTCAGGCCACTCCTCCTGCTTCAACTCAGCCAACGTGTGAGGCCACTCCTCCTACTTCAACTCAACCAACGCGTGAGGCCACTCCTGCTCCTCCAAGTCCACCAACGCGTGCCACTCCTCCTCCAAGTCCGACACCGCGTCAGCCGTCTTTGCTGCCTCAGCAATCGCGGAAGAGAGCCGCCGCAGCTATGGTGCGTAGTGCTACAAGTCGAGGTAGTACAGGAGGTACAGGCGGAGGCAAGTGATTTCAATATGGTCCAAGCCTCTGGCCTCTTCCGCAGAGGCCTTACGACATGAACAAGGAGCAAAACAAAGCCACAGTGAAGGCCCAAGTGGACGCCCATTTTGGACCCAAACCGCCACCGCCGCCAAGGGAGAAAGTGCCTGAGGATAAGATTGACCACTTTATTCGTATGGCTAAAGCACCAGCTCCCAAGCCCGTTGACTCAGACTATGAGCGCCAAGGCACATCGAGCACGACAAAAGGAGTCGAGCTCGAGCTTGAGCCAAGCAGCTGACCAAAAATGCGGGAAAACCGTTCCCCAGCTAGGAGAATAGGCGGCACAATCGATCCCCCCGCTTGTTGTACCAACACATGAGAGTACCGGCACCAGTCAGCTGGTAATAACCGACGAGCATAGAAGGCACGCAGAAATGCTCGATATCACTGTTGGACAACTCCTCGAGATTGAGCCCATGCCTCTGCTTAGAGAGGAGGACATAAAACGGAAATATGTCCGCGGCCAACCTTTGGTCAAGCCTGAGGAGGTAAAGAACCTCCCAACGAGAATGTATGAATTGCACGATTGGTACATGAAAATTACCAAGAGTACCAATCGAGAGTCCCTCATGGTGAAAGTCTAGGAAGAGTATTACTTTCATAAGCTAGCTCTGACCGTTGAGTATTCAGAACTATTTCAGTTATTCAATTAGGACGCACTCGACAAAGCTCTCGTCAGTTGCTATTGTCTGTAAGTGATTTCTTTCTGTAATTTAAGTCCCAATCTAGCTGTAGTGCTCATTGATCGATCATTACCTGTAATTATCCTCACTATATTCTTTTCTGTGGTATTATGCGGGATGAAGATGTATGAAATGAAAAAAGTTGGACGCTATGGCATTGGCTTCATTGACCCAAATACCGTTAATGAACAAACATGGACATATCCATGGTATCAAGCAGATGTAGAGAAAAACATGCTAGAGTTCTTGGAGCGCCTCAATACCAATGAAGATATACTACTTCCTTACAACTTCCAGTGAGTCACACTATCTTGTACTACAAATTCTGTTTTTACTTACTAGCTAGCTAGCTACAAATTCTGCTTAATTAAGACATGCAAATGTGTGTGCATGCAGTTACCATTGGATCTTGTTAGTCACTAAAGTTGACGAAGGAACAGTTGAAGTACTGGACTCACTACTTAAAAAAATGACTACTCAATCGTGAAGGGGATAGTCGATAGGTAATTTCAATCATTATTAACTATATGATCGGTTCTAAGAGAAATTCTATTTATATATATGGCCGCTTATCTTTTGAAGTTCTTGTTGTCATTCATGCTATTCACCCTAGATATATATGCTTGTTGCATGAATGAATATATAGAGAAATCTCCAACTAGTTTATATCAACCAATATATGCAATGAAATTCAAATTCACACATGTATATATTGTGGGGGAGCTTGCTCTATATATTGTGGTCTTACTAACATCAAATGCTTGTGTAGTGTTTTGATGTTAGTACAACCGGTTTTGATATCATCAAGTTTCCTTGTGATAATTGATGCTATCAAAATCACCGCAAGTATACAATTTATCCTCGAAAAAAAATTGCGTGCTTGTTTAAAAAAATCATTATATGAACCCTCTTGTTGAGATTGTCATCAATTACCAAAATGGGGGAGATTGGAAGTACATGTTGTCCCCAGGTGTGGTATTGGTAATTATGACAATCATGATGGACTAATATTTGTATTAAGATATACATTTGAAGGTTAGTCCCATTGGAAAATGATTGAAGAATAATGGAAGACAACTCCTTCGAAGCAACAATTACATCGAGATGAACAAAATGAAGTTCGTTAGAGTATATTAAGGGCTGTCATGCTTAGAGCTATGGTTTGAGCCATAATGGATAAAGATCTTAAAAGGATGATTTGAATGATGAATTCTAGGAGTGGCTCAAAGATATGATCATAATGGACTCATGAGTTGAGTCATAATTGATCAACTATTCAAGCAAGCTATTCAAGTAAAGAATTCAATATATATCCTTCAAGACATCAAGATTTAACATGGAGTAGAGATATTGGTTGACCGAGATGAAGCTTGAAGATCGAACTCTAAATGGTTAACACACAAGCGCAAATGATGCACCACATAGGATCTTGTGGTATGATAAGAAATTATCAATTGCACTCTGTGTACTAACCCATACTATGTGTTGTCTATGTTTTTGAGGGTTAGGTGATTCTCATGGGCTCGCATCGAGAGAGAGATTTCAAGTGTCTATGAGAGGATGACATCAAGTGTTGGTGATCATGGCTGACAAGGGCAAGTTCAAGATATCCATCCCGAAGGATTACATGCTTGAAGCTTGTGGATGATCACATGATGGACAAGTGAAGATGAATACAAAGCAATGCTTCCCACATTGTGTATGGGGGAGCGACTTGAAGACTTCACCAATGTCTTGCCTTCATCTTGAGCCAAGAAGAAACATCAACATCAAGCTCAAGTGAACGGTTCGTGTCAAAGGTATTTGTTCCTTTGACGTTAGTGTTGTGGAGTGATGACCACCAAAGAAACATATAAACTCAAGAATGGATTCTCGATAGCTATGTAGTGTAGCTCTTTTATGATTCTTGATTTGTAGGGATCCCGTACTATTAAGAGGGGATCAAAGGGGTTCGTGATGGATTTGCTCAAGTCAACATCTTCTATACACAATTTCACTCATATCCTATATAGCAAAGAACATCCAAAGCCAAATAGTTTCCCAAAATATATGATCTAACCTTCGCATACTTTGCACCCTCCATTTTGGTTTATCTTCGGTGGTTCTCTATGTGAGGACCTGGAGTTTTTCCATAGCTTCAAAACGAGCCCAAGATCATCAAAATCGGAGTCCGTATGAAAAAGTTGTGCATGTTTTAGTTTTGGGGTTCCTACTGTTTTTTTATTGACCGGACGTCCGGTAGCATCCGGAAATCCGGTGGCCATATCTAGCAGCAAACGAGCGGATTTCCGGTACTTACCGGACGTCCGGTCTCCGGATGTCCGGAAAATGTCGGACGTCCGTCAAAACTGTTTCGCGAATATCCTGCTACATTCGTCTGATGGCGTGCTACAGCCGTCGGACGTCCGGTGCCTGCTTTGCCACCGGACATCCGGTGCCTGTTTTGGGCAGAATTCCTCCCAACAGCCAGATTTGTGCCCATACTATAAATACCCCTTCACCACTTCGTGTAGGGGTTGAGCAACACAAATATCCTCACCCACATTTCAGAACAGCTCCCTCTCCTTCTCCTACCTCAAATCTTAGATCCCGGAGAGATTTGTGAGAGTTCTTGAGAGAGATTTCACCCATTGATAGATCCACTCCCTCTCCATCTCTTGACCAAAGGAATTTGTGATTTGAGCAAGTCTTGAGCTTTGCCCATTTGATCTTGTTACTCTCGGAGGTTGGAGACTCCTAGGCGGTAGGAGTGCTCCAATGAGGAATCAACCTGTGATTTGCCCCCGGAAAGTTTTTGAAGGTTTGGAGGCCGCCTCAAGGTCTACCACTAGTGGTTGAGAAACGCCTTCATGGTGTTGTCTCAAAGGGAGAATATGGTGAGCCTTCGTGGCGTTGGTGTGCCTTCGTGGTAACATCCACCTCTCTAACGGTGACTAGCTTCCCTCCAAGGAAGTGAACATCGGGATACATCCTCGTCTCTGTGTCTTCGGTTATTTCTAACAGTAGCTACTACTTGTGGTTTACTTTGGTCTCTTGACCTTGCATTCACTATATATTGTTGTCCTCATTATATTGTGTTGGCTATTTCCTTCTAGAGATTATTTAGGCCTACACTTTATATCCCGCAATTCATACTTGTTACCATTGATATATCTTGTCATTAGTATGAATTGCTAACTTGTGTCATACACTTCCATATCTTGTCATATTGCTCAAGTAAGTTTGTGTAACTTACTTGTTCTTGTTAGTATCCTTGTTGTTCTCATCTTATTCATAATAAGTTGTTGGTGCACTTAGTTGAGCCTAGTGTATTTAGGATTTGTGCTTGAAAAGTATCCTCTTAGCTTATCTCCGCATTAGGATTAAGCCAAATCCATAGAAGTTTAAAACGCCTATTCACCCCCCCTCTAGGCGACATTGTGGTCCTCTCAATTGGTATCAGAGCTAGGTCTCTCCTTATTAGGCTTAACCGCCTAGAGAGTAATGATGTCGACTAGTGAACTAGTGCATGATGACACATTTTTTTTAATGGCACAAATTACATTATGTGGAGATTACGCATGCTTTGTCACTTTCGGGCCATGGGTCCAAATACTTTGCGGATTGTGGTTGTAGGGAATTCAAATCTAAAGGATGGACAATCTCCGTCACTTGGTGATATGCATCTTGATAGTGAAGCTTTAAGTATCATTCACCAAGCTATAACCTTCGAGGTGTTCAAGTCAATCTTGTCTTGTTCGTTGGCTCATGATACTTTGACAAAAATTGAAGATATATATGGCGGGTCCAATCTTCATGAAGACAATATTATTTTTGGGGAGTTAATGGAGGAGTTCTCCACATTTTTAAATCATGAAGAGCTCTGTATTGCTTCCACCTTCGATTACTTGCATACCTCAACATCTTTCACTTCACCAACATGTGGCATACCACAAGGTAATGGCATGGTGAGTGAAGAAATATCTTGTAATGATGGTGTTAAGATCATTTGAGATATAGAAATGTTTTGGTTTCCTCTAGTTGTTCTATGACTAACCATGTAGAGGAAATCAATAAAGATGTGGCATGCTTGATTGATGAAGAACCCTCTTCTCCAAAAGAATCATCATCAACCCCTTTTGTTCACATGTGCCTCATGGCAAGAGGTAATGACGAGGTATCATATTCTCTTAGTGATAATGTTGATAGTTGTAATGAGGAAGATGATGAAGTGTTGACTCCAAATCTCTATGAGATTGGGAAAACTCTTCATAGAGCTAAAAATAACACTTATAAAAGGTTCCAAGATGTTCTTGCTTGCTTTCAAAAACGCAATGACTTATTTCTTTGCGAGAAAGCAAAAAGTGAACAACTTGAACATGAACTTGCTATGGCTCATCAATGTCTTAGTGACTTGAGGTTTT
The DNA here is from genome assembly GCA_021605145.1 of Aegilops bicornis. Classification (NCBI taxonomy): domain Eukaryota; kingdom Viridiplantae; phylum Streptophyta; class Magnoliopsida; order Poales; family Poaceae; genus Aegilops; species Aegilops bicornis. Next base: position 8,209,133 of record CM038674.1, on the reverse strand, counting down.
TAAAAGAAGAGATTGAAGTTACTCATTGTAAACTTAAAGAGTATTTTGAGTACCTTGACCTTGACTACAATAACATCAAAGGAGAGCTCACCAAACTCTCTAAGTCTCATGAGGAACTTCAAGCTACTCATGCTGGAGTCTCTAGCTTCTACATGCTCCTCTCATATTGGTAATGATGCTTGTGCTACTAACGCTATCTTGTGTGAAGCATTGATACTAAAAGGAAATGTTGAGTTGATGACTCAACTTGATTTGCTAACTAGCCATTATGGGAAATTGGAAGAAAGCCATAAAAAGCTCTCAAGCACTCATGAGGATCTTCTAATCTCTCATGACGGGTTAAAGTTAGCTCACGAGGATATGGTCACCAAGGTAAAATCATGTGAGTCTCTTGTGGATATTAGCACATCTTCTACTCGAAATGCCTTATTGCCATGTGCTAGTCCTTGCAATTCCTCTCTACATGATATTGATACATCTAGTAATGAAGTGCTCACCATACCTTGTTGCTCTAACAATGAAGTTTCTACTTCCTCTAGTTCTTTTGTTAATACTAACCTTGTAGAGGAAAATAAAGACCTCAAGGCCCAAGTCACTAGTTTGAAGAAAGACTTGGAAAAATATTGTGATAATATCTTGAGTGTGCAAAAGGACCCTCAAGACAAAATAGGACTTGATTTCATCTCCAACAAGAAGAAGTCCAAGAACAAGAAGAAGGGACAAGATCAAGTCAAGAATTCATCCAACATTATTTGCTTCAAGTGCAAGAATGTTGGACACCATGTGAGATCTTGTCCATTAAAGAAGAAGGCTTCACGTGTGAAGCATCAAGGGAAGTGGCCTCAAGTTCAATCTCAAGATAATGAAAGGCCTCTTCCCATGCTTAACCATGATAATGTTCTCCAAGTTGAGAAGGTAAAGAAGAAGAGAAAGGGGAGCACATGTTGATATATTTGCCGTGAGAAGGGACACATATCTTCATCATGTCCCAATGGTAATGTCTCTAAGCCTCCAATTGTCAATGAACATTATTCACTTAGGAAGGATAATGTTGGCAATTTGTTTGCCAAGGTTGTTGGTGCCCAAAGTGGTTTGGAAGTTGATAAGACCATTTGGGTTGCCAAACCTACTGTGACTATCTTCTTAGGACCCAACTTGGTTGGGGACCATCAAGCTCAAACGTGATCAATAGGTGTGTGGAGGACATTGTAGACTTGGCTAGTTCATGTAGAAAAATGATTTTCACCATGTATTATGGTTCAAGCCAAGTCAAGTGGATTATCATCATATTTGCCATTCCAATGCTCCTCATGGCGGTAACTTGTATTTATATTGTCTACATTGAAAGTTACTAGTCCCTCTCATGTTTAGTTTTTGTACCTAGCATGTGTTTGTATGTTGTGCCTCCTATTATGCTTGATTTGAGTTATCTAGCATGTGTACATCGCAATGCACTTCATATATTTGTGTGTGTGGTTCCGAGCCTTTATTGCTTCATTAGTTAAATCTTCCTTGGCTCTTTTGAGATATTAATGGATCATCACATTATGGGGGAGTGCTATTTTTACGCATATCACAAACCTTATATGTGTATATATATGTGGGATACACCTAGTTTTGTTAGTACAATATTATCTAGTTAATATGTGGTATGTAAAACTCATTTGGAACTCAAATTCCCATCCATTATTTATCCTTATTTGGGTTTCATTTGCCTCCTTGGATAAATCATGGATCATCATATTATGGGGGAGTGATATGCCTTGTGCATATCACATTCCTTGTTAATATGAACAATTTAGGGATGCCACTTAGAATTTATATTTGAGATTATCTTATATCTCCGTGGCATGCAATGCCTTGTTTACGTATGGCATTCTTGTGCAGTTTTGCCCATGGTTATCTTTAAAAAATCATATTTGGAAAATCGTTTGATTGAAGCTATTCCAGTTGTTGCATTGCATAATGATCTATCTAATTGGAATGTTAATACTATGCTATCCAAGCATTGTGTTTATTTCTAAACTCTCATGTTATGCTTGTGTTAGTATAGATGATCATGTACTTATTTGGTTTCTACTCTGAATGATAACTCAAAATACCATTTTTTTTGAGTTCATCTTATTGGTTTGTATGGAGTTATGGGAGTTTGCTATCTCAATGTTTATAGTGTCATGTATCTACTTGAGTGAGATATTCCTATGAGTATGTGTGCAATGCATATCTTATATGCTCATTGGTTTTCCTTGGTTCATATGTTGAGCTTTGTGTGCTATCATATATTGATTTGTCACTTTGATCATTTTGGACAACATGAATGACTAGTGATGTTATTGGAAGTATTAACGGTTATGTGTTCATTTGTCAAATTTGTATCTCCCTAGATTTTGGTAGGCTTGTGCACGCATATTTACTATGTGTAAATTCGCATGCCTTGTTTTTTTTATTTGGTCCAATATATAAGGGCAACTCTAGCATGTCCTTAATGGCTAATATGTGCACGATATTCAAAGACATATCTATATGCACATAGTTAAGTGGAGTTTGCACTTTGTATTGTAGTTGTGCTAACTACTTTGGACCCAATCAGTTTGGGGACCATATTGTACTTTAAAGTGATTTAGGTACTTTGAAGATGCATTGTGTGCTTGGCTTATTCATGAAGAAAGTGGTGTCACTATGAGGAAATTAGAGCCAAGCTTGGACATTTTTTTGATCTACGACTTCATACCAATGATATCTCGGTAATAAGTATTTACTTCATGCATATATATATAGAAATGGGGTCAACCTTGTGTAGGCTGCATCATGGCATGAATTTCTTGACTCATTCCTATGATACTTGTTTCCTTTCTTAAAGCATCCCAACAATGATCTCTTGTTGCTGGTTGTGACGTCTTTGATGGTTGGGTGTTTGGAGTTCATTAATATACAATAAGATTATATTAAGCCATGTGCTATGCTTTCAAGCAAAGACCTCATTGGTACATTTTATGACTCCCGTTTGGATATCTTATTCTTTCCTTTTTTAACTCTTTCACGTGTACATCCTTCTTTGTGGATATATATCACCATGATTGTCATCTACTTAGAATCTTATACACGTGAGAGAAGTTACATCCCTAGTTGATATCCCTATTCTTTCATGTCCACCGTTTTCATTCCCTTTTTATATCTTTGGTGGCTCCATGGAAGCATTCGTTGTATGAGTGCATGTCTTACCTCTTTGCATCTTAGTGCAGTCATGTTTGGTGAAGTTTGTTGTCCTCATGCTTGTCTTGACAAGCCTATTATTTCCTTTCTTCACCATGGGTTGTCACAAGCTTTGATTTTTAGTTTGCTATTAGTGAGCTTGTGAACCCACTTTCTTGATGTGTGTGTGACCTGCTTAACTTCGTGTGTGTGGGAAGGACATGTATGGCACCTTGTATCTCATTTACTCAAGACTATGTTGATGCTTAACTCTCAACCTTATACTAGTCTTCTCAAGTGCGTTGACGTGACTCACACACATCGTTTTGGTTATGCCTATTATTAGGTTGCCTCATTTACATGTTGCTCAACCATGTGTTTGTTGCAAATGCTATGCTTCTTTTCTTATCTATGCTTACTTGCAATTGTTTTGTGTTCCTATTAATTTTGGGGGAGTGATGATCCTATTTTGTGCACTTGTATCCAAATACAAAAATTCTAAATAGTTCACAAATCATGGGGAGCTTCTCTATTTTCCTTAGAACACTCCTTTGCCCATATCATAATATTCTTTTATCCTTTTGGCTCATCGGATCTTTTGATTGCTTGCTTCACTTTCTGTTATGCAAATGAGATCAATTTGTGCCATGTGCCTTGCTATTATCACTAGGTTTCGGTTGTATAATAATGGATTCACTTGTGTATATCATGTTCTTATCAATTGCATCTATTTTGTGTATGAAAAGTTTCTTTGCAGATACATATCATGATTATGATTGGCCACTCAGAAATTTTTATACATGAGAAAGTTCATATCTTTCCTTGATATCATTTATTCCTTGCCGGCCACTTTGTTTGTTTCCTCTTATTCTTATGGTGGCTTCGGTAAGAGGTTGTGATGTGAGTGCTTGTGTGTTTGGCATATAATCTTGCGCACTCATGTGTTTTGACTGTTTTCCTCACATGTCTTATGCTTGTTTTCATATCTTCATATCTAGTTGCATTCTATAGATTCTGAGCTCCTCAAATTCTTCATTATTGAATATGTGCATTTATGCTCACTCACATCTTGTGATATGCACACATCAAGGAGGAACTCATACTATATTGGTCTTCTAGATGTTTTGTCTTCCATTTTGGCATTTGTTGCCAACGAGGGAGAAGTTCAGAGGGTTTAAAATAAATATCTTTTGAAGTTCTTGTTGTCATTCATGCTATTCACCCTAGTTATATATGCTTGTTGCATGCATGAATATATAGAGAAATCTCCAACTAGTTTATATCAACCAATATATGCAATGAAATTCAAAGTTCATTCACACATGTATATATTGTGGGGGAGCTTGCTCTATATATTGTGGTCTTACTAACATCAAATGCTTGTGTAGTATTTTGATGTTAGTACAACCGGTTTTGATATCATCAAGTTTCCTTGTGATAATTGATGCTAACAAAATCACTGCAAGTATACAATTTATCCTCGAAAAAAAATTGCGTGCTTGTTTAAAAAATCATTATATGAACCATCTTGTTGAGATTGTCATCAATTACCAAAATGGGGGAGATTGAAAGTACATGTTGTCCCCAGGTGTGGTTTTGTAATTATGACAATCCTGATGGACTAATATTTGCATTAAGATATACATTTGAAGGTTAGTCCCATTGGAAAATGATTGAAGAATAATGGAAGACAACTCCTTCGAAGCAACAATTACATCGAGATGAACAAAATGAAGTTCGTTAGAGTATCTTAAGGGCTGTCATGCTTAGAGCTATGGTTTGAGCCATAATGGATAAAGATCTTAAAAGGATGATTTGAATGATGAATTCTAGGAGTGGCTCAAAGATATGATCATAATGGACTCATGAGTTGAGTCATGATTGATCAACTATTCAAGCAAGCTATTCAAGTAAAGAATTCAATATATACCCTTCAAGACATCAAGATTTAACATGGAGTAGAGATATTGGTTGACCGAGATGAAGCTTGACGATCGAACTCTAAATGGTTAACACACAAGCGCAAATGATGCACCACATAGGATCTTGTGGTATGATAATAAATTATCAATTGCACTCTGTGTACTAACCCATACTATGTGTTGTCTATGTTTTTGAGGGTTAGGTGATTCTCATGGGCTCGCATCGAGAGAGAGATTTCAAGTGTCTATGAGAGGATGACATCAAGTGTTGGTGATCATGGTTGACAAGGGCAAGTTCAAGATAACCATCCCGAAGGATTACATGCTTGAAGCTTGTGGATGATCACATGATGGACAAGTGAAGATGAATACAAAGCAATGCTTCCCACATTGTGTATGGGGGAGCGACTTGAACACTTCACCAATGTCTTGCCTTCATCTTGAGCCAAGAAGAAACATCAACATCAAGCTCAAGTGAATGGTTCGTGTCAAAGGTATTTGTTCCTTTGACGTTAGTGTTGCGGAGTGATGACCACCAAAGAAACATATAAACTCAAGAATGGATTCTCGATAGCTACGTAGTGTAGCTCTTTTATGATTCTTGATTTGTAGGGATCCCGCACTATTAAGAGGTGATCAAAGGGGTTCGTGATGGATTTGTTCAAGTCAACATCTTCTATACACAATTTCACTCATATCCTATATACCAAAGAAAATCCAAAGCCAAATAGTTTCCCAAAATATATGATCTAACCTTTGCATACTTTGCACCCTCCATTTTGGTTTATCTTGGGTGGTTCTCTATGTGAGGACCTGGAGTTTTTCCATAGCTTCAAAACGAGCCCAAGATCATCAAAATCGGATTCCGTATGAAAAAGTTGTGCATGTTTTAGTTTTGGGGTTCCTGCTGTTTTTTTATTGGCCGGACGTCCAGTAGCATCCGGAAATCCGGTGGCCATATCTAGCAGCAAACGAGCGGATTTCCGGTACTTACCGGATGTCCGTTCTCCAGATGTCCGGAAAATGTCGGACGTCCATCAAAACTATTTCGCAAATATCCTGCAACATTCGTCTGATGGCGTGCTACAGCCACCGGACGTCTGGTGCCTGTTTTGGGCAGAATTCCTCCCAACAGCCAGATTTGTGCCCATACTATAAATACCCCTTCACCACTTCGTGTAGGGGTTGAGCAACACAAATATCCTCACCCACATTTCAGAACAGCTCCCTCTCCTTCTCCTACCTCAAATCTCAGATCCCGGAGAGATTTGTGAGAGTTCTTGAGAGAGATTTCACCCATTGATAGATCCACTCCCTCTCCATCTCTTGACCAAAGGAATTTGTGATTTGAGCAAGTCTTGAGCTTTGCCCATTTGATCTTGTTACTCTTGGAGGTTGGAGACTCCTAGGCGGTAGGAGTGCTCCAGTGAGGAATCAACCTGTGATTTGCCCCCGGAAAGTTTGTGAAGGTTTGGAGGCCGCCTCAAGGTCTACCACTAGTGGTTGAGAAACGCCTTCGTGGTGTTGTCTCAAAGGGAGAATATGGTGAGCCTTCGTGGCGTTGGTGTGCCTTCGTGGTAACATCCACCTCTCTAACGGTGACTAGCTTCCCTCCAAGGAAGTGAACATCGGGATACATCCTCGTCTCCGTGTCTTCGGTTATTTCTAACAGTAGCTACTACTTGTGGTTTACTTTGGTCTCTTGACCTTGCATTCACTATATATTGTTGTCCTCATTATATTGTGTTGGCTATTTCCTTGTAGAGATTATTTAGGCCTACACTTTATATCCCTAATTCATACTTGTTACCATTGATATATCTTGTCATTAGTATGAATTGCTAACTTGTGTCATACACTTCCATATCTTGTCATATTGCTCAAGTAAGTTTGTGTAACTTACTTGTTCTTGTTAGTATCCTTGTTGTGCTCATCTTATTCATAATGAGTTGTTGGTGCACTTAGTTGAGCCTAGTGTATTTAGGATTTGTGCTTGAAAAGTATCCTCTTAGTTTATTTCCACATTAGGATTAAGGCAAATCTATAGAAGTTTAAAATGCCTATTCAGCCCTCCCCCCTCTAGGCGACATCGTGGTCCTCTCACCGAGACCGCCACGCCACTATCGCTTAAAATCATAGCAAGATGATCGTCTGAGAAGGCATTTAAGATATGGAAGGATGGCAATGGATTACCTGAGGTCTCCAGGTTCTTGTCGGCGAGGCGGAGCTTGGCACTTTCCATAGAATACATGCCCCCCTGCTTGGCCTTGGCCTGAGCGCTGGGCGCTCGCGGTGCCACCGGGGTCGCCTTGGATCTCTTGTCCTTGGCTCCAACTCCTGCTGCCACCAGCGCCGCACCCAGCTCTCCACGCAGTTCCGACGCGGGCTCCGGCAGTCGCACAACCGCGTCCTTGGCCGCCGGCTTTCTCCCAGCTGTCTTCTTGGGCGGCCTACCCGGCCCACTTGAGCCGCGGCGGCCACAAGCAAGAGTCAGGGTAGACCCTTCGTTCAGGATGCAACCAGAGTCAGCCACAATCGCCATTGGGGAGGAAGGGAAGAGAGCTCCCCCCCCTCCTGGGCCCTTGGTGACTCCACCACCATAGGATCAGAGAACAGCTCCGGCACCGGCAGCTCCAAGTTAGATCCATACTCATCGAAAGCTCCAGCCATCGCACGGGCCAGCGGAGGAACACAGACTGATGTGTCGTTCGTCACCACCACCTGACCCCCACCACTCGGAGCACCCAGTTTGTCCCAAGTCTCGGTGTCGATAGAAGTGTCCTGGATACTATCTTCTGATCCTCCTCCTGCTCTCCCATAATCACATCGCCCTTAGTGGTTGCGCCGCTATTCCCACCAGCAGCTTTTTTGCCCTGCCCATGTACTCCCCCACTTTGCTTGCTGATACCGCTCGGATGCCTCTGGCGGTCAGCCTTGTCGCCATTGTTTGGGGGGACGAGAGTCCGAGGGGCCAGGGGCCAGCGCGCCGCCGTCACCCCCGCATTTGGGCATGCGCTCGAGCTCCACTTTGACTTGGTAGCCCTCATGATTGAACCACACCTCCAGCACTCCATTGAGCTTGTTTGGGGATTTGCACGCAATCTTCATCCTCACAGGCCCCATCCTGATGAGGGAAAGTTCGTCGACCACAATCGGCCTCCCCAGCATCTTGAAACCTACCTTGATCCGGTCCTCCCTGCGGTGTTTCTTCGGGATGTCGTGTAGCCTGACCTAGGCTTCGGGCATCACCATGGGCTAGATCTCCTCGTGCAGCATGTCACGCACCCTAGCCATGATATCATTGTGAGGAAGGAACAACTTACCACTTGATTTGGCCATGTGCAGAACGTCGGCCGAAGGGAACACCACAAGGAAATCATTGTCACCCACCTGAGAAACCTGCGAGTCCCACTCGCCTGCCACAATGTGCATGAGCTCTTGTTGGAGAATGCGAAGAGAGAGTTTGCCGGGCTCTGCCGACAAAATGGCAGCATTCTCAGTCCGGCCATCCACCGGCTCGTCCACCTCCGCATCATCCTTGAACTGTAAGCACAAGAATCCCTCCCCGAGATGGTGCTCCCCAAGATATGGAGGTTGAAGAGGCGGCCACGGGTGGGGCAGCGAGCCGAGGCATGGCCCTCCACTACAAAAAAAAGACACATCCGTGACATTTTGGGCCGAACGAAATTTTTTTGTGTCATACATATGACACTTCTATGACGATAATTGTGACAGAACCCGGTATCATCATAGATGTGGTGGGCTCCTACTTCTATGACAAAAATCATGACAGAAAATGGGCTTTTTCGTCTGGGCGGGCCGGAGACGCAGCTGCATGACATTCTTTGGGCCGTCCATGACAAGAAAAACCGTGGTAGAAGCGAGGGGAAGAAAATTTCGGGAGTTGCCGACACGGTGGGAGGTCGGGGCGCAGCGATGCGCTGCTTTCTCATACGCACGCTGCTGCAGGTGCGAGGCGTTGGCTCTAATCAACCCGAAGCGAGGCGTTGGGCTCTAATCGAACCCGGCGACAGACTGCAGTTACGCTACATCGAACCCGGCGATTGATCGATGGTCGTTAATCAATCCGATGGAGCGATTCTTCGCCATCTGCTGCTAATCAAGCCGATCGATGCTGCCTCAGGATGAAACAGTGAGCGTTGCGACGGGGGTTGGATGAGCGAGGAGCGATGGCGTTGCCTCCGGATGAACAGGAACCCGTGGTGTGGAGGGCTGGATGAATAGTAGACGGTGGAGGGGTGGCCGTGGAGGGTGGTTGAACATGACCCGTGGTGTGGAGGGCTGGATGAACAGAGACGGTGGAGGGTGCCCGTGGAGGGGTGGTTGAACAATGGCGGTGGAGTAGCGCACGGTGGAGGCTGGATGAACAGGAGCCCGTGGAGGCTGGAGGAGGTCGACGGTAGCCCGTGGAGGCTGGAGGAGGTCGACGGTGGAGATGAACAGTACCCCGTGGAGTCCCGTTTTGCGGCACGCCACACCTCTCCCCCCTGTTTCGACCGTGGCGCTCCAACACAAGTCCGTTTCGTCTGCTTACGGTACGCCACACCCTCCCGGCGAACAGGACCCCGTTTGACCGTAGCGCTCCAACACAAGTTCGTTTCGTCCGCTTTTGCGGTACGCCACACCCTCCCGATCAACAGGACCCCGTTTCGACCATAGGAGGTCCGCTTTCTCCGCTTTGCGGCACGCCAGCCCCTCCCGATCAACAGGACCCCGTTCTAACGTGGCGGTCGAACACAAGGACGCTTCTCCTCCAGCGGTACGCCAGGCCTCGTTTCCATCGCCTGTTCCGTCCAAGCCCTTCCGATGAACACGACCACGCATTCCGTTCTGACCCAGCCGGTTGGCTCCCCATGAACACGACGACGACGTTGTTTCTCCGTTCCGACCCAGCCATGTACGTATGCGCGATAGGCGTTAGAGACCCAGCCCGTATGTACGTACGTGGCCGTATTTTCTTTCTTGCACCCTCGCCGCTGTACGTACATGTACATGCTACGTGCGCGCCTCTACATCCACCAGTATATATGTACGTACACGTTCGCGACCAGAATGACAACGCTACGTACGCTTCGACCAGGTGGGTCCCGACTGTCTGGCACTTCCTTGCTCGCAAAGATGTAGTCGGTGGGTCCCAAAGAGTCGAGGGGCGAATCGTTTTTTGCCCGGACGCACTTCCTTGCGTCGCGAAGATGTAGCTGGTGGGTCCCAGCAGACAGGGGAAACGTTTTTTCGCTTCATCGGTGGCCCGTCCGGTGGGTCCCCGCCGTCAGTGGAGGAATAATTATTTTATGCGGCGTAATAAGGAGGCACTTCCTTGCTGCGGTCGTGGACCCAGCTGTCAGCCTCTCCACATACAGTCCACGTCCGATGGAAATTGTTCCTTGACCACGTTGACCACGCCGCGCCGAGAGCACCAGGGCGGTGGACGACGGCGAGGCCTGGGAAGGGGACGATGGGGAGCCGGGGAAGACGTGGCATTGGAAGCCCTTGCCGAGAGGAGTACCCGGGTTCACTGGTTCGGCTGCGGTGTGAGGCTGCCGTCGCCGCAGGGCCTGGCCAGCGGTGGGAATAGTAGGGGGCGGTGAGGCCTCCGCGGCAGCACATCCGGCCACGGGAGGCAGGAGCATGCGGCACGACCGGCGCTGCTTTGGGCGGCTGGAGCAAGAAGACCAGAGGTTGAAGAAGGACTACCGCCGTTGGATGGACATCGTACGGTCACTGGAGTTAGAATCGTTTATATTGACTAAGTTGACCAAGCCCTCCGTCCCCATCAACTTAGTAGGCCCACAAGTCAGCCTCCCACCAAGGTGGGTCCCAGCTAGCTGGGGGGGTATTCATTTTTTTGTGCGTAATAAGGAGGCACTTCCGGTGGGTCCGAGCTGACAGCAGGGGGAACGTTTTTTTCGCGAAATACGGTGGCCCGTCGGGTGGGTCCCAGCAGTCAGGGCAAACGTTTTTTTTGCGAAATACGTGGCCCGTCCGTGGGTCCCTCATCGGTGGAGGAATAATTATTTTCCGCGTAATAAGGAGGCACTTCCTTGCGGCTGCCAAGGACCCAAATTGTCAATCTCCACGTGACAAAGATTCTTCCGATGGAATTGGTCGTTGACCACATTGACCACGCCACGCCGAGAGCACCACGGCGGTGGACGATGGCGAGGCCTAGGAAGGGGACGACGCGAGCCGGGAAGACACGGCAGTGGATGCCCACGCAAAGAGGAGTACGAGGGTTCACTGGTTCGGCTGCGCTGCCGTCGCCGCAGAATAATAGGGGGTGTGGGTGAGTGGAGTCGAGGGATGGCCTGGCCAGCGGTGGGAGTAGTATGGGGGCGGTGAGGCCTCCATGACAGCACAGCCGACCACGAGAGGCAGGAGCAGGCGGCACGACCGGCGCTGCTTTGGGCGGCTGGAGCAAGAAGACCAGAGGTTGAAGAAGCACTACGGCCGTTGGATGGACATCGTACGGTCAGTCGATCTAGAATCGTGCATATTGACTAAGTTGACAAAGCCCTTCGTCCCAGTCAACTTAGTAGGCCCACTATACTGGGTCCCAGCTAGCAGGGGGAGTATTCGTTTTTTGGGCGTAATAAGGAGGCACTTCCTTGCGTGCGAAGATATAGCTGGTGGGTCCGAGCTGTCAGCGGCGGTAACGTTTTTTTGCGAAATATAGAGGCCCTTTCGGTGGGTCCCAGATGTCAGGTGGAAGAATAATTATTTTGCGCGTAATAAGGAGGCATTTCCTTGCGTGCGGCCGTGGACCCAGCTGTCAGCCTCTCCACGTACAGTCCACTTCCGATGGATGTCGTTCATTGACCACGTTGACCAGGCCGCGCCGAGAGCACCAGGGCAGTGGACGACGGCGAGGCCTAGGAAGGGAACGACACGGAGCCAGGGAATACTCGGCAGTTATTTCCCACGCGGAGGAGTACGAGGGTTTACTGGTTCGTCTGCCGTCGCCGGAGAATAACAGCATGTGTGGGACTGAGGGTGAGTAGAGGGATAGCTAGGCCAGCGATGGGAGTACGGTGGGGCGGTGAGGCCTGCGCGGCAGCACAGCCGGCCGCGGGGAGGAGGGAGCAGGCAGTCCCGCCGGCGCTTGTTTGAGCGGCTGGAGCAGGAAGAGCAGAGATTGAAGAAGCACGACGGCCGTTCGATGGACATCCAACAGTATACATGCCATCTGTGGAAAGCCTCAAATATGTGGAAAACAGCATACAGCCCATCTGCCATGATTTGAAATAGTTTACAGCCCATTTGCTAATTCTTACGGGTTTTTTGGAGCCCATATTCTTTTTGTTAGCATTACAGCCCATATTGTGGCCACGGTTCAAAAAATTATACGAAATTTTGCATATGTCGGTGCGGTCTAAACTGTTTTAATCCCGAAATTTCGAGTCACATTAAAATTGATTTTAAAAATAAATGTATATCAATATAAAATCCAATAAATTGTCCATGCACAAAAATCAATGCAATTTAAAATCTCGAAATGAAAAAAAGATATTTGAAACTAATTGCCGGTTTGATGTGTTTTAAAAATGTACAGCCCATTTCTCATTACTGATAGGCCATTTTCTCGGCCAGCCGAATGAAGCTCTCCTCGTCTAGCCCAACAGGCCTGATAAAGTGACTTACTTGACAAATCACAAAAAAACTGGGCTAGCCATTTTCAAAAAGAAAAAAAACTACTGGGCTGGTCTGTGGTAAACATAAAAGAAAAGGCTGTCTAGACAGGCCAGAGTGTCCCGCACAGCCCAGTTGACACCCTGCTTTCGTCTCAAAAACATATTAGATAAATGCCACTCCAATTATGGCGATTCATAAAAACGCCACTACAATTTCCAAACTTTGAAAAATGCCACTGCATTTTTTGCAAACTTTGAAAAACGCCACTGCAGTTTGCAAACTTTGAAAAACGCCACTCCAGACTTCAAAAAATGCCACTAGAAATGGCATGAAATGGCATTTTTCAAAGTTTGGAAATTGTCGTGGCATTTCTCAGAGGCATTTATCAAATTAACCCAAAACAAAAATAACTGGGCGAGCTGCTGGGTCCTCGTGTCACCGCCACAGTAATTCTCGTTTATTGACTACGTTGACAATGGCATGGGACCCAGATGTTAGAAATCCACTAGGAGGAGCCATTTTTATTGGCTTGAAATAAGGAGGCACTTGCTTGCGCATCGCCATGACCTTGGCGGGTCCTCGCTGTCATCCTCTCCACGCATAATCATCTCCGGATTGTGTACGCGTCAACTTGCTAGGCCCACAAGTCAGCCTCTAAACCCGTGGAGGACAAATACAACCCATTTAAAAAAATAACAGCCCATTCCATACGTTCAAACGGAAAGTTCAACATTCAGAGCAAAGTAACAGGTCTGATCCACATATAGAGTACTGAACTTCCATGTTGACAACCATCATAGCCAAGTTAACTATCTACTCCCACTAGACAAGTACTAACTTACTCTTAGCTAACTAGACGATGCCGGCGGTACACGCTAAACGCCGCATCGGCGCCCCGCGCCCGCCGGACTTGCCAGAGGTGCGATAGGGCTGCGTTCACGCGCGTTGGCCCTTTCCATGCCGGCGTGGTCCACCGAAGCTTCGGCTTCCAAGCGGGAAACCCACTTGACGAGCTGGTAGTAAAAATCGTCACGAACGCGTGCGTGCCCGACAGCCTCCAGGGCTATTTGCCGAGCGCCGGCCACCACGTAGTCGGCCCAGTTGCGGGCGCTCTGCTCGCGACTCAGAGCGTCGGTGTGCTGCTGCTCCATGTCCCGCTGGCGGCGCAAATCGGCGTTACGCTGCTCCTCCGCCAGGCGGTCGCGCTCCAACAACTCCTGCTCCTCCGCCATGCGGTCGCGCTCCAACAACTCCTCGATCTGCGCATTGCCATCTAAAGACAGATAGAATGCCTCCTCCCTCCGTCTGCCTTTCGGTGAAAAACCAAACACTAGTTCCGGCGGTGACCGCCTCCGGCCAGCCATCATGGACGGGCGGGGGCATGGCGGACGTGGCGAGCGACATCGGGCTGGTGGGGGCTTATGAGGATATGGCGAGTTGGGTCACAGTGGCACTGGAGAATGCCGGGAAACAGTACTTATAGGGGGGAGGTAGCGCGACGGTCATCGGAATTCAATGCATAATGGCTTAGCACGCCAGCTTGCCGTGGAAAACTAGGGAAACTGAAATTATGACTGTGCTGTCCCGTCCCGTCTGGGTCGCATGCCGGCATGGCGGTCAAACGAGTGCACTCGAATCATCTCCCTCCTTGTCAATAATGATTTCACAGATTTAAAAAGCCTACAACAATTAAAGCGTATCTTTTTTTGCATCCTTAATTACGGCCGGCTGCATGCAGGCACTCAGAATCGCTCGCAGGCAGTACGTGAAGCAGCATGCAACGAGTCGCAGCCGAGGGCACGCATGCAGCCACTTAAATCGCTAGAATTAATTAGGCTTAAACTTCTGCATGCCATTAATTATTGCCATGCCTTGGTCTTGCTGCTTTGCTCACGGGACTAATAAACCCGGACGGAGGGAGTACCTTGGTTGGTGAGAGGTTTGAATTAAGCCCTGCAAACTGGAAAGGAGGTACTAGTACGTGCGTGATCCGCTATTTATTCGTGTAGGATCGAGTAGGTCGTTTCTTGAATTGAGCCCTGCAAACCGGAAAGGAGGTAGTACGTGCCTGATATGCTACTTATCCGTGTAGGATCAATAGAGTAGCTTGTCAGTTTCTTCAGAGGTAGGCATTTTTATCCGTGTAGGATCGATAGTGTAGCTTGTCAGTTTCTTCAGAGGTAGGCATTTTTATTCAAAAAACTGCCACTTTGCATCTTGCGTCGCAAATAAAACTGCCAGGTGCGCATTTGTAGGCTAGCTAGTGATCGATCAGTAACTTGTAAACACTGAGCGAAGAGAGATAAGTAACTGTTAATGCATCTCAATGATTCACAGATCATATACAAATATGTAGCTCCAAAAGCAAAGATCAGCCACTTCGGATCTTGCGTCACAACTAAAACTAACCAGTACGATTCCCATACATAAGATCAACATGTTAATGCATCTCAATGATTCACAGATCATATACAAATATGTAGCTCCAAAAGCAAAGATCTAGAAAAAATATCTGTTCTTCCTACTAACATGGATGCTTCTCTTGGCCAACATTCAGTACAGACTGAAAGAAAAATTTGTTTGTGAAGTCTACAATTCCTCTTGCAAACGTAAGTGGTTTCACCAATAGCTGGAACCATGAGAATGAACCACACATGATGGAGGAACATCCACTGCAATATGATTTGGTCTTCTCTCGATCACACCGCGAGACTATTTTCGGAATACAAACTTTAACTTAGGGAAAATGATGCCCATTGTATAATCAGACCAAAGCAATGAAGCACCAAGTGTTGGCCAGTAAATAGTACAGTACTACTTTGCTGCAGTCCATGAGTGACTATCCAATCTTTGTGTCTATTTTCAAATGGCACTGCATGCAGTGACTATACTATTCTCTTGTGCAGTTCAACCAAAATTGCGGACACTTTGTTTGTTTGCCAAATAGCAACGGCCAGACATCTCTGTCTGCACAAATATCAAGCAGCTAGTAAACATATACCACACCATGTTCGCAGTGATGGAAGAGGTGAAATCGATACAACTGAAATTGAGCATCCAATCATTGAATCCTGTCCTGCACCTCCAATGTAGGTCCACCCTGCCAATAAATTCACATGCAAACCACTAGTATTACTATCTAATGACAGTACCAAAAGAATAGCAAGATAGTAGCAAACCATGTACTCCCTCCGTTCCTAAATATAAGTCTTTGTAGAGAATCCACTAGGTGGACTACATACGGATCAAAATGAATGAATCTATATTTAAAATGCATCTATATACATTCGTAAGTGGTTTATAGTGTAATCTCTACAAAGACTTATATTTAGGAACGGAGGAAGTACCTTCGTAATGAACAGCTCATAGTGCCACCAACTGGATATAAAGGTTTGGAAAAAAAACATGCTCGTAATGTTGAACCAGTTGGACTTTTTGTGCAGCTCCACTAAAATCGAGCATTCCTGTTTGCATAGATATTGAAAGTGTGATTACTATAAAAGTGGCACTAGTTGAAGCATAGACTCACAAATATAAGCATTCCAATTTCTTAATGGGAAAAGGTAGCAAGACTGTTTCTAACCACCTGTTTGAAGGAATAAATAAAGCAACAGTGGCTGATGTCAGGAAGGCATACATAGTTTTTTCTGAAAAACTGAGCCATTCCTGACCTTTCCTCTTATTTTAAGCAAATTTTGTGCAGTTCTACTAAAATAAAATGCCATCACCGCCTTGACAATTGAGTTACACTGTACAAAAGGAAATGACTTAACATTACATCATGATGTTGGGTATGTAGTCGACAGGCATTACAGACAAACATACAGACCTCCTCCGATAACATAATGAACATTAATTTTAACAAAGGTATGACTAGCTTACCAGGATAATTTGAGTGAACTCTACACCCTATGTTCCTTAATATAAGACGTTTTTGCAGTTCAATTTAAAGTACCCAAACGTCTAATATTTAGGAAAACAGGTAGTAGTTTTCTTGAGCACATATCTGGGAAAGCTTGCCACACTTTATATATGTCCATACGCTAATGCAACACCATTCGAATACTACAAATATACACTAATCCAAAGGGCTAGTGCAACCGTGAGAGTAGTTAGTTTATTACAGTGGTACAAGATAATGGTTCTACTGAACAGATTTCAGTAAACTCTAGCACTGGAAGGTTTCTATAAGAATTAACAATACAAAATGTAAAGTTAACAAGTTTCAGCATTGGTATACTAGCTGTGCATGAGCATTAAACCAAATACAAAAGTCTGAAGGTAACTAGCATTATTAACTAATGATAGTATAAAAAATTGCAAACCATGTACCTCCACTAGTAGAAAAAGGGGCTATCGTTGAGGCCTGTTTTGCCCATTAGTCCCGGTTCAATCCAGAACCGGGACTAATGCGAGCATTTATCCCGGTTCGTGAGCCCAGGGGGCCGGCCGGGCCACGTGGGCCATTGGTCCCGGTTCGTCAGGACCTTTTGGTCCCGGTTGGTGGGACGAACCGGGACCAATGGTCCTGGCTCCTGGCCCACCACTATTGGTCCCGGTTGGTGGCATGAACCGGGACCAAAGGCTTCCCTTGAGTCGGCTCATGCCACCAACCGGGCGAATGGTGCTGCCTATATATAGCCCCTCGCGCAAGAGCAGAGCACACTGCTCTGTTTTTTCTGGCCGAGGGAGAGGGGGCTTGGTGGTGCTCTAGCTCACCTCCTATGCACACAAGGTGTTCGATGGAATGCCCGAGCCACACTACTTAAGCTTTCTCCTCTCCAAGCTCGACCTCTAACCTCCATTTTCCTCAATATTTGTCTAGGTTTAGCGGTCCGTCACGCCCCGTCCCCATCTTCACCGCCGTCGATCACCCGCGGCGATCTCATCGCCAGCACCACCGTGGTGAGCCTCTTGTTCTTATCTTCTTTCTGAAAGGAAAAATATTCTTACTTGTATTATTTTCTTACTTTTATTATTGCATCTTATATAGTGCGATGGGTTTGGTATCCACCCACAATCGGCCCTCGTCACTGTCTATGATTCGGATGTGGTATATATTATCCTTTCATAACTATTGGTTCATTTATTGTTTATGAAAATTAAGCCGACCAACGTGACATAGATTTTATTTATCTAGGAGGTTGTTGAACCGGAAATTCCAACCGACCCTATTGTCGAGAGGTTAAATTTAGTTGAAGAAGAAAACAATTTCTTGAAGGAAAAATAAAAAACTTGAGGAGGAGAAGATGATATTGGAGTTGCATGTTGCGGATGTAAATGCGATGATCACAAGATCAAGATGGATGCAATGCGCTTGAAGATGAGAAAGATTAGAAAATATGCCATTCATACCGAGGCTTGGTATCATTATGCCGTTGGATCAGTTGTTACCTTGGTTGCGATTATGATCGTATTTGTTTTCACATTGAAATGTTTTACATAGTTTCAATGTATGGTTTAATTAATTTAGATGCTCTGCAGAGCTTTATGTTGTTAGATGAGAACTATGTATGTACTTTGGTTTTATGTGATGATGAACTTCTATTAATTTGGTCATTTAATTATCTATTCATGATGTTACGTAATGATTTTTGACACACTTAATTATATATAATGCACGCAGATGAACCGGCAATGGATGTACGGTGACGGACACACCTCCAGTACATTAAGGGCGTGCATGCTTTTCTCGAAGTGGCTGAGGCAAACAAGCAGAATGGTTTTATGTGTTGTCCATGCCCTATATGTGGGAATACGAAGTCTTACTCTGACCGGAAAATCCTTCACACCCACCTGCTTTACAAGGGTTTCATGCCACACTATAATGTTTGGACGAGGCACGAGAAATAGGGGTTATGATGGAAGAGGCGAGGAAGAAGAGTACGATGACAACTATGTGCCCCTGAATACGGTGATGCTCTTGAACATCAAGTTGCACTGCACGATGTGCACGATGGTGCTGCAACGGGCGAAGCTGCTGAAGATCAAGATGAACCATATGATGTGCCCCATGATGATGATCTCCGCCGGGTCATTGTCGATGCAAGGACACAATGCGAAAGTCAAAAGGAGAAGCTGAAGTTCGATCGCATGTTAGAGGATCACAAAAAAGGGTTGTACCCCAATTGCGAAGATGGCAACACAAAGCTCGGTACCGTGCACTCGAATTGCTGCGATGGAAGGCAGAGAATGCTGTGCTCGATAAAGGATTTGAGAAGCTACTGAAAATAATGAAGAAGAAGCTTCCAAAGGATAACGAATTGCTGGACAAAGTACATACGCAGCAAAGAAGGTGGTATGCCCTCTAGGATTGGAGGTGGAGAAGATACATGCATGCCCTAATGATCGCATCCTCTACCGTGGTGCCTACAAGGATCTGAACGCATGCCCGGTATGCGGTGCATTGCGGTATAAGATCAGAGGAGATGACCGTTGTGATGTTGACGGCGAGCCTCCCTGGCAGAGGGGTCCTGCTAAGGTGATTTGGTATGCTCCTATAATACCACGGTTGAAACGTCTGTTCGTAAACGGAGAGCATGCCAAGTTGATGCGATGGCACAGTGAGGACCGTAAGAAAGACGGAAGTTGAGAGCACCACGACGGGTCGCAGATGGAGAAAAATCGAGAGAAAGTACCGGGATGAGTTTGCAAAGGACCCAAGGAACGTATGGTTTGCTTTAAGCGCGGATGGAATTAATCCTTTCTGGGAGCAGAGCAGCAATCACAGCACCTGGCCCGTGACTCTATGTATGTATAACCTTCCTCCTTGGATGTGCATGAAGCGGAAGTTCATTATGATGCCGCTTCTCATCCAAGGCCCTAAGCAACCCGGCAACGACATTGATGTGTACCTAAGGCCATTAGTTGAGGAACTTTTACAGCTATGGAATGGAAACGGTGTACGTACGTGGGATGAGCACAAAAAGGAGCAATTTGACCTGAAGGCGTTGCTGTTCGTGACAATCAACGATTGGCCCGCTCTCAGTAACCTTTCAGGACAGACAAACAAGGGATACCACGCATGCACGCACTGTTTACTTGACACCGATAGTATATACCTGGGAAGCTGCAGGAAGAATGTGTACCTGGGCCATCGTCGATTTCTTCCGACCAACCATCAA
This sequence comes from Aegilops bicornis, assembly GCA_021605145.1. Taxonomy (NCBI): domain Eukaryota; kingdom Viridiplantae; phylum Streptophyta; class Magnoliopsida; order Poales; family Poaceae; genus Aegilops; species Aegilops bicornis. Next base: position 8,189,245 of record CM038674.1, on the reverse strand, counting down.
TGTCGAAAGAAAGGCAAGCATTTCAAAGGCGAGGCAGATCACCGGAAGAAGCCCGCCATGCATACCGGTGATCACGCATTTGCTATGGTCAATGATTTACACGTAATCTTTGGAAAGGGTCCCGCGGACTAGCTGTTCCGAATGACGCCGAGAATCACGCACCCATGTGGAAGAAGAAATCTATATTTTGGGACCTACCCTCTTTGGAAAGACCTAGAGGTCCGCTCTTCGATCGACGTGATGCACGTGGCGAAGAACCTTTGCGTGAACCTGCTAGGCTTCTTGGGCGTGTATGGGAAGACAAAAGATACACACGAGGCACGAGAGGACCTGCAACGCTTACTTGCGAAAAAGAGGGCATGCCTCCAAGCGGTATGAAGGTCCTGCCAGCCTACGCTCTACGAAAGAAGAGGAAGAAATATTCTTTCAATGCCTGCTCAAGATGAAGGTCCCGACTGGCTTCGTCGAATATAAAGGGAATAATAAATATGTCAGAGAAAAAGTTCCAGAACCTAAAGTCTCATGACTGCCACGTGATTATGACGCAACTGCTTCCGGTTGCATTGAGAGGGCTTCTACCGAAAACGTCCGATTAGCCATTGTGAAGCTATGTGCATTCCTCAATGCAATATCTCAGAAGGTGATCGATCCAGAAATCGTAGCAACGCTAAGGAGTGATGTGGCGCAATGTCTCTTCAGTTTCGAGCTGGTGTTCCCACCATCCTTCTTCAATATCATGACGCACGTCCTAGTTCATCTAGTCGACGAGATTGTCATTCTGGGGCCCGTGTTCTACACAATATGTACCCCTTTGAGAGGTTCATGGAGTCCTAAAGAAATATGTTCAGAAACCGTGCTAGGCCAGAAGGAAGCATCTCCATGGGCCATCAAACAGAGGATGTCATCGGGTTTTGTGTTGACTTCATTCCTGGCCTTAATAAGATAGGTCTCCCTAAATCGCGGTATGAGGGGAGACTGACCGAAAAGGCACGCTTGGAAGAGACTCAATAATATGCAGGACGGATATTCTTGGTCTCAAGCACACTACACAGTTCTACAGAACTCTACCTTGGTGACCCGTATGTCGATGAACACAAGAACAGTCTGCGCTCCAAACACCCGGAAGCGGTCGACGACTGGATTACATGTGAACACATCAGGACTTTCAGCAGTTGGTTGGAAACACGTCTCAGAGGTGACATCACTGTTTGTGATGAGTTGTACTTGTTGTCAAGGGGACCATCTTCGACTGTAATGATTTGGAAAGGATACGAGATAAATGGGAATACATTTTACACGATTGACCAAGATGAAAAGAGCACCAACCAAAACAGCGGTGTCCGCTTTGATGCAGCAACCGACAAGGGAAATGACACATATTATGGTTACATAGTAGACATATGGGAACTTGACTACTGAGTAGATTTTAAGGTCCCTTTGTTTAAGTGCAAGTGGGTCAATCTGTCAGGAGGCGGGTATGCAGGTAGACCCACAAGACGGAATGACAACAAAGTGGATCTGTAATATCTTGGGTACACTGACGAACCTTTCGTCCTAGCCTATGATGTGTCACAGTTTATCTATGTGAAGGACTTGTCTACCAGACCGAGGTAAAGAAAAGATAATGAAGCTAATACATCATAAAATGATCCAAATCGCCACATAGTTCTTTCGGGAAAAAGGGACATCCACAGGAGTGGAGGGCAAGACAGACATGTCTCAAGAGTATGAAAAGTTTCATGAAATTCCCCCTTCAAAGTCAAGGCTGACCCAAGCATCCTGATAAATGATGAAGATTACCCATGGTTACGGGCGCAATAAGCAACGACACAAGCGAAGAAAAAGTGAAGACTTTCTCCCGCAACTATTATGATGATACCATGCCAACTTTGTAACACACGAGTATGATACCATTGTCCGCTTTGTTCATGAACATACTATGCCAACTTTGAGAACCTCGCCAACCAAGGGCGCTCACACGGTTTATAAGCCCGTCCCTCTACGCCTTGTTGAGCTCACAAACTTGTGATTCACACAAATTTCAAAGAATTTAAATTTTATAAAACTAATGGCACAAACAGAAAGTTTATAATTGTTCTAAAACAAATGGCACTAACAGAAAGTTTATAATTTTGCTGACCTAAAAGCAAAAAAGAATTAAAAAATAAAGCAAAAACCAAAAGAAAATAAATAATGTAGGAAACAAAACAAAAAACTTGAAAAAATAATAATAATAGCAACAATAAGCATTTTGTTGTAAGTAGAAACAAAATAAAATAAATAAAGCAACAAAGAAAACAAAAAAGTGTTTTTGAATTTTAAAACTAATGGCACAAACAGAAAGTTTATATTTTTCTAAAACTAAAAGCACTAACAGAAAGTTTATAATTTTGCTGACCTAAAAGCAAAAAGAATTAAAAAATAAAGCAAAAACCAAAAGAAAATAAATAATGCAGAAAACAAAACAAAAAACTTGAAAAAATAAAAATAACAACAATAAGTATTTTGTTGTAAGTAGAAACAAAATAAAATAAATAAAGCAACAAAGAAAACAAAAAAATGTTTTCAAATTTTAAAACTAATGGCACTAATAGAAAGTTTATATTTTTCTAAAACTAAAAGCAAAAAGAAATAAAATATAAAGCAAAAAACTACCACCTACTAGGCCCCCACGGCCTGAATACGACTAGAAACCCTACATGGGCCAGGATTCAGGCCCGCAGAGGCCCAATAGGCCTGACAGTAGCATGATTAGGCCCAAAGCCTGCATTTGAGAGGAGCTCGAAGGGACGCACACCAGCGCTTATAAACCAGTGCCGCGCCCTTCAACTAGCGAGGTGGGACTAAACATTTGGCGCTGGGCAGCACAGGCCTTTGGTCCCGGTTGGTGGCAACAACCGACTAAAGGGGCATTGGTCCCGGTTCGGCTCCAACCTAATGCCCCCTTTAGTCCCGGTTGGTGCCACCAACCGACCAAAACGCTTCCGCCCTTTGGGCTGCTGAAAATTGGCCTTTGGTCCCGGTTGGTGGCACCAACCGGGACTAAAGGGGCATTAGTCCCGGTCGAGGCACCAACCGACCAATGCCCTTGCTATATAACCAGGACTTTTGAAAATTTCACATCTCCCTCGCCAGTTCCCCCGACGACGCCGAAGCTCGCCATCGACGCCGCCAGCCGCCAGATCGACGCCGTCCTGCCGCCGCCGCCGCCGCCGTCCAGCGCGCCGCGCCGTCCGCGCCGCCCCTGCTCGTTGCCGCCTGCCCCGTCGCCGCCTCTTCGACGCCGCCGCCGCCGCCAGCCGCGTCGTCGCCGCGCCGTCGTCGCCGCTGCCACGCCCGCCTCGCCCGCCCGTCGCCCTGCCGCCGCCCGAGCCCGTCGTCGCCCCTGCCCGCCTCGCCCAGCCGTCGTCGCCCGCCGCCGACGCCGCTGCCCTCGCTCGCCGCCGCCTCATGAGCCGCCGTCGAGCCGCCCCGTTTTTATTTTTATTAGTTTATTTTTTGTTCATATGTGATGTATATGTGTATGTGGCTATAATGTATATGTTTTTATTTTTATTAGTTTAGTTTTTGTTCATATATAGAAAGTTACAATTTAATTAGGTTAGTGCATTTTAATTAGGTTAGTGTAGAGGAAAAAGTAAAATAAGGAAAAGGAAGAAAAGAGGAAGAAGGAAGAAGGAAGAAGAAGAAGAAAAAGAATGAGAGGAAAAAGAAGAAAATATTTGTAGAAACTATGGACACCGTACCCCCCGAGACGAAGCACAAGAAGCGTTGTTGAGGGACATAATCGCACACGGAAGTGATGCCGTCTCCTCGATGATGTTTCTCAACGCCGATAACGATGGTCTGGAAGGAGAGGGTGAAGAAGCAGCTGGCTATGATTTACATGGCTCCGATGACCCAATGCCGGTGCAAGAAGTAGACCGTGAGGACGGCTCCGGTGATCACCAAACCGAGTCCGCCAGGTATATATATTAGTTAAGCCTGTGCGACTAGCTCTCGCCTTTGTTTTGGTATATATATATGTACACATATTAATTAACTCTCGTCTTTGTTCTTTTTCTAGCCCTCCGGATCGAGCACAACCGGTAAAGAGACGAGGCCGAAGAAAAGTTGAGCTCGGATGAAAAGTTTGAGATCATAGAAATCGTCTTGTGACGACCAACCGATTGAACCCTACCGGACAAAGAAGGCATTTGTTGCTTTCGGTCACGGGGTTCTGGTTAGGGACAAGATCCCGATCAGCATCCACCAATGGTATAAGCCTAAGAACGAAGACCCTGAGGTGTCTTATGTCAATGATATGCAGAAAAATGATCTTTGGACTGAGCTGAAGTCAAATTTTACCCTACCGCCAGAGGATAATCCGGAGAAGCCAGTAATAGAGCCATTAATCAAGTCTTTTGCTCTTAAGAAGATGGCAGAACTATTCAGGAATTGGAAGAAAGACCTCAATACGTATGTCGAAAAAATGAGACACCAGAATTCACGGGCAAATATGAGAAGATCAGAGATGATCGCCCGCATTTGTGGCCTACAAGACATCGGAAAAGAGTAAAAAGATGTCAGCGACAAACAAGAGAAATGCTGCGAAGAAGAAGCTTCATCATCGCACGGGGTCGTGGCTACCTCATAGCCCGCCTAAGTGGTCCAAGGCTGAGAATGATCTGCTTGATAAAGGGATCGAACCGAGACAATGAACTGGCCAGACCATTGCGGACTTGGTTCTTCGGGCGGCGGATCCTTGGACCCTATAACGGGAAGTGCATTTGGACGGACGAACAATTGGACATACCAGTCAAGAGGCTTAAGCATTATATCGAAGCAGCGCAGCAAGGGAAGTTCGTTCGAGACGGGGAGAAGGACGAGCTCACAATGGCCCTCCGGAATCCACTGAGCACCTGGACGGACACGAGGCACGCCAGGCTCCCTTTCGTGGAAGGCTGGATTTCGGACGCAGGGGTTACAAAACCCATGAGAGGAGGAAGAAACCGGAAGCAGAGCCTAATGCAAAGCGCTGCACGAAAGGGTAATGGGGCTAGAGGAACGAGAAGAGGAACGAGAAGCAGCCGATCACAACAAACGACCTGCCGAATCTTCCCCGGTTACCCCGCCATCTCAGCGGAGAAGCAGCGTGGCTTCCACCGAGCTGCTTCAGCCAGAGCAGCATGCCTTGACAGCTCCTGCCAGCTATCCCGTGGATGCTATCACGGATGCTGAAAGTTGCCACCTTATGGCGCAATGGAGCAATTTAAATGTCAAGGCGGCTGTTGGCTCTGTTTATCCCACTAAACCCGACTCAACTTTTCACCGCCGCCAATTCCAGAAGGATATGCTAAGGTGATGGTCGATGAAATAACGGAGGGATTTGAGGAGCTCCGGCTTGACCACCCTACCTGTGAAGGGGAGTATCGGCTGGGTTCTGCTCTGAAGACTCCATGCCTATGGCGGAAGGATCTCATCAACCTTCCGAACTAGACGCCTCCGCCTCCTCCTCCTCCTCCGGCGAGTCAGGGCACTCCGCCTCTTCCTCCTCCTCCGGCGAGTCAGGGCACTCCGCCTCCTCCACCGCCTCCTCTTCCGGCGAGTGACGATCAGGGCACTCGGCCGGCTCCTTCTCCGGCGCATGGCGGCACTCCGTCTCCTTCTCCGCCTGCACCGGCGCGTCCGGGCAGCCAGCCTCCTCCTTCTCTGCCTCGTCAGCAAGGGCGGAAGAGACCCGCCGCCGCTCCGGCTGCTCCGGCGCGTCGTAGTCCTTCTCCTCCGCCTCGTAAGCAAGGAAAGAAGACATCCGCTCCGTCTGCTCTGCCGGCGTCTAGCAGTACAGCCAAAGGTGGGAGGAGATACAGATTCGGTCCTTCTTTGAAGACTCCAGAGAAGTTACCGTACGAGAGGAGCGAGGAGGAAAACGCGAAGATCGCGCAGACCGAAGTGGATGACTGGTTTCAAGGGTTGAAAGCAAAGAGACATCCACCTCCGGAGGAGAAGGTAGATCCGGTCAAAGCGAAGCGCACTCGCTGCCCCGACAAAACCACCCAAGTCTCCGCCGAAAGGCAACTATGAGCGCATTATTGGAAAGGCATTTGCCGAAGCGGAGAGGTCGGGAAGTACTGTCAGTGATCAAAGGATGAAAGAACGACGAGCTGGGAAACAAATTGCCCAGCTCGGCGAACAAGCGAAGCAATCGTGCCCCCTGCTCAAGGTGCCTGCTAGCGACATCGTCGATCCGAGGATGGTGCCCGGTTATGGCAATCCTGCAGATTACCTGCCCGACGATGTACATTATGATTTCTTGGAGGTGCAGATACAAAGATACGAAATGGGAAGCCTCTCGTCAAAGATGAAAGCTCTCTATCAACGATGATGCGAATATTGCATGATTGGTACATGAAAACCTGCAAAGAGTCCGAGGGAGGAGTACTTTGTATTTGAGAGTTAAAAGGAGCATGACCTCCTTGGAATTGAACTGCTGCCTATTCCATTTGAGGAGTTCTATCAGTTTTTCAATCAATTGGCCCTCGATAAAACAACGGTCACCTGCTACCGTCTGTAAGTAGTACTACTTCTGTCATTAAGTATCTCTATATAACTCAGCCCTTTCATTGCATGTATTTATAAATATCCTCACTATATTATGCAGATTGAAGATCGCGAATTGAAGAAAAGACAAGTGGGTAATATTGGGTTCATTAACACATATCTCATAGATGCAAATGAGGTTGAATTTCGTGCCAAAGATACCGAGGCCAACTTGCTACAATCGTTGGTAATAAATGAACACAAAGATATAATACTCTTTCCTTACAACTTCAAGTGAGTGTTACTGTCTTGTGGCATATTCGGTTTCCTTATTAGTCCAGGTTATAGTAATGTAATATTGATGAGTTATGCATGTGTGCGCAGCTACCACTATATTCTCCTAGAGATTAAGCTTGAGAAGGGAGTAGTAACTGTCATTGACTCGAGAGGAAAAGATCCCAAGGAGTATGCGGACATGACTGAAATGCTAGAGAAGTAAGTTAAATCGATCATTTATCCACCATATCAGCAACTTTGTTCATTTCTGATATCAAGTAATTATTTTCTTTGTATGGCAGGGCTTGGGGAAAATTCACCAAAAAAGCTCCGGGACTACCGAAGAAGCTGCAATTTAGACACCCGAAAGTAAGTACTATATAGTAGCAGATTCCACGCGCATCTCCTAGTGATTCAAGCACTAGTTTCATCAATACCATTTAGCATGCTTGCTAATTATCAGTTTGATTGACCTCTGTTTCTTGCAAAGTGGTTGTGGCAGGAACAAGGGAATGATTTCTGTGGATACTACGTTATGCGAGTCCATCCGCCACACGACCTGTGAGAGGGCTACTCCGACAAACAATACGAAGTGCGTAAATAAAAATATTCACAATTTTATTTTAGTACCATCATTTGTGTTGAGTTTCATTCATTCATATATATATATATATATATATATATATATATATATATATATATATATATATATATATATGTATGTTTTGACCCTTTCTTAAAGTTAGATGTCTCGAAGCGGGATGAACTCCTAGCACTAGATCGCATGCGAGCAATTCAAGAGGAATTGGCGGCATTCTTTCTTGACCACGTGATCGCTGAAGACGGAGAATACTATGTGGACCACGCGTCCGTATTGTAAAAGATAACTATTGTATATATGTAGCGGTAGTGTCGGATAGATATACGAGAACTTGTTGTTCGACCAATCTCTCGGAGAAGGAGAGGTGGTCGATATCACTTCTCTCTGTATGCATATATATGTTCATGACGATCTTTTGTTTGCTTAATTACTAGCTAGCTAGCATTTCTAGTTAGTCCTCTCTATAATGTATGTATAGTACGTGGCGTCGACCAAGCACGGACAAAAGAAAGGACACTTTTCTCTATTAATTAGCTAGCTATAGCACAATATGTGAAACACCTAAATTTACCCCGAAAATCCCCCAAACCCCCCTCTTTGAAAAAAAAACAAAAACCAGAGCCAAAGAAATGTCGACGCGTGGATGCCTATTGGTCCCGGTTGGTGCCACCAACCGGGACCAAAGGCCCTCCCGCTGAGCTCGCCGGACAGGCCACGTGGAGGCCCATCTGTCCCGGTTCTGGATAGAACCGGGACTAAAGGGTGAGGGTATTAGTACCGACCCTTTAGTCCCGGTTCACAAACCGGGACTAAAGGCCCTTATGAACCGGAACTATAGGCCCTTTTTCTACTAGTGCTCCAAGGTAAATATCATTTCGAACTCGGGGGGACCTTAAGAATTGCTATCCCAATCTTGATAATCGATCAAACATAAAAACTTGATCTTTCCTCTTGATAATCAAGAGAACAGCCGGAGGAGGAGGTGCCCACTCTTGACCTTTCCTCTTGTCTTCATAATTGTCTGTGCAGTTTAACCAAAATAAAATGACATCAGCGCCTTGGCATTTTGGTGACACTGTACAAAAAAATTAACTTATCTCATGAAAGTGAGGTATGTAATCTATAAGCATTAACAGTGCAAAAATCTGAAGGTAGTAACAAGTTTCATCGTTGGTATACTGGCTGTGCAACAGCATTAGAATGCCTTAGCTGAAAAATCTTTAATACATCCACAATCAACAGCTAACCCTGAAATGATCCAGTGACATTAAATGGCACTGCTTAAATTTATCTGTGGCATTAGACTGAGAGCGGCATTAATTAAATGTGGCATCACTTTAGCAGTAGCATTGCTTGACTTGACTGCTGGCGTTATACTAACAGCAAAAAAATGGCAATAAGAGCATGGGAGGCCCATTCAGACAGTGGGCGCACCAGTACGATTTACCTCCACGGACGCAGAGTGGTGAGGGAGGTATGGTTGCCCAGAGCAACAAATATCTAGGCAGCATATGTGGATTACGTCCCATTTTTGTTCTCTTTAGCCACCTTTTTCCTATGTGAGGACAACAAACCGATCGACCTGGTCATTCTCTATTGCGTTGTCATGCCTTTCTACCCTTCTTCAACCAAGAGACACGAGACTCGTTCCTTAGCTACTGATTTGCCCCTTTTCAACCTAGATGCGGGTTCGATGCCTACTGTCTTGGACAATACAGTCTCCCTTCCTTTCCTTATTCAACCCAGACATGCATTAGTCTGCATGAAGCAGGGTTTCCTTAAATAGTGCAAATTATGGTTTTCGTCTGCGTGGCCAGCAGAGCTGAGGATAGCAAATTGGGAAGATGGTGGAGTGGAAAAAGATCCACATGCAACGACGTGCTGATGGGGCAATAGAACAAGGGTATGGTTCAAAAGAGGTAGCATACCCGAGGGTCGGCGGGAGTGGCTTCGCCGTGGTCGCCGCCCTCCGCACACACACTACGGCAGCGATCCTCTTGTGGCGCTTAGGTCTGAGAGGACGGCCTTGTCGTCGCTGCGTGACCTCGCCGCCGATTTAAGAGTGCGTCAACACTGCACGCCCTTTTCTTTCCCTGGCGGATCTGTGACCACCGTGAGGAGGGAGAGAGGGGCCGCTTTTTTAGATCTGGAGAGAGGGTGGTAGTGTGAGAAGCAACTGGGCAGCCCTTGGCAAGAAAGCGCTGAAGCTCCAGCCTATATATCTTTTTTATACTACTAGTACTGGAGGTGGAGTAGTGGTAGAGTAGTTTATATTTTCTTTGCGTACAGTACCAGTTAGTCATGCTTCAAAACTGAATGGCGCGCCATTAAAAAAATAAAGGCCGATAACTAATGTGGCACCTCGGGCCAACGCAGCCAGATCGCATTTTGCACGAGAAATTACATACCATGTCTCGTTGACATGTGGTCCCGATCCACATATCAGTGAGACGACGGGGAGTAGTAGGAGTATTTCCGAACCGACGTGTAGGCCGGGGCGCCCCTTCGTGAACTGTGGCAAACTGGCAACCGTCCACCGACTCTTCGCCTTTCCCTCTCGATTTGGAACTGCTGTCGCACGCTCTTCCTCTCCCTCCTCCATTTTCCTTCAGCCCTTCACCCTTTCTTCTGCCATTGTTCGATCGTCTTCTCCATGGAGGGAACAGGACGGAAACGACCCCGTTATTCTTGCCCCGATCTGAAAGATGACGTGGTGGAGGAACTCATTGATCGGTGCAACGTCATCACCTCGGCTAGCATGGCAGGTTCGTTCAAGCCCATTCTCGACTCAACTAATAACATCATTACAAGGAACCCAAGAGTCAAGGAGCGGTTTGATCTCCCCTATCTTCTTCGCCGTGACCCTGATGACTAGCGCCGTCACGACGGAGGCTTCTCACTTTTCTTGTTGATGCCGCTTGATAATGATACGTATGATGTTAAGATGCCATCGCTTGAGGGCAAGGCTTGGGCAGGCGCAAATGGAGATTGGGTTGTTTACATTGGGTCCAACTGCGAGTGGGAACTTCTGAATGTGTACACTCGTGACCGGGTTCCACTTCCAAAAATCTCAGCTGACTACCTAGTGGTTGAGCACACCGTTATTGTACGCACGTTCAAATACAATCATGGTGACTGTCTTCTACGGAAGATAGCAATTTCTCGAGTCCCCAACCGCTCTTGGAATTACAACAACTATGAAGTTGTTGCTATCTTCGACAAGCTTGTTGCCGTCGTCAGTGGTTTGACTGGATGGATATTGCTCAAAAATCAGTTTCTGTACACGGATGAGTACTGTGATGCAATTCAATACGAGGGCCTTGTGTTTGCTGCCACCACTCGTGGCACTGTTTTTGCATGGCATCCTCGTTGTTTCGGTACGTTTGTCTTCCACCATAATTATAATTGTTTCATCCACATGCATGCGGGTTAGCAAGGCTGGTCATAGTGGGGAGTAACTTAGACTAGTAACATGCATATGTTACTAGTTTATGTTACTACCTCTATAGTGCATAGTATCTTAGATTAGTATCATAGGTGGTCTCATTTATTGCCATGCATGACACATAGTAGCATCACATTTATTATGTTACGGTATCTACCTATATTACTATAACCATCTCTCTCTTCCTTAATTGCCTGCCACATAAGCATGTTTGCAAGTCCCAAGTGCATGATACTACTTATGTTACCCGCACTATGGCCAGCCTTACTAATTAACCTTCTTCTTGTGTTTCCAAGGTCCTGTGAACATTCCACCACCTATACTTGAAGATTTTTATAACCAAGGGGGAGATGATGATGGTGATGATCACGAGCATGAGGATGAGCAGCGCCCATATACTATTTGGCGCATGGCAACTAATTCCGATGGATCACCTCTTCTCGTGTGTATAAAGCCCACTGATGATGTTACTGCTAAGGACGCAGGTGTAGTCTCCCATGGTCGCACTCTCCGGACCTATTCCAACACCCGTTGCATGGTATTCAGGATGGATACTAGTGTGCTAGCGCCAACTCCTTCTCCGTGGTACAGAATTGATAGTCTTGGAGAAAACTCGCTCTTGTTTAGACAAAACTATCCAATGATGGTGAAAGGCGATCCAACTGCTGTTGACACAACGTTACTACCATTTATGAGAAGCAACTGTGTCTATACCTCGGACATTTGGGTGGTTCCCTACCCTGGTACTGATATAGTAGGCCGCTTCAGCCTGGATGATCAGTCCTGCGTTGGTCTCTAGATCGACAATGGATGGCCCGTCCCAGAGAATCACTTGTGGTTCAAAGCAAGCGTTTCCAACGCCGAGGAATGGTTGAGTTGAAGTTCATTTCATTGCTTGTTATTTGTTGTGTGGTGAAAACTTTAGTATTCATAATGTATCCTCGTTGTCGATGTGGGTTGATGACCTGTTGTATGTAATAAAATGATATGCCTGTGATAAACTTACTAGATTTATGAATGGCTTCCGAGTTGCTTCTGTGAGTGGGTGGTGCGACGAGGCAAAAAAACTATTTTCCGAATACATAATTGTACGTGCATTGCAACAGGTTATCGGATGGGGCCAATCAACAATAGTAGTACACTATTTGTACTAGCTTCACATGCTTTGTGCGTCGTGCGGGTGTTTTTACTGTAGCCATACTGTACTACGTAACCAGCACCTCGAATCCTCGATACTAGTAGTACTATATAGTACTAACTAGTAGGAGTAGTAGGGTGGCATGGGCCAGAACAAGCATTCACGTCCAGGAGTACGGCACACGCCACCAGCACGACTTCCATCTGACATCATATTTCTTGGAGTCCATGCTAGAGCAATCTCTTCAACCTCATCGTTTCTCTAACTCAGCCATCGCGCGGCGGGCGAGGTGGGGGTTTGCCGATAGTCGGTTTCCTTAACTGCGGTCCCACTTGTAAGGCCAACTACAACGCACGACCCCAAACGGACCTCCGTTTTGCACGAACTCCAACGATAATTTTGACTAGAAAAATAAGACCAAAGAAAACAAGAACCACAAGAATACATTTTACTACTCCTGTAAGTTGGATTAGTGCCTTCTCGATGCATTCATTGTTGATCTGCGGAGGCTCGATCTTGCGTGCTTCTTTCTTCTTCGAGTGTAAAGAAGTAGACGTTGCTTCCTCGCATCTAGTCTCACGTCTAGCCTCTATTCTAGTACTCCCTCCGGTCCGTTTGTCTCTGCATCTAAGCAGCAACACGCATACCAAGTAGGAGTATCAACAAGTGCACTAATCTCATCTATAGCCTCTGTGCTAGCTAAAAGTGATAGAACATCTACTAAATTGCGCTCTATCAATATATGGATGTACTCTTCTTCCCAATACAAAAACTTGCATCCATTCTACTCCCTCCGTTGCACAATACATGCCTGCTATTTGTCAAAATATATATGTATCTAGACATGTTTTAGTATATAGGCACATCCATTTTGGACAAATGGAAGTCAAGTATTTTGGAACGGAGGGAGTACACAATAAAATTTTTAAGTTAGCACAACTAGTCTAATCCGAGAGCACAACCGAAGATTTGGTCGGGTTCTTCCTCCTTTTGCCGACACGTGGGACATCCAGCATCCAGGTCGTGTCATGAAAGAAAATAGAGTGGTAGTTGATAAGTTGAAGCCACGAGATGTGCATCTTGGGTTAAACTGTAAATAGAATCTTACTACTCTTGAGTAACTCCAAAAGCGGCCACCGAAGATCTTTCTTGGATTTGTTTTTCATCACCAGCACGTCGAGGTGAAAGATGTGCAGGTTCAGTGGGTCCGCTTGCGTTTTCACTGACATGTGGGACCGCATGTGAGCAAACAGACGATGGGCTCCGCGCGTCCGCTGGCTGGCTGAGAAGAGAGATAGAGGAGTGCTGAGCACGGACTGCAGGAAATTTGTTCTACGTACTGTACCTCGATATAGGCTCGATATAGTGGGGTGGCATGGGCCATAACTAGCATTCACGTCTAGCACTACGGCACACGCCACCCACACGAGTCCCATCCGACACCAATTTTCTTGGAGTCCGTGCTACAGCCATCTCTTCTCCCTCCTGTTTTCTCAGCCATCGCGCGGTGGGCAGGGTGGGGGTTTGCAGATAGTCGGTTTGCTCAACTACGGTCCCACTTGTAAGTGAAAATGCAACACCGCACGCATTCCCGCTTGAGCGGCGTGCCGGACCAACTGTGTGGGGGTGCGACGCGAACACGGCAGGCTTTTCCTTTTGAGCTCGTAACTTGTAAAATTTGTTCTGCTCCATGGCGCGATCGATAGATAGAAAATAACGACTTTTCTTAGAGTAATGAGAAGTTTGGTTCTGGCGCCGTTCATGCATGGAGTACGTACGAAAATTATGAAGTTGATGCAAAAGGTAAGATAATTACTGTAGTATCATATACTACTACATGGATTTGACGGAAAGATAAAATACATACGGATCCATCAACGACATCCTCACGCCCTAGTGCGCCGGGTCACCAACCGACGTGTGAGGAGCAGCGGCGTTGGCGGCGAGCTCAACGTGCTTCTGAACAGTGCGTCCAAGGTTGCCCTGCGGTCCAAGAAGGCCAGCGTCCTATCGTCCTCCTCTTGCATGCGCGTAGACGTGGGTGATTATGTCCATGGTGTCTTGCTGCGCCAGGCGCTGCGCGGCGAGCGCGACCTCAAGGTGGACATTCTCCGGCGCGACGGCGGGCAGTCGCAGGGCCACCAGTGCGTCGAAGAGGTTGTCACCATAGTGGCCGTTGAGGGTGGCGGGCATCGCAGAGCCTGGGCGCGTCGGCTGAAGGCTTACGTCAAAGTCGTCCGCGAGCTTCTTGACGACGGTGAACTTGTCGAGGAAACCGACGAGGACCTCGTCGAACAAGGAGACGGTTGTCGTCCAAGCGGCCCCTTGCCCTGCCGCCTCAAGCAATACTACCGAGACGTTCCTCGTTGCGGGCAGTCGGGCGGCGTCGTGGATCATCCGGCACAGCCGGCTGATGCTCGCGCTCATCGCCTCCATGGGTCTAGCTTAGCTTCTACTAGTCAACTGATCTTGCGATTCGAGTGATCACTCTTGCCCTTGGTTAGCGTGCGTAGGTGCGCAGGATTTCATACTACTCCTCGGCCCTCTACTGCACCTGCCTTTGGCTGTATGATAGGTGGGCCAGCCACCCCCTGGGCCCATGTGTCATTCACCCAAAGGCAGTTGCCGTAAGTCAATGAAGCTGCGTCCCCCTCCGTGCCGGTGCAGTATAGTCATCTCACCAGACCTCTAGTTGGGGCCAAACGAGAGAAGTTTGATGTTTACTGGTTTATTGGTCCCCTTTGCATTTTGCGCCAAGTTTTGACCTTTGATTTAACTAATAAAATGTTAATGCATGTAAACAAAAATGTTGTGTAAGTCACATTACGAAACCAAATAATCCCAAAACACTTAGGTACGGTGCATTAACTCCCTCCTTGTTTCTTATTTCGTGAAATATCAACCAATGAGAGATGTGGGCCGTGCATGCTTTCAATGACTTGAGACTACCAAACATGACATGCAGTGTTTAGTTCATTGCATGTAATCCTATTAAGGCTCTAGTTAGCAAGAAAACATTAAGTTCTCTCGCCGATAGGAATAAAACACCATGTATTTATTTATAGAGGGAGTAGTACATTTTTTGTGACATGCATTACTAGATATTGCTAGTCAAATACTAAAATCCAGATGGACGTGGTAGTACTCCTAAATCCAAACGGTGGTGCTACTAGTACTAGTAGTAGTACTACCAATGTACTCCCTCCGTCCGAAAATAGTTGTCATCAAAATGGACAAAAAGGGATGTATCTAGAACTAAAAAACATCTAGATACATCCCCTTTTATTCATTTTGATGACAGCTATTTCCGGACGGAGGGTACTCCTAGGAGTACTAGCACTGTACTTCCCGTTGGTTAAATTATTACGTGCTGCTCCTCACAGTGAAGTGACAAGACCCTGCGCCGGAGATGACACCTGAGTATAGGCGCCGTGTTCGGCATACCATAGTCAGCCTCACCGTCTGCAGTCACTATCATCATGGCTGTAGAGCTAGCCTGCTTACAACTAGCCCTGTTCGACATAATTTCCCGTGCGTAGATGCCCATGCATTGCATGGAACACCAAGATTGGGGGTGGATTGCTCCGGCAGCGGCCATCGCGCCAGAATTTTCCACGACCTTCTAGATGTGATGGGGAGGAGATAAGGCTGATTGTGAGAGACAAGGAGTTGTTTGTAAATAGGGAACAAGTGCGGGCATCTTTTTGCAAAAATGGAGAAGCTTGGTTTGTATCGTCGGATCTAGATCCGACGGCTACTGGTGAAAGATGGGAGGCACAACATCATCACCAACTCAGGACCTGTTTGATTCGCAGGATTTTGAAAAAGCAGGAATAGGACACGGCAATATTACAAGTTTCAAACTGATATTACAAATGTTAGGAGTAATGCTGCACCTAGGAAGAAGGAATTACTAGGAAGTTCACGTAAGAACTTTCGTTACTTTAGGTGGATGCAGCGTTATCGTATGAACTAAAATCCACCGCCCTGACAAGTCACTAATGGGCAAATAAGTTTTCGAGTCTCTGGCCACTTGATGTTTCAAAAACAAATTCAGCTTCTGCGGAGACTTTGTCATTTAGGCTTAGACGCTTGCGATGATCAGCACGCCATTCATTGTTGCGCCAGAGAATGCCAAACCTCATTACCTTGAGCACACTTGCCTCCAGAACAAAGAACCTGGCCAATTTAATCTCAGATGTGCTGCCTCGGTAGTCGATCAAATCAATTTCTGTAAGATGGAGATCAAGGCATTCGATGAGATTGTTATAGTGCAGCACATTTTTCACTTTCGGGTCTTTTTTTATCTGCAAAAGAAGAGAACATATTAGAGTAGCTGGCTGCATAAGATTGCCGAGTCATCAAGAGATACCAATATCATTCGCTCATATGATAGGGTTGGCTGGCTAGTGATATTTTTTCACTCTCTCTCTCTCTCTCTCCCCCTCTCTCTCTGTTTCTGTTTCCTCTCATTTAACTAGGAGCACGTGAAGAGCTTGGGCATTTGTTGCCTTCCACTATGTGGCCGATGCCATATTTCGCAAAAGTATGCCACATAATACGCATCGATGTCAAATCAAAAGATTTTGGCACCGCTCTCGCGATGTGAGAGAGTTGGCACTGCTGTGCACACAGACCCACATGTATAAACAAATCAATCAAACCAACTACACCAGCCTCTCACTCTCCCAAACAAGTGTTTTTTATTGCCTCAGTCCTCTCTCTCTCTCTCTCCCACGCAGTGTTTTTTCATTGCGTGAGTTTATTTGGCACCAGAGCAAAGTAGGTGCTCCAGATTGGGGCACCAGGTGAGCAATGGAGGGGCATCGATGCCAAATGCATCACAAGTGAATTTGGCACATGTTTTGGCCTACATAGCCCACTTTTGTACTCCCTCCGTCCCAAAATTTTTGTCTTAAATTTGTCTAAATAAGGATGTATCTAGTTACATTTTAGTGTTAGCTACATCCGTATCTAAACAAATGTAAGACAAGAATTTTGGGACGGAGGGAATACTACCTCGTATTTAGTATAAAATTTTGACCATAGATTTACCTAAGAAAATGCCAATGCATGTCACTAAAAATTACACCATTTGAAATTATGTTCAAATACGAATCCAATGATATAGTTCTTAGTGACATGCATTAACATTTTGTCAGTTAAATCTATGGTCAAATTTTGATACTACAAAATTGGAAGAGTAAACCAGGACGGAGGTAGTACTTGCCCTTAGGGTAACCATAGAGTTACTGGAGTAGTCTAAGTTACTTTCCACTATGACTAGCCTAGGCTACTATAGTAGTACAGCATAAAAATGATGCAGGTGATCACGTGAGAAAAAAATACTAAAAACATTTCTTTCGGTGCAGTGCGTAGATGTAGTTTTGAACACTACACTTGTCATCGTAATTTGGGAAAATTACGAAAAAATTGAGCTACGTTGTGATTACCGTTTACTAATAGGAAAGAAGTTTCACCTCGATGAGTAGCTTCTCCGTGCATGGAAAGCATGTAAGGAATCCAACAACTTGATCCAGATTGGGGCCGATAGATTTTAGTGCTAAGATCTTCACTGTGCACATGGACTGGGTCAAGCTTGTGGGAATCATTTTCTGAAAGACGGTCGTAAATACATCAAGAAGAAATTTAAAAATGTGAATTTCAAGAAGACGGAGAAGAAGATGAGTGTTGTACCTAAACGATTACGGATCCAATAAAGAGTTCGGAGAATTTGGCAGACGAGTACACCAACGCTGTCAATTTCAACGCGTCAATGACCCTGATTTTTGTTATACAAGCAATTTCTCAAGGAAAGGCGCATTCTCAATGACCATAACGTGGAACAGCTGGACTGATCTCTTCCAAATTGATGTCTTGTTGCGGGGCCAGCAAGACACATAAATCCATCGGAGATTCGTCAAGGCGATGTGGAGGCTAATGAACCCGTGGATCTGCTCAAGACGAAGGTACTCGAGCGTAGTACAGCTGCGGAGCAGGTGCTCCATAGCCTTCTTCGAGATGACAACGTCGAAGAGGTCGAGCTGCTTGAGTTGAGGGAGAAGAAGGGCAGCCGCAGCATTAATCTGGGGAAGATAGCAGGAGCTGAAGCTGGCACGGCACAGCGTTGGCGTGAGGCGGAGCGCGGACGGCGGCAGAGAGCGACATCATCCAGTTTCAAAGCTGAGCTCCTCGAGCTGATCTAGGGCGGGGGATAAGAACCACTCGTCGAACTTGGGTTGGACCTTGCAGTTGGTACTGAACATGCGGATGTCAAGGTGTCTGGCTGGCCCAGGGTGCGATGAAAGGATCTTGGAGACTGCGGCCATGCGTTTGCAATCCCCGTCGCAGAGGCAGCTGTCGACGGTGAGGTTGAGGGGGACGCAGCGCCAGAGGGGGCGCCACCGCCGGGAGAGTCTGGTGGTCCGCACGACAGATTTGGTGGGGAGGAGGCCGATGATGACGAGCAGCATGTCGTCGGGGAGGCTGCTGATGAAGTCCAGGCTCGCCGGATGCGGTTTTGGCTCGAGCGGCCTCCGCTTGTTGGCTGCCTCGCCGTCCATCTCAACCGTGGCGGCGACGCCGTGTACACGTGTGCTGGTGTGTGTTGTGTGCTGGGTGTGCTGAGTCGTCATACATGCATGCCGCTTGTGATGGTGGTGTCTTGTGAGTGTGTCCTTCGCGCGCAAGAAGTTTGTCCTCAATGCGCCCTCAATTTACTAGCGTGCGGGGTGCTATCCCGAGTGGTTTGAACTTTGTTTCCTTCACCGCGTGTCAGATGGGCCTCTAGTTTATTTATTTTCACCCACTGCCACATGGGCCAGCACACCAAGATACAGAACACGAGCTGACAACGCAGCATGTGGATTGGTTGACCGGTCAACTAAACAATATACAGAGCTATACGCTGACACAGTGAGCGTATAATCCGTCGGTATAGAGAGTTCGAGTGAGAGGGGAGGCCCGTGAGAGATAGCAGAGAGAGAGAGAGAGAAAGAGCTACTCCCTCCGTTTGATAATGTAGTTACAACATTTTTTAAAGTCAAACTTTTGAAACTTTGACCAAGTTTATAAAGAAATTACTTATATCGGCAATACCAAAGATAAATGATAGTATGAAGTAAGTACATGTTGTGATGAATCTAATGATTGTTCCAGATGTAAATGTTTTTCTCCACATATACCTAGTCAAACTTTTATGAGGTTTGACTTTTCAAAACATCCATATGCTTATGGACGTGACAGAGTCCCTGACGAGAGAGAGAGAGAGAGAGAGAGAGAGAGAGAGAGAGAGAGAGAGAGAGAGAGAGAGAGAGTGAAAAAAGTGTGTGTGCGTGTGTGAAAGAGACATGGACAACACACGATAAAAGTGGAGAAAAAGCGTGCGTGTCTTATGGAAACATATCACACATGCATCTTCGACAACGGAGGCAAGGTGAGGAGATAGTGTGTGGTTGTTTGGAACCGAGAGAGGAAGACCCCTAGCACGTGGCCAAGAGGGGTCGACAAACAAGGGAGAGAGGTCGAGAGAGGCGTCTGGAGAAAATGCAGACATGGGGAGGAGGCAGTGTATGTTTGTCATAGAGAGATCCCACGGAGATCGTGGATGGGACTACATGGGTGGGAGATCGAGTGACAAGGTGTGTGCACGATAGAAGATGCCCGAGAGATATCGAGATAGGCGTATGGATGGAAGGAGACAATACGTGTGTTCACGATAGCTAGTAAGAGATAATCATACTTAGGAGGAGTGCTTGCGCCTATGGCCCTGTTTGGATACTCTAACTCAGTTAGAGGTTAGAGTTAGATTCTAACCCTGAACTAACTCTAAGTAAAGAGGTGTTTGGATGGCAGGGTTAGATGGAGCGCGGATACGGCGAGGCACCTTCACGCGCGGTGCGAGAGGGGGGAGGGAGAGGACGAGAAGCTTCGAGGAAGTGGGGAGGGATCTGCTGCGGGGAGAGCGAGAGAAAAAAGTGTTTATTAGTGGTCTCGAGAAGAACTAACCCAAATAAGCACCTCTTGGATGGGTTAGTTTATTTGGATGGGTTAGATGCATCTAACCTAAACTAACCCTCCTGTTTGGATCTTTTTGGGTTATTTGACTCCGATCTAACCCAAACTAACTCTAACCCATGGATCCAAACACAGCCTATGATGGAGTGAGGGATTATGGTACTTAGGGGGGTGCATGTCACATGGAGAGAGAACAAGGGCGGAGAGTGTTGGATGGGTCTATATGTATAGCCTTGGCCGAGACATGTGTATGTGTGAACCAGGGAGATATAAGGCCCGTTTGGCTTGCGTCGTGAGCATCTTTTGCGTGGCCTGAGGTTGTGGCTGGATTTCATGCATGCTTGTTTGGTTGCTACCCTGTGAAAAAGAAAGCCCGCCTGGGCTGGGTTCCCTTGCACTTTAATTAGCCTGGTTGAACTCCAGACACTACAAGTAGCCTGGCCCAAGCGACCGATTTCGAATGCCTGGCAGTGCCTGGTCGTGCGGCCACGAGGCTAACAGCAACATGGATGGATATTAGCATTAAATAATTGATGCATGGATTGATTGATGGGACGTTGATGCTTTGCCTAGCCCAGGCATGAACCAAACGCTTCAGCACCACACAAGCCTGGCCAGGCAGAAATATTTTCCATCGCACGTCCACACCAGGCAGTACCGACCATCAAGGCATGAGGGTCAGGTCACGAACCAAACTGACCAATAAAGTTTGAGAGAGATTGAGGAGCCCTGATAAGGCTGAGTGGTGCGTCAGATAGCTGAGAGGGGGAAAGAGATATTCCATCCGCTCGATAATGCAGTGCATGTAAATTTTTTAGAAGTCAAACTTTGGAAACTTTGATCAGGTTTATGCAAATGTTATTCATATCTACAATACCAAAGATACATCATACAAAACTACATCTCATGGTGAATCTAATGGTATATGTTTGCCGTACTAAATGTAATTCTTTTTCTCCACGTACATGGTCAAACTTTGTGATGTTTTACTTTTCAATAAATCTATGTGCTATGGACGGAGGTGAGTGCCTCAGTCGAGACAGATCAAGTGCGTGTGAAGGAGAATGAGTAAGTGTGCAAAAGGAGTATGTGTGTGAAAGAGAAAGTGACAACAAATGATAAATTAGAGAGAGGGTGTGTTTTTTCGTTTCTTATGTGAACATATCATGCATGCATCTCCGAGATGGAAAAGCGAGGCGAGGAGGTACACAAAGATAGCTAGTGTGTGATTGTTTGCAACGGAGAGAGACACCCCTGTAGCACATGTCCAATAGAGGTCTGGCCAACAAGGAAAAAAGGTCGAGAGGGAGACATGGATGGCATGGACGCATGGGGAGGGAGAGAGGGTGTGTTTGTGATAGAGATCCCTCGAGATCGTGAGGGGACTATATGTGTGGGAGATAGAGGGAGTGCGTGCGTGATAGAAAGATGCCCCGAGAGAAATCGAGATAGACCATGCACATGTTTGTGATGGAGACTATGATTAGCTAGTCATATACATATAGGGGGAACTGCATGTGCCTACAATTAAGTGAGAGACCATCATACTTGGCTAGCTGGGCATGAGATTGTGTGTGTGTGTGTGCGTGTGAGATGGAGAGAGAAGGATGGAGAGAGATAGAGTTTTAGATGGGCCCTATCGAAAGTGCAGTGAGATATGCATGTGTATGTGTGACCTAGGTGGATGGAGAGTTTGAGAGAGGGGGAAGAGCTCCGAGGCGACATAGTGGTGCGTGAGAGAGTTACGGGCAAAGAGCCAAGGAATTTGTGTGCGTGTGATGAGTGCACCCAAGATATCTAGCTTGGACTAGCTAGAGTATCATACATAGTGTCTTGAGAGAGACCTATAGATGGTGTATATATGAATGCGTACTAGAAAGACCCCCCCCCCACACACACAGAGAGAGAGAGAGAAAGGGAGAGGGACCAACAAGGTTTTTGTGTCGGATGCATGCGACAGAATTGAAGATTGTCGGCGAGAGAGTGAGAGGAGAGAGAGAGAACAGGAGTCCGGGAGAGGGGGAGGTCGCGTTTTATGTATCAAAGACTGATATAAACTTGTATTCAAATATTTAAATTGGAGACCATGTTGTCTGCAATCCACACATGAACGGATATATGTGTATATCAAACAAGTTCATTAATTTTACTTTCAACATGTTCATGGAGTACTATAATACTGTACAACATGCTACTCGATTGAGGTGTTCAATTTTGGATTTAGTTCACTATTTTGACCTCTTGAGCAGCTAGTTCCTTGAATCGAGATATTTCATTTTGGGTTTGATTCGCGTTTTTGAGTGGGTCAACTATTTGTCATATAGTAAATCGCTAGCAACGAGCATGTAAAAACACATTACTCCCGAGCATCATCTCTCCATCTAAAAAAGAAGTGGCAAGCTAATATTTCAAAATTTGATTCGAATCGACTTGGTAAGGTAGACGTGGATGCTCGTTCTCCCAATATTTGAACGAACCGTTAAACATCCTCTCTGCTCGATGGAATTCGCCCGAGCAAATAAATGGGAGACGCGAAATTACCATCCTATGTGGGACACGCATCAATTGGCCCATTGTACATCAAGGGTAGGTTCGTAACTTCATCCAAGCGCGCCTTCTCCTCGGCCGAAATGACATGTGCCGAATAATTCATAAACCATGGTCGGCAAAACACGCTCTCCTCGCCCGAAATAGCTCGCGTCCACTATTTCAAAACACGCTCTCCTCGCCCAAATTCGCTCGCGCCCACTATAGTTCAAAACACGCCCTCCTCGCCCGAAATCGCTCCCGCCCACTATTTGGGGAGAAGCAAAGTTACTCTACTATCCCCGACCCTCGGTACCACAGACCCAAGCCGAGAAGCCTATAGGCAAGGGTAGAACTGTAACTCCCCTCACATTTCGAGACAAATGCGTCCGTAAGACATGGTTCCACTCCTCCCAATTCCCCCGCCCGCCCCATTCATACCTCGTGGGAGCCAAATCACCTTCTCCACGGGAAGCTCCCTTCTCCCGAGCCGTGAAACCTCAGCCCCACCTCCATGGCGCCCCCCACCGCACCAATTTCACAGCCGCCCTCCTCCCTAATGCCGGAGATGCTGTCCAATTGCCGTCGTGCACTGGGCCGTGTGACTCTTACTCCGTGCTGTTGGTGCTGCCTCGGCAGCGGCGCGTGAACCGTGCGGAGCCGATTCACCCCGCCATTGTTCACGGCGCCGGAGCGGCTCCAACTTCGGATCCGTCCAGAGTCCTGGCGCTGCTTCCGTGTAGCCGTCGACCGTCACGACATCGCTCTTTCCCTGCCGCCGGTCACCACGCAACCACGCCGGCCTCACCGACTCGGCAGCTGGACCTGCCTACTTCACCATGCCGCCAGATAGGTCGCACCCTCATCTGAAATCACTTTATTTAGGCGTCAGTTGTCTGAATTTTTATTCTGGGCCAATCGATTCCCAATGGGAAGCAGCACCCCTCGAGGAGTCGGAGCTCCTAGGCTGCCGGTTGGCTGGTGTCTAACGTAAGGGTGCGGGGCCGCAAGTTCGCCGCGGAAGCAGCGCTTAGATGGCTATCTTTTAGAGTTGCGTGGGTTGAAGGTACTGCCATCGCCGGATCTGGATGACGGGGAGTCTTTGTGGATTGGCCCGGGGGCGGCGCAACCACGGCAGTGCGGTGGGGTGGGGAGCGGGGTTTTGGACGAGGCCACGGACGGCGGAGGCAGGCTGCTCTGCCGTTGGTCGCTGGCTCTTCGGGGAAGATTCCGAACAGTGTCAGCCAGGAGGCACAAGACGGCCATCAAGCCATCCGGCGTAGATCGGACAGTACCAAAATAAAATAAAATCATGTGACCCCAATTTAGTCTTCAGTCAACAGACGTGTGACCACTCTCGTACCTTGCTGTTGATCTCTTAGTGTATTTCTTCGGATCAAAGAGATATGTCGTTCTTAACTTTATGCGTTATCTGCATCTTCAGACACACCGTCTTCCGACTCACCGCAGCTGCTCCAACAAGGGAAGCATACACCAGAAGGGAGCTACAGTCCCCACTCAACAGTTCCCTGCATCGAATGCGCGTGCCCGACATGGACAGCCACGACAAGTGCAGGGCCATCGACAAGTCAGCACATGATGCTCACTCCTATGGATGGCAGCCAGATAGGTTGTACCCTCATCTTACTTGTGTGCAACATTTATGGCTTTGTTATTCATCTAAGCACGGAAAATAGATCACTGTATATTCATGCTGATCTCTTACGGGTCTTGTTCAGGAGTTCACGCTGTTCCATAGTTCAGCTAAGATACTTGTTCTTTAGGTAACGTTGTTCCATAGTTATCAACCATCAGCCAATGCTATCCCACAGGCTGGTGATTATAGTATTATACCACTTCTAGTATTACCTATGTTGTTCTTTAATACTTTTGTGTGCCATCTAGTTAATCTCGAGTACAAAGGATACATATTCTGTAGCTTTCATCTGTGTTCTCCCTTTAGTTTATGAGACCTGTTGCTGCTAGCTAACCCCAGTCCTACTATTTATGTCGTCTCCTACAGGCACTCATTTACATAAATCTAACTACTAGTTGTCTTCCATGCATGTCAGATATAATTGCACACACCGATATATCCACAAGAACCTCACGAAGCAATGTAAAGGCCAATAAACTTGATGTCAATGATACCCAATATGATGGAACATGTAAAGGCAGTTCTTCAGAAGACTTGCAGAAAGATGATGAATCCTCTTCACCCCACAAGGTCCTTGCTCTAACTTGGCCTGTGATATGGGTACAACATGCATATAATGTCCTGGAGTGTATATACTCTGTTGCAATGCCATGTGCTTAGCATGCTGATCATGCATGTAAATATGTCATGCCTTCCTGTTTTTCAGTACCTATTCCATTCATGATAACATGTTTTCAAATTCAAGTACTGTAATTCTACTCTATCGCAATGCCATCTGCTTAATTTGGACATCATGCTTCTGAATATCTTATGCATTGTTATTCTTCAGTATGTACTTCATCATACGCCATACCATGTTTTTTTACATTGAAGTGCTGTTCTAGTGCTCTGTTGCAATGCCATCTTATTTTCCCAATCATACACGTGTATGTTGCCTTGGTTATTTCTGTACGTATTCCGCTAGCATATAGTTTTACATTCAACTAGTTTTTTTGCTGTGTTGTCCTGTCGTATCCCTAGCTCTTACACCATACTCCCTCCGTCCGGATTACATGTTGCCGAAATGGATAAAAAAGGATGTATCTAGAACTGAAATACGCCTAGACCCATCCATTTTTCCCGGATGGAGGGAATACATGTCAATATGTCATGCCTTTCTATTCTTCAGTACCTATTCCATCTCTTTGTTGTCGCATGTTTTATAATTAAAGCAAAGCACCATTCTTCTATACAAGGCATGCAAGGGGAAGACGACTATGTTAGAATCTGAAGGGTTACAAACAAGGCCTTTGCAAAAGATCCAAACGCCAGGAGATAATAAACCAACTCCAGTTTTTATAGATACTGCTCCAGCACAGAGAAACCCAACTCCTACTGATAATAAGCAGATTCCAGTGGCCAAAGAACTAGTCCACTCCAGTCGAGCAAAAATATGTCAACTCAATTCTAAGAACCGGGTGCGTATCCTTGCATCATGAAATTTTATAGCATGCTGATCATATTTTCTACATGTTTCTTACCCATCTCTCTTTTAGAAAATAAGCTTAACAGATAGAAGAATTTTTGCAATTGTATCGTTTATGAGGAAAGATTCTTGCAGGAATTCTCTGTGCTCCAATGTAGATGTAAGTACCTGTTGTATATCACTATATTTTTACATCAGCATGTATTTTGTTAATCGGCGTGAATCCAACCTTTATCTGATCTAAATTTAGTTGTAGCAAAATGTATGATTAAAGGCCACAATGTTGATTTTTGTAAGGAAAACTGCCTGGTAGTTTTGCATTCTGAGCTGCATGAGTGTACTATCTCATATCAGTGGGTTTGAATACTTTGGTTCTACAGTGGGTTTTTTCAGTGTTTTTTTTACTATGTTGTCATGTCGTATCCCTAGCTCTTACATCATACTCCCTCCGTCCGGATTAAATGTCGCAGAAATGGATAAAACTGGATGTATCTAGAACTGAAACACGCCTAGACCTGTCCATTTATTTCCGGATGGAGGGAATACATGTCAATATGTCATGTCTTTCTATTCTTCAGTACCTATTCCATCTCTGCTATAGCATGTTTCATAACTGAATCACCATTCTTCTATATAAGGCATGCAAGGGGAAGACGGCTCTGTTAGAATCTGAAGGGTTACAAACCAGGTCTTTGCAAAAGATCCAAACGCCAGGAGATAATAAACCAACTCCATTTTTCATAGATACTGCTCCAGCACAGAGAAACCCAACTCCCACTGATAATAAGCAGATTCCAGTGGCCAAAGAACTAGTCCGCTCCAGTCCAGCAAAAGAATGTCAACTCCATTCTAAGAAGCGTGTCCGTATCCTCGTATCATGAAATTTTATAGCATTCTGGTCATATTTTCTACATGTTTCTTACCCATCTCTCTTTTAAAAAATAAGGTTAAATGATAGAAGACTTCCTCCATTGGGATCGTATTCGAGGAAAATATCTTGCGGGAATTCTCTGTGCTCCAATGCTGATGTAAGTACCTGTTGTATATCACTATATTTTTACATCAACATGTATTTTGTTAATCGGCGTGAATCTAACCTTTATCTGATCTAAAATTAGTTGTAGCAAAATGTTAAAGGCGCCAATGTTGATTTTTGTAAGGAAAACTGCCTGGTAGTTTTGCATACTGAGCTGCATGAATGTACTCTCTCATATCACGCACATTACTGAATTGTAGTGCTTCTCTGGTTGCCCATTCATTCATTGTGTCAATGTTGCTTTCGTACTACCTTACCTGGCTGATGATAGTTGTGCCATATTGTGTTAATTTGGTGTAGGCTACTTGCCCAAACGTTCGTTGTGTCAATGTTGATTTCCTATTATCTGACTTGGCCAATGATAGCAATGCTAGTGTGTTAATTTTGTGCAGGCTGCTGAAGATAAGAAGACAAACTCTGAAAACAGCAAGGCAACCCCATTGTTTCTTTCCAGTAAATCTAGGCCAGGTAATATGGCAATAACTCATGATTAATCTGTTTGGTTCCCGTCCTAATTTATGTTATGATGCAGTGGTCGAGACACTCTCCACTATCAATAATACAAGCCTGCCAAAATCGCTATCTGAATCTGTTCAGTATCCTCTGTCTCGAATGCAACGGAATAAATGTATGTTTGTGAACCAATTAATGGCTGAAGCAATGATGGAAATGGTGGATGAGTCAGAGGTGCAGAGTCGTGTGACACAACAACTGATCAATGTTTTCAGAGACAGTGTAGCAAAGCAGAAAGAACTTGCCCACATGCTTATGGGCGTCATATGTGCTGAGGTTGCAGATTGTGACGTTGTAGATGGTTAGGTTCTGCTCATTTATTTGCACTGGCATCAATCTTTGATTGCCCAGTGGATGTAATTTCATGTAATATATGCTTTGGATGTGCAACGTTATTCCACTGTATGCCGTACCTTTGCGTGATCGGTTTTGGTCCTGCATAATTGCTGCGTCGTAATGGGCTCAAATTATCTAATTTGGCCTAAAGACATGTCTGAACTTTAGTGGGCCCATTAAGTTAATGGGCGTTACTAAACGAAAGTTAATGGTCGGCCCTCTTACCTCCCGGTCGTTAACGAGCCGACATCGAAGCGGGCAACAGGTGGCCCCAATTTATTTCACGGGCCGTTAACAGGCTGTTACTAAGTTTGGGCTACATATGGCCCAACTATACTGTAGGCCTTTAGCAGGCCGAAAGAGACAGCGGGCTTGTACTGGACCATGAAGACCATGGGCCGCTAAGAGGCCGAAAGTCAGGTCGTATTGTAAATGGCCCAACTGTGTTGTGGGCCTTTAGCGAGCCGAAGAGAAACCGGGCTGGTATTGGACCATGAAGGGCCTGGGCGTTAAAGGGCCAAAACTAAGGTCCGACCACAAATGGCCCAACTCATTTATGGTCCGTTAACGGTGAAAGTCACACAGGGCCGAATTGGCCCAACACTTAAATGGGTCGCTAAAAGGCCAAAACTCAGGTCCGACTAAAAATGGCCCAACTGATTTATGGGCCGTCAACAGGCTGAAAGTGACACCGGGCCAGCAAATTGGCCCAACACTTAAATGGGCCGCTAAAAGGCCGAAACTCAGGTCCGACAACAAATGGCCCATCAGATATATGGGCCGTCAACAGGCCAAAAGACATACCGAGCCGGAAACTAGCCCAACATTTAAATGGGTCGCTAAAAGGCCGAAAGATGTACATCCTGAAAATTGACCCATCCATTAAACGGGCCGTTAACAGGCCGAAATCTCATCGGGCCGATATTGAGCCCAGATATATAGCGGGCTGTTAACGGGCTCGAACTGACGATGGGCTGCAATGGTGTCAAATCTTTAACGGGCCGTTGACGGGCCGAATTGGCTCATCTCGTATGGGCCGTGGGCTTAAATGGACCTAACACAAGTAGGCCTTATATGAGCTGGCCTGCTAATTTTTACTGGGCCGACCTTTTCACAGGAATGGGCCTCTGTTGGGCCGTGCCACGTGTCGACGTAGCATAGGCGTCTTCCGTCCAATGAGTGGATGACATCTGTCCCAACGGTGAGCCGACACGTGTTTCCTCCAGCCAATGATGATTTTACACGTGGAAAATCCCCATTGGTCGGGGCTGTTAACGGGTTATCGGATCCAAAACCCGACCCAATAGCTTAACAGCGTTCCGTTACGGTGGATGCCACGTGTCGGTCACCCTTGACGAAAGCACTTCTGTGACGCGCGATTTATCGTCATGGAAGTGGACACTTCCATGATGATAATTTTGGTAATGTCATGGAACACTTCTACGACAGCACAGGTATGACTATCTTGATTCTGTCATAAATTTGTCATGGATGTACATGCATGACAAAAAACGCGACCTACTGTGACAAACACGTATCATCACGGAAGTGTATTTTTTTTGTAGTGCTCCTCTTTGCACAACACACACAAGGGCTTGAAAGTACACTTAGATTGGAAATGGCCCCAACGCCCGCACTTGAAGCAATGCACCTCCGCCCGGGGCGTCCTCCACTTGATGGGCTCGCCCGCCGTACCCTTGGACCAGGACGGGAGGGCGCGCCATCGCCAGCGGCTCAACGCTCGCCCGCGGCTTCTTAGCAAGAGGATCCCCGTGACCACCACCACAGTTAGCATGCTCCATTGGCTTGCGCTCAAGCTCGCGGCGATGCTGGCCCGCCATCTTCTTCCTCTTCTTTTCCTGTCGCTGGATCCACCAAGGGGGAGGAGGACCCCAATCCCCCTCGCGCCATGACTGCTCCGAGGCATAGCCCCGAGGAGCTCTCTCTTCTCTACTACCCTGACAAGCACGTGCAGCTTGCTTGGCCTTGTCTCGCAGCTCTCTTTCTCGACGACGCTCCGCCTCCAGAACCGGCGCCTCCATGGGCCGCTTATCCGCACGCTGATCCCCCATCACCGCCGCCACGTAGAAGATCAGAAGGGGGAGGGGGAGGCGAGATCTGGAGAGAACAAGCGGAGTGAGCAAAGCACCGCATCTCCCAAGCGGCTGCGGGAAACCCTAAACTAAAGTCCCGACAGCCGCGTCTCGGCCATATATAGCCTGAGAAGGGCCGAGACCTATGCGGCGGCCTTGCTGGGCCAGGCCCAACCGCACCAGTAACGCGAGCTGACACCCGACCCGCACCCCCTCCAGAACATCGGCCCCACAAGGCCTAGCCGCCCCCACAGGCCCTGCAGCGACCTCAGGCCGCGGCCCACCAGCCGTGGCCTCGGCCCCCGACACCGCCACATTAGCCCTCGGCTCCAGCATGGGTGTCCCAGCCAATGTGCGCAGCCCCTCTCGCCGCCGCCGTCAGCCGCAGGGCCGGCGGGACCAAGCAAGGCCACTCCTCGACCGGGCAATCCGCCCGGGAAGGGATCATCAGATCCGCCTCCGCCCGCGCGCGGATCGAGCATGCCGCTTTTGCCCGCCGAGTCCCTACTCGCCGGCGACGACGGTCGCCAAACGCGGGACGCCACCGCCCTCGGGCCCCGACTTCCAGGCGCAAAGCGACGCCCCTAATATGCGCACCACGCCTCGGCCCCTTTGCAAAGGCGACGAAATCACTCACCAGCGGACCCGCCGGCGCCGGCTGCAACGACCCAGCCCCTGATTCTGCACTTTACTCTGTTCTTAACCTTACGCACTCCACTTTAGTCCTGAATGCGTGTTAGGTGGTCTGGTTTACCAACTGTGCTAGCGATCAACAGGTCTATAGTTTGATTCTCAGCTAGGACGCCCTGTTTTTTCTCTTTTTAGATTTAGACAACCAAATTTTTGCGCACGCAAAATACGTCAAATAGCTGTTAATCGCCGAGCTTGGTGGCGCAAGCTTGTAACCCGGATGATGAGGGGGCGTTGACGGGAAAGGCTACTGGGCCCGGTCGTGTCGGCCCTTCACCCAATTACTTGCGGGGAGTAGTTTCCAAGATTTTTGGGCCTGGTCGTGTCGGCCCTTTATCCAATTACTTGTGGGGGCAATCACCGTCAACGATATTACATTTTTTATTTTTCTCAAAAAAGAAATATTGCAATTTTTGCTTGACCTTGACCCAGGTCTGAAACGGCACACGAGAATTTTACTGGGAAATGATATGATCTTTTGCAGTTCCATTACACTCCAACATATGCCATCGACACGAATGAAAAATTATAAATCCACGAACTGGTATTATGCCACAAAATCGCATGGCATGCCATCTCACTGGCTCACTGCTAGGGAAGAGGATGCCTCACGCTCCAGGTGCTTCTGCAGCGCCGGGAAGATTGCTTGAGCTGCTAGCTGAGCGCCAACGGCCTCAGAGCCTCGACAACCGTGCTCATTGTTGGCCTGAAATCCGCCTCGTTTTCTATTCAGCACGCCGCGATTGCAGCCATCTGCTTGCCCCCAAGAGCAAATAGTTAATGTTTAGAGGATGGTACCGTGAGCTTAGAAACATAACATGCTTTAGAATTGCAACAAAGGAAATATGGAGATAATATACGACTTCCTCTCTAATTCCGGCGACCACAGGAGCGCTAGCTAGCACCGCTGGATTATATTCCTCCATGTGCGCAGTGGCGAAGCCAGGAAAATTGTATCAACAGGGCCGAATGATGTTAATACTGCTTGGGGAGGGCCAAGCCAATGAAAAACAAGCTTTTGATAGGAAATAATCACAAATTTTAGCACTATTCATCAGCAAATTAGCACTACATCTCTGCTGTTAGGGAGGGCCAGGGCCCCTGCTGGTCCCCCTGTCTCCACCACTGCGTGTGCGGCATGTGCATGCCCAACTTTCATTTGCCCTAAAAAAGGCATATATATTTCGCCCCTTGAGTTCTCTCATGGAGCTAATATTCTATGACCCTCTAGTGTGCCCTGCCTCTTTCAGCATGGGTCTACTGGGACGATTTGTGTTATGTGTTCTTAGTTAGAACGTTATTGAAAGTTTGAAAATAAATTAGGGGTTCAAGAACATACCTTGGTGACAGCCTCGGGAAGGTAATCTCCTCCAAGCCTCAGATCCACACATTGCTTCACCTTGTATTTATCAAGTCTTGGTTTAGCCTACATGTCAATGTCAATTATAGTTTTGCAATTGCATCTTCGGAACAAATTATATCAGCAAATGCAATGCATACGTACCCATGTCACGAGAGATTGTTGGTTACGCGGTAGTGTATGATCAAATGCCTTTCGACCAGTTAAAAGTTCCAGCAGCACAACCCCAAAGCTATAGACATTGCTCATTGTAGAAAGTTGACCGGTCATTGCATACCTGACAGAACAAAAGACAAGATAAGTAGGAGACTAATGATTTTCCAAACCTGTTGGAAGAATCTGACAGAAGTAAAACATTTTGTTGCATACTCAGGTGCGTCATAATCGAAGCTGGTTCCTTGAGGACCATTGGGAAAAATATTGTCTATGTAGTCCGGGGCCTGTCTCGAAACACCAGGGTAACCAATCTTTGCAATGTCGCTGTCAAAGAGAAATATGTTACTGGATCTGATTCGACCATGGATAACGGAAGGTTCTGCCTTTGCATGGAGGAACTCAAGCCCAGCCGCAGCACCCATGGCAATCTTCATACGTTGCGCCCATGATAGAACCGGTCCTGGTTCGGCTCCCCTAACATTCTTTTTACCTGTGATCATAAACCACAAAAATATCAGCATTTTTGCAGGAGAAACTATTTTCTTAATCCAATATTCGTAGCAGTTGATCAATTTGATTACATCTGTTTTGGCTCAAACAAGTCGCTTGATATGGCACAAATATGAACATTAACACAACAAAGTGTCCCTCTCCCTACAGTCTTGCAAGAAGTTGAGCTATATACCAGGGAGCACACAAAAATCTGGAAGTAACAACTCACCATGAAGAATATCGTGCAAGGATCCCTTGGATGCATACTCGTAAGCAAGAACATGGCTGTCTCCTTCAACACAGTTTCCAAGAAGTTGGAGAACGTTCTCATGTCTAAATCTTGAGACCACCGGAACCTGCAATAGAAGGGTGATAGTTAAAGGCAAGCTTTGTTGTACAGATAAAAGAATAGCATAAACTGTAATGGAGAAAAAGAAGGCACAAGCCATGACCTCCAGAATAATTTCTTTAGTAGGCCCAATCTTCTTGATCGCAGATTTACGTCCATCTTTGAGCACTCCGAAAAAAACTTTACTGTGTAAGCTCTCTCCTATTAGAGTATCATTGCTAAAGTTCCTGGTTATTTCCTTTAGTTCATCAATGGAAATGGTCCGTACCACCACTGGTGGAAAATTGAAATGAAAATATAATATGAGAAGGTATTCAACATTTAGTTGTACTATTTAGCACGATGTCTTAACATTAATTCAAGGACAGAGGAACTATGAAATTGCCATGCCAATCGGAAATAACTACAAAAATCTTACATGTAGAATTTCTGCCAATGCGCTGATGGTAATGTTTTCTGATTGTCCTGAGTCTGTCTGCTACTTCAACCATTTCTGGACGCATTTTTGCCTCCATTTTCAAGCATTCAGCTGCTAATCTTGCGACATTTTCAAGAAATTTTATGTTCTTTTTATCATTCGCAATTTCCTCATCAAACATTTGCCTCACCTTTTTCCCTTTTCTCAGGGCTTCGGCAAAACTTCGAGCAAGGCTGATATTCCCATCCAAAGCTTTCTTCCGGGTGATGATTTCCAACAAAACGACTCCGAAACTGTATACATCACTCTTGGAAGTTAGAATCCCACTGTGACAGAACAAAGGGTGCATGTAACCTATACTACCCATGATAGATCTGGTGTGCTGAGTCTCATCAGTAGCAAGCAATCTTGATATCCCAAAATCAGATAACTTTGGCCGGAGATTTTCATCTAGCAGTATATTAGAGGTTTTGATATCACCATGAAGAACCGGACTATACATTGAATGCATGCATGATAATACTTCAGTTGACTCAATGGCGATGTCCAAACGTTTGTCCAAAGGGAAGGGGACAAAACCATTAGCATTGCTGGTGCAGTGAAGCATGTCGTAGAGGTTGCCATTGCATACGAGCTCCATAACAATCGTAAGAGCATTTTCCTCCGTGCAGCAACCAAACAGTCTGACAGCATTCTTGTGATTTATCTGGGAATGCACTATCACCTCTTTGGAAAACTCTACTTTCTTGGTTCCATTTTTGTATATCTTTACTGCGACTGGACAAAGACCATCTAATTTTCCTTTGTAAACCTTACTAAATCCCCCTTCTCCCAGCATGGTGCTATACCCACTGGTGATGTCTTCTATCTCTTTTTGAGTGAAAGATCTTAGATTATAGTTACTCACTCCTCTTTCAAGCACCACATGTCCATTAGTATGAAGGAAATCCCTAACGTTGCTCCCTTGGTAATCCATTTACAAACTGCAAACCAAGATCAAATCCGTAAAACGAGGAGAGGCGTGGCTTGCCTGCGTAGGTCAGGATGTCAACTAATATCAGTGTGCTTATTTGAAATTAATTGTTACTATGTTTTATGAGGGGGAATTTTACCTCTCCAACTAAAGACACATCGCAAGATTTGGTTTAGCTTTGGTTTTACTTACAAACAACAAAACTTGATGCAAAAGAACACAAAATGTTTCTAGCATTACCAGTTGGAATAGCATTCTAATTAATGGGTTATGGCAGAGAAGCAATATTCCCCTGTTGCAAAGATGAGGTCCAAGGCACTGGTCCAAGGAGACAGAAATTGGGAGGCAGGTAACCAAGGATTCAGATCATTATTACCTCACACATGTGTTTATAAGATTGTTGACCCAAAAACAAACAAGCCCCCTCGAAGCAAACTTACAGGACAGGCGGATGCACAGGATACACGAGCACCCCCGGATGCATAAGATATGTTGCCCAGAACCAAGCAACAGATCGAGATGGACAACAAAGACGTATAAGAATGGCAATGAACTGAACATGCATGTCTGGTGGGTAAAAATGAGTCAAGCAAAGGCTTGGTTACCTGTTAATTCCTGCGTGCTTCGTCTGCGGCGCGTCGTCTTCTAGCAGCCTGCGGCGGCTGAGTTAGCTTTGCTTATCGGGCCTGAGATGTTCTTCCTCCCTAAGTGGTCTTCTTATCAACCCACCTCCCATGTTTGCCGTGGGTGGGTTGGTGGCAGTGTGGAAACGACCAGAAAGAAAATCATAGTCAATAAGGGGGCGACTTGTGTTGGCCCAGACCCGATGCCGAGTACTTTCCGGCGACGGCGACACGCGACGAACGACAACAAAGCAACGCTGGCAATCCCAGCGAAGTTATTTTACGCCGAGATATACAGTGCACGGCAGTGCAAAGCTAGCCAAGCTAGCGTATCCTGATCGATTCTTTCCTGGCTCGTGTACTAGTATGCACTAGTAGTTCTGGCCGGGACACCAACACGCACGAACACAAATCGCACACACTTGAATCGATTTGGATGGCCACGGGAGCGTGTCGCTCCCGTTAATCTCTTTGTATTGAATTTCCACGAAGCAAAGTACAGAGGTAGGTTACATATATATACTAGTAATAGTAGACATATATATATACTCTATTGCATCAACTGCGGATAGTTTGCTCTTCTTGCTCAGCTCAAGACGAGGTTTCATTGGAGGGTCAATTGGATTGCAATATTTCATGCCACAGTTTTCAAGTATCTCCCTTGCGTATGCCTTCTGGCATAGTGTGACCCCCTCCGCCTTTTGATGTACCTCTATTCCGGGGTAGCAGCTCAAAAGACCAAGATCATCCATCTTGAAAAACTCTTTCATCTGTAGCTTGAACTTTGCAATCACCTCTTCATCTGCTCCAGTTATCAATAGGTAAATCGGCGTAGATGCCAACTAGTAGACGATCCCTCCCTTCACCTCTCTTGTACATTGCATGCTCTAGTGGGGCTTTCTCAAATTCAAGAGAAATCATCGTCCGATCAAGTTTGATGCTCCACTCGCAAGGTCCTTGCCATAGCCCATACAAGATTTTATGTAACTTCAGTACCTTGTGCTCTTCTCCTCTTTGATGAAACCCGGTGGTTGATTCACATACACGTCTCCTTCTATCTCGCCATTCAAAAACATGGAGTTTACATCCATGTGATGTACTTTCCATGACTCCTGAGCATGAGAGCGATAAGTAATCTCACCGACTCCATCCTTGCAATGGGAATGAACACTTCTTCGAAATCCATACCTTTCTCTTGCACATACTCTTTGGCTACAAGCCTCGCTTTGTGTTTCGTGCACCCTTCAACATCTTTCTTGATCTTAAATTCCCACTTGAGATCCATGACTTTTTCATTGTTGGGAAGATCCACAAGCTCCCATGCATTGTTGTCGTGAATCGACCTCAACTCTTCTTCCATAGCCTGACGCCAATACTCCTTCGTATTTGCGCCCTTGAATTCCGCCGGTTCCTCGGCGTTTGCTAGACACCGTCGCC
Source organism: Aegilops bicornis (assembly GCA_021605145.1). Lineage (NCBI taxonomy): Eukaryota > Viridiplantae > Streptophyta > Magnoliopsida > Poales > Poaceae > Aegilops > Aegilops bicornis. Next base: position 8,153,126 of record CM038674.1, on the reverse strand, counting down.
CACTCCCTTTCACTTTTGCCGGGTCAATCGTCCGAAGAGTCTTCTCCGAATATGGGTGTAACACCGGTTGTAGCAGAACGGGTGTAGGTGGCGTTGTCCTCGTCTCTTGTGCCTTTGGAGACGACATTATTTGCATGGCTCCTTGTACCTTCAGTAGTAACTCCTCACCGTTTGCTTCGCACATTGCTTTTGGCAAAGCTAGACTTTCATCGCACATTGCTTTTGGCAAAGCTAGACTTTCATCCCCGGGTACGGACGTTACCTTGCCGTTCCCATCTTCTTGCATTATAGTGGCCAAGCATGGCAAAACTGTAATGCATACATGCGCTGGTAATGGACCTTGCATATCTCCTGGATCACTTGCAACGTCACTAGATATAGATGGCCCTAGCTCACCACGTGAGCCACCAAGCCCTCCTGCTGGACTTGTTTGTAGCCCACCATGCGAGCCTTCTCTTGTGGCTAGGCCACCACACGTAGCTGTCTTGGAGGCTCCTTGTGCAGCACTCGCTGCTGGGTGTGAGGCGCCCTTACTCCGCACCGGCCTACTCAGCGAGACACCATGTCCAGTGCTATTTTTGTGGCCACCTACGGACCTCTGAACAGCACAAAGATTACTTCTCCATGGTCGAGCACACGCAGCTATTGCTGCATCCGCTCCAGCAAAGTTGGCACTTATGCCTGTAACATCGACGTAAATTTCGGAATCATCCCCTGCATCTGTAGCTTCGACACGAGTTTCGAACCATAATATTGATGGCAAACTTTTTCTTCCACAAGCTCGACAATTTCTTTAGTCAACACTTGTGAGTCTGGATCCTCCTCGTCCACGAAGTTCGCTCATCAATATCATGTCACCATCATCTCCTTGTTGGGCCATGGCGCCTTCGCTTCGGTGCTTCCTCGCAGTCAGCCTTAAAGTGGCCGAGGAGTCCACAGTTATAACACCTCACTTTCCTGATGTCAAACTTTCTCCTCGGTGGTGGTGCAGCCTCATTGTCCGAGTAAATCGTCCGAGTCGGCGAAGTTCTTTCTCGCAGAACGCTGCTTTCCCTTTTTCTTGCTGCTGCTCGTGGATCCGCCTTGCTTTTCGAGGGCTATCCATTGCGCCTTTGTGAGCATCACAAGCTCATCGTTCCTCCCGTCCCCAAGACTGTACCGCATCCGCTCATCGTGAGCCTTGTACCGTCCGACAAGATCGTCGATGGAGAGAGTTGCGAGATCGACGCACTGCTCGATTGCCGTGACAATTTGCAGGTACCGGGGAGGGCCGCCGCAAGAACCGCCCGGACAACCGAGGCCTCCGTCAGGTTCTCTCCAAGCGCCGCGAATCCGATTGACGAGAGTAGCCACCCGTGAAGCGAACGCATCCACAGACTCATCATCGCCCATGACCAAAGTCTCGTAGTTCCTTAGGAGAGTTTGGAGATTGGCTTGCTTGACACGGGTGTGTCCCTCGGACATGAGCTTCAGCGTATCCCACACCTCCGTCGCCGTTGCTTTGGTGATTACGTGCTGGAGGACATCCATCGGCATCACCGAGTAAATCGCTGACGCCGCCTGCCGATCCTTCCGGTGCTCGGCTCCCTCTTTCTTGAATGTGTCGCCTCCGGGATCCACCGCGTCCCATAGCTCGTTGGCGCGGAGACCACACTCCATGAGGGCCTTCCAGACCCCGAAGTTCTCGCGATCAAACCGTGGATACGACGAACTCGCCGGAGCAGCAATTACTTTAGCAGCACCGGAGTACTCCGCCAGCTGCTTGGTCTTCTCGTCGTCCGACATGACCTCCCGTTACTAGAAGATCAACCTTGCTCTGATACAAATTGTTGGCCCAGACCCGATGCCGAGTACTTTCCGGCGACAGCGACACGCGACGAACGACAACAAAGCAACGCTGGCAATCCCAGCGAAGTTATTTTACGCCGAGATATACGGTGCACGGCAGTGCAAAGCTAGCCAAGCTAGCGTATCCTGATCGATTCTTTCCTGGCTCGTGTACTAGTATGCACTAGTAGTTCTGGCCGGGACACCAACACGCACGAACACAAATCGCACACACTTGAATCGATTTGGATGGCCACGGGAGCGTGTCGCTCCCGTTAATCTCTTTGTATTGAATTTCCACAAAACAAAGTACAGGGGTAGGTTACATATATATACTAGTAATAGCTAGCCTATACACAAACCTATTCGGTGATGGTTTAGAATCCTACACGGACACCTATACGTAATCGTGCACATAGCCGGACACGAATACATGTTGTCGTGTTTAACTCCAACAACTTGGGTGGGAGGGTGGGGGTCAGTGGGGTGAAGGTTGCACCGACCGCCGATTACCTTATCCTCCCGCCTAACACCAACACTTTCCCCCCTTCCGGCCGTACAACGGCGGCAACCTCTCTGCCGGAGAGCATCCATGGACAAAAGCATCCTACTGATTGGGCAATATAAAGCAGCTTTCCAACTCGTGGTCCCCCAAGAAACATGCATTGGAGGAGAAATCTTCCAACCGATCTACTCCCTCCGTTCGAAATTACTTGTCATAAAAAGGATGTATCTACAACTAAAATACATCTAGATGCATTCATTTTTTTGACGAGTAATTCCGAACCGAGGGAGTAAAAACAAGATATCCGACTCGCCGTTATGTGGTCAAGATGGGTAGCGGTACCCGGCACTGGCGCACTGGGCTTCCACCGGCACGCATAAGGCCGCGCGCTGTATTTGGAACGCCGGCGGTGAGCGCACGCCGACTAGGCAGGTGGCGGCCGTGGGGGTGGTCAGGGAGAAAGTTGCGGGTGGGGTTTGACCGCTGCTGGAGCCTGGAGGCGACGACCTGTCGGGTCAGGGTGGTCAGCCGGTGGGCCATGTGTGCAGCCAGAGGCATTTTAAATTTTGCAGTCCTATTTTTCTTAGTTTAATTTTCACACTACCTGAGACTGATATAAAACAAGGGAAATTTATACTACAACAAAAACGCTCTCCCAGAACGTTCGAGCATTTTTTATCTCCTGATGAAGGAAAAAGCAAATGAAAACTAAATCCGCACGAACAAGAGAGCTGGCGACTTTAACGTGGATCAACAGAAGGACTGCAAAGGTACGGACCGGATAGTTCGAACACTTTCAGCCATGCGATGGGTGTCATTAAATTTGCTTGTACCGGTATAGACGTGTGAACTCTTCAAACATCAAAAATGCTACACCTACGCAGCAAGTTTATGTAAAGGTACGTAACTTTCCTTCCTATCTCTAATCATCCTCCTCCGGGTCTGGGTCTTATTTTGTTCCAATCAAATCAGACCACGTGAGCTAGTACATAAGATTCGTAAGAGTTTTTACGTAGATGTAGCAAAGCTCCCTCAAACATGTTGATTTCTCGCAGGGGATGTTCGATCCCTCGCCAGAATCAGTCGATTTCTCACCGGAGAGGCTCGATACCTCGCCGGAATCACTCGATTTGTTGCTGGATTGATTGAACCTCGTCGGGGATGACGGAACCTCGCTGGGGAGGTCAAATCCTGGCCGGGAAGATGTTGGAAATATTAGCAATTTACCAAATAATTTTATTAACGGAAATACTAGATAACGCATGACTAATATAGCATAGATAAAGTAAGTCATGCAAACTGATAGAGAGAAGGTAAATAGCATCTGCATATATGAACTAGAGCGGAACACATCTAGAATAGATACTGGAGCAAGAAATTGTGGTAGAACCTGTAACATAAAGAGAATGAGAACGTACGGAACGGGAGCAGAAGCACCGGTCTTGGGGTGGGTGTCCTCGCCAGCCATGTCGTCCAGGAGGTTGTCGACGTCGGGGAAGTAGTCGTTGGAGTCTGGGGCGTCCGTGACGAAGAAGTCAGCAGTCGCGCTGAGCGCTCTCCAAAAACAGACCAGAGACTTTTCTTTATAAGAATAAGACCATTGATGCGGAAATGCAATTCGGAACCCGAGTCTAGATGAACCCGGTATCAACACACAAACTGCCAAACAGATCAAAGACTTTTGTTTATAAGAATAAGAACATTGATCCGGAAATGCAATTCCGAACCCGGGTCTAGATGAACCCGATATCTGGACCACACAGATCCCTCGCGATTCGCACCCACCCCCTGTATTCCATTCCAGTTCGTATTCCATGGACAGAATCCCACCAGTGGGACCACGCGTCGCATTTATTGCATGACGGAGGCAGTTAGCCAAGCTGTGGTATAGAAGGGGAATCACTGGTACAGACAGCCATCCGCATCTGGGCCAGTTCAACTTCAAATTTACAGAAACTAGTATAATGCCCGTGCGTTGTCACGGGCTCTTGAAATATTTTGCTGGAATTATGTAAACATAATGCATTTAAAAAAAGATAGCACAGGTATAATCGAGTAATAATTTAAGTCCACTTCACTTACATTGTAAACTGATAATAAAAGGCAATTTGACAATGCATACATATAGTGCGATGATCGAACTAAAAATTTGTTACAAATTAATATCTATTTGATGTGTTTAACAAATTCTTGCACAATAACCATCCACCATGACCGCTCCACCACCACCCTGAGGCTCGACATGAGTCAACTTTAATCGTGTCAAATATACATTGTTCGGATCCTCATGCACATTAAGCAACATTCTTAATTTTTTTCTGCCTATAAACCACTATTCTTCTTCGGCTTCGTTCTCCAGCTCCTCTTTACTTACTATCTCTACATTCCCTATCCAAGCCAACCACAACCATCAATGGCCCATCCGGCTCAAAATCCCCAAACCTTCTACACCCAGACTACGAATTTTGAGGGTTTTTTTGCCAATATTTTCTCCTTTCAAGTATGCAAACAACAATATTAATGTAAAGTAATTAGTGTAAACTGGTTTATGCCCACTCATGGCTAGTACAACCACAAACTCTGCCGTCTCGTCTACATGATGTGCATCCACTCCCACAATTTTCCCCCTTACTCTGGCGAGGCCTCCATTACTTCCGAATATTTTGTTCGGATTATTTGCCATCAAGAATAAATTAGCATATGTGATAAAAGTTCCTATGATCTGACACTACAGAGGTAGAGCAACATGAAAAATAAAAGATCATGCTTCTAATCTTTGGACTTCTGTAGTTTAAAAAAATGGCGATAATCTTACAACATTTTTCAGACTCCCGTCCTAATTAAAAATGATTGATGCATTAAGGAACACCTATGGAATCCAAAAAAAAATCTAACAGCAAGCGACAGTGACATGGATGGCTACCTTATTGCTTTGGAAGTGGATGGCATGAGCCGTCCCCCAGATGCACGAAACAGCCCCAGCCATGCACAGCTAGCCGAGAAACATTGGGTCAAAACAAGGGTGTTGGTACCTTGAGCAACGACGCCATCACATTGACAAATGCCCAACCCAATTGCTCGTCGCCATCCTCGGCCACCACCTGGACACACTCCTCTAGACCCAGGCGTTTCGAACGATATCCTCCCCGCTTCCCCTGGGCGATGGCCGACTACCGTAACTTCTCTAGAGCGAATCCTTCCAAAGCGCTTGCGACAACATCGTCCCTGTGGCGCTGCTCCTTCCTTTTCGTGCCTTTTGCTTCATTGACCATCTTCCTATGAAGTTTTAGTAACAAGGTACATTTCAGTAATCAGTAAAAAAAATGCAGATATTAGTACAAGAAAAATGAGCCAGTTGACAAAGTTTTAGTAGAAATCAGATTTTCATACAACAAGATATTTTAGTATGTACTAAAAAGAATAGTACAAGGGCAATCATCCGAACAATATCATCAGAAGTATGAAACTGAACCTTTAGTCGCAGCAGGTGACTACCCTTGTCATCTCAAGATTCAAGCCTCTCCTCTTATCTTGTTCTCCGAGCATGCACTAAAAACTGCAAAAATACAGAACATGTACATGTGTGAACTGAAATAGTGGAACTCAAACAAACCTTCATCAATAGATCTTTTTTGAACTATATGGTCGATTATGTACATGGTCCTCATAATGAAAACTAAAATATTGGGTTAGCCTTTCCCATGTGTTTTTTTGAAGAAAATCATAAGCATCAGCACCTACTATGTGGAAGACAAATCTCCCAGCTTGTTTATGATTCAAAATTCAACTGCATTCAGGCCAATACGAATAGCATCTCAAGGATCTAGGTAAATACCTGGAACGAAACTCAATGAAGAACCATAACATCAGTCAAAACTAAATATGGAAATTTTGAACTCACTGACTTTATGTCAGTCCAGTAGAACGCCCGTGCGTTGCTACGGGCTACAATGCATATAAATAAATCAAAAAAATAATTAAATTCTAAAGTGGAAGCTCATTTCTCCCTCCTATGTTCGAGTGTGAACATACATCAAACGGACATCTAACAGGCTCCCCAAAATTCAACCGTCTGGACAATAGGGTATCTTAAAATCCATGTATATTCATATGTAAGGAAGAAATATGGTTATCCGAACTATCTGCCATGTTATCTCTAACACATGCGGGCTGAACAAATTAAAAAAACCACACCCACGACGCACCCTTCTCTTTCCCTGCCGAACCCTCACCTCCCCGCTCGTTTCCCGCCATAGCGTGACATTTTTCACTGGAGCCCTCTCCATTGAAACCAGATAACACCCATCTCACCTTCGTCATGTCGCACTCTCTTCTTTACATTGTATTTCCCCACGGACCGCCGAGGAGTCCCCCCCCAACCGCCCTCTGTTCCCCTCCCCATGTGTTTCTGTCGATAGGGGGGAGTTGTGCGCCACCCATGACACCCTCCGAGCCAAGAAGGTAGATCTGATGTCTCCTTAGCCATTTTCAGATTGTAACATACAGTTCCCCTCCCCATGTGTTTGTGTCGAACCAATGTCGGCGGTCAGCCGAGCGCCACCCTGGCGCTGGTTTTGGCAATGCTCCATGTGCCCGGAGATTTCCCGTAATCCACCGATGCAGTGAAGGCAGGAGCCTCCGCCATCATCGCCGGCCGCCTAGGCTTAGCCCGTCAGCATCCTCCGGCGCCGAAGGAGGTAACGGAGAGAGGACACAGTGACCCTGGAGGCCGGGGGAATTGGATCCACCCGAGTCACCGGACGCGGTGGCAACATGGGGCCGACCTACTTTTTTTTGTAGAAGCATATATTGAGGAAAAAAACCCAAACAATGAAAAGGAGAATAACAATGATAATTTTCTGAGAGACCCCACTTCTTGGTGTAATATTTTCATCTAAGAAAAATAAATACACAACAAGAAGATGGAAGCTACCTCAAGTTATGAAAGCCCCCATATTCTTGTTAGTACTGTATATATGTCATTAGGGCCTCTCGTACTGCCCTCAAGATTAAAAAAATAGATCTATACAAGAAAAGCAGATCCTTCAAAATTGCAATATCAACAAATATTACACCTATGCATTACTAAGGTCTAACGAGTATTAAAATATGAGATTTACAGGAAACAAATTGGAAAACTATTGAGATATTTCAAAAGAGAAAACATAAATACAAGGGAATATATTGCTTCAATTCTCACATTTTCAGGCCTGTCACCTCCATCGTAATTATACGTGTCTTTATCCCTCTAGGACTACAAGAGAAAAATGCATATGCACACGTTAGTGGGTACCATGTTAACAAAAGAAAGTTCTTTCGATTAACAATAGCAGTACCATGAATGTTGTTCCACTTCTCTACAGCGCAATGGCTGCCTGGCACTGAAAAGTCTATCTCATTCTTACCTGCTGAATGGTTTCCTTTAGCTGTCGCTATTCTTTACGGGATATACCGTTGCTGGCCTAACTGTCTCTCGTGAAATCACGTTAGAGCATGTGTGACTGGACTATATATTCCCTCCATTCGAAAAAGCTTGGGACAAGCTTTTTTTGGATGGAGGGAGTATGTTGGACTGGAATATATGTGTCTTGGCTGGACTGGATCTATCTGGCCGTTAGATACTTGTGGTGTGAGGAATGAAAGGAACAGTGTATACAGATGAGTAAATATGGTACTATATAAATGCAAAGGTATCACTTACTATTGTCTGTTGGTCTAGTTAGAAAGCAGCGTAGCTCTTTTGCCACCAAATTATCCTGGAACATGCAAATACAGTACAAAAGATGTTGGATTTGCCCGCTAAATAACAAATTCAGTTAGAATTTCATGTCGGCAGCAATCAAGATTTCTTATTGCCATTACGAAAGGACGAAGCAGAGTAGAGATAGCAGCAACTGGCCACCAAATTTGCGGACTACGATTGTTTGAGAGCATGTGGCAAAATCTTGAAGTTATTTTGGAGCTATCAAATACTGCAATCCGTATGATCATATATTACATCACATAAGAATAAGATGCTACTATAAATGATATACTTATTGAATTTAATTTATCAGGTAATCGTTCAGTCACTACAACATTATTTAGTTCTGCAAACATCTTGATTAATAGATTACGGGATACCTTTAGAAGACTTGATGTAACCAACGTGTGACTGATCCATCCTGTCAAGTTTGTTGGGAATTCCAATAGCATGTACTGCAGGTAATCATCCGAAACAAATTCTGGAATATAAAGAGGGACAACAAAGAGTTATAGGTTGAAATGGTATATAGTTTCAAACGATTACCTGATAAACATAGTGTCAGTCTCCAACTCTGCAATAATGACCTCTTATGCAGGAACCTACAAGAAACCGAGGGAAATACATATACGAAATCAAGCTGTACATTTGACAGTACTTGGTAAGAATGGTAAGATACAGATAATTAAAGTACATAACTTGCAAAACAATTTGTTTGCTGCATTACGATTAGAAAACACATCAATCACTGCATTTCTGAGATTGTAAACCTGAACCTCCATAGTTAGTACTCCATGACAAAGAGCAAAAGCAATGCATAGATGCATAACCAAACCACACGGGGATGCCAACATTCACCTGGAAAACCTGCTGGAAGTACAAAATCCCTGACAGCCCGGGGAATCGAAGAGTTCGCCTTTTCATCTTTGACAGTGTTCATCAAAGATTCATCATGATTCTCCCAATGAACATGCAGCTTAGAGTTGCCATCCAACAAATACCTGATAGTCACATCAATCAGACAATGAGAAACTCTCGCAAATACAGACTTGATAACTCTTTGCAAATTCAGTCAGGCATATCAGCCAACAAATGGACGACTGCTATTGGATTTCAGAAGAGAAGATACCAATCTGTTGCGGCCACATTCCCAAGCAGATGTGGCGTCCATGGCTGCTGAGTCATGCGACCTTTGGCAAGTATGGAACCAATTTCAGAAGAGAAGATACCAATCTGTTGTGGCCATGTTCCCAAGCTGATGTGGCGTCCATGGCTACTGTGTCATACAATCTTTGGCAAGTATGCAACCAATTAGAACTGAATGTTTCAGAGATGGTATGAATTAATTAGACTTATAACTAAATTGTTGAGATTAAACATACTTTACTTCGGCCTTCAGTCCTAGCTGCTTAAACACATTAAGAAGGCAATTTATTTGAAAAAAATAAAGGGGGTGATGGAGAGAACATGTAACTCACTCAAGAATTACACAACCAACACGACTCTATTACAGAGCATTATAAAAATTATTAACTTTAAAGTACGACCGTGAGATAAAAAATAAGATAGTGTTTTTTTATTCAATCACCATATTTTGAACTGATACTTTGAAACAAACCTGTTGTGACATTTTGCTAGCAATCAGGTCACTGAAGGTGGGGCGGTGTCGGACGAAAAATAAGCAGTTTGGATTATCCACATACCTCTGTTGGTTTACCATATCACATGATGCAGCCGATGTGCATAAAATCAATAGCCGTGGGGAAGATTTGTGTTTGTTGCTCTTCTCCTTCATCATTCATATTGCTAGCATGGAGAAAAAGCATTGTTGCCCATCTCTTATTTGAGAAGATCGCAAAATCCAAAAAAGGATGAAATGTAGAGACTGCGAGAGCAATAGGAATACAACCGATGGATCCCCTCAGTGGTTGTATGTTGATTGAATATTTGCCGCTGATGATCTGTACTTGAGGCAGGCCTTGAGGCGTTGGCATCCACCACTCCTTTGTCTCGGTGCCCAGCGGCAACGGCAGCAAGGGGGGCGGCTCGGCGGCGCCGCCACCGTTTCCTCACTGGCAAGATCGGCCTCCACTCTCTCGGATCCATGACGTAAAAGGCTTCTGGCGCCGATGCGGGAGGCGAGGGGCAGAGGTGCGGCTGCAGGTGGAGGGAGACATGCGGCGACCGGGATCGGGGGAGGAGGGAGACATCAGCGGCCGGGATCGCGGGAGGAGGGAGACATGCGGCGGCCGGGACGCCATGCCGGCCGCCGTCACCATTGCCATGACTCGTCCCACTATGATGCAACGGATCGCGGGGCGGCGCCGGGAGTGAGGGAGAAGGTGGGGGCAGGTGACGCCGGGATCGGGGGAGGAGATGGGGGGCGGGCGGCGCCGGGAGCCGGGGAAGAGATCGGGGGCTGGAGGCCTCGCTTGAGGGAGGTCGCATCGCGAGGGGTGGATCGAGAGAGGAGCGGAGGCGCACGGTTTTTTTTCTCGTTTTGCAGCGGGTGCTGCGATGTGAGGTGAAACGAAAAAAACCAACGAAAAAAGACCGGACGAAAATAAACCGTGGAAGGTGGGACGAAAATTGACCAGCGGAAACTACCAACTGCTCCATTAGGAGTAGAAATTTTGCAAAAAAAAAATAAACTATTCCATTGAAGTGTAAGAACCTGGCTGTCCACTCTCCCACCAGACACCCAACCGCAATTAACCAGCACCACTCGTCCACGCCTGCCCCACTCGCAGTTGCCTTCCACCATACGATTCCAAAAATATCGCATGGTCAATGGAGCTCCAAGCACAGTGCCAATGGCGTCTTCCTCGTCTGCCAGCCGGCGGAACCCTCGTTGGACAAGATTGTAAATGGAGCAAATAAGAAAAATAATCACAAGCGGGAAAAGCACGACCAGAGTACCAAATTACTAATAAATAGGATTATGTGGTATGTGGCCACACTCCACTGCTACTACAAGCTACTTCCTCATGAGTAAATGATTTGTCAAACAGACTGCTAGAACTTCACTTGGATGACAACATATCCTAATCGAAACAATAGAGAAAAGAAAGTAAAGAAATAACATCTTTAACTAGCTAGGCACGCGGCTGTGGTCGGCGGCGCGCTGCCCGGGCAGGCTGTCCCTGGATCCCTCCCTGGCGGCGGCGGCGGTGGATCTTCCTCCTCCTTCGTCGGACGAGCAGCCATCGGTGGCCTCGCATTGGGTTGTGCCAATAGCAGGGCCTAGGCGAAGCAGGTGCTTCGGGGGGGGGGGGGGGAGTGGTTGGAGGGATGGGGCTTCGACGTGGTCGAGCCGCCGTCACCGGCACCGTGGGTACCGGGAGTGGCCGAGTGGCGCACCTCCCCTTCCCCTTTCCCCGGCCCGAGGCTTCGTGGCTGTTGTCCCATGTGATGTCCGAGGCGGGACGGTTTGCAGGTTGGGGCGATGGTGGGGGTTGGCTCCGTCCAAAGCCGTCTCCTTTGAGGGTGCCGTGACGGTCTGGATGCTGGGCGGCGGCCCTGCCGGTGGGAGATGCGTGGATCTTGGGCAGATTGCGCAGCTCGGGTGCGGACGAGCAGACATCACTAGTAGAAAAGGGGGCAATGGCCCAGGCCAGTTCAGCCCATTAGTCCCGGTTCAATCGAGCGGGACCAATGGAAACTATTTGCCCGGTTCGTGAGCCCAGGGCGGCGGGGCCACGTGGGCCATTGGTCCGGTTCGTCCGGACCTTTTGGTCGGTTGGTGGGACGAACGGGACCAATGGCCCTAACTCTGGCCCACCACTATTGGTTCGGTTGGTGGCATGAACCGGGACCAAAACTTCCCTTTAGTCCCGGTTCATGCCACCAACCGGGACCAATGGTGCTGCCTATATACCCCCTCGCTGCATGACAGAGCACTCAGTGCTCTGTTTTTCTCTTACCCGGCGAGGGGGCTTTGTGGTGCTCTAGCTCACCTCTTATGCACATGAGGTGTTCGATGAAATGCCCGAGCCACACTACTTAAGCTTTCTCCTCTCCAAGCTCGACCTCCAACCTCCATTTTCCTCAATATTTGTCTAGGTTTAGCGGTCTGTCACGCCCCGTCCCCGTCTTCACCGCCGCCGATCACCGCGCCCGATCTCATCGCCGGCACCAACGTGGTGAGCCTCTTGTTCTTATCTTCTTTACGAAAGGAAAAATATTCTTACTTGTATGTTTAGATAGATACTTGTATTATTTTCTTACTTTTATTATTGCATCTTATATAGTGCGATGGTTTTGGTACCCGCCCCCGTCGGCCCTCGTCCTGTCTATGATTCGGATGTGGTATATATTATCTTTTCATAACTATTGGTTCATTTATTGTTTATGAAAATTATGCCGACCAACGTGACATAGATTTTATTTATCTAGGAGGTTGTTGAACCGGAAATTCCAACCAACCCTATTGTCAAGAGGTTAAATTTAGTTGAATAAGAAAACAATTTCTTGAAGGAAAAAATAAAAAAACTTGAGGAGGAGAAGATGATATTGGAGTTGCATGTTGCGGATGTAAATCGATGATCACAAGATCAAGATGGATGCAATGCGCTTGAAGATGAGAAAGATTAGAAAATATGCCATTCATACCAAGGCTTGGTATCATTATGCCGTTGGATCAGTTGTTACCTTGGTTGCGATTATGATCGCATTTGTTTCGCATTGAAATGTTTTACATAGTTTCAATGTATGGTTTAATTAATTTAGATGCTCTGCAGAGCTTTATGTTGTTAGATGAGAACTATGTATGTACTTTGGTTTTTATGTGATGATGAACTTCTATTAATTTGGTCACTTAATTATCTATTCATGATGTTCTGTAATGATTTTTGACACACTTAATTATATATAATGCACGCAGATGAACCGGCAATGGATGTACGGTGAAGACACACCTCCGAGTACATTAAGGGCGTGCATGATTTTCTCGAAGTGGCTGAGGCAAACAAGCAGAATGGTTTTATGTGTTGTCCATGCCCTATATGTAGAATCTGAAGTCTTACTCTAACCGGAAAATCGTTCACACCCACCTGCTTTACAAGGGTTTCATGCCACACTATAATGTTTGGACGAGGCACGGAGAAATAGGGGTTATGATGGAATACGGCGAGGAAGAAGAGTACGATGACAACTATGTGCCCCCTGAATACGGTGATGCTACTGAACATCAAGATGCACCAGACGATGCACGATGGTGCTGCAACGGTAAGCTGCTGAAGATCAAGAGGAACCAGACGATGTGCCCGATGATGATGATCTCCGCGGGTCATTGTCGATGCAAGAACACAATGCGAAAGTCAAAAGGAGAAGCTGAAGTTCGATCGCATGTTAGAGGATCACGAAAAAGGGTTGTACCCCAATTGCGAAGATGGCAACACAAAGCTCGGTACCGTACTCGAATTGCTGCAGTGGAAGGCAGAGAATGCCGTGCCTGATAAAGGATTTGAGAAGCTACTGAAAATAATGAAGAAGAAGCTTCCAAAGGATAACGAATTGCCCGACAGTACATACGCAGCAAAGAAGGTCGTATGCCCTCTAGGATTGGAGGTGGAGAAGATACATGCATGCCCGAATGAATGCATCCTCTACCGTGGTGCCTACAAGGATCTGAACGCATGCCCGGTATGCGGTGCATTGCGGTATAAGATCAGACGAGATGACCACAGTGATATTGACGGCGAGCCTCCCAGAAGAGGGTTCCTGCGAAGGTGATGTGGTATGCTCCTATAATACCACGGTTGAAACGTCTGTTCGAGAAGCGGAGAGCGTGCCAAGTTGATGCGATGGCATAGTGAGGACCGTAAGAAAGGCGGGAAGTTGAGAGCACCACGACGGGTCGCAGTGGAGAAAAATCAAGAGAAAGTACTGGGATGAGTTTGTAAAGGACCCAAGGAACGTATGGTATGCTTTAAGCGCGGATGGCATTAATCCTTTCGGGGAGCAGAGCAGCAATCACAGCACCTGGCCCGTGACTCTATGTATGTATAAGCTTCCTCCTTGGATGTGCATGAAGCGGAAGTTCATTATGATGCCAGTTCTCATCCAAGGCCCTAAGCAACCCGGCAACGACATTGATGTGTACCTAAGGCCATTAGTTGAAGAACTTTTACAGCTGTGGAATGGGTTCCGGCGGACTAGCTATTCCGAATGACGCTGAGAATCACGCACCCATGTGGAAGAAGAAATCTATATTTTGGGACCTACCCTACTGGAAATACCTAGAGGTCCGCTCTTCGATCGACATGATGCACGTAAGAACCTTTGCATGAACCTGCTAGGCTTATTGGGCGTGTATGGGAAGACAAAAGATACACCTGAGGCACGGGAGGACCTGCAACGCTTGCACGAAAAAGAGGGCATGCCTCGAAGCGATATGAAGGTCCCGCCAGCTACGCTCTTATGAAAGAAGAGAAATAAATCTTCTTTGAATGCCTGCTTTCATGAAGGTCCCGACTGGCTTCTCGTCGAATATAAAGGGAATAATAAATATGCCGGAGAAAAAGTTCCAAAACCTAAAGTATCATGACTGCCACGTGATTATGGCGCAATCGCTTCCGGTTGCATTGAGGGGGCTTCTACCGAAAAACGTCCGATTAGCCATTGTGAAGCTATGTGCATTCCTCAATGCAATATCTCGAAGGTGATCGATCCAGAAATCGTACCAACGCTAAGGAGTGATGTGGCGCAATGTCTTGTCGATTTCGAGCTGGTGTTCCCACCATCCTTCTTCAATATCATGGCGCACGTCCTAGTTCATCTAGTCGGCGAGATTGTCATTCTGGGGCCCGTATTTCTACACAATATGTAACCCTTTGAGAGGTTCATGGAGTCCTAAAGAAATATGTTCAGAATCATGCTAGGTAAGAAGGAAGCATCTCCATGGGCCATCAAACGAGAGGATGTCATCGGGTTTTGTGTTGACTTCATTCCTGGCCTTAAGAAGATAGGTCTCCCTAAATCGCGGTATGAGGGGAGACTGACCGAAAAAACGCGCTTGGAAGAGACTCAATAATATGCAGGGACGGATATTCTTGGTCTCAAGCACACTACATAGTTCTACTGAACTCTACCTTGGTGACCCATTATGTCGATGAACACAAGAACGATCTGCGCTCCAAACACCCGGAGCGGTCGACGATCGGATTACATGTGAACACATCGGGACTTTCAGCAGTTGGTTGGAAACACGTCTCGAGGTTATAGCACTGTTTGTGATGAGTTGTACTTGTTGTCCAGGGACCATCTTCGACTGTAATGATTTGGAAAGGATCTGAGATAAATGGGAATACATTTTACACGATTGACCAAGATGAAAAGAGCACCAACCAAGACAGTGGTGTCCGCTTTGATGCAGCAACCGACAAGGGAAATGACACATATTATGGTTACATAGTAGACATATGGGAACTTGACTACGGAGTAGATTTTAAGGTCCCTTTGTTTAAGTGCAAGTGGGTCAATCTGTCAGGAGGCGGGGTGCAGGTAGACCCACGATGCGGAATGACAACAAAGTGGATCTGAAAAATCTTAGGTACACTGACGAACCGTTCGTCCTAGCCAATGATGTGGCACAGGTTATCTATGTGAAGGACATGTCTACCAGACCGAGGAAAAGAAAAGATAAGGAAGCGAATACATCATACAATGAGCCAAAGCGCCACATAATTCTTTTCGGGAAAAGGGACATCCACAGGAGTGGAGGGCAAGACAGACATGTCTCAAGAGTATGAAAAGTTTCATGAAGTTCCCCCTTCAAAGTCAAGGCTGACCCAAGCATCCTGATAAACGATGAAGATTATCCATGGTTACGGCGCAATAAGCAAACGACACAAGCGAAGAAAAAGTGAAGACTTTCTCCCGCAACTATTACGATGATACCATGCCAACTTTGTAACAGACGAGTATGATACCATTGTCCGTTTTGTACATACACATGCTATGCCAACTTTTTCAGAGTTCATTTGAAAAATATGAATTTGAAAACCTCGTCAACCGAAGGGCGCTCACACCGGTTTATAAGCCCGTCCCTCTACACGCCTTGTTGAGCTCACAAACTTGTGATTCACACAAATTTCAAAGAATTCAAATTTGAAAACTAATGGCACAAACAGAAAGTTTATAATTTTGCTGACCTAAAAGCAAAAAATTAAAAAATAAAGCAAAAACCAAAAGAAAAAAATAATGCAGAAAAAACAAAAAAACTTGAAAAAATAAAAATAGCAACAATAAGTATTTTGTTGTAAGTAGAAACAAAATAAAATAAATAAAGCAACAAAGAAAACAAAAAAGTGTTTTCAAATTTGAAA
This sequence comes from Aegilops bicornis, assembly GCA_021605145.1. NCBI lineage: Eukaryota > Viridiplantae > Streptophyta > Magnoliopsida > Poales > Poaceae > Aegilops > Aegilops bicornis. Next base: position 8,136,724 of record CM038674.1, on the reverse strand, counting down.
ACTAATGGCACTAACAGAAAGTTTATAATTTTTCTAAAACTAAAAGCAAAAAGAATTAAAAAATAAAGCAAAACACAACAAAAAATAAATAATGCAGAAAACAGAACAAAAAACTGAAAAATAACAATAATAGCAACAATAAGTATTTTGTTGTAAGTACCAACAAAATAAAATATATAAAGCAACAAAGAAAACAAAAAAGTGTTTTCAAATTTGAAAACTAATGGCACTAACAGAAAGTTTATAATTTTTCTAAAACTAAAAGCAAAAAGAATTAAAAAATAAAGCAAAAAACAACAAAAAATAAATAATGCAGAAAGCAAAACAAAAAAACTGGAAAATAAAAATAAAAATAGCAACAATAAGTATTTTGTTGTAAGTAGAAACAAAATAAAATAAATAAAGCAACAAAGAAACAAAAAAAGTGCCACCTACTGGGCCCCCACGGCCTGAATACGACTAGAAACCCTACCATGGGCCAGGATTCAGGCCCGTGGGAGGCCCAGTAGGCCCACAGGCACAGGTTGCAGGTTTAGGCCCGAAATCCTGCTTTAGAAAGGAGTTCGAGAGGGAAGGCGCACCGCACCTTATAAACAGGTGCGCCTCCCTCTCAACTAGCGAGGTGGGACTAAATATTTGGGTTCGGGGCAGCACAGGCCTTTGGTCCCGGTTGGTGGCACCAACCGGGGCTAAACGGTTCATTAGTCCCGGTTGGTTCTACGACCCGGGACTAATGCCCCCCTTTAGTCCTGGTTGGTGCCATCAATCGGGACCAAAGGCCGCCGCTTCCCGCCCTTTGGGCTGCTGAAAAGAGGCCTTTGGTCCCGGTTGGTGGCACCAACCGGGACTAGAGGGGGGCATTGGTCCCGGTTGATGCCACGAACCGGGACCAATGCTTTTAGTATATAAGAAAAGACTTGGCGTTTTTCAGATTCATCTCTGCAGTTGCCCCGCGCCGACGCCCGCCCGAACTGCCCGGTCACAGCCCACCGACGCCCGTCGCGCCCGCGCCCAGCGCCATCACCACCAGCGCCGCCCAGCCGCGCCGTCGCCGCGCCACCCTCTTATCACGGTCACCTCCCGCGCCGCCTCGATGCCGTCGCCGCCCAGCGTCGCGCCCGCCGCCGTCGCCGCCCTTGACGCCGTCGCCGCCACTCGCCGCACCCTACTTCGCCCAGCGCCCGCCCGCCGCTTCGCCCCTGCCCGCCCAGCGCTGCCCTTGTGAGCACCAGCGCCCTTTGCTATTTTTTTACATGTTTTAGATGTTTTTATATTTTTAGATATATGTATTTCTTATGTATGTTCATATATGTATTTTTAGATATATGTATTTCTTATGTATGTTCATATATGTATTTATGTATTTTTTGTATGTTCATATATGTATTTTTTGTATGAATGTATGTATTTTTCAATTGTAATATGCATGGTGTTTTTAAAATACATTAATTTTAGTACATTAATGTTCTCTGATTTAGTACATAATTTTAGGTTAGTTTCATTTTTAGAAAAGTTTTATATATTTAGGAAGATAGAAGAGAAGGAAGAAGGAAGAAGAAGAAAAAGTTTTATATATGCAAAAGTTACATTTTTAGAAAAGTTTTATATATCAAGCTAGAAAGAAGGAAGAAGAAGAAAAAGAAGGAGAGGAAATAGGAAAATAAGAAGAGGAAGAAAGGAGAAGAAGAGGAGAGGAAGAAGAGGAGAAATAAATAAGAAGAGGAAAAAAGAAGAAAAAGAAGAGGAGAAGAAGAAAGGAATAGAGGAGAAGAAGAAAAAATAGGAAAATATTCTATTTTTTCTTCTTCCTCATTCTCTCTTCTTCTCCTCTTTTTTTCTTCTTTTTTTCTTCGATCTTCTCCTCACATCGCCGATATACCCTCCCGATAACTTCAACACGAGGGAGGGGTCCATATACCCCTCGATAACTTCAATACGTGGGGGGGAGGTCGATATACCCCCTCCCCGATAACATTAATTTCCTGTGTATGTATGTCGTCGTTGTCGATATTACCCCCTTGAAGCGTTGTCATATTATCCCGGGTCGAGGGTTCTAGGGTCGAGGGATCGAGGGTTCCAGGGTCGTCTAGGGGTCGAGGGTACCAGGGTCGTCGAGGGTTCAAGGGGTCGAGGATCGCCGAGGGGTCGAGAGGGTTCCTAGTGTCAAAGTATTGAAGAAATCCATGGCTTCATCATTGGCGGAAGTAACCATGGCATGATGATGCGAAGTCCTCCAAAGTTATTCTCGAATGGAGTCCCGGATAGGATAATTTGCCTTTTATGCAATTTCAGCAAAGGCCTTCCAAATAACGATACTCGGAAGGTTCTTGCTGAACTTTGTACCAAAAGCGATTTATCCTATCTAGAACTCCGTTCAAAATAACTTTGGAGAGCTTCTGCACCATCATGCACCTGTTACTTTCGCCTAATGATGAAGACATGGTTTCGCTGAATCCTTTGACACTAGGCAACCTCCCGACCTCGGCGATCCTCGACCCTGACCCTCGACCTCAGCAATCCACGACCCTCTGCCCTACCGCGGGCGTCGATGCCCACGTCACTTATGGGACATAGATGTAGTGTTCAACGCCGACCCCCTCCCGATAGCTTCAACACGTGGGGGGGGGGGTCGATATTACCCCCTCCTTGAAGCGTTCTCGAGGCCACCCCCTGACACTTGAAGCATTGTCGAGGCCACCCCAAACCCTAGAGAAGCAGCGTCGAGGCCACTAATATGATTCCTTATTGTGGTTCGCTAGCTAGTTCTACGTTTGCCACTAATACATCCATATCTGTCATGTTTGAATAATAATTGCCATGTTGTAAATATTTGTAGAAACTATGGACACCCCGAGACGAAGCACAAGAAGCGTTGTTGAGGGACATAATCGCACAAGGAAGTGATGCCGTCTGCTCGTTGATGTTTCTCAACGACAACGATGGTCTGGAAGGAGAGGGTGAAGAAGCAGCTGGCTATGATTTACATGGCTCCGATGACCCAATGCGGTGCAAGAAGGAGAGGGTGAAGAAGTAGACCGTGAGGGCGGCTCCGGTGATCACCAAACCGAGTCCGCCAGGTATATATATTAGTTAAGCCTGTGCTGACTAGCTAATTGATGCATTCATTGTTTTGGTATGTACACATATTAATTAACTCTCGTCTTTGTTCTTTTTCTAGCCCTCCGGATCGAAAGGCACAACTTCGGTAAAGAGGCGAGGCCCGAAGAAAAGTTGAGCTCGGATGAAAAGTTTGAGATCATACAAATCGCATGACGGCCAACCTATTGAACCCTACCGGACAAAGAAGGCATTTTTGCTCGGTCGCGGGGTTACGGTTAGGGACAAGATCCCGATCAGCATCCACCAATGGTATAAGCCTAAGAACGAAGACCACGAGGTGTCTTATGTCAATGATATGCGTAAAAATGATCTTTGGACTGAGCTGAAGTCAAATTTCACCCTACCACCGGAGGATGATCCGGAGAAGCCAGTTATAGAGCCATTAATCAAGTCTTTTGCTCAAGAAGATGGCAGACCTATTCAGGAATTGGAAGAAAGACCTCAATAGGTATGTCGAAAAAATGAGACACCAGAATTCAAGGGCAAATATGAGAAGATCGAGAGATGATCGCCCGCATTTGTGGCCCACAAGACATCGAGAAAAGAGTAAAAAGATGTCGGCGACAAACAAGAGAAATGCTGCGAAGAAGAAGCTTCACCATCGCACGGGGTCGGTGGCTACCTCGTAGCCCGGCCTAAGTGGGCCAAAAGGCTGAGAATGATCTGCTTGATAAAGGGATCGAACCAGAGACAATGAACTGGCTGCACCGTTGCGGACTTGGTTCTTGAGCGGCGGATCTTTGGACCCTATAATAGGGAAGTGCATTTGGGCCAGACGAACAATTGGACATACCAGTCAAGAGGCTTCCGCAATATATCGAAGCGGCGCACCAAGGGGCGTTCGTTCGAGACGAGGGAGAAGGGCGAGCTCACAATGGCCCTCGGCAATCCGAGCACCACGGGCGGACATGAGGCACGCCGAGCTTCGTTTCGTGGAAGGCTGGATTTCCGGACGCAGGGGTTACAAAACCCGGGAGAGGAGGAAGAAACTGGAGCGAGCCAATCGCAGCGCTGCACGAAAGGGTAATGGGGCTAGAGGAACGAGAAGCGGTCGCAGCAAGCGACTGCCGAAGCTTCCCGGTTACCCCGCCATCTCGGCAGAGAAGCGGTGTGGCTTCCACCGAGCTGCTTCAGCCGGAGCATGCCTTGACGGCTCCTGCCAGCTATCCCGTGGATGCTATCACGGATGCTAAAAATTGCCACCTTATGGCGCAATGGATGAATTTGAAGGTCAAGGTGGCTGTTGGCTCTGTTTATCCTACTAAACCCGACTCAACTTTTCACTGCCGGCCGATTCCAGAAGGATATGCTAAGGTGATGGTCGATGAAATAACGGAGGGATTTGAGGACCTCCGGCTTGACCACCCTACCGGTGAAGGGGAGTATCGGCTGGGTTCAGCTCTGAACACTCCAAGACTAAGGCGGAAGGATCTCATCAACCTTCCGAACTGGACGCCTCCGCCTCCTCCTCCTCCTCCTCCGTGAGTCAGGCACTCCGCCTCCTCCACCGCCTCCTCCTCCGGCGAGTGACGATCAGGGCACTCGGCCTCCTTCTCCGGCGCGTGGCGGCACTCCGCCTCCTTCTCCGCCTGCGCCGGCGCGCCCGAGCAGCCAGCCTCCTCCTTCTCCGCCTCGTCAGCAAGGGCGGAAGAGACCCACCGCCGCTCCGGCTGCTCCGGCGCGTCGTAGTCCTTCTCCTCCGCCTCGTAAGCAAGGAAAGAAGACATCCGCTCCGTCTGCTCTGCCGGCGTCTAGCAGTACAGCCAAAGGCGGGAGGAGATCTGGATTCGGTCCTTCTCTCAAGACTCCGGAGAAGTTACTGCACGAGGAAGCGAGGAGGAAAACGCGAAGATCGCGCAGACCAAGTGGATGACTGGTTCCAAGGGTTGAAAGCAAGAGACATCCACCTCCGGAGGAGAAGGTAGATCCGGTGAAAGCGAAGCGCACTGCTGCCCCGACAAAACCACCCAAGTCTCCGCCGAAAGGCAACTATGAGCGCATTATTGGAAAGGCATTTGCCGAAGCGGAGAGGTCGGGAAGTACTAAAAGTGATCAAAGGATGAAAGAATGACGAGCTGGGAAACAATCTGCCCAGCTCGGCGAAAAAACGAAGCAATCGTGCCCCCCGCTCAAGGTGCCTGCTAGCGACATCGTCGATCCGAGGATGGTGCCCGGTTATGGCAATCCTGCAGATTACCTGCCCGACGATGTACATTATGATTTCTTGGAGGTGCAGATACAAAGATCCGAGTACGGGAAGCTTCTCGTCAAAGATGAAAGTTCTCTATCAACGATGATGCGAAGATTGCATGATTGGTACATGAAAACCTGCAAAGAGTCCGAGGGGAGGAGTACTTTGTATGTGAGAGTTAAAAGGAGCATGACCTCCTTGGAATTGAACTGTTGCCTATTCCATTTGAGGAGTTCTATCAGTTTTTCAATCAATTGGCCATCGATAAACAACGGTCACCTGCTACTGTCTGTAAGTAGTACTACTTCTGTCATTAAGTCTCTCTATATAACTCAGCCTTTTCATTGGATGTATTTATAATTATCCTCACTATATTATGCAGATTGAAGATCGCCGAATTGAAGAAAAGACAAGTGGGTGATATTGGGTTCATTAACACATATCTCATAGATAAAACTAAGGTTGAATTTCGTAAAGAAAATACCGAGGCCAACTTGCTACAATCGTTGGTAATAAATGAACACAAAGATATAATACTCTTTCCTTACAACTTCAAGTGAGTGTTACTGTCTTGTGGCATTTTCGGTTTCCTTATTAGTCCAGGTTATAGTAATGTAATATTGATGAGTTATGCATGTGTGCGCAGCTACCACTATATTTTCCTAGAGATTAAGCTTGAGAAGGGAGTAGTAACTGTCTTAGACTCCAAGCGAAAAAGATCCCAAGGAGTATCTGGACATGACTGAAATGCTCGAGAAGTAAGTTAAATCGATCATTATCCACCATATCAGCAACTTTGTTCATTTCTGATATCAAGTACTTGTTTTCTTTGTATGGCAGGGCTTGGAGAAAATTCACCAAAAAAGCTCCGGGACTACCGAAGAAGCTGCAATTTAGACACCAAAGTAAGTACTATATAGTAGCATATTCCACGCATCTCCTAGTGATTCAAGCGCTAGTTTCATCAATACCATTTAGCATGCTTGCTAATTATCAGTTTGATTGACCTCTATTTCTTGTAAAGTGGTTGTGGCAGGAACAAGGGAATGATTTCTGTGGATACTACATTTGCGAGTCCATCCGCCACACGACCTGTGAGCTGGGCTACTCCGACAAACAATATGAAGTGCGTAAATAAAAATATTCACAATTTTATTTTATTACCATCATTTGTGTTGAGTTTTATTCATTCATATATATATATATATATATATATATATGTATGTATTGACCCCCTTCTTAAAATTAGATGTTTTGGATGCGGGATGAACTCCTAGCACCAGATCGCATGCAGCAATTCAAGAGGAATTGGCGGCATTCTTTCTTGACCATGTGATCGCTGAAGGCGGAGAATACTATGTGGACCATGCGTCCGTATGTTAGGAGATTATATATTTGTAAAAGATAATTATTGTATATATGTAGCCGGTAGTGTCAGATAGATATACGAGAACTTGTTGTTCGACCAATCTCTCGGAGAAGGAGAGGTGGTCGATATCACTTCTCTCTGTATGCATATATGTTCATGACGATCATCTGTTAGCTTAATTACTAGCTAGCTAGCGTGTCAAGCTAGTCCTCTCTATACGTATGTATAGTACGTAGCGTCGACCAAGCACGGACAAAAGAGAGGACACTTTTCTCTATTAATTAGCTAGCTATAGCACAATATATGAAACACCTAAATTAACCCACCCACCCCCCCCCCCAAAACCCCCCAAACCCCCCCCCCTCCTTTTCAAAAAAAAAAACAAAAACTACAGCCATAGAAATGCTGATGCGTGGATGCCTATTGGTCCCGGTTGGTGCCACCAACCGGGACCAAAAACAACTACTGAGCTCAGCGGACAGGCCACGTAGAGGCCCATCTGTCTCGGTTCTGGATTGAACCGGGACTAAAGGGTCAGGGCATTAGTACCGACCCTTTAGTCCCGGTTCATGAACCGGGACTAAAGGCCCTCACCAACCGGGACTATAGGCCCTTTTTCTACTAGTGCATGGCCGCGCGGGCGACATGGATGTGGGTGATTGGCGGAGCAGGGGATGCCGAGGGGTTGGTGCACCGGGGTACATCACTTGCCCAGTCCTCATACTGGCCGATGGTGGCGGTGTCCGCGAACGTCGTTTCCTCCTTGCAGGCTCTGTCGCGGTGCTTCCTTTCCCGTCGGGTTACTCCTGGTGAAAGCCTGATCAGCGTGATTGGACGATGGCAGCTATGGTCGTACCCTTGTTGGAGGCACTGTTTTGGAGTCCTTGCTCCGTCGTCGGTCGTCTCACCTCTCCTCGGTGATTGCTCATGGTGATCTCCGTCGGCCCAGGGCGATGCCTCTTTGCTCATCTAGTGTGCTTTGTAGTTCGACGGAGTGGTGTGTCGGTGCCCGGCACCCTTGTATCTCGCCCCGGGTGTGTGTTCTTGCCTTGGGTGCGTGGTGTGTGTAGTGGTGGTATGTGTTTGTATCGGATCTCGGTTGTATCGGTGTTGGATGTTTTATAATATAAAGCCGGGGAAACCCTTTTTCTTAACTAGCTAGGCACTTGGCAAGCTGGTAGTACTATGTCTGCATCCTCTTTCTTGCTTAATCAAGGTCTGGAAGTCAAAGACAACTAGCTTGATTTTCTCCCATATAGTAGATGCATAAACCCATGATGGCCCGCTTTTGTTGCCGCTTATCATTTCATTCGACGTGCGAAAATGCATGATGAACTTCAGAAGGATCTAGTCGAGGAGTGGTGGGCATGGAATGGGCGAAAAAACGCATGATATTTTATGCTTGTTGTACTGTTATTTGTCGTATTGGTCATGAACTATTTTTTTATTAAAGTTTAATTATTTGTTTGAGTTGTAATAATAATTGAACTATTTTTTGTCGATTCGTTTTGTGTGTGTTTGATCTTCTTTGTTTCACATTCAATGCAAAATATTGTTTTTGCTAGGCGTGCGCACTATTTTGCCGTGCCTGCTGAAGCGGCGCTCTGGCGCGCTAAAAAATTTCAACATCTGGGGAAGCAACTGTTGGGGAACGTTGCAGAAAATTAAAATTTTTCCTACGGTTTCACCAAGATCCATCTATGGGTTCATCTAGCAATTTGTCATGGGAGAGTGATTGCATCTACATACCACTTGTAGATCGCGTGCGGAAGCGTTCAATGGAACGGGGATGGTGGAGTCGTACTCGCCGTGATTCAGATCACCGATGACCTAGTGCTGAACGGACAACACCTCCGCATTCAACACACGTACGGAGCGGATGACGTCTCCTCCTTCTTGATCCAGCAAGGGGGGGAGGAGAGGTTGATGATGATCCAGCAGCACGATGGCATGGTGGTGGATGCAGCAGAACTCCGGCAGGGCTTCGCTAAGCAACTACGGGAGGAGGAGGAGGTGTTGCAGGGAGGAAGGAGGCGCCTAGGCTTATGGGTGCAGCTGCCCCTCCCTCCCCTCCCTCTATATAGGTGCAAGAGAGAGGGGGGAGGCGCAGCCTTGCCCCTTCCTCCAAGGAAGGGTGCGCCCAAGGGGGGGGAGGAGTCCATCCTCCCCAAGGCACCTCGGAGGTGCCTTCCCCCTTTAGGACTCTCCCTTCTCTCTTATCTCTAGGCGCATTGGCCTCTTGGGGCTGGTGCCCTTGGCCCATATAGGCCAAGGCGCACCCCCACAGCCCATGTGCCCCCCCGGGGCAGGTGGACCCCCTGGTGGACCCCCGGACCCCTTTCGGCACTCCCGGTACAATACCGATAACGCGCGAAACTTTTCCGGCGACCAAAATAAGACTTCCTATAGATAAATCTTTACCTCCGGACCATTCAGGAACTCCTCGTGACGTCCGGGATCTCATCCGGGACTCCGAACAACATTCGGTTTGCTGCATACTCATATTCATACAACCCTAGCGTCACCGAACCTTAAGTGTGTAGGCCCTACGGGTTCGGGAGACATGCATACATGACCGAGACGGCTCTGGGGCAATAACCAACAGCGGGATCTGGATACCCATGTTGGCTCCCACATGCTCCTCGATGATTTCATCGGACGAACCACGATGTCGAGGATTCAAACAACCCTGTATACAATTCCCTTTATCAATCGGTATTTTACTTGCCCGAGATTCGATCGTCGGTATCCCAATACCTCGTTCAATCTCGTTACCGGCAAGTCACTTTACTCGTACCATAATGCATGATCCTGTGACCAAACACTTGGTCACCTTGAGCTCATTATGATGATGCACTACCGAGTGGGCCCAGTGATACCTCTCCGTCATACGGCGTGACAAATCGATCTCGATCCGTGTCAACCCAACAGACACTTTCGGAGATACCTGTAATGCACCTTTATAGTCAACGAGTTACGTTGTGACGTTTGGTACACCCAAAGCACTCCTACGGTATCCGGGAGTTACACGATCTCATGGTCTAAGGAAGAGATACTTGACATTGGAAAAGCTCTAGCAAAACGAACTACACGATCTTGTGCTATGCTTAGGATTGGGTCTTGTCCATCACATCATTCTCCTAATGATGTGATCCCGTTATCAATGACATCCTATGTCCATAGTCAGGAAACCATGACTATCTGTTGATCAACAAGCTAGTCAACTAGAGGCTCACTAGGGACATATTGTGGTCTATGTATTCACACATGTATTACGATTTCCGGATAATACAATTATAGCATGAATAAAAGACAATTATCATGATCAAGGAAATATAATAATAATACTTTTATTATTGCCTCTAGGGCATATTTCCAACAGTCTCCCACTTGCACTAGAGTCAATAATCTAGTTACATTGTGATGAATCGAACACCCATAGAGTTCTGGTGTTGATCATGTTTTGCCCGTGAAAGAGGTTTAGTCAACGGATCTGCGACATTCAGATCCGTATGCACTTTGCAAATTTCTATGTCCCCATCTTGAACATTTTCACGAATGGAGTTGAAGCGGCGCTTGATGTGCCTGGTCTTCTTGTGAAACCTGGGCTCCTTGGCAAGTGCAATAGCTCCAGTGTTGTCACAGAAGAGTTTGATCGGCTCCGACGCATTGGGTATGACTCCTAGGTCGGTGATGAACTCTTTCACCCAAATTGCTTCATGCGCTGCCTCCGAGGCTGCCATGTACTCCGCTTCACATGTAGATCCCGCCATGACGCTCTGCTTGCAGCACCAGCCATCGCTCCACCATTCAACATATACACGTATCCGGTTTGTGACTTTGAATCATCCAGATCTGTGTCAAAGCTAAGCGTCGGCGTAACCCTTTACGACGAGCTCTTCGTCACCTCCATAAACGAGAAACATGTCCTTTGTCCTTTTCGTGTACTTCAGGATATTCTTGACCGTTGTCCGGTGTTCCTTGCGGGATTACTTTGGTACCTTCCTACCAAACTTACGGCAAGGTTTACATCAGGTCTGGTACACAGCATGGCATACATAATAGATCCTATGGCTGAGGCATAGGGGATGACACTCATCTCTTCTTTATCTTTTGCCGTGGTCGGGCATTGAGCTGAGCTCAATTTCACACCATGCAAAACAGGCAAGAACCCTTTCTTGGACTGATCCATTTTGAACTTCTTCAAAATCTTATCAAGGTATGTGCTTTGTGAAAGACCTATGAGGCGTCTCGATCTATCCCTATAGATTTTGATACCTAATATGTAAGCAGCTTCTCCAAGGTCCTTCATTGAAAAACTCTTATTCAAGTAGGCCTTAATGCTGTCCAAAAGTTCTATATCATTTCCCATCAAAAGTATGTCATCTACATATAATATGAGAAATGCTACAGAGCTCCCACTCACTTTCTTGTAAACACAGGCTTCTCCATAAGTCTGCATAAACCCAAACGCTTTGATCATCTCATCAAAGCGAATGTTCCAACTCCGAGATGCTTGCACCAGCCCATAAATGGATCGCTGGAGCTTGCACACCTTGTTAGCATTCTTAGGATCGACAAAACCTTCGGCTGCATCATATACAACTCTTCCTTAAGATAACCGTTAAGGAATGCCGTTTTGACGTCCATCTGCCATATCTCATAATCATAGTATGCGGCAATTGCTAACATGATTCGGACGGACTTAAGCTTCGCTACGGAGAGAAAGTCTCATCGTAGTCAATCCCTTGAATTTGTCGATAACCTTAGCGACAAGTCGAGCTTTATAGATGGTAACATTACCATCCGCGTCCGTCTTCTTCATAAAGATCCATTTGTTTTCTATCGCTCACCGATCATCGGGCAAGTCTGTCAAAGTCCATACTTTGTTTTCATACATGGATCCTATCTCGGATTGCATGGCTTCAAGCCATTTCTTGGAATCTGGGCCCGCCATCGCTTCTTCATAGTTTTAAGGTTCACCGTTGTCTAACAACATGATTTCCAGGACAGGGTTGCCGTACCACTCTGGTGCGGAACGTGTCCTAGTGGACCTGCGAAGTTCAGTAGCAACTTGATCCGAAGTACCTTGATCATCATCATTAATTTCCTCTCCAGTCGGTGCAGGCACCACAGGAACATTTTCCTGAGCTGCACCACTTTCCGCTTCAAGAGGTAGTACTTCATCGAGTTCTACTTTCCTCCCACTTACTCCTTTCGAGAGAAACTCTTTTTCCAGAAAGGATCTGTTCTTGGCAACAAAGATCTTGCCTTCGGATCTAAGGTAGAAGGTATACCCAATGGTTTCTTTAGGGTATCCTATGAAGACGCATTTTTCCGACTTGGGTTCGAGCTTTTCAGGTTGAAGTTTCTTGACATAAGCATCGCATCCCCAAACTTTTAGAAAGCGACAGCTTAGGTTTCTTCCCAAACCATAATTCATACGGTGTCGTCTCAGCGGATTTAGGCGGTGCCCTATTTAAAGTGAATGTTGCTGTCTCTAGAGCATATCCCCAAAATGATAGCGGTAAATCAGTAAGAGACATCATAGATCGCACCATATCCAATAGAGTGCGATTACGACGTTCGGACACACCATTACGCTGAGGTGTTCCAGGCGGCGTGAGTTGTGAAACGATTCCACATTTCCTTAAGTGTGTACCAAGTTCGTGACTTAAATATTCTCCTCCACGATCTGATCGTAAGAATTTTATCTTTCGGTCACGTTGATTCTCTACTTCATTCTGAAATTCCTTGAACCTTTCAAAGGTCTCAGACTTGTGTTTCATTAAGTAGACATACCCATATCTACTCAAGTCATCAGTGAGAGTGAGAACATAACGATATCCGCCGCGAGCCTCAACGCTCATTGGACCGCACACATCGGTATGTATGATTTCCAATAAGTTGGTTGCTCGCTCCATTGTTCCGGAGAACGGAGTCTTGGTCATCTTGCCCATGAGGCATGGTTCGCATGTGTCAAATGATTCATAATCGAGAGACTCTAAAAGTCCATCAGCATGGAGCTTCTTCATGCGCTTGACACCAATGTGACCAAGGCGGCGATTGCCACAAGTATGTGGGACTATCGTTATCAACTTTACATCTTTTGGTATTCACACTATGAACATGTGTAACATTACGTTCGAGATTCATTAAGAATAAACCATTGACCATCGGAGCATGACCATAAAACATTTCTCTCACATAAATAGAACAACCATTATTCTCGGATTTAAATGAGTAGCCATCTCATATTAAACGAGATCCTGATAAAATGTTCATGCTCAAACTTGGCACTAAATAACAATAACAATTATTGAGGTTCAAAACTAATCCCATAGGTAAATGTAGAGGTAGCGTGCCGACGGCGATCACATCGACCTTGGAACCATTCCCGACGCGCATCGTCACCTCGTCCTTCGCCAGTCTCCGTTTATTCCGCAGCTCCTGCTGTGAGTTACATATATGAGCAACGGCACCGGTATCAAATACCCAGGAGTTACTACGAGTACTGGTAAGGTACACATCAATTACATGTATATCAAATATACCTTTAGTGTTGCCGGCCTTCTTGTCTGCTAAGTATTTGGGGTAGTTCCGCTTCCAGTGACCCTTCCCTTTGCAATAAAAGCACTCAGTCTCAGGCTTGGTTCCATTCTTTGACTTCTTCCTGGCAACTGGCTTACCAGGCACGGCAACATCCTTGCCGTCCTTCTTGAAGTTCTTCTTACCCTTCCCCTTCTTGAACTTAGTGGTTTTATTGACCATCAACACTTGATGCTCCTTTTTGATTTCTACCTCTGCTGAATTCAGCATTGAAAATACTTCAGGAATAGTTTTCACCATCCCCTGCATATTGTAGTTCATCACAAAGCTCTTGTAGCTCGGTGGGAGCGACTGAAGGATTCTGTCAATGACCGCCTCGTCCGGGAGGTTGATGTCCAGCTGGGACAGGCGGTTGTGCAACCCAGACATTTTGAGTATGTGCTCACTGACAGAACTATTTTCCTCCATCTTACAACTGTAGAACTTGTCGGAGACTTCATATCTCTCGACCCGGGCATGAGCTTGGAAAACTAGTTTCAGCTCCTCGAACATCTCATATGCTCTGTGTCGCTCAAAACGCTTTTGGAGCCCCGGTTCTAAGCTGTAAAGCATGCCGCACTGAACGAGGGAGTAATCATCAGCACGAGACTGCCAAGCGTTCATAACGTCTTGGTTCTCTGGGATGGGTGCATCACCTAGCGGTGCTTCTAGGACATATTGTTTCTTGGCAGCTATGAGGATGATCCTCAGGTTCCGGACCCAGTCCGAATAGTTGCTGCCATCATCTTTCAGCTTGGTTTTCTCTAGGAACGCGTTGAAGTTCATGGTGACATGAGCGTTGGCCATTTGATCTACAAGACATTTTGCAAAGATTTTAGACTATTGTTCATGATAATAAAGTTCATCTAATCAAATTATTTAATGAACTCCCACTCAGATTTGACATCCCTCTAGTCATCTAATTGTTACATGATCCGAGTCGACTAGGCCGTGTCCGATCATCACGTAAGACGGTACTAGTCATCGTCGGTGAACATCTCCATGTTGATCGTATCTTCCATACCACTCATGTTCGACCTTTCGGTCTCTTGTGTTCCGAGGCCATGTCTATACATGCTAGGCTCGTCAAGTTAACCTAAGTGTTTTGCATGTGTAAAACTGTCTTACACCCGTTGTATGTGAACGTAAGGATCTATCACACCCGATCATCACGTGGTGCTTCGAAACGACGAACTTTAGCAACGGTGCACAGTTCAGGAGAACACTTTCTTGAAATTGTTATGAGGGATCATCTTATTTACTACTGTCGTTCTAAGTAAACAAGATACACAAACATAATAAACATCACATGCAATTATATAGTAGTGACATGTATGGCCAATATCATATAGCTCCTTTGATCTCCATCTTGGGGCTCCATGATCATCCTGTCACCGGCATGACACCATGATCTCCATCATCATGATCTCCATCATCGTGTCTTCATGAAGTTGTCACGCCAACGACTACTTCTACTTCTATGGCTAACGGGTTTAGCAATAAAGTAAAGTAATTTACATGGCGTTCTTCAATGACACGCAGGTCATACAAAAATAAAGACAACTCCTATGGCTCCTGCCGGTTGTCATACTCATCGACATGCAAGTCGTGATTCCTATTACAAGAACATGATCTCATACATCACATATATCATTCATCATTCATCAGAACTTTGGCCATATCATATCACAAAACACTTGCTGCAAAAACAAGTTAGACGTCCTCTAATTGTTGTTGCAAATTTTACGTGGCTGCAATAGGGTTCTAGCAAGAACGTTTTCTTACCTACGTGAAAACCACAACGTGATTTGTCAACTTCTATTTACCCTTCATAAGGACCCTTTTCATCGAATCTGCTCCAACTAAAGTGGGAGAGACAGACACCCGCTAGCCACCTTATGCAACTAGTGCATGTCAGTCGGTGGAACCAGTCTCACGTAAGCGTACGTGTAAGGTCGGTCCGGGCCGCTTCATCCCACAATACCGCTGAAGCAAGATAAGACTAGTAGCGGCAAGAAAGTTGACAACATCTACGCCCACAACAAATTGTGTTCTACTCGTGCAATAGAGAACTACGCATAGACCTAGCTCATGATGCCACTGTTGGGGAACGTTGCAGAAAATTAAATTTTTTCCTACGGTTTCACCAAGATCCATCTATGAGTTCATCTAGCAACGAGTCATGGGAGAGTGATTGCATCTACATACCACTTGTAGATCATGTGCGGAAGCGTTCAATGGAACGGGATGATGGAGTCGTACTCGCCGTGATTCAGATCACCGATGACCTAGTGCTGAACGGACAGCACCTCCGCGTTCAACACACGTACAGAGCGGATGACGTCTCCTCCTTCTTGATCCAGCAAGGGGGAAGGAGAGGTTGATGATGATCCAGCAGCACGACGGCGTGGTGGTGGATGCAGCAGAACTCCGGCAGGGCTTCGCTAAGCAACTACGGGAGGAGGAGGAGGTGTTGCGGGGAGGAGGGAGGCGCCTAGGCTTATGGGTGCGGCTGCCCCTCCCGCCCCTCCCGGTTTATAGGTGCAAGAGGGGGGGAGGCGTAGCCTTGCCCCTTCCTCCAAGGAAGGGTGCGGCCAAGGGGGGAGGAGTCCATCCTCCCCAAGGCACCTCGGAGGTGCCTTCCCCCTTTAGGACTCTCCCTTCTCTCTTATCTCTAGGCGCATGGGCCTCTTGGGGCTGGTGCCCTTGGCCCATATAGGCCAAGGCGCACCCCCAACAGCCCATGTGGCCCCCCCCGGGGCTGGTGGACCCCTTGGTGGACCCCCGGACCCCTTTCGGCACTCCCGGTACAATACCGATAACGCGCGAAACATTTCCGGCGACCAAAATAAGACTTCCCATATATAAATCTTTACCTCCGGACCATTCCGGAACTCCTCGTGACGTCCGGGGTCTCATCCGGGACTCCGAACAACATTCGGTTTGCTGCATACTCATATTCATACAACCCTAGCGTCACCGAACCTTAAGTGTGTAGACCCTACGGGTTCGAGACATGCGAACATGACCGAGACGGCTCGGGCAATAACCAACAGAGGGATCTGGATACCCATGTTGGCTCCCACATGCTCCTCGATGATTTCATCGGATGAACCACGATGTCGAGGATTCAAACAGACCCGTATACAATTCCCTTTGTCAATCGGTATTTTACTTGCCCGAGATTCGATCGTCGGTATCCCAATACCTCGTTCAATCTCGTTACCGGCAAGTCACTTTACTCGTACAGTAATGCATGATCCCGTGACCAAACACTTGGTCACCTTGAGCTCATTATGATGATGCACTACCGAGTGGGCCCAGTGATACCTCTCCGTCATACGGAGTGACAAATCCCAGTCTCAATTCGTGTCAACCCAACAGACACTTTCGGAGATACCTGTAATGCACCTTTATAGTCACCCGATTACGTTGTGGACGTTTGGTACACCCAAAGCACTCCTACGGTATCCGGGAGTTACACGATCTCATGGTCTAAGGAAGAGATACTTGACATTGGAAAAGCTCTAGCAAAACGAACTACACGATCTTGTGCTATGCTTAGGATTGGGTCTTGTCCATCACATCATTCTCCTAATGATGTGATCCCGTAATCAATGACATCCAATGTCCATAGTAAGGAAACCATGACTATCTGTTGATCAACGAGTTAGTCAACTAGAGGCTCACTAGGAACATATTGTGGTCTATGTATTCACACGTGTATTACGATTTTCGGATAATACAATTATAGCATGAATAAAAGACAATTATCATGAACAAGGAAATACAATAATAATACTTTTATTATTGCCTCTAGGGCAAATTTCTAACAGTAACTGTGTGGTCCAGTGAGCAAAAGCGCTATTTCGGCACTGTAAATCTCTTTTGCATGCCACGCCGTAACGCGTCTTTTGGAGATGCTCTTAGCTCGAGTGGTTAGGCCATGTGCGTTGGATCGAAATTGCCGAATATTGAATCCTCCCGGTAGTACCTTTTTTTGAAGTTGTTTCGCGCCACAGATTTGCTTCGTGTCAGTAACACCTTCTTCTTTCTTTGTTTCTTTCTTCTTTTTTATTTTCTCTTGTTCATTTTTCTTTTTTATTTGGAGCAATATTGTTTGGTTATTTTTACTTTTTTGTAAATTGAATGAAGATTTTCCAAAATTGAAATGACCATTTCCCAAAAAAAAAATTGAGTGAACATTTTCCAAAATCGGTTAACTTTTTTTAAACATTGGTGAACATTTTTAATACTGATGAACCTTTTTTGTGAATCGAAAAACTTTTTTGTCAAAATCTATGAGCTTTTTTCAAAACCGATGAACATTTTTTTTCAATCGACGAACGTTTTCCAAAATTTATGAAGTTTTTTTCAGAATAGATGAACTATTTTGGAAAATCGATGAACTTTTCTCAAAATCATGAACCCTTTTTGTAAAATCAATGAACTTTTTATGAATTTTCTGAAAAAATCCAATTTGATGACTTTTTTTTTCAAAATTGATGATACTTCTTTGTAAATTCCTCAAAGTTTTTCAAAATAGATGAATTTTTATTCAAACTCGATGAAACTTTTTACAAAATCAATGATTTTTTTTTTAAATTCGATGGATTTTTTTTTTTGCAAAATCAATTATTTTTTTCAAATTCGATGTTTTTTTAATTTGCACACTTTTTCCAAATCCATGAACTCCTTTTCAATTAGCAAACTTTTTCAAAATCTGTGAACATTTGTCAATTTGCATGAAGTTTGTTTTTTAAATGGCTGTTTTTCAACCGGGAGGACTCGGTCTTTGGCTGTTTTTTTTTTGGCATGTAGCATATTTGAGAACATTTGTCAATAAGATCGGATAATATTGTACATGATTCAATATGATCGTTCTTAATTTTATGATTATTGTTACACTTAACGATATCTTAAGATCCTTTTAAGCCCATATTATCCGGCTAGCATCTAATGATCCATGGCTAGTGCGACCAGGGAATGTATCTGGTGTACCGCACTTGTGGTGCTACCGGTGCACCGGATGCCATAGAATATTTTAAAAAATCTGAAAAAATTCTAGTATGTTAACACAACATCAATGTATAATGTCACCAAATTTCGTATAAAAATTTGAAATATATTTTGAGATACAAAAATGAAAAACTTGACATCTGTGTGATAATGGGCCAAATCTAGAGCCCAAGTTATGTTATGTACAATTCAATGTTGAATTTGTCATTTTTGTTTTTCGAGATATGTTTCGAATTTTGACTTGAAATTTTATGACAAACTACATTGATGTTGTGTGAGTCTTCTTTTTTTCAAGAATTTTTTGAAGATCTTAAAAGTACAAACGTGAGTTCGGTGCACCGGTAGCACCATAAGCTTGGGTGCACCGGATATTTTCCCAGTGAGACAAAGCCATCTACCATGTCATATGCTAATCTAGTCGGTTGCGCGTCCACACAGTCCTTTTGACTAGGGACCTTTTAGGATAGTCATTATACAATGCGTAGTCCCATAAAAAAGTCATGTACTTGCTGATACACATCATTGATAATGTCCAAGGACTATCTTTATTCATAAACACATAGGAAATATCATCATATATAATTGTCTCTAGTGTGTATCTCCAACACCCCTACTCTTCTT
Organism: Aegilops bicornis; assembly: GCA_021605145.1. NCBI lineage: Eukaryota > Viridiplantae > Streptophyta > Magnoliopsida > Poales > Poaceae > Aegilops > Aegilops bicornis. The sequence continues at coordinate 8,117,816 of CM038674.1, read as the reverse complement.
CTTTGGGTATCACCCGGCGGACAGCGGTCGTTCGTCTGCTTGTGTACGCCTGATGGGTGTCTGACATCTCGTATTTGGAGTCATCCACTTGTCCTTCTCTGTAGCCACCTCCATTGTGGATGGTGTTCATCATCGCCTCGTTGTTTGCCATAGTCATGCTATGATGAGGCATTCCTACCAACACTACTAGAAATACCACTACTAATGGCGCACCTAATATGGCCATTAATGGCGCATCAGAGGTGCGCCATTGACAGCACGCCATTAGTAATTTTTACTAATGGCGCACCACCTGGTGCGCCATTAGTATACCAGATACTAATGGCGCACCACCTGGTGCGCCATTAGTATATGCAAGGGTGCGCCATTAGTATGCCTCCCAGGGGGCATGTATACCCAGGTGCTTTGGCATACTAATGGCGCACCACCTCCGGATGCGCCATTAGTAACCGCAGCATACTAATGGCGCACTTCCCGGTGATGCGCCATTAGTATGCACTGTCATACTAATGGCGCACTGTCATGTGATGCGCCATTAGTATGAATATTAGGTTTTTTTTATTTTTTTATTTTCTGTTTTTTGCACAGGTTACAAAATGTATAATTTGACAAAATATAGACAGCACACATCAACAATAGATTCATCAAATACAATAGAAGATTAGTCCTTGAATACAATTCATCATATTAGTCTCCGAATACAATTCATCATATTAGTCTCCGAATTGAAAAGACCGAACAAAGATAGAACATTATATTACAAGTCTCGAGACCGCGAGTAGCGAGTTTATCTTCGCATTACAAGTCGATATCGATCATCTAAACTACCATCACATAGAAGAGAGCTGCGGTCATCACGATGAGCATCATCACGATGAAACTCGTCTTCATCCGGTTCCTCCAACGCTCCCGCCCCTCTCCTTTAGCCGGTGCAGTTTTCTGACTGCTCTGATGCTTTCTCTTGTAACAGCACCTTCAGGCCAATTTAGACGTGTCCCTCGCCTAAAATATTTCTGAGCTGATGAACTGCATATTCCAAGGAATACAATGAGATCTGAGTATAAGTTAAATGCAAGAACAAACAGAGAATTGGATGCAGTACTCAATAGCATATTATTAACTTAAGTGTTGCTATTTAAGCTTACATAATGATGTACAGAGATGTATGGAAGTTTGAAACAGATTTATTCTTCAATACTTTTTAAAGTGGAATTAGCAGAAACAACATAAAAAAATAATATGTTTGGGAGAGCATCCCCACATGTTAATATGTTCTGGAGAAACATCCCAGCAGATGCTTGCCAAATTTACCTTCTGAGCAACATCTACAAATCAAAACAGAAGAGATGCAAGCCAAAACTACTTCTGAGTAGCAAACCAGTGAACAACTATAAACCATAGAACTTAGGGAACCACGGCCAAAAAAATGTGACTGCGTGTAAAAATAAAAGAAATATTTCTTTGCAGGTAGGACGTGCGTAGTTCTTCAAAACATTTGATGCAGAAGATTTAGTGCAAAGGAGAAAGATATATATTTCACTCTCAACAATATAACCAAAGGTTATCCCAGCATCAAAAGCTCCCACTTGTTGTGGGGGCCTGGGAAAGGAATTATTAGGTTCTTAGGCAGCATTTCCTTGTTTGACTTTTTAAGGATACTAACTCAAACCCTGGACTTCCAGGATACAAGTGGAGATACTGCCATTCTCTTGTGGATACACGTAAAATTCCTCAAATGAACATCTCAATTCTTACAAATGCCTGCATAATTATTATTTTTAAAAGAGGCAACGCCTGCATAAGGTTCAGTTTTAAAGCATTTGCTCATTGATTCACAGAAAAACAAGGCAACGCGAGCTATCATTTATTCAATTCTAAAACCAAATGGGCCATTTTGGCACCACCAAGGCTCAACTATCATGCGTATAGATGCTGAAATATATATATTACAGGACAGTAACTAATAGGCGGCCTAAACACCAATGTGATGAGTATAGATGCTGCAGCACAAATCAGTAAGTAATATTATTGCGTATATGCAGAGAAGGAAAAATCAAGTAAGCTAGACCACTACATGGTTTCATGACACCAAATTATCACCTGAAAGCTGAAACGATAAATGGACACTTCTACAAACCAAAGATGCATTATTCACTGAAACTAGCAGAGACAAGGTTGCAAACATTCTGTCATGAATTGCAAATGGAATGGATAAATTTGAGACAGAAGGCATGAAGGTGGTCGCATTTTGGGCGGGTCGAGGGAGGCGGGTCGACGGTGGTGTGGACGGGCGGGTCGAGGTGGGGCAGCGGCGCTGGGCGGGTCGAGGCGGCGCTGGGCGGCGGGCAGCGCTGGGCGGCGGGGTCGGGCGGCGTCGCGGCGCCCAGCGGCGGGGTCGGGCGGCGTCGTGCGGCGTCTGGCGGCGGGGTCGGGCGGCGTCTGGGCGGCGTCCGGGCGGCGGGTCGGGCGGGTCGAGGCGGCGGCGCTGGGCGTCCGGCGGCGCCCGGCGGCGAGGAGAGGGCGAGGAGGGAGAGGGCGAGGGCGAGGGCGAGGGCGAGGCAGCGGCGGCGGCGGGGCGGGGCGAGAGGGAGAGAACTGGCGAGGGATCGGGCGGGGGATCGGGCGAGCCACAATACTAATGGCGCACCTCAGCAGTGCGCCATTAGCATGTCCACACTAATGGCGCACCTCACCGTGGTGCGCCATTAGTATTTTTTTTTATTTCCACAAAGCCAAAAGGTTATCTACTACTGTAACCTGTCCATGTCAAGCCCACTCTACTAGCTCGACTGGTCAGCCTCCAGTTCTCACACCAGGAGGTCCTGGGTTCGACTCCCAGGCTCCACAAAATTTTTTTTAGCATTTAAAAAGCTATTTGATACTTATTTATGTTTAAATATGTTCAAACTTGTTTAAATAATAACAGTAATATTTTTTTATAAGACAGTAGCATTTAAAAAGCTGTTTGATACTTATTTTTATAAGACGGTGCGCGGGGTGCGGGGGGTCGGCGGCGGCGGTTTAGTAGGGGAATCGAGGGTGCGGGGGTTTTGGCGTGGCCGGTGGACTGGGGGTGCTCGGCGAGGGACGGATCTGGCGAGGTGGGACAGCGATCGAGATGGAGGGGATCGAGGTGGGCTCCACAAATTTTTTAGCATTTAAAAAGCTGTTTGATACTTATTTGTGTTTAAAAATGTTCAAACTTGTTTAAATAATAACAGTAACATTTTTTATAAGACAGTAGCATTAAAAAGCTGTTTGATACTTATTTTTTATAAGACAGTAGCATTTTTTTATAAGACAGTAGCATTTTTTTTATAAGACAGTAGCATTTAAAAAGCCATTTTAAAAGATGGAGGGGAATCGAGGGTGCGGGGGGTCGGCGGCGGCCGGTGGACTGGGGGGGTGCTCGGCGGCGAGGGGGCCGGATCTGGCGAGGTGGGATAGCGATCGAGATGGAGGGGGATCGAGATCGAGTGTCCATGAAATTTAAAAATATTCATGATAGTTCAAAAAGTACCCATGAAATACACTCGAGAAATGAAGGCTACGATTTAAATACAATCGATCTTAGCTAGCTATCTGTTCACAATCTTCTTGCCCTTCTTTTTCGCAAATGGAGTTCTTCCGTGGAACGGACGTCCTTTAGGTAGGGTGGTCCTGCTTCTTCTTGTGGTGTATGCTGCTACTTCATCATCGTCGTCATGTTCGATCCTCGGTCGCCAGTACTTGTCGAAGTCTTGCTCATTGGCTACTCCATCCATTCCGATGATCTTCCTTTTGCCTCTCCTCACGACAACACGACCGGGCTTTGGCGGGTCGGTAATGAAGAAGCATTGGTCCACTTGGGAAGCCAGTACCCATGGCTCATTTTTCAAGGTGACGCTTATACCATGATCTTGGATTTGGCTTCGGGTATAACCATGGTGGTGAAATACCGGTCTTCTTTTATGACGTTCTGGCCCATCTGACACGGAACATCGGGTCCTTCTCTCCAGCGTAGCTCAGCTCCCAGATCTCCTCGATCCTTCCGTAGTATCTGTCCTTGTCGTTACCGGTGTAGGATTCCATCGTTACACCGGAGTTCTGATAACCATCGCTCTTCATGTCCTTGGCCTCGGTGTAGAATGTGTAGCCGTTGATATCGTACGCCTCATAGGTCATCAGGTTGTGCTCGGTGCCCTCTGACAAGGCGAATATGAGTTGTTCTTCCGCGGAAGAATCCTCATGTAAAGGGTACGACGAAGCTTATGCTTGAACCAACGCGTGAAACATGAGTTGTGCTCTTTGAGTGTATCTCCGTCCGTCCTCTGTTGGCCTCGGTCATTGTCGCCTTTTTAATAAAGGTTTTGTGCTCTACCACCCAAGGATCGACCACGTCTATGTGTTGTAGCGCGACTAGGTTTGCTCTTTCAAAGTCGTGAGTCGACCCTCGAAGTCGACATGCATTTCAAGGGCGACCAAGACGGTGACCCCATCCAGCGAGCCTGCCGAGGTGCTCGCTGACAGGCAGACCAACGGGTTCTCGATGCCTAGATAATTCGTGCAGTAGGAGATGCACTCTTCGATCGAAAAGCCCCGGCTATGCTTCCTTCTGGGCGTGACATGTTGCGAACGTATCCTTTGATGACACCATTCATCCTTTCGAGCGGCATCATGCTGTGCAGGAACGTCGGCCCGAGTTGGATGATATCCTCCACTATATGGACCAGCGGATGCACCATAACGTCGAAGAATGCGGGCGGAAGTACATCTCAAGCTCGCATAGTATCACCACGATCTCTTCCTGTAGCCTTCGAGTTGCCTCACGCCAATCGACTTCCGAGAGATGACGTCGAAGAAGTTGCATAGGCCAAATAGCGTTTCACGGACGTGCGCGTCCATGATCCCACGGATTGCAACTGGAAGTATCTGCGTCATCAGCACGTGACAGTCGTGAGACTTCATCCCGCTAAACTTCTGCTTCACTGGGTCTAGGTATCTGCTTATCTTCCCACAGAATCAGAAGGAAGTTTTACTCCTAGGAGGCAGGTGAAAAACTGCTCGATCTCCTCGACTTAGAGTGAAGCACGCGGGAGGGTAGTCATTTCCGGTCTTCTTGGCCTTTTGCCTTTGGCGACGACTTTACGTGTCCTGCTTCGCCTCATCATCATCATCATCATCATCATCATCATCATCATCATCATATAGCGTGAAGCTCCTGCACGATGCCCATTGATTTCAAGTCTGCCCTTGCTTTCGCGCCATCTTTGGTCCTCTCTGGCATGTTGAGCAGGGTACCAAGCAGACTCTCGCACACGTTCTTCGTGATATGCATGACATCAAGGCTGTGAGGCACACGGTGGATCTTCCAGTACGGCAAGTCCCAAAAAATAGACCTCGTTTTCCATACCTTCAGCAGCGGCTCTGGCGCCTTTCGCTTCTTTCCCGGCTCTGGCGCCTTTTGCTTCTTTCCCGGCAGTGGGCAGTCTTTCCAATTTTCCAACAGCTTGTCTATTTCCTCGCCGCTCCTCATACAGGCGTTTCGAGGTTCGGTTTCACCATCGAACAGATCCTTGCGTTTCCTCCACGGGTCATCGTCGCGAAGCCACCTTCGATGTCCCATGAACACGGTTTTCAAGACCGGGATCTCTATCTAGCTGGCGATACGTTGTGTCATCCATGCACCTTACGCATCCGTAAAATCCGTGGACTACCTGCCCCGCGACATATCCGTAATCGAGATAGTCGTGCACCGTCGTGAGCAAGGCGGCTCTCATAGGGAAATATTCTTTCTCTGCGGCGCCCCACGTATTGGCTGGCGTTTTCCACAGCGTGTCAAGCTCCTCTTTCAGCAGCCCCAGATACAGATTGATGTCGTTCCTGGTTGTTTCGCCCTTCAATTAGCATACTCATGTGAATGTACTTCCTCTTCATGCACAACCAGGGGAAGGTTGTACATCCACACAAACACAGGCCATGTGCTATGTGTGCTTCTCGCTGCCAAACGGATTGACTCCATCGGTGCTCGCGCCAAGACGATGTTCCTTGGATCGTTCCCAAATTCGAGTCTTGAAGTTCAACGCTTGCCACTGGCTCGCATCCTTAGGGTGACTCAGCATCTTGTCTTTTTATCTATCTCCGGATCATTTGCGTCATCTTCCCGCTTTCTTCTCCTCCCTATCCGGCGTGCCAACGCAGGAGCTTTGCTACCTTAGGGTCCGCGAAATAGCGCTGCAGACGAGGAGTGATCGGAAAGTACCACACCACTTTTCGAGGAGCTTTCTTCCTCTTCTTGTATCGAGTGACGCCAAGCACACCGGACATATGGTAGACTCCGCATGCTCGTCCCGATAAATGATGCAATTGTTCATGCACACATGGTATTTCACGTGCGGTAAATCCAGAGGACACACGATTTTCTTCGCCTCCTCCAAACTGGTCGGGCACTTGTTCCCCTTGGGAAGACGTTCGTGCGTAATGACATGTTCTCGTCGAAGCATGCGTCGGTCATTTTGTGTTTTACCTTCATCTCCAGGGCCATGAGCGTTACTTTCAGGCGGGTATCCTCGGGCCTGCATCCTTCATACAATGGAGTAACCGCGTCTAACTCAAGTTGATCCATCTTGGCTTTCTCTCGGCGGCAGCTCTTGCGTTATCCGTCTGCTTGAGAAGCAGCTCTTGAATATGAGGGTCCTGCACCCAGCCCATCGATGGTCCAGCGTCGTCTGCTCCGCCGGCATCATCATCTTCATGATCATGCCCATCGCCTGCTCTAGCATCTTCCTCATCATCATGTCCTGCATATTCTACATGATGACTGTGTACAGCATCACAGTCGTGATCATCTCCTGGGGATTCTTCGTCTTCTCGCCCGCCCGAGCCACGGTGGTTGTCTTGCTGCCCTTCCTCATTTCTTGCCCGGCCCGCATGCATGGACGACTTCGTAGTCATCTTCATCACCTTGCCACCGATAGCCATCCATGAAACCACGCAACAGCAGGTGGTCCCGCACCTGCCCGGAATCCGGGTCCGCAATAAGGCTCTTCAGCTTGCATCTTCGACACGGACATCTTATCTCCGTCTCGTTCTTTTGAAGCATCTCGGCCTTCGTGGACCTCAAAAACCTATTCACGATGCCTTCGGTCATCGTAAGGACCATGGTCGCCTGCGGGTAGAGCAAAAGCGATATTTTAGAACCAAGAAAAAATTTGGCATGACTTTCCTAAAAATAGGACCAAAAGGATGCTTAATGCCAAAATTCTACTAAACGGAAATGAATCAACATTCCGCAAAATATTGGCAACTATCGCATTTCAAATACCGTACACCTCCAAACACAAACACATATGCAAACACCACAAACATATGCAACACCACGAACATACATAGATCTAGCTAGGCCGTAAAAAGTGCATGTGCACATTGTTGTAAGGAGAACAACCTAAATATAGCTTCCCCTTACTTACCTATTAAAACAAGGTAATTTAACCACTTAATTTGAATGAATCTATGGTGGAAATGAGGTGAAAAGAGGAGGCACCCGAGACAAGGAGGAGGTGGAGAGAATGAAGTGGGGAGAAAGTGAGTGTGTGGGTAGGAGAGGTTGTCCCAAATATCTTGTTGCTGCCCACTTACTAATGGCGCACCTCTTGCATGGTGCGCCATTAGTAGTTACTGTTGGGGAACGTAGTAATTTCAAAAAATTTCCTACGCACACGCAAGATCATGGTGATGCATAGCAACGAGAGGGGAGAGTATTGTCTACGTACCCTCGTAGACCAAAGCGGAAGCGATCACAACGTAGAGGAAGTAGTCGACGTTCTCCTCGCGATCCAGCCGATCCCAGTGCCGTTACTCCGGCGCCCGAGTCGATCACAACGTAGAGGAAGTAGTCGTCACGTTCTCCTCGCGATCCAGCCGATCCCAGCGCCAGCATTCCGGCGCCTCCGAGTTCTTGGCACACGTTCAGCTCGATGGCGCTCCTCGGGCTCCGATCCAGCAAAGCTCCGGGAGAGGGAGTTCCACAGCACGACGGCGGCGTGGTGGACGATCTTGATGATCTATCGACGCAGGGCTTCGCCTAAGCACTGCTATGATATGACCGAGGTGGAATATGGTGGAGGGGCACCGCACGGCTAAGGAACCGATCTCGAGGATCAACTTGTGTGTCCTAGGGTGCCCCCTACCCCCATATATATAAGGAGGGAGGGAGGAGGTGGCCGGCCTCAAGGGGGGCGCCATAGAGGGGGAAACCTACTCCAAGTAGTTTGTCCCCCTTTTTCCTTATCTTATTTGGAGGGGGAAGGAAGTAGTACTAGTATTAGGAAGTAGTACTAGTAGTAGGAATAGGAAGAGGGGGAAGGAGAAAGGAAAGGGGGGGCCGGCCCCCCTCCCCAATTCGGATTGGGCTTGGGGGGGCGCACCCCCCTCCCTTGTTCCTTCTCCCTTCCTCCTACATGGTCCCAATAAGGCCCATATACCTCCCGTGGGGTTCCGGTAACCTCCCGGAGCTCCAAACTTCTCCGGAACCTTTCCGGTGTCCAAATATATCCGTCCAATATATTAATCTTTATGTCTCGACCATTTCGAGACTCCTCGTCATGTCCGTGATCATATCCGGGACTCGAACAACCTTCGTACATCAAAATACATGAACTCATAATATAACTGTCATCGAAACCTTAAGCGTGCGGGACCTACGGTTCGAGAATAATGTAGACATGACCGAGACATGTCTCGGTCAATAACCAATAAGCGGACCTGGATGCCCATATTGGTTCCTACATTTTCTACGAAGATCTTTATCGGTCGGACCGCATAACAACATACGTTGTTCCCTTTGTCATCGGTATGTTACTTACCCGAGATTCGATCGTCGGTATCCAATACCTAGTTCAATCTAGCATTCGGGTAAGTCTCTTTCCTCGTTCCGTAATACATCATCTCACAACTAACTCATTAGTTGTAATGCTTGCAAGGCTTATGTGATGTGTATTACCGAGAAGGCCCAGAGATACCTCTCCGACAATCGGAGTGACAAAACCTAATCTCGAAATACGCCAACCCAACAAGTACCTTTGGAGACACCTGTAGTACTCCTTTATAATCACCCAGTTACGTTGTGACGTTTGGTAGTACCCAAAGTGTTCCTCCGGTAAACGGTAGTTGCATAATCTCATAGTTATAGGAACATGTATAAGTCATGAAGAAAGCAATAGCAATATACTAAACGATCAAGTGCTAAGCTAACGGAATGGGTCATGTCAATCACATCATTCTTCTAATGAGGTGATCCCATTAATCAAATGACAACACATGTCTATGGTTAGGAAACATAACCATCTTTGATTAATGAGCTAGTCTAGTAGAGGCTTACTAGTGACTATCTGTTTGTCTATGTATTCACACATGTATTATGTTTCCGGTTAATACAATTCTAGCATGAATAATAAACATTTATCATGATATAAGGAAATAAATAATAACTTTATTATTGCCTCTAGGGCATATTTCCTTCAGTCTCCCACTTGCACTAGAGTCAATAATCTAGATTACACAAGAATGATTCTAACACCCATGGAGTCTTGGTGCTGATCATGTTTTGCTCGTGGAAGAGGCTTAGTCAATGGGTCTGCAACATTCAGATCCGTATGTATTTTGCAAATCTCTATGTCTCCCACTTGGACTTGGTCCCGAATGGAATTGAAGCGTCTCTTGATATGCTTGGTCCTCTTGTGAAATCTGGATTCTTTTGCCAAGGCAATTGCACCAGATTGTCACAGAAGATCTTCATTGGTCCCGATGCACTAGGTATGACACCTAGATCGGAAATGAACTCTTTCATCCAGACTCCTTCATTTGCTGCTTCCGAAGCAGCTATGTACTCCGCTTCACATGTAGATCCCGCCACGACGCTTTGTTTAGAACTGCACCAACTGACAGCTCCACCGTTTAACAAAAACACGAATCCGGTTTGCGATTTAGAATCGACCGGATCAGTGTCAAAGCTTGCATCGACGTAACCATTTACGACTAGCTCTTTGTCACCTCCATATACGAGAAACATATCCTTAGTCCTTTTCAGGTATTTCAGGATGTTCTTGACCGCTGTCCAATGATCCACTCCTGGATTACTTTGGTACCTTCCTGCCAAGCTTACAGCTAAGCATACGTCAGGTCTGGTACACAACATTGTATACATGATAGAGCCTATGGCTGAAGCATAGGGAACATCTTTCATTTTCTCTCTATCTTCTGCTGTGGTCGGGCATTGAGTCTGACTCAATCTTACACCTTGTAACACAGGTAAAAAACCTTTCTTTGCCTGATCCATTTTGAACTTCTTCAAAACTTTATCAAGGTATGTGCTTTGTGAAAGTCCAATTAAGCGTCTTGATCTATCTCTATAGATCTTGATGCCCAAAATGTAAGCAGCTTAACCGAGGTCTTTCATTGAAAAACTTTTGTTCAAGTATCCTTTTATGCTATCCAGAAATTCTATATCATTTCCAATCAATAATATGTCGTCTACATATAATATTAGAAATGCTACAGAGCTCCCACTCACTTTCTTGTAAATACAGGCTTCTCCAAAAGTCTGTATAAAACCATATGCTTTGATCACACTATCAAAGCGTTTATTCCAACTCCGAGAGGCTTGCACTAGACCATAAATTGATCGCTGGAGCTTGCACACTTTGTTAGCGCCCTTTGGATCAACAAAACCTTCTGGTTGCATCATATACAACTCTTCTTCTAGAAATCCATTCAAGAATGCAGTTTTACATCCATTTGCCAAATTTCATAATCATAAAATGCGGCAATTGCTAACATGATTCGGACAGACTTAAGCATCGCCACGGGTGAGAAAGTCTCATCGTAGTCAACCCCTTGAACTTGTCGAAAACCTTTTGCAACAAGTCGAGCTTTATAGACAGTTACATTACCATCGGCGTCAGTCTTCTTCTTAAAGATCCATTTATTCTCAATGGCTTGCCGATCATCGGGCAAGTCAACCAAAGTCCATACTTTGTTTTCATACATGGATCCCATCTCAGATTTCATGGCTTCCAGCCATTTCACGGAATCTGGGCTCACCATCGCTATTTCATAGTTTGTAGGTTCGCTATGGTCAAGTAACATGACTTCCGAATAGGATTACCGTACCACTCTGTGCGTATTTTACTCTGGTTGACCCACGGTTCAGTAGCAACTTGATCTGAAGTTTCATGATCAATATCATTAGTTTCCTCACTAATTGGTGTAGTTGTCACAGAACCATTTCTTGTGATGAATTACCTTCCAATAAGGGAGCAGATACAGATTATCTCATCAAGTTCTACTTTCCTCCCACTCACTTCTTTCGAGAGAAACTCCTTCTCTAGAAAGGATCCGAACTTAGCAACGAAAATCTTGCCTTCAGATCTGTGATAGAAGGTGTACCCAACAGTCTCCTTTGGGTATCCTATGAAGACACATTTTTCCGATTTGGGTTCGAGCTTATCTGGTTGAAGTTTCTTCACATAAGCATCGCAGCCCCAAATTTTAAGAAACGACAACTTTGGTTTCTTGCCAAACCATAGTTCATACGGTGTCGTCTCAACGGATTTAGATGGTGCCCTATTTAACGTGAATGCGGCCGTCTCTAAAGCATATCCCCAAAACGATAGCGGTAAATCAGTAAGAGACATCATAGCTCGCACCATATCGAGTAAAGTACGATTACGACGTTCGGACACACCATTTCTCTGTGGTGTTCCGGGTGGCGTGAGTTGCGAAACTATTCCACATTGTTTTAAATGTAAACCAATCTCGTAACTCAAATATTCTCCTCCACGATCAGATCGTAGAAACTTTATTTTCTTGTTACGATGATTTTCCACTTCACTCTGAAATTCTTTGAACTTTTCAAATGTTTCAGATTTGTGTTTCATTAAGTAGATATACCCATATCTGCTCAAATCATCTGTGAAGGTGAGAAAATAACGATACCCGCCAAGGCGTGCTGTATATTCATTGGACCACAAACATCAGTATGTATGATTTCCAACAAATCAGTTGCTCGCTCCATAGTTCCGGAGAACGGTGTTTTGGTCATCTTGCCCATGAGGCACGGTTCGCAAGTACCAAGTGATTCATAATCAAGTGATTCCAGAAGCCCATCATTATGGAGTTTCTACATGCGTTTTCAACCGATATGACATAAACGCAAGTGCCACAAAAAAGTTGCATTATCATTATCAACTCTGCATCTTTTGGTTTCAACATTATGAATATGTGTATTACTACTATCGAGATTCAATAAAAATAGACCATTCTTCAAGGGTGCGTGACCATAAAATATATTACTCATATAAATAGAACAACCATTATTCTCTGATTTAAATGAATAACCGTCTCGCATCAAACAAGATCCAGATATAATGTTCATGCTCAACGCTGGCACCAAATAACAATTATTTAGGTCTAAAACTAATCCCGAAGGTAGATGTAGAGGTAGCGTGCCGACCGCGATCACATTGACCTTGGAACCGCTTTCCCACGCCGCATCGTCACCTCGTCCTTTGCCGCTGCTCGTTTATTCTGAGTCCCTGTTTTGAGTTGCAAATATTAGCAACAGAACCAGTATCAAATACCCAGGTGCTACTACGAGCTCTAGTAAGGTACACATCAATAACATGTATATCACATATACCTTTGTTCACCTTGCCATCCTTCTTATCCGCCAAATACTTGGGGCAGTTCCGCTTCCAGTGTCCAGTCTGCTTGCAGAAAAAACACTCAGTTTCAGGCTTAGGTCCAGACTTGGGTTTCGTCTATTTAGAAGCAACTATCTTGCTGATCTTATTGAAGTTCCCATTCTTCTTTCCTATGACCTATTTCTTGAAACTAGTGGACTTGTTGACCATCAACACTTGATGCTCTTTCTTGATTTCTACCTCCAGCTGCTTTCGATTATGCGAAGAGCTCGGGAATTGTTTTGGTCATCCCTTGCATATTATAGTTCATCACGAAGCTCTTGTAGCTTGGTGGCAGTGATTGGAGAATTCTGTCAATGACACTATCATCCGGAAGAGTAACTCCCAGTTGAATCAAGTGATTATTATACCCAGACATTTTGAGTATATGTTCACTGACAGAACTATTCTCCTCCATCTTGCAGCTATAGAACTTATTGGAGACTTCATATCTCTCAATCCGGGCATTTGCTTGAAATATTAACTTCAACTCCTGGAACATCTCATATGCTCCATGACGTTCAAAACGTCGTTGAAGACCCGGTTCTAAGCCGTAAAGCATGGCACATCGAACTATCGAGTAGTCATCAGCTTTGCTCTGCCGGACATTCACAACTTCTCGCGCAGCTCCTGCAGCAGTTCGCACCCCACGGTGCTTCCAGGACGTAATTTTTCTGTGCAGCAATGAGGATAATCCTCAAGTTACGGACCCAGTCCGTGTAATCGCTACCATCATCTTTCAACTTTGCTTTCTCAAGGAACGCATTAAAATTCAACGGAACAACAGCACGAGCCATCTATCTACAGTAAACATAGACAAGCAAAAATACTATCAGGTACTAAGTTCATGATAAATTTAAGTTCAATTAATCATATTAAAAACTCCCACTTAGACAGACATCTCTCTAGTCATCCAAGTGATTACGTGATCCAAATCAACTAAACCATGTCCGATCATCACATGAGATGGAGTAGTTTCAATGGTGAACATCACTATGTTGATCATATCTACTATATGATTCACGCCGACCTTCGGACTCCGTGTTCCGAGGCCATATCTGTTATATGCTAGGCTTGTCAAGTTTAACCTGAGTATTCTGCGTGTGCAACTGTTTTGCACCCGTTGTAGATGGACGTAGAACTTATCACACCCGATCATCACGTGGTGTCTGGGTACTACGAACTTTGGCAACGGTGCATACTCAGGGAGAACACTTCTTGATAATTTTTAATGAGAGATCATCTTATAATGCTACCGTCAATCAAAGCAAGATAAGATGCATAAAGGATAAACATCACATGCAATCAATATAAGTGATATGATATGGCCATCATCATCTTGTGCTTGTGATCTCCATCTCAAGCACCGTCGTGATCACCATCGTCACCGGCGCGACACCTTGATCTCCTTCGTTGCATCGTTGTCTTTACGCCATCTATTGCTTCTACGACTATCGCTACCGCTTAGAGATAAAGTAAAGCAATTACAGGGCGTTTGCATTTCTTACAATAAAGCGACAACCATATGGCTCCAGCCAGTTGCCGATAACTTCGGTTACAAAACATGATCATCTCATACAATAAAATATAGCATCACGTCTTGACCATATCACATCACAACATGCCCTGCAAAAACAAGTTAGACGTCCTCTACTTTGTTGTTGCAAGTTTTACGTGGCTGCTACGGGCTGAGCAAGAACCGTTCTTACCTACGCATCAAAACCACAACGATACTTCACAAATAGACTCCGTTTTAACCTTCTCAAGGACCGGGCGTATGCCACACTCGGTTCAACTAAAGTGAGAGAGACAGACACCCGCCAGCCACCTTTAAGCACGAGTGCTCGTAACGGTGAAACCAGTCTCGCGTAAGCGTACGCGTAATGTCGGTCCGGGCCGCTTCATCTCACAATACCGCTGAACCAAAGTATGCAAGCTGGTAGGCAGTATGACTTGAATCGCCCACAACTCACTTGTGTTCTACTCGTGCATATGACATCAACGCATAAAACCAGGCTCGGATGCCACTGTTGGGGAACGTAGTAATTTCAAAAAATTTCCTACGCACACGCAAGATCATGGTGATGCATAGCAACGAGAGGAGAGTATTGTCTACGCATCTCGTAGACCAAAGCGGAAGCGATCACAACGTAGAGGAAGTAGTCGTACGTTCTCCTCGCGATCCAGCCGATCCCAGTGCCGTTACTCCGGCGCCTCCGAGTCGATCACAACGTAGAGGAAGTAGTCGTACGTTCTCCTCGCGATCCAGCCGATCCCAGCGCCGTTACTCCGGCGCCTCCGAGTTCTTGGCACACGTTCAGCTCGATGACGCTCCTCGGGCTCCGATCCAGCAAAGCTCCGGGAGAGGGAGTTCCACAAGACGACGGGCGTGGTGACGATCTTGATGTTCTACCGACGCAGGGCTTCGCCTAAGCACTGCTATGATATGACCGAGGTGGAATATGGTGGAGGGGGGCACCGCACACGGCTAAGGAACGATCTCGAGGATCAACTTGTGTGTCCTAGGATGCCCCCCTACCCCCGTATATAAAGGAGGGAGGGAGGAGGTGGCCGGCCTCAAGGGGGGCGCGCCATAGGGAGGGGGAAACCTACTCCAAGTAGGTTTCCCTCTCTTTTCCTTATCTTATTTGGAGGGGGAAGGAAGTAGTACTAGTATTAGGAAGTAGTACTAGTAGTAGGAATAGGAAGAGGGGGAAGGAGAAAGGAAAGGGGGGCCGCCCCTCCCCAATTCGGATTGGGCTTGGGGGCGCCTCCCTTGTTCCTTCTCCTTCCTTCCTACATGGGCCCAATAAGGCCCATATACCTCCCGGGGTTCCAGTAACCTCCTGAGCTCCAAACTTCTCCGAACCTTTCCGTGTCCAAATATATCCGTCCAATATATTAATCTTTATGTCTCGACCATTTCGAGACACCTCGTCATGTCCGTGATCATATCCGGGACTCCGAACAACCTTCGGTACATCAAAATACATGAACTCATAATATAACTGTCATCGAAACCTTAAGCGTGCGGACCCTACGGTTCGAGAATAATGTAGACATGACCGAGACATGTCTCCGGTCAATAACCAATAGCGGGACCTGGATGCCCATATTGGTTCCTACATTTTCTACGAAGATCTTTATCGGTCAGACCGCATAACAACATATGTTGTTCCCTTTGTCATCGGTATGTTACTTACCCGAGATTCGATCGTCGGTATCCAATACCTAGTTCAATCTCGTTCATCGTAAGTCTCTTTACTCGTCCGTAATACATCATCTCACAACTAACTCATTAGTTGTAATGCTTGCAAGGCTTATGTGATGTGTATTACCGAGAAGGCCCAGAGATACCTCTCCGACAATCGGAGTGACAAAACCTAATCTCGAAATACGCCAACCCAACAAGTACCTTTGGAGACACCTGTAGTACTCCTTTATAATCACCCAGTTACGTTGTGACGTTTGGTAGTACCCAAAGTGTTCCTCCGGTAAACGGGAGTTGCATAATCTCATAGTTACAGGAACATGTATAAGTCATGAAGAAAGCAATAGCAATATATTAAACGATCAAGTGCTAAGCTAACGGAATGGGTCATGTCAATCACATCATTCTTCTAATGAGGTGATCCCATTAATCAAATGACAACACATGTCTATGGTTAGGAAACATAACCATCTTTGATTAATGAGCTAGTCTAGTAGAGGCTTACTAGTGACTATCTGTTTGTCTATGTATTCACACATGTATTATGTTTCCGGTTAATACAATTCTAGCATGAATAATAAACATTTATCATGATATAAGGAAATAAATAATAACTTTATTATTGCCTCTAGGGCATATTTCCTTCAGTTACCACTACTAATGGCGCACCTAAGCAGGATGCGCCATTAGTATGTTTGGACAGGCGCACTAGTTCAAAAAAAAGTTTCTATACTAATGGCGCACCCACACCCTGGTGCGCCATTAGTAGTTACAACTACTAATGGCGCACTCGGGCAGGATGCGCCATTAGTATGTTTGGACAGGCGCACTAGTTAAAAAATATTTTTTTTGGTACTAATGGCGCACCCACACCCTGGTGCGCCATTAGTAGTTACAACTAATAATGCTCACTCGGGCAGGATGCGCCATTAGTATGTTTGGACAGGCGCACTAGTTTAAAAAAAAAATTTGGTACTAATGGCGCACCCAAAGCATGATGCGCCATTAGTAGTTTAGACTCTAATGGCGCATCGAATGACGGTGCGCCATTAGTATATACTAATGGCGCACCATCTTTCCGGTGCGCCATTAGTGTCATTTCCATCTATAGCCCTTTTCCTAGTAGTGCAACGGTGAGTGGACATCAATAGATGAGAGGTCCACAATGGGTGTCTACGACCAGACAAGCACTGATGCTCCATGAAGAGGTAGTCGGTGTCGAGGTCTATGGTGAACGACACTCAATGACTGGAGGTGAAGGTGGCCGTGGACCACTACGGTGATTGCTGCGTGCTGGGCGTATCGAGGTGTCTGGGCGTAGTGGTAGTAGTAGTAGAGCGTCTTCAGCTAGGTGGGCCAAAGCTGCGATTGACCGGGTGGCTCTGGCTTCTCCATCGCCTTCTTCGCCTTTTAATGACGAGCTATGGCATGATCGTCTGCCACCGCCTTTTCTGCCTTCTTCTTTACCTTGACGCACTGACCTTAGCGTAACGCTGACATGACTTTTTGCTGGCGACCTCCTCCGAGTTCGGGTCCAGTGGGATGACCATCGTCTTCGATATTCCAGCAGCTCTATCGCCACGGACGACGAAATGGGGGGTGGGGCGGCAACAGGAGGGACAAGGTTTTGCGCGGGAGGACATGCAGGATTGGGAGAATGGCAGACTCCGACTCGATTTTGGGTAGCTTCGTGCTATTAGAATCCGACGTGATGGATGTCCAGACACCCACAAACCTCCCCTCAATTTGATGCATGTTCGAGGAGTTGAAACGTCCGGACCGGTATAGACAAATTTAATGACAACCATTGTATGGCTATGGACCATCCGGTATGTACCTTTGCAGTCCTTTTGTTGATCCGTGTTGAAGTTGCCAGCTCTCTTGTTACGAAAAGAGCTTCCGCCCCGCTTTATTATAAATAAAGCAATACAACCGAACAGATAAAAAGTGATGAGGAAATCCTCTTACAAAGCCGATCAAAAGATAAAACATGAATACAAGAGTGCCCACGCCCAAACTAGAGGCACCCAAAGCTACATACAAGAAGAGCGACCACGCCTTCATGACAAATCACCGGACTTCGATGGACCGCACACACCAAGATGTCGGCGGAGATAATCCCCTGTTCTCTCGCTCCGGGCCGTGGAGCGCCAATCCTGCCAGCAAACATCGAGGAGCGAGAGCGATGCCACAGATGTCATGTGTAAACGATAGGAAGCCGATTGATCGCCTCTGCCAGAGCCGAGGGAGCCACGAGAATGGATCTGAGCTTGCCCGCCGATGTCAGAACCGCAAATGGAAGGTATCTGAGCTCCCTAGTGACACCCCCAGGAGGGTACGACTAACGACGCAACACGCCGATGCCACCGCGATCGAAAGACGATTAGGGGTTTTCACCTGGAGATCAAGGTACCCCGATCCCAAATCAGCCGCCACAGACAGACCTCCAACGCATGATCAGGGAGAAGCCCCTACAGAAGCATCGCCACCACCAGGATTCCCTCTGCCTCACTCCTCGCTGCCCACACAACCGAGGAGAAGCACCACCGCCACCTTAATGTCGCTCGCTGCAGAGCCGACCGTCGCCATCTCTCTTCTTCGTGTGGATTTAGTTTTCATTTGCTTTTTTCCTTCATCAGGAGATAAAAAATGCTCGAACGTGCTGGGAGAGCGTTTCTGTTGTATAGTATAAATTTCCCTTGTTTTATATCAGTCTCACGTGGTGCGAAAATTAAACTAAGAAAGAAGGCAGTGCGAAATTTAAAATGCCTCAGGCTGCACACATGGCCCACCGGCTGACCACCCTGGCCCGACGGGTCGTCGCCTCCAGGCTCCAGCAGCGGTCAAACCCCACCCGCATCTTTCTCCCTGACCACCCCCACGGCCGCCACCTGCCTGGTCGGCGTGCGCTCACCGCCCGCGATCCAAATCCGGCGCGTGGCTCCATGCGCGCTGGTGGAAGCTGCCCCTCTTAGCCACATCACGGTGAGTCGGATATCTTGCCTTTGGATCGGTTGGAAGATTTACCCATCCGATGCCTGTTTCCAAGGGACCACGAGTTGGAAAGCTGCTCTATATTGCCCAATCAGTAGGATGCCTTTGTCCATGGATGCTCTCCGGCAGAGACCTCGCCGCCGTTGTGTGGCCCCCACCGTTCACCCCACCGACCCCCACCCAAGCCGCCCCCTTACTATGACTTTCTTTCTGGCCGTTTCCACACCGCCACCCACCTACCCACCCACCCACCCACGGCAAACATGGGAGCAAGTGGAGTGATAAGAAGACCAGTAAGGGAGGAAGAACATCTCAGGTCCGATAAGCAAAGCTAGCTCAACCGCAGCAGGCAGTCTGCCAGAAGACGACGCGCCGCAGACAAACTACGCAGGAATTAACAGGTAACCAAGCCTTTGCTTACTTATTTTTACCCACCAGACATGCATGTCCAGTTCATTGTCATTATTATGCATCTTTGTTGTCCATCTCTGTTGCTTGGTTCTGCACAAGGTATTCATCTTGCCTTACAATCACATAAGTTCGCTTCGAGGGGGATTGTTTGTTTTTGGGTCAACAATCTTATCTAAACACATGTGTGAGGTACAACGATCTGAATCCTTGGTTACCTGCCTCCCAATTTCTGTCTCCTTGGACCTCATCTTTGCAACAGGGGAAAATTGCTTCTCTGCCATAACCCATTAATTAGAATGCTATTCCAACCGGTAATGCTAGTAACTTTTGTGTTCTTTTGCATCAAGTTTTGTTATTTGTAAGTAAGACCAAAGCTAAACCAAATCTTGCGATATGTCTTTAGTTGGAGAGGTAAAATCCACCCTCATAAAACATAGTAACAATTAATTTCAAGTAAGCACACTGATATTAGTTGACATCCTGACCTACGCAGGCAAACCACGCCTCTCTTCGTTTTACGGATTTGATCTTGGTTTGCAGTTTGTAAATGGATTACCAAGGGAGCAACGTTAGGGATTTCCTTCATACTAATGGACATGTGGTGCTTGAAAGAGGAGTGAGTAACTATAATCTAAGATCTTTCACTCAAAAAGAGATAGAAGACATCACCAGTGGGTATAGCACCATGCTGGGAGAAGGGGGATTTAGTAAGGTTTACAAAGGGAAATTAGACAGTCTTTGTCCAGTCGCGGTAAAGATATACAAAAATGGAACCAAGAAAGAAGAGTTTGCCAAAGAGGTGATAGTGCATTCCCAGATAAATCACAAGAATGTTGTCAGACTGTTTGGTTGCTGCACGGAGGAAAATGCTCTTACAATTGTTATGGAGCTCGTATGCAATGGCAACCTCTACGACATGCTTCACTGCAGCAGCAATGCTAATGGTTTTGTCCCCTTCCCTTTGGGCAAACGTTTGGAAATCGCCATTGAGTCAGCTGAAGTATTATCATGCATGCATTCAATGTATAGTCCGGTTCTTCATGGTGACATCAAAACCTCTAATATACTGCTAGATGAAAATCTCCGCCAAAGTTATCTGATTTTGGGATAGCAAGATTGCTTGCTACTGATGAG
Source organism: Aegilops bicornis (assembly GCA_021605145.1). NCBI lineage: Eukaryota > Viridiplantae > Streptophyta > Magnoliopsida > Poales > Poaceae > Aegilops > Aegilops bicornis. Next base: position 8,097,347 of record CM038674.1, on the reverse strand, counting down.
ACTCAGCACACAAGATCTATCATGGGTAGTATAGGTTACGTGGATCCTTTGTTTTGTCACAGTGGGGTTCTTACTTCCAAGAGTGATGTATACAGTTTAGGAGTCGTTTTGTTGGAAATCATCACCCGGAAGAAAGCTTTGGATGGGAATATCAGCCTTGCCCGAAGTTTTGCCGAAGCCCTGAGAAAAGGGAAAAAGGTGAGGCAAATGTTTGATGAGGAAATTGCGAATGATAAAAAGAATATAAAATTTCTTGAAAACATCGCAAGATTAGCAGCTGAATGCTTGAAAATGGAGGCAAAAATGCGTCCAGAAATGGTTGAAGTAGCAGACAGACTCAGGACAATCAGAAAAGATTACCATCAGCGGATTGGCAGAAATTCTACATGTAAGATTTTTGTAGTTCTTTCCGATTGGCATTGCAATTTCAATAGTTCCTCTGTCCTTGAATTAATGTTAAGACATCGTGCTAAATAGTACAACTAAATGTTAAATACCTTCTCATATTAAATTTTCATTTCAATTTTTCCCTAATGCAGGTAGCAACTCTGGACTTGCTAAAAGTGGAAAGGCAGAGGATGTGCTTTCCCCTACCCCTATTACCACTGTTACTATCAACAACACTAAACAAGTTCCACCAGTGGTGGTACGGACCATTTCCATGGATGAACTAAAGGAAATAACCAGGAACTTTAGCAATGATACTCTAATAGGAGAGAGCTTACACAGTAAAGTTTTTTTTGGAGTGCTCAAAGATGGACGTAAATCCGCGATCAAGAAGATTAGGCCTGCTAAAGAAATTATTCTGGAGGTCATGGCTTGTGCCTTCTTTTTCTCCATTACAGTTTATGCTCTTCTTTTATATGTACAACAAGGCTTGCCTTTAACTATCACCCTTCTGCTGCAGGTTCCGGTGGTCTCAAGATTCAGACATGAGAACGTTCTCCAACTTCTTGGAAACTGTGTTGAAGGAGACAGCCATGTTCTTGCTTACGAGTATGCATCCAAGGGATCCTTGCACGATATTCTTCATGGTGAGTTGTTACTTCCAGATGCTTGCACGGGTATATAGCTCAACTTGGCACTAAATTACCGGGGAGCACATGAATATTGCACTCAATCCAGCAAGACTGTAGGGACAGGGACACTTTGTTGTGTTAATGTTCATATTTGTGCCATATCAAGCGACTTGTTTGAGCCAAAACAGATGTCATCAAATTGACCAACTGCTATGAATATTGGATTAAGAAAATAGGTTCTCCTGCAAGAATGCTGATATTTTTTTTTGGTTTATGATCAAAGGTAAAAGGAATGTTAGGGGAGCCGAACCAGGAACGGTTCTATCATGGGCGCAACGTGTGAAGATTGCCATGGGTGCTGCGGCTGGGCTTGAGTTCCTCCACGCAAAGGCACAACCTTTCGTTATCCATGGTCGAATCAGATCCAGTAACATATTTCTCTTTGACAGCGACATTGCAAAGATTGGTTACCCTGGCGTTTCGAGACAGGCCCCGGACTACATAGACAATATTTTTTTGGATCGTCCCAATGGTCCTCAAGGAACCAGTTTCGTTTATGACGCACCTGAGTATGCAACAAAATGTTTTACTTCTGTCAGATTCTTCCAACAGGTTTGGAAAATCATTAGTCTCCTACTTATCTTGTCTTTTGTTCTGTCAGGTATGCAATGACCGGTCAACTTTCTACAATGAGCAATGTCTATAGCTTTGGGGTTGTGCTGCTGGAACTTTTAACTGGTCGAAAGGCATTTGATCATACACTACCCCATAACCAACGATCTCTCGTGACATGGGTACGTATGCATTGCATTTGCTGATATAATTTGTTCAGAAGATGCAATTGCAAAACTATAATTGACATTGACATGTAGGCTAAACCAAGACTTAATAAAGACAAGGTGAAGCAATGTGTGGATCTGAGGCTTGGAGGAGATTACCCTCCCGAGGCTGTCACCGAGGTATGTTCTTGAACCCCTAATTTATTTTACCAAAAACAGTAGGCGAAGCCTCTACAGTTAAATTTTACTACTTTTAGAGCAAATGAAAGTTGGGCATGCACATGCCGCACACAGAGGAATATAGTCCAGCGGTGCTAGCTAGCGCTCCTGGTCGCCGGAATTAGAGAGGAAGTCGTATATTATCTGCATATTTCCTTTGTTGCAATTCTAAATCATGTTATGTTTCTAAGCTCACGGTACCATCCTCTAAACATTAGCAATTTGCTCTTGGGGGCAAGCAGATGGCTGCAATCGCGGCGCACTGTACAGAATACGAGGCGGATTTCCGGCCAACCATGAGCAAGGTTGTCAAGGCTCTGAGGCCCTTGGCGCTCAGCAGCTCAAGCAATCTTCCCGGCGCTGCAGAAGCACCTGGACCGTGAGGCATCCTCTTCTCTACCAGTGAGATGGCATGCGATGCGATTTTGTGGCATAATACGAGTTCGTGGATTTATAATTTTTCATTCGTGTCGGTGGCATAATTTTGGAGTGTAATGGAACTGCAAAAGATCATAACTGTAAAATTCTCGTGTGCCGTTTCAGGCGTGGGTCAAGGTCAAGCAAAAAATTGTAATATTGTCGACGGTGATTGCTCCCACATGTAATTGGATAAAGGGCCGACACGACCGGGCCCAACAATCTAGGAACTTGTTTATGGAGATTTTTTAAGTCATCTCTTGGTCACATCTAGATTTCTTTGGCAGCTGCTTGCTGAAGATTAGAGCAAGTGAGCAAACTTTTAGGGTGATCACTGTTTATGGCTCTCCTTATGATGAAGGTAAAGTTACACAACCTATTTGTTGATAATCAGGTTCCCACCTTGATTGGAGGTGACTATAATCTAGTTAGGACAGCTAGTGATAAGAGTAATGGTGTCATCAATCATAGATGGAGTACTAGTTTTAATGCATGGATTGAGATTTGGGGGCTATTAGAAATTAAACTCTCTAGTAGAAAATTCTCCTGGGCTAACAATCAGGTGGATGTCATTATGTCCACTATTGAAAGGTTATTTTGTGACACTGACATGCAATATTATTAATTAGCAAATAAAAATTAAGTTCTCTCGTTTTCCCCTCCACCTTGATCGTGGTGCATAACCTAAGATTACTTATGCACCTGGACGAAGGGAGTAATGAATATCCATGGGTAACCTTTTACGATGGGCAGGTTACCATTGGCCTGTGCTAGCCCACCACCGGTAAGCCTTTTGTGTCCGCCACTAGTGAGTAGTCATGTAGTTTCTCCCTAATGTGACCAGCCAGTCGGCGTTTACGAAAGGCGGGTACATTCTAGATGGGATCCTTGTACTCCACGAGATCGTCCATGAAGTCAAGAGCAAGCACCTTCGTGCGGTGTTCTTCAAGATCGACTTTCATAAAGCGTACGACACTGTCCACTGGTCCTTCCTTCGGGAAGTGCTGCTCAAGTGTGGGTTTGATCACCACTGGGTAGCTCGGGTGATGCAGCTGGTGATGAGTGGTCGCACGGCGGTGAATGTGAATGGGGAGATTGGACCCTACTTCCTGACTCGACAGGGAGTTCGGCAAGGCGATCCGATTTCCCCATTTCTCTTCAACCTGGTGGTCGACGCCTTGGCCTCGATTCTAGATTTGGCCAAACAGGCTGGTCACATTAGGGGGATCTGCCCCCATCTTGTGGCCAATGGAGGTCTGACTCACCTCCAGTATGCCGATGACACCATTATGATGGTCGAAGGGTCGGACGAGGATATTCAGAATCTCAAATTCCTCCTCCTATCCTTTCAGGAGATGTCGGGCCTTACGATTAACTTCGCCAAAAGTGAGGTGATGGTCCTGGGATATTCCCAAGCCGAAGCACAGAGAATCACCAACCGCCTAAATTGTCGTCTGGGGTCTTTCCCGACCACTTACTTAGGCATGCCTATTAGTGACACACGCCTCCTAGAGAAAGACTTCCGCCCAATAGTCGCCAAACTCCAACCAAGGATGGAGCCTTGGAAGGGGAGATGGATGTCCAAGGCTGCGCGTGTGATTTTGATGAATTCCTCCCTCATTAGCATCTTGATGTACCTCATGGGATTCTATAGTCTTCACGAATCCCTTCATAATTAAGGAGGTCACCAAGCTCCTCTCCAGATTCTTCTGGGCTGGAGAGAATAATAAACAAAAGTACCACATGGTGAAGTGGTCTGAGATCTGTAAGCCCAAGGACCAAGGGGGCCTTGGGGTCATCTCATTGAAGCGGATGAACATAGCCCTCCTCTCCAAATGGCTCTGGCGTATCCAGACCTGTGAGGGAGGCTTGTGGTTGGAGATTATTCGCGCAAAATACCTGCGCGGGCAACCGTTGGCCTTCACTTCTCGTTCTGGAGGCTCCCAATTCTGGCAAACGGTGGTCCGGTTGATGTCGATCTTGCGTATTGGGACCTCCATCAAAGTGGGTTCCGGATCAGGCACCCTGTTTTGGCTGGATAGGTGGGCTAGGAATCGTCCCTTTGCGGAGCATTTTCACGCCTTATTCTCGATTTGTGCCCACCCACAGTTATCCGTGGCCGTTGCTCTGACCGACTTGGGCGCCATTGCATTCCGCCGTACCTTTGGGGCGACGGAACGTGAGCAATGGGATGAATTGCTCTCGTGTATCGCTCTGCAACCCCCTTCTCTTGAGCCTGATGTGCTCTCATGGCACCTTGAACCTAGTGGCCGGTTCTCAACTCGGTCCCTTTACCAGGCGATTGTCCCCTTGCCGGGACCAGTTGAGCTGGCGGTTCTTTGGGAAATAAAACTCCTATTGAAGATCCATATTTTTCTTTGGCAATGGGTACGTGGTTGCTTACCTTCGGGTACGGAGATCCAGAAGCGTAACTGACCTGGGAATAGTTTGTGCCCCATCTGTTTGGTCCCAGAAGACTGCAACCACATTTTTTTTCGGTGTCCGGTGGCTCAATTCCTGTGGAGTTGTTTTAGGGAGGTGGTTGGTGGCAACTGGTGCCACGACAACCTCCCGGACCTCTTTGAGGAGGTCCTTAGTTTACCCGGTCCCAAGCGTCCACCCATCTGGGTGGCGCTGGGTACCCTATCCTGGACGTTATGGTGTTGCCGCAATAAACTTGTCATCGAACATGTGATTCCATGTCGTGTGATTCATGCAATCTACAAAATGTGTGGCTTCCTACAGCTTTGGAGACCGCTTAGCAACCAGCAGGACCGAGACGTCATCAACAACTTCATTTCCAGTCTCCGTTCCTCGGCCTTGGCTTTTGCTCCACCACCACCACCGCCGCCTCCTCCTCCCGAGCCGGATTAGCCTTTTTTAGCTTTATTTGGGGCTTGTCTCGCTGTGCCCCCAGCATGACTTTATGACTTGATTGCACTATGTACTGACTTGTTGGATGCTTGGTTCGTTGCTTTATAATATAAAGCGGGGGGAAACCCTTTTCCGTGAGTAGTCATGTAGTACTGCAGCGGCTCCCCCGCTGCATTCTGGTGCCATTGGAAGATAGAGGGGAGAGAAAGCCCCCTCTTTCTTTTTCTTCCTCCCCATCAGCCTAGACCTCATCACAAACCCACTTTTCCCAGCATCCTTCTTTGAGAAGCTATAGCTGAAGAATGATTTGATTGGCATCTTTGAGCATTTCACATGTACAACTAGAATATGTGTCCTACTAAGATGAATTCAAACTTGAACTATTTTATTTTAGAACTTTATGTTTTGATTGTAATATTATTATCTGAATTTTTGTTACATTGGAATATTTATCTTTCAGATCCTTAAGCATTGTCCTATTTACATTTGCTTCTTCTGAGTAGTCCGGTATAGGAAAATAACTAGAATCGGACATTTGGTGACTCCGTTAGATGGCCTCCGCCCCTACTCATTTCCGCAGACATTTGGTGGTGTATGTTTTCGAGGACCACGTTGGAGTTGCCTTAGGTGACTGTCGTTGGAGTTTCCCCAAGACAAAGTGATGTTCATCATTGTCACAGCTTTCACATCTCAGTCAGCAGGTTGCAACATCCTTTTCATTATTTAGTTTTTTGACTTTATGTCAGTATAAGTATGACATGCAAGGTGGCTGGACTTGAGATTTGAAGATCCCGCCACTTTTGCATATCTTTGTTTTGTTGGGCAAACAACTTTGCATATCTTAGTGACGACGTAAGGACAACATACCAGGGACGCGCATTGCGCATTGAGAATCGGACACACCGTAATGAGTAACGTTATAGGACTACGCATTGTGATGTACTAATGTATATAAATTTTTTTTCCGGGGAGATTGTGGCGTATACATGAGCCACTCGACTCTTAAGGGAGAGAGAGAGCCGAGCAACTTCGTGAGTGGTAGCTTACGCTCCTCCTAAGTCATGGGGACACCGTGAACTGGACGAGTGAGTAGCGAAGGTAGCTACAGTGGCGCCCCGAGGGAGATGCAAGAGGGCGACTGACGGGACGGGGGAGAGAGAGGGGGGGGGGGGCACTGGCTCCAGAGACAGACGCGAGGAGAGAGGCCGAACCCTAGATGTCTTGTTTGATTGGGGAGGGAGCAGCGAATTGGAAAAGGCCAAGTGCAGCTAGCCAACGTGAAATCCCATATATGCCCTTGGCGGGATCCTGGAACCATAGGTGCAACTATTGCAAATTTGACCGAGAGATAATAAAATTGTTCTGGATTGCGCACCTGTTCTGATTGATCAATGATCTTATTCTTATATATGCGGCATTACATGATGCTTGAAATAAAAGTCTCTAATCTGTTTGGCAGTTTGTGTCCCACGGAGCACTAGGAGAAGCGTGACTTGGTTGATCTTACTTATGTGTATGGTAGTTTGATTGATCGCTCGTGTGTACCCGTATATGGCTGATCTTATGTATATGTTGGAGATGTTAAAGTTTAACTAGCAAAGTGGCCCGCTCAATGCGCGGGCTAGATTTTTTTATAAAGTTCAATGATGAGAACATATTATGATATGTCTAAAAACCTGAAACAAAATGTGATGATATTTCAAATATATTACTTTTGCGTACACAGTTTTCTCTTAGGTATGTTCAATCTTTTTATTGATATATAGATATGTGTGTTATCCATTTATCATTTACCTGCTAATTATGCATATCTTACTAACATTTATTTTATGACCAGTCGCATACATTATATTTGTATTATTTTTCTTGCATTTTATCATGTTTATTTGTTATTCTTGTTTAGATAATAATTTAGTAGTTCTCATTGTTTTCGTGTAGGCATAGGTAAGTTTGCTATCGATGTGTTCCTGCAAAAACAAATTGCTACCGATGGGCCTAATTGCCATATTAATTGTAATCTAATGATTTTTTACTTTACGTGTTTTTCAGTTTGGTACATAAAGTTAGAGTCTATTTAAATATTATACATATCAATTAAAATTGACGTGTTAGTTTTTTTCTTTGACGTGCAGTAAGCAGTAAGCAGAACCACTGTTCGATCGGCTAGATTCTCATGTATATGTACAGAAGACGGCAACAGCAAAGGGATACTACAGGGAAGAGAAGTATGGTATAATGATGAAGACACATGGTCAGCCAGATGAGAGTCTCGATCGATCTCATTGGTGGCCCCATCACCCGTGCAAGCTGCTTGAAAACCATAGAGACGATGGCTAGCTGGTATGGCTTGTTTTGGGGCATTTTGTTTTATTGGGCGCATTATGCAGTCTGCGTGTGGCGGTGGATAGGATTTGTCGAATTGGTTGGTCAAGATTTTTTAATAGAAATTATCTTTAGAAATCAACGGTTAGATGTTCGGATATTTTAAAGTATTTTTCTATTTCCTGGCTGTCCCTTAATGTACTCTTAATATATAATTGGAAAAAGTCCATTTTAAACCTTGAACTTATAGAGCTTAGCTAAATCGAACCTTGAACTCTGAATCCCGGTTGTTGGCACACTGAACTTATCAATCCCGGTCTAAATTGAACCTTGGAGCTGTTTTTCACGTCAGGAAAAAATATATCCCAAATGGGATCATTTGCCACTCTCACTGACTGACTTGGCCCACCTGTCATATTTATCTTCCATCTCAATTTCTGTCCTAATCCTGTACAGGCTACTAAAACTGACATGCTTGCGGCAACCTCGGAGGATCGCCGGCGCTGCTCAGTATGGGGGACATCGCTGCCGTTGTGTGCTTCCCCCGGCCACCTTTTATTTCGCTATGGTATTCATTTGATGGTCAGACGATTAATCCCATTGCAAGGTTTGCACAAATGAAGAGCATCCGCACAACACAAAATAGAAAAGTGCTTCGGCTAGACTAGCAATCCACGGCATGGTTTTAGCCTGGTGCCATGATGCCTGCTCGCAATGTTGCCATGGCGCGTGCCTGCTACTCGCCACCGGAGAGTCGGCCATCGAGCTTGACCACGTTGGCGTTGACTATCAAAGACGCGGCCGGCGCGCTCTCCTGCCGCTCCGCTTCTTCGTCGACGAGGCGCGCCTGCCGGAGGTTATCCCGTGGCAGCATCTCCAAAGCTCGAATCTGAGCCGTCATCTTTCCCCGCCATTGCCCTGCAGCTAGCTCTGCATTGCCCCGTCCTCCCGCTGTGGTGTTGTGCTGCTCCAGATTGCTAAGTTTTTGTGCGTGCTCGCTACTGCCTGCTATCGTGTGCGCTAGCTGTTGCCTTGCGCTGCAATTGATGTATGCCTGCTGCTCGGGGCGGGTTGCTCGATCGGGATCGATTCGGGAGTCAAGAAGACAAAGAAATTGGGGAAGAAGATTAATATGACACATGGGCCCCGCTGTCAGTGAGAATAGCATTTAATCCCAGTCTGTATTGTTACTTTCCCAGTGCACCAAACACCTCCAAGGTTTGATTTAGACTGGGATTGATAAGTTCAGTGTGCCAACGACCGGGATTCAGAGTTCAGGGTTCGATTTAGTTAAGCTCTACAAATTCAAGGTTCAAATTGGACTTTTTCCTATATAATTGGTATGTATCAAGTTACTTAGTCCCCACCTTTTAGTTTTATATACTTCCTTATTTTTCTTTGTCTACTTTTTGGCACACCAAATATTTACTTATTCGGGAATTTTTGGTACACCAGAAATTGTGTACTTTCAAGAAATTTTATTTCTCATTTACATTCTATTTTATGTTTTAATCTTTTTTATCATTTTTCATTTATGGTGTATCTCGCGTATAGTATCAATGCATGCACATCCTTGCACCTCTAATTAGATGAATGGTTGTGAGACACGTGTAAAAGATACAACTTGTGCGTATCTTAGATTCGGAAGACGTTGCATGTGACTTGAAAATATAGGACAAATTGATTTGTCTATTTTATTCACACATGAAAGAGGTAAAGTTGATTATTGCTTGAGGTGTAATGGGAGCATATATATGTTCGCTGCACTAAAAGGTTTGCAGGTTTAGACGATCCTCAACATACCTGGGGAACTTCTGATGGGAGAAAGTATGAAATAATTATTGCTCAAACTTGCTTGGCGCATAGGTGATACTAACATAAATCTATGCATGGATGATTGATTCATCCGTCCATGGATGTAACATGACACGTGTAGCCTAGAATAATGGGTAAGAGTCAAAAGCGGAATATTCCCATCATATTAAAATGGTGGATAAATTTACCAATTAGATAATCGTTTGGCCGCTTTGCTCCACATTGATGTTAGAGACGCTGGAGCGCTCGATAGGGAATATATCCGGAGGAACTATAGCTTAAGATCATGACCAGCGAACTCTACTACAATTTTTTATCATGCTTGGTTGCAACGTGCTCTGGAGTATGGATCATCGCTACTTCTTATCAGAGAAAGTATGAAAGAATTATTGCTCAAACTTGCTTGACGCATAGATGATACTAACATAAATATATGCATGGATGATTGATCCATCCGTCCATGGATGTAACATGACACGTGTGGCCTAGAATAATAAATAAGAGTCAAAGACGGAATATTTCCATCATATTGCAATGGTGGATAAATTTACCAATTAGATATTCGTTTGGTCGCTTCGCTCCACACTGATGTTAGAGACGCTGGAGCGCTCGATAGGGAATATATCTGGAGGAATTGTAGCGTAAAAACATGACCAGAGGACTCGATCAAGTTACTACAATTTTTTATCATGCGCCATATATCCAAGTAAGAATGCATGTAGCATATAGAGATGCATTAGTCCAAAAATAGGGTAGCACATTGTCTGGACAATTATGCTCGTACCGCCCATAGACCCGCTTGTTGGTTGCAACGTGCTCCGGATTTTATTTCTAATTTTGTAATGAGACATTGAATAAATCGCCCTATTTCCCGCAAAAAAAAAAATTCCACGTCCTGTCTAGCGGCAATGCATGTATATTTTTAACTTATGCATCCATACATGTACACATATAGAAAGGAATGTGCCCACGTCATGCATTCATATAGCTTTGTCTTTTTTAAGAAAAGTCCTATTCATCCACGCCACCATGTAGGGTTTTTTTTCTAAGGAAATTCCTACTCCTATGCATGGATGTAAGGTCAAAGTCCTATGCATGCACGTCACCGTGTAGGTTTTTTTTTTCTGAAGAAAGTCCTACTCCTATGCATGCATGTAAGGTCACGCCACATTTTTTAAATCTCATAACACCGCACGTACATGATATGGATAGTTGCATTTTTTTATGAAGCACTCTTAGATCTAATCCATTAATTACGTCTTTTAAGTTATGGGTCCACCAAATGAACGACCAGATGTTTCTAATTATTGTGATAATTTCTAGCTTATTTATCTTTTTTTTTAGGACCAAGAGTAGATACTCTATGGTGTGGTTACATATTCAGAAACCATCAGCTGGTGTAGGCTGCTCGGGACGTTCGTAGTCTGCATGAAGTCTCCTGATGTTCTAGCCAGACCTGCCAGTTCGTGAGCCAAGACATTTTGCGTCCTTCCGGTGTGGACGATGCGATGCTCAGCGAACCCATTAAGTAATTTGTTAATGTCCACAACCAGAGGGAACCAAGGCGATCGATTTTGAACCCTGTTGTTCAGGTGGCTCACTACCTCAGCACAATCCATTTCCATGATCAGTGTCCCCCTGTAGACCCTGCTTAATTCTTTAAGCCCCATCAATGCCGCAACTGCCTCAGCCTCCTCTGCACAAGAGCATCTGCCAATATGTTTTCCGGCAGAGAAACAAACCAAGCCACTTCTGTCTCTCGCGACCACACCTGCCCAGCTCTCTCCAGAATTCGGGAGGAAAGACGCATCAGTGTTCATTTTAACTATCCCGACAGCAGGCGCACTCCAGTGTTCAGTACCCAAATTCATATCCATAATTTGCACATCAGATGGGACATGTGAGCTACCCTTGTTTGATCCCACAGTTGGCCCATTCATAGCATCAGTTAACTCCTCCTCATATCTCAACAGGAAGCGCACTGAATCTGAGACGGTCTCTTTCCCGTCTCCGTGAATCGCATTGTTTCTCAGGTACCATGCTCGCCATAGTAGCAGCATAATTTTCTTTCTGACATTCTCATGTTGCGAGCATAGGAGCAGCTGTAGCCAGTCCTCTCCGGTGTATCTGAAGGATTCTAGTTTTGGCAATCCCCAAGCAGCTCTCAAAGCCTGCCTGAGTGCCCTACTCCTGGTGCAAGTAACCACTGCATGATGTTCATCTTCCTTCCCATTCCCGCAGATCTCACACACATTCTCATGAGTGATTGTGCGTCTAAACACATTGTGTTTTGTTGCGAGGGAGTTTGTGGCAACACGCCATCCGAAGATTTTTATTTTCTCTGAGTATCCGATTTCCAAATTAAATCCCATATACTCCGGTCGCCCACCTCTCTAGAGGAACTCGATGCAGCTTCTTTGGAGTTCCTCTTCAGCGTATCAGCAAGTTTATAAGCACTCTTTACAGTGAAACATCCTGACTTCTCATGATGCCATGCCACACAATCCTCCACATCAGCCGTGGGGATTCTTATCTTGCAAATTTCTTGAGCATCAAAGTCATGGAATATCTGATATATTAGTGCTGTGTTCCACTCTTTTGTTCCTGCCAACATGAGCTGGTTCACCCATCTGAGCCTTGAGTTTTTGATAAAACTCGCGGCTTTGAGTCCATCCTTTCTTGGGATCCATGGGTCTCTTTGGATCTGAATATTCTTCCCATTCCCTACTCTCCACACCAGACCCTTTTTAAGGAGTTCCAAACCGAATTCGATCCCTCTCCATGAGGGTGATGCATCCGACGAAAAGACAGTGTCCAGAAGATTACCGCGAGGGTAGTATTTAAATTTGAGCACTCTAGCACAAAGGCTATCAGGGTATTGTATCAGGCGCCAAGCTTGCCTTGCCAACAAAGCTTGGTTAAATAAATGCATATCCCGAAAGCCGATACCCCCATTTCTTTTTGGTTTTGTCATGTTTTCCCACGACATCCAGTGCACTTTTCGGCAGTCATCCTTGTCGCCCCACCAGAAGTCTCTGATAACCTTCTCATACTTGTCACAGAAACTCTGATTTAATTTGAAAACACCCATTACATAGGTTGGTAGGGCTTGGACTACTGATTTAACATGCACCTCTTTAGCTGCCTGTGACATGAATCTCTCATTCCAATAATTACACCTTTTTCTGAATCTGTCCATAATGGGCTGGAAGTTCTCATTTTTCATCCTCCCTTCTGGTGTAGGCAATCCGAGGTACTTACTCTCAAAAGCCGACGCCTCCACTCCCAAAACTTGTTTGATCTCCTCTCTGATTTGTGCAGGACAACACTCGCTGAAAAGGAGCGAGCATTTACCTTGGCTTAGCAGTTGTCCCGTGCTCTTTTGGAATAGATCAAGAGTTTCTTTGACTTTCACTGCTTGGTTTACCGAGGCTTTGAAAAAGAGGAGACTATCATCTGCGAATAGCAGGTTTGCGATGCCCGTGCTCTCACGGGCTACCTTTATTGGAGTGATGCCTCCCCTTGCAATCTCCTTGTTAAGTGCACATGTGAGCCCATCTGCCACAAAAAGGAAAAGATAAGGGCTTAGCGGATCTCCCTGTCGGAGTCCTCTAGTTGGAGTGAAAGGTTCAAGCAGCTCCTCTTAAATGGCGCAATGGAGCAATTTGAAGGTCAAGGCGGCTGTTGGCTCTGTTTATCCTACTAAACCCGACTCAACTTTTCACTACCGGCCGATTCCAGAAGGATATGCTAAGGTGATGGTCGATGAAATAACGGAGGGATTTGAGGAGCTCCGGCTTGACCACCCTACCGGTGAAGGGGAGTATCGGCTGGGTTCTGCTCTGAAGACTCCATGCCTATGGCGGAAGGATCTCATCAACCTTCCGAACTGGACGCCTCCGCCTTCTCCTCCTCCTCCGGCGAGTCAGGGCACTCCGCCTCCTCCACCGCCTCCTCCTCCGGCGAGTGACGATCAGGGCTCTCGGCCGGCTCCTTCTCCGGCGCATGGCGGCACTCCGCCTCCTTCTCCGCCTGCACCGGCGCGCCCGAGCAGCCATCCTGCTCCTTCTCCGCCTCGTCAGCAAGGGCGAAGAGACCCGCCGCCGCTCCGGCTGCTCCGGCGCGTCGTAGTCCTTCTCCTCCGCCTCGTAAGCAAGGAAAGAAGACATCCGCTCCGTCTGCTCTGCCGGCGTCTAGCAGTACAGCCAAAGGAGGGAGGAGATACAGATTCGGTCCTTCTCTGAAGACTCCAGAGAAGTTACCGTACGAGAGGAGCGAGGAGGAAAACGCGAAGATCGCGCAGACCGAAGTGGATGACTGGTTTCAAGGGTTGAAAGCAAAGAGACATCCACCTCCGGAGGAGAAGGTAGATCCGGTCAAAGCGAAGCGCACTCTGGCTGCCCTGACAAAACCACCCAAGTCTCCGCCGAAAGGCAACTATGAGCGCATTATTGGAAAGGCATTTGCCAAAGCGGAGAGGTCGGGAAGTACTGTCAGTGATCAAAGGATGAAAGAACGACGAGCTGGGAAACAAATTGCCCAGCTCGGCGAACAAGCGAGGCAATCGTGCCCCCCGCTCAAGGTGCCTGCTAGCGACATCGCCGATCCGAGGATGGTGCCCGTTATGGCAATCCTGCAGATTACCTGCCCGACGATGTACATTATGATTTCTTGGAGGTGCAGATACAAAGATACGAGTACGGGAAGCCTCTCGTCAAAGATGAAAGTTCTCTATCAACGATGATTCCAAGATTGCATGATTGGTACATGAAAACCTGCAAAGAGTCTGAGGGGAGGAGTACTTTGTATGTGAGAGTTAAAAAGGAGCATGACCTCCTTGGAATTGAACTGTTGCCTATTCCATTTGAGGAGTTCTATTAGTTTTTCAATCAATTGGTCCTCGATAAAGCAACGGTCACCTGCTACTGTCTGTAAGTAGTACTACTTCTGTCATTAAGTATCTCTATATAACTCAGCTCTTTCATTGCATGTATTTATAAATATCCTCACTATATTATGCAGATTGAAGATCGCCGAAATGAAGAAAAGACAAGTGGGTGATATTGGGTTCACTAACACATATCTCATAGATGCAAATGAGGTTAAATATCGTGCCGACGAAACCGAGGCCAACTTGCTACGATCGTTGGAAATAAATGAACACAAAAATATAATACTCTTTCCTTACAACTACAAGTGAGTGTTACTGTCTTGTGGCATATTCGGGTTTTCCTTATTAGTCCAGGTTATAGTAATGTAATATTGATGAGTTATGCATGCGCAAGTGCAGCTACCACTATATTCTCCTAGAGATTAAGCTTGAGCAGGGAGTAGTAACTGTCTTAGACTCGAGACAAAAAGATCCCAAGGAGTATGCGGACATGACTGAAATGCTCGAGAAGTAAGTTAAATCGATCATTATCCACCATATCAGCAACTTTGTTCATTTCTGATATCAAGTAATTGTTTTCTTTGTATGGCAGGGCTTGGGGAAAATTCACCAAAAAAGCTCCTGGACTACCGAAGAAGCTGCAATTTAGACACCCGAAAGTAAGTACTATATAGTAGCATATTCCACGCGTATCTCCTAGTGATTCAAGCGCTAGTTTCATCAATACCATTTAGAATGCTTGCTAATTATCAGTTTGATTGACCTCTGTTTCTTGTAAAGTGGTTGTGGCAGGAACAAGGGAATGATTTCTGTGGATACTACGCTTATGCGAGTCCATCCGCCACACGACATGTGAGCGGGGCTACTCCGAAAAACAATATGAAGTGCGTAAATAACAATATTCACATTTTTATTTTATTACCATCATTTGTGTTGAGTTTCATTCATTCATATATATATATGTATTAACCCCCTTCTTAAAATTAGATGTTTCGGATGCGGGATGAACTACTAGCACCAGATCGCTGCGAAAGCAATTCAAGAGGAATTGGCAGCATTCTTTCTTGACCACGTGATCGCTGAAGACGGAGAATACTATGTGGACCACGCGTCCGTATTGTAAAAGATAATTATTGTATATATGTAGCCGGTAGTGTCGGATAGATATACGAGAACTTGTTGTTCGACCAATCTCTCGGAGAAGGAGAGGTGGTCGATATCACTTCTCTCTGTATGCATATATGTTCATGACGATCTTCTGTTTGCTTAATTACTAGCTAGCTAGCGTGTCTAGCTAGTCCTCTCTATAATGTATGTATAGTACGAAGGCGTCGATAGCACAATATATGAAACACCTAAATTAATTAGCTAGCTATAGCACAATATATGAAACACCTAAATTAACCCCCCAAAACCCCCCCAAACCCCCCCCTTTTCAAAAAAAAAAACAAAAACCACAGCCATAGAAATGCTGACGCCAGATGTTTATTAGTCCCGGTTGGTGCAACCAACCGGGACCAAAGGCCCTCCTGCTCGACTCTGCGGACAGGCCACGTGAGGTTTCATCAGTCCCGGTTCTGGATTGAACCGGGACTAAAGGGCCAGGGTATTAGTACCGACCCTTTAGTCCCGGTTCATGAACCGGGACTAAAGGCCCTCACCAACCGGGTCAATAGGCCCCTTTTCTACTAGTGATCCCCGCATGTTGTGTGAAGGCTAGATGGACAATGCAAGCCAAGCCTGCTTTCGATTCTGTGAGGAGTGCCAATACACATGTATGGTCAGAACAGATGGATAAGTACCATCAACTGCGCAATATGGCTAGTGAGGCTTTATTCACGGCCTCAGCTAGTGAGGCTTTATACACTATTTAATCACTATATGTGGTACAAATTTCTCTACTTATTTTATCTTATATGACGTCTTCTGTCTGTCCACATATGTTGCATTCAGTGTACCACCAGTTCTTGTATGCTTACATCTTTCATTGCATAGACATTCAGGGTGCCCCTCAAGTTTTTGTTGTTATAGTTGGGAGGGTTACTCCCCATTCTGGAACACCCAGAAAAATTGCAAGATTTTTGATATTTAAAGATTGGTGATCTGATCGGTACCTTTGCCATTGCCCCTCTATTGCTTGCTTATCCCTACAGGCTGACCAGCTTCAAATACCCACTCCGACAGACATAAGGTAGGCTTATTGCAAGCCGAAACATTGTTTCGATACGGTATCTCACGATGAGTAAGCTCTCCTACCTGTCCTCCATGATTGCTACCCGTACGTGCTAATGCTTGCTATTTTCTAATTTGTACATGCACAACAAGAAAGAAAAGAAGTCAAAGCACAAATAAAAAACGACAGCCAGTGATGCCCAGCTGTAAGTACCTTGCACACCAACATACATGTTTGATAGTGATATTTCCAGTTCTTGGCTCTGAATTACTGTATAACGCTTCTCCACAACAATAGCTAGAAATCATATGGTTTGGACAGGTGTGCTGTGTAAGAAAATATAGTTGTCATATGTTATTTTTATCACGCAACAAAGTTATCATACAAGTTTTTTCATCTGGTTACGTCCTCCAGCGCGTGCTTGTATCATGCCTATGGCCTATGTCAGTAATTAATGCTTTCGGTGTAGCTTGTTAGGACATACCGAAACAACATTTAGAGTTCGCTATGGGTTCTACTTATGAGGTCATGACTGATTTCTGAAGCAACTGAGTTAATTGTTTGCCATGTTGTTGAGTGAATTCAGTTATTTTGACACGATAATATGTGTTGATTGAAGGTGTATTAATCAGAAAAGAACAACAGTGATGCCACCAAGCATAGATCTAGCCACTATGTAAACATGGCAGGCAAGTTTCTACCTAAATATGCATTTCTCTGGATCGTCACCATTGGCATCCAGTACCACCTATACATATATCCATTTATCGTGCTTACTATCTTTGTAGGACCTGCCTTACGATGATCTGACGAACTCCGCCTTTGCTGTTGGAGATCGCCCGCCTTTTGGAGACTATAAACCTTGATCTCAGTAGCTTGTCGTGTCTCGGTGATCGGTCATTCACATTATAAGACCGACTCTTCTCTATTAATATGAAACTGTTAGCATCTACTATGAAACTACTATACTTGGTACTCCTTTTGTCCCAAAATATAAGAACGTTTTTAACACTACACTAGTGTCAAAAACGTTTTTATATTATGGGACGGAGGGAGTATGTTGTATGAATGAACACTCTTCTGCTGCAACTGTGTCCGATGCATCATATTTTTCATCACTGTTGTTTATTTGCACTTTCAAAATGTTAACAAGTACTCCAGCTTGATTAGTGAACTGAAAAGGACGTCAACCTATCAGGCACCACACCATCTGCGGACGTAGTTCTATTTCATCTATTCTTTTTTATCAACTGGCGCTCATTGGACCGCATACCAGCAAGATTAGTACGCAGTCACGCGCGGCAAGTTAACAAATGTCATATAGACATGTTAACAAATCGACAACTAGATTAGTGCGCACAATTTTGCCCTCTTCGTTCCAATTCCCGTTATGCTTGCATGTCCATTTGCATATCCCCATATGCTTGCATGCTATTCATTTGTAGGCATTCCAAGCTTTGGAGGCATTGAATGTCCAACATGATGGCAAGTCCCTCAACCTCTCATGTTGTTGGATGGTCATCAACGGGGAGGAGAAGTTCAAGGCGCAATATGCCGCCCTCATGGCGCGTGGGGGGGAGGAAACTGTGGAGGAGGTCGGCGAGGGCAAAAAGCCACGGCCGCGGGGGCAGACCAACTCGAAGAAGGAGGACAAGCAGGATGCCGCATCGATCGCCTTGCTTGCAGCCGTGGAGGGCATGCTAGAAGGATTCAAGGGAGGAGAAGCGCCGACAAGACAAGGATGAGCAAATGACGCCTTTATGGATATCCAAAGGAGGAGGCTTGAGATGGAGGCGGAGAAGCAAGCCAGGATGCTTAAGATGGAGGCGTAGAAGCAAGCCAAGATGCTGGAGATCAAGGCCGCCAATGCAAGACCAAGGCAAAAGAAGTGGCCCTCGCTAGCAATGATGACAGGGGTGAAGATCATGAAGGTGGACCTGAACACCGTGTTACCGAGGAAGAGGCCATGTTCGAGAAGATGCAGGACGACATGCTCAAGTTCAATGATTTGATTGATCTATGGCGGATAGCGCCATCCCTTTGTTTTATGTTTTCAAGTGTGTTGGCATGGCCACGGACGAGATGGCATGGTCAAATTCTCGCCCCTTTTTGTGTGCGGGCACGTGTGCCGGCCGCTGGCAAGTGCGCCAGCATGAACTGCGTGGTGATTTTTTTGTAGGCTGACATTCACTAATAGAAAACGGCCCATTTGTCCCGGTTCCAGAGGCCCTTTAGCCCCGGTTCGAGAACCGGGACTAAAGGGTCGGGACTAAAGCCTGAACCCTTTAGTCCCAGTTCAATTACGAACCGGGACAGAAGGGGCTCCACGTGGCCTCTGCGGGGCGCCTAGGCAGGAGGACCTTTAGTCCCGGTTGGTAATACCAACCGGGACCAAAAGGCCTCCACGCGTTAGCAGCTGGCAGGAGCTAGTGTTTTTGTTTTCTAGGGGTTTTGGAGGGTTAATTTAGGGGTTTCATATTGTGTTAGCTAGCTAATAGAGAGAAGTGTCCTCTCTTATCTTCGTGCTTGGTCGACGCTAGCTACTATACATATAGAGAGTAGTGTCCCTCTCTTCTGCTAGTATAATTTTGTGGAATGCAACAGAGAGGAAAACATTTCTACTTAAACATCTCATTGCATAACAACTTCACTTCCAGTACATAACAACTTGACATTGCTTAAACAGCTGCAGTACATAACAGGTTCAACATACTGAACATAAACACTAACACTTAACTAACTCACACTCACTGCATTTGTTCATTTCAGCATCTCCTTCATCTTCTTGATGCAGCCAGAGTGGCGAATGCCGATGCGGATGTAGGTCTCCGCCTCGATTGGCAAGCTCATGTCGCCGAGCTGCGGGATCCCCGGCTCCACCATGTACAGGTCGTCGTCGGTAGGCAGCTGCAGCTGCTGCACCATCTCCCCCTCGCTGTCGTCCTCCACCTCCACGCCAGCTGCTCCTGCTCGCTGTCGTCCTCCACCTGCACCACCACGTCCGCACCTGGCTCCTCCCCCCCCCCCTTCGCTGGATTCCTCCTCCTCCTCCTCCTTCTCCTCCTCATATTCACTGCTCTCTCCCTCGCTGTCAGAGTGGACAATCACCTGCTTCACTTCAGCTGGTACAGCGACCACGACGCCGACGAGACCTTCACTGGAGCTGGAGGGGCACGACGGCAGGAGCGGTACTCGTACCACCTAGCACGCTGACGTGGATCTGGTGAGTTTTCCCTTCATTCATAACCCAAAGGAAAACAACAATAGGAGGAATTCCACGGCCGCTGGGGAACATCGTCTTCTTCTCATCATCCGTAGCCATGGCGACGAGGCCTCTAGCGTGGTCAACACACGTCTGCAAGCTGGGAAACCTATTGCAGATCTCCTCTACATCCGCCCTTTTCTCTGAATCTCCCTTGCAGAATTTGCTCACGGTCTCCTCCCATCGACCTTGAGCACGACAAAAAGCTCTTGCAGACAGCCTCTTCTTAGGCGCCATGACCAGCGTCGAGAAGCGATGGGAGTGGCTGGATGAGTTGCTTATCGCCTTAATCAAGCCCAAGTGACCAAAATGTTATTTACTTATCTAGAACAATAAAAGCACAAAGAATTATTGGGTAACAAATGAATTGTGACAAATGATTATAAAACAACCTTAGTCAGAAATATAACACGAGCCACGTGATACTGATAAACTTGCCACTTAAGTGAAGTGTGACATATGATTATAAATGATGTTGGTCAAATATATAATCAACACGTCACATCATGATGGTCATTACCCTAGCAAGCTTGCCACTTTAGCATTCATGTGTGCTTCATAATGCTTATAAGGGAGTAAGTTAACACTGACATGATAAAGGAATCGTTTTCATTCATTATTTTAAATAAGAGTTGTTGTATCTTAATTAGAGAACCAACATTAGAATGTGTTTTTCATAAATTCTCCAACCAAGATTTCTCGTTGGTTCCACCCTAATTAGAGAATCGATATACATATTTGCTTAGTTGTACATGCTATGATGTACTTGAAAAAAGAAGCATGCTCATATGAGTTAACTTATGAACATTTGAACAAAAAAATATCCTATGAACAAAATCATTCACTAATATTGAAAAAATACATCTCATCACATACATCTCATCTCATCTCATTTCATATCATATGAAAAAAAACATACATACATACATACATGGAAAAACATTGCTATGAACAAAAAAAATCTATGAACAAAAAAAACTATGAACAAAATCATCGAGCAGGGCAGGGGCTCACTGGGGCAGGGGCGCACGGGGGAGGCGTCGGGGCGGCTCGGGGAGGAGAGGGCGATGACGACCTCGGGGCGGCTCGGGGAGGCGACGGCAACCTCGGGGCGGCTCGGGGAGGCAACAGTGCGCGCGATGTCAGGGCAGGGGTGCGGCGATGGCGTCGATCGGGGCGGGGGCACGGCAACAGCAACATCGGGATGTCGTCAGGGCAGCTCGGCGATGGTGACGATGGCGACGAGGCGAGGCGACGGCGCAGCAGCAGCAATCTGGCAGCGTCGTCGAGAGAGGAATGGCGGGTGGGGTGAAATTTGCTAAGTGTTTGGTTATATAGCAACCACCTTTGGTCCCGGTTCGTGCCACAAACCGGGAGCAAAGGTCAACTTCTAGCAGTCCAAAGGGCGGGAAGTAGATACCTTTGGTCCCGGTAGGTGGTACCAACCGGGACTAAAGGTGGGCATTGGTCCCAGTTTGTAGTACAAACCAGGACCAAAGGTGAGCATTGGTCCCGGTTCGTGCCACCAACCGTGACCAATAGCCTTGCATAGCGGCATGGTGGTGGGAGTTTAGTCCCACCTTGCTAGCTGAGAGAGAGGTGCACCTGTTTATAAGGTGCGGTGCCCCAGAGCTTTCGAGCTCCTCTCTAAACCAGGCTTACGGGCCTAAAAACACTGTATTGCCTGTGGGCCTACTGGCCTTCTGCGGGCCTGAATCCTGGCCCATGGTTGGGTTTTTAGTCGTATTCAGGCCGTGGTGGCCCAGTAATTGGCACTTTATTTATTTATTTTTTCAATTTTTGTTTTGCTTTTTTGCTTTATTTATTTTCTTTTGTTTCTACTTATTATTTTTCAGTGATTCTTTTTGCTTTTAGGTCACAAAAATTATAAACTTTTTGTTAATGCCATTAGTTTAAATTTGAATTCTATGAAATTTCTGTTAATCACTAGTTTGTGAATAACTTTACTATAATAATTGATTTTTGAGTGATTCTTTTTCCTGCTATTTAATATTACTGTGTTTTATCATTATATTCAATTTGGTAATTTTTAGGTTATTTTAAAAGTCTGTTTTAATCAAAAACATATTTTGTTATTTTAGTTTGCTTTTAAAGTTTCTAACAAAGAAATCTTTATGATAAATCTTTTTGCTATTAATGTTTTGAACAAAAAATACTTTGATAATTTTAGTTGCATAAACTTTATATAATTTTAGTTTCAAAAATACTAGAGGTTTATAAAAACCTTTTTAGTTGATTCCTTTGTTGAGCTAAATGACCCTGAAATTGAAAAGCACTACAAATGAACTCTGAAATGGTTGAAAGTTGGCATGGTATCATCATTTCACCCACATAGCATGTTCTAAAAAGTTGAGAGGGTTACAGCAAAAATTGGATGCACTTCGTGTACAAAACGAACAATCTCTTTCGAAGTATCAGGGTTTCGGACGAAAACTCATCTGTTACAAGGGGATTTCCTTTTTTGAACTTATTTGAACTCCAGACTTTTGTGTGTGTTCAAAATGCACCATTCAAAGCTACAACATCAATTTTTAACCCTTTCCGACTTCATTTGCTATTTTTCATGCATTTACTTTTTTTTGAGCTAATGACCTTGAAATTGAAAAGCACTTCAAAGGCATCATCATAATTGAAATTGAAAAGTATTTTTCATCTGTTACAAAGGGATTTCATTTCTTGACATGTCACTGCAGTGATATTCTAGATCAAAGGCATCATCATAATAGTTGTGGACAGAAAATCTTCACTTTTTCTTCACTTGTGTCCTTTACATATTGCGCCGTAATCATGGACAATCTTCATTGTTTAAGAGGGTGCTTGGATCAGCCTTGACTTTGAAGGGAGGAATTTCATGAAACTTTTCATAATCTTCAGACATGTTTGTCTTGCCCTCCACTACCACGATGTCTCTTTTTCCTGAAAGAACTATGTGGCGCTTTGGCTCATCGTATGATATATTTGCTTCCTTATCTTTTCTTTTTTTCGGTTTGGTAAACATGTCCTTCACATAGAAAACTTGCGCCACATCACTGGCTAGGACAAATGTTTCATCTGTGTACCCAAGATTGTTCAGATCCACTATTGTTATTCTGTACTGTGGGTCTACCTGTACCCTGCCTCCTGACTTACCCATTTGCACTGAAACAAAGGGACCGTAAAATCATGTCCATAGTCAAGTTCCCATATGTCCACTATGTAACTATAATATGTGTATTTTCCCCTCTTGGTTGCTGCATCAGAGCGGACACCACTGTTTTGGTTGGTGCTCGATCTTGGGCGGTCATGTAAAATGTATTCCTATTTATCTCGTACCCTTTGTAAGTCAATACAGTCGAAGATGGTCCCCTGGCCAACGAGTACAACTCATCAGAAACAGCGTTGTCACCCATGAGACGTGTTTGCAACCAACTGCCGAAAGTCCTGATGTGTTCACATGTAATCCAATTGTCACATTGCTCCGGGTGTTTGGAGCGCAGAATATTCTTATGTTCATTGACATACGGGGTAGAATTCTGTAGAACTGTATAATGTGCTTGAGACCAAGAATACCCGTCCCTACATATTATGAGTCCCTTCCTAGCGTGCCTTTTCCAGTCAGTCTCCCCTCATACCGCGATTGAGGGATACCAATCTTCTTAAGGTCAGGAATAAAGTCAACACAAAACCTAGTGACCTCCTCTATTTGATGGCCCGTGGAGATGCTTCCTTCTGGCATAGCATGATTACGAACATATTTCTTTAAGACTACCATAAACCTCTCAAAGGGGAACGTATTGTGTAGAAATATAGGGCCCAGAATGGCAATCTCGTTGACTAGATGAACTAGGGCACGCGTCATGATATTGAAGAAGGATGGTGGGAACACCAACTCGAACCTGACAAGACATTGCGCCAGATCACTCCTTAACCTTGGTAGGATTTCTGGATCAATCACCTTCTAAGAGATTGCATTGAGGAATGCACATAGCTTCACGATGGCTAATCGAACATTTTCGAGTAGAAGCCCCCTCAATGCAACCAGAAGCAGATGTGTCGTAATCATGTGGCAGTCATGAGACTTAAGGTTCTGAAATTATTTCTCTGCCATATTTATTATTCCCTTTATATTCGATGAGAAGCTAGACGGGACCTTCATACTGAGCAGACATCCAAAGAAGATTTCCTTCTCTTCTTTGGTAAGAGCATAGCTGGCAGGACCTTCATACTACTTTGGAGGCATGCCGTCCTTTTCGTGCACATGTTGCTGGTCCTCCCGTGCCTCCGGTGTATCTTTTGTCTTCCCATACATGCCCAAGAAGCCTAGCAGGTTCACGCGAAGATTCTTCGTCACGTGCATCACATCGATTGGAGAGCGGACCTCTAGGTCTTTCCAGTAGGGTAGGTCCCAAAATATAGATTTCTTCTTCCACATGGGTGCGCGTCCCTCAGCGTCATTCAGAACAGATAGTCCGTCGGGACCCTTTCCAAAGATTACTTGTAAATCATTGACCATAGCAAGTATGTGATCAGCAGTACGGACGGCGGGCTTTTTCCGGTGATCGGCCTCGCCTTTAAAATGCTTGCTTTTCTTTCGACATTGATGGTTGGTCAGAAGAAATCGATAATGTCCTAGGTACACATTCTTCCTGTATTTGTCCAAATATATATTTTCGGTGTCATCTAAATAGTGTGTGCATGCGTGGTATCCCTTGTTTGTCTATCCTGAAAGGTTACTGAGAGCAGGCCAATTATTGATGGTTACAAACAGCAACGCATGTGGGTCAAATTCTTGCTGGTCTTGCTCATCCCATACACGTACAACTTTTCCATTCCACAGCTGTAAAAGTTCTTCAACTAATAGCCTTAGGTACACATCAATGTCGTTGTCAGGTTGCTTAGGGCCTTGGATGAGTATTGGCATCATAATGAACTTCCGCTTCATGCACAACCAAGGAGGAAGGTTATATATACATAGAGTCACGGGCCAGGCGCTATGATTGCTGCTCTGCTCCCCAAAAGGATTAATGTCATCCGCGCTTAAACAAAACCATACGTTCCTTGCGTCACCTGCAAAGTCCCTCCACTTTCTCTCAATTTTTCTCCATTGTGACCCGTCAGCGGGTGCTTTAAAACTCCCGTCTTTCTTATGGTCTTCTTTGTGCCATCGCATCCACTTGACATGCTCTTTGTTTCTGAACAGATGTTTCAACCGTGGTATTATAGGAGCATACCACATCACCTTGGCAGGAACCCTCTTCCTGGGACGCTCGCCATCAACATCAATAGGGTCATCTCGTCTGATCTTATACCGCAATGCATCGGGCATGCGTTCAAATCCTCGTAGTACGCACCGCGGTAGAGGATGTAGTCATTAGGGAATGCATGTATCTTGTGCACCTTCAATCCTAGAGGGCATACAACTTTCTTTGCTATGTACGTACTATCGGGCAATTCGTTATCCTTTGGAAGCTTCTTCTTCAATATTTTCAATAGCTTCTCAAATCCATTGTCAGATACACCATTGTCAGCCTTCCATTGCAGCAATTCCAGTGTGGTATCGAGCTTTGTGTTGCCATCTTCGCAATTGGGATACAACCCTTTTTTGTGATCCTCTAACTTGCGATTGAACATCAACTTCTCCTTTTTACTTTCACAATGTGTCTTTTCATCAACAATGACCCGGTGAAGATCATCATCGGGCACATCGTCTGGTTCCTCTTGATATTTAGCTTCCCCCATTGCAGCATCACCATATTCAGGGGGCACATAGTTGTCATCATCCTCTTGTTCTTCGTTGTCTTCCATCATGACCCCTCTTTCTCTGTGCTTGGTCCAAACATTATAGTATGGCATGAAACCCTTCTCAAGTAGGTGGATGTGAAGGGTTTTCTGGTTAGAGTAAAACTTCATATTCTCACAAATAGGGCATGGGCAACACATAAAACCATTCTGCTTGTTTGCCTTAGCCGCTTGGAGAAAATAATGCACACCCTTAATGTACTCGGAGGTGTGTCTGTCACCGTACATCCATTGTCGGTTCATCTGCGTGCATTATATATAATTAAGTGTGGCAAAAACCATTACAGAACATCATGAATAGAGAAATGACCAAAATTAATAGAAGTTCATCATCACAATAAAACCAAATTAATAGAACATCATTTGTTTTCTTTTAGAAAAAAGATAAGAACAAGAGGCTCACCACGGTGGTGCCGGCGACGAGATCGGCGCGGGCGATCGATGGCAGTGAGGACGGAGATGGGACAGGACAAACCGCCAAACCTAGACAAGTCTTGAGGAAAATGGAGTTTGGACAAGGAGCTTAGATAGGAGAAAGCTTAAGTATGGCTCGGGCATTTCATCGAACACCTCACGTGCATAGGAGGTGAGCTAGAGCACCACAGAGCTCTCCCACGGTCGGCCATTGCACTGCTCTGCTCGCGGGCAGGGGGCATATATAGGCCTCTCTTTAGTCCCAGTTTGTGTCTAAAACCTGAACTAAAGGACCTCATTTGGTCCCGGTTCCAGACACAAACCGGGACTAAAGGCTGTGGGCCAGGTGCGAGGCCCATTGGTCCCGGTTCGTGTCTGAAACCGGGACCAAAGAGGTCAGATGAACCGGGATCAATGGCCACCAAGGCCTGGCCGGCCCCCTGGCCTCATGAACCGGGACTAATGCTCCCATTGATCCCGGTTCGTAGAAGAACCGGGATTAATGCCCTCTTCAGGCCTAGACCAAAGTCCTGCTTTCTATTAGTGATTGTATGCCGGCCGCTGGCAGGGCGCGGGCATGAACTTTGGGCAATGGCATGGCCGCTGGCACGACCTATGACCGTGAGGCTTTTAAATTAATGCGCGGACATGAAATAGGTCGCCGACCCAAAACGAAACAAGGCAGACGCCGTGCGGGCGGTCGCTCCAAACAGATAAAAAGCGGACAAAATTATTATCCGTTTGGGTCGGCGTGTTGGAGTTACTCTAAGGGTTTTTCTATTTTTTATGAGGCCTACTAATAATAGCTTGCGTTGAAGAGAAAAAATCAATATAAACGCCTTAAACTACTGTTTGTGCGTATCCATAAGATGCTCGGTGCTTTGGCTGCTTCACGCATGCCCCCAAAGCAAACGTGCGAGCTGAGAGCGTGCCATATGCCCGGCCCGCCAAGGCCTTTAACTAACGATTAAGCTGCCGGGTGCCATGTGGGAGCACGTATGCAAAACTTGGCGTAGGGTACAACAACCCACTACGCCATTGCGCGGGGCGCCGCGTGCCGATGCCGACACAGCCCGCGTCGGTGCTCGCTCCACCGATGCCCGCGGCCATCATGAGCTCGGGTCGGTCGCCACGGCCACACTCGACGCTACCACTATATAAGCATCAGCTCCGAGGCCATGAAGCAAGCAACAGCTAGCTAGCTTACGAGTAGCACGACACGTACTGAGTACCAGTACTAGGCTAGCGAACACTGTCATCTTACTTAGCGATCGAGGCGAGTCGATGAGGAGTGTGCTGGTGCTTGCTCTGGTGGTCGTGGCCGCGGCGTGCCTCGCGGCTCCGCGGGGCGCGCACGGGGCCGGCGAGTGCGGGAAGACGCCGGCGGACGAGATGGCGCTGAAGCTGCTGCCGTGCGCGTCGGCGGGGCAGGACCCCAACTCGGCGCCGTCAAGCGGGTGCTGCACGGCGGTGCACACCATCGGCAAGCAGAGCCCCAAGTGCCTCTGCGCCGTCATGCTCTCCGACACCGCCAAGAGCGCCGGCATCAAGCCGGAGGCCGCCATGTCCATCCCCAAGCGCTGCAACCTCGTCGACCGCCCTGTCGGCTACAAGTGCGGAGGTACGCAGGCAGAAGGGGTCACCTCACAATGCCATGGCATGGCGTAATTATGTGTTGTTTCTCCCTATCTGAAATTCCTACTCTTTTTGCAGCTTACACTCTGCCGTAAGCCTTGAGGCCACTTGACGCGCGGGTCATGAATGGATGCCGCTGACTGTTGTTTATCAATCACAAATAATGTTAGTTCCATCTTCCATGATGTGGAACGCCCCCCTGTGTTTCTCGAGGGTGTTGCAGCTATCCCAGCTATGCCCCAGAATAATAAAAGAGTTATGTTCGTCAACAAATTGAATGAATTCACACAAGTGATGGATCCGCTACAACATTTCCGATATAGAAATTTACCACTTTCTCGGTATCTGCACCAAAAATGCATATAATCATACGAAGGTTGGTTATTACGAAATTTGAAAGAGGATAAAAAGGAGCAGGCCAAAAGGATACACCTAATGACCAACCCCATATATGGCCAGTTTCTCTGGTGGCCTTTTTGGCTTCTAGAATAAACTGCCCCTATCCAGTTTATTCTGGAAGGCTTCTAAAAACAAATTTTGGTTGGGCTAATAAAATAATTTGGATAGGGACAACTTATTCTAGAAGTCAGTAAAAGAAACCGACCCATAATGTACCATCCACTCTAAACATGAGATTCATGCAAGTACAAAAAACGTGATGAGGTTTATGTGAGTGTTTCTATAAATAATTACCGGTACTCATCTGATTAAGATCCTCACGTTCTTAGATTTTTACGCACGGCAAATCTGACATTTTTCATGGCAATTAATATTGGGGTGATGATTACAAATTTAGTTTCCAAGCATAGCAATTTTCTGATCAAAAAATGAACTGAGAGGGATTTGCCATGCTCGGCAACTAAACTTGTCATCTTCGGCGAACATAATTTGCCATGAAAAACATTCGATTTACCATCCCTATAATTCTGACGTTCGCTGGATATTCGAAGCCATTAGTTATAGGTCAACATAGCTATAGTCGCTCCGTGGAAAAAATATGTAATGAGAACAAATGTTGTCATCCGCCAGCAAAAAAAGACACAATGTTGTCATCCTCCTTCGCCGGTAGATCGCCGACATCCTCCTCCTCCGCCGACTTCGTATGTTGGGTATGAGGGGAGGGCCCGGTCTATTTGTGGGAGTCGTATTTTTTACTCTTGGGGCATTGCGTAGGTCTCTGTTCGACGGTGACGAGACGATGGTGTCGCTGTCGGTGTTCTATAAGGTCTTCTCGTCTGTCCCTCGTTTTCCTGATGCTTGCTCGTATCATTGAGGGCCATGTGGGAGATGGTGTGTTCTCAGATCTGGTTCTTTGAGCCTCGCATTTTTTTCCAGGTTTCTCTAGGTCACAATGTCATGTGGACAACGTGGTTGTATGCCTTGGTCCTTCGGCTCGAGTTCCGATTGATGAAGTTCGATAATCTTGGCGTCGTCAGAGAGCATGTGAGGTTTGTGTTCTCCGACTCTATTAGCCAGGACTAGAGCGTTTTATAGGTCCTCTCTATCATTTCCTTCTCAGCGGCGACGAATTGGTATGTATATCGTGGCTGCCGACATCTTCTGATCTACATCGACGACTTAGCGTCCGCTGCTTCTACAAGCTCATGGGTTTAAACAAGTTTTCTCTATTAAGACAGAGTCCCAGAGGCAGCAACAAGCTTTGCTCACATCATGTCGCTGGTGGATGCAGTAGGAAAAGGAAATGTTGGGATTCTACATGATAAGGACATCAATACCATTGTTACACCCACAGCCCATGTTGCTATACATACTGAAGCAATTACTAGAGCTCGAGGACGCCAATTGAATTACCAGGTACTTTTGTTTCTTGGTAACCATTCTAATGTTCATGAGAATATGATGCTACCTAAATTGAATATATTTGTGTTGATTACGAATAAAGGGCTTAGCATGGACAAGAGAGATGAACATTGGAACAGGATCAAGCATGGAGATGAAGGCGCACGCGAAGGGAACCAGAATGGCGTTTCTAGTGCATATTTGAGCACTTTGAAGCCTCCGTGATGACATACAAGGACATGGACGAAATATATAAGATGTCGCTTTATAAATTTCGTACATAGCTTATTTTAGGTGCCGCGTCACCTTATTTTTGGGCCAGGCCCATGTAATTTTGAAATACTTGAGTATAGGCTGTTTTTAGAGTCTGTATGTGTGGGGAAACAAGAGTTAGGGTTGGTTTCGGACCCCTCCAGCAAGGGTCATGAAATTTCCCCCTCTTCCTACATATATACAACCCTTAGGGTGTCGTTTAGACTTTGGGTTTTGTTTACATTAAAAGTTCGCCATAGTTGCAACTTCGCGTACTTCGTTTGTGTTCAATGACCAGACCAAGACGTCACAGAACCCCACCTTCATTAATAAAGGTTTCATCTTATATTTGCAATATCCAGATGGCAATTTCAGTTTCTTGCATGTTCTTCGTTTTTGTGCAGGAAACAGACCCTCGCAGTTAGGTTGATCGTGCTCCGGCGTGGTCAATAACCTCTCGGAGTTGGTTTAGCAATCGCTAAAGGTGGAACATCTTCGCACGTTCGTAATCGGATCGTCAAAGTCTACTCCACTGAAAACGATAGCCACCATCTCATCGGAAGACGGGACACCTTTGCCTCTATCAAGTGGTATCAGATTTTCAGGTTGCTCGGTGAGATTTTCCAGTTTTTTATTGTTTAGATCGAGTCTGTTCTTCATACCTACAGTCCACGAAAAAGCCATAAAAAATTAGGGTTAGTTCCTCGTATCCGAACCAATCTAAGCTTTTGCATAATTTTTTTAGGGTTTTGCTTTGTTGAATTTGCGGTTGCATCGTCGTGTCGAGTTGCTGGTCTTAGCGTCTAGTCCTTTAGAGTTCCGAGTTCTGTCACAGTTTGTCACGCCGCCGCCGCACCATCTTCATTGCCGCTGCTATATACCACCACTGCTGCCATATCCTACCACCACTTCCATATACCACCACCGCTGCCATATCCTACCACCACTGCCATATACCACCACCGCTGTCATATCCTACCACCGCATATCCACCACCAATCCGAGTCCATATATACCAGGCCACCAATCCGAGTCCACATATACCACCGCCTGTCCATCACCAATCTGCGTTCTTTTCATATTAGGTTTGTTTTCAAGATCCATCTATTTTTAGATCCGTGTTTCCTTACCTGAGTAGGTTTTGGAAAGAAAAAAGTCTAGAGACCCCCATGCAGTTTTTAGGCATCATGTACCATAGTCACTCTTTATATATGTAGTCCTTTAGGGCATCTCTAAGGCGGACCCGTAAACCTCCCGCAACTATCCGGACCGTGATGTTCGGACCGTGGAAGACAACCAACGCTGACCTGTATCGGTCCGCATGGCGGTCCAGATGCGATTTTCCCCACAGCACGTAGACAAACGTGGGGGAGGTTTGCGAGAGTCCGGACCGCTCCCAAGCCCGCTTCTGACTGCCTTGACCAACCAAAAAGCCATCTCCCGCCCTTCCCGTGCTTTGCTTCCGATGCACGCGGTGCTTACCGCGCCGCATTCATGCCGTCTCAGAGCACGCGAAGGCCGGCATTTATGCCGCGATGTGACTGAAGGGAGGTAGGCGCTGACCGACGCGACCTCTCGGCAGCCGCTACTTCAATGCGGACGCAGGTTCCGGAG
Organism: Aegilops bicornis; assembly: GCA_021605145.1. NCBI lineage: Eukaryota > Viridiplantae > Streptophyta > Magnoliopsida > Poales > Poaceae > Aegilops > Aegilops bicornis. Next base: position 8,066,062 of record CM038674.1, on the reverse strand, counting down.
GAACCAATCTCGCTGCTATGCCGCATTGAAGCGGCTGACCGGCCCTTCACATGGCCTATCCGCGGCTATTTAAGCCGCACTCCAGCGCCGTCCACATCGCATCCTCCTCATCCTCCTCACCGCACCCCCTCCATATATCCGGCAATGGGCTAGTCCTAGGCGTCAACACCGGCATGCAATTCTGTGCGAGATCTGGCGGCTCGTGGAGACGCCGCCCTCGAACTCTGGGGCCGTCGTCTTCATCGATCGTCATCTCCTTCCGTGATGAGGAGGACCAGCAGACGCCTCCGCAGTGCGCACCACCGGTGCTAGGCCAGGTCTATGCCGGAACCCACATGGAGTTCGAGGAGCAGATGGAGCTGATGCTCCGTCGCTCTGTTGTCCACACCAACTACCCGACTCCGCTATCATGGGCGCTCCTCCCTGTGAAGCCGGAGCCGGCATCCCGTTCACGCTCTTCGACGCCACGCAACAGCGTGTCCAAATCAGACGCCGCGTCAAGGAAGAGCGTCTCACGCCGCCACCCTGGCGCGTTGTGAAGGTGGAGCACCGCTCACCGCCGCCTCGTTGTGTCGTCAAGGAGGAGCGCCACTCACCACCCCCGCCCCTGCACAAGGCGCACGGGGGCATTCTGCACTACCTCCATGGCGGCTTCTCTCCATCGTCATCCCGGAGCACCATGATAGCAGGAGTACGCCGACCGGTAGGAGCGCCGGTGGGGCAGGCACAATGTCGCGCGCCGATCCCAATTTGCGGATTTCGATGTCCTGCTGCCGCACATCGCGGTGGACTCAAACCTGGTGTAAGCCTAGGTCCTGGACTGCTTCATGATGACATCGGAGACAGCCAAGTGTCGTCTCCACCGCCTTGATAGGGAGATGGCCAGGTACGGTGAGGAATGGTTCCTTGTCAACATCGCCGCCGCCGCCAATGCCAACGACGATGCCTCCAACGACCGCCGCCCTCTTCCCCAGCTCATGTCCTCGGTGCCCCCGACCACACTGCGCATGGCGCGGGAGGAGGCAAAGAGGATCATCCGCGAGCGTCAGGCGGCTGCCGGCAAGCCCTGCCTTGGCGCCACCACCTTCCACAACCCCAAGCCCGACGACTCGATGGCTGGTCGGGCGACGATGACGGAGGAGGAGCAGCCAGCCAGCCGGCATTGGCTACGAGGTCAACATGAAGTATATGATAGTTCAGGGTTTTAGTTTTAGGTTTTTATTTCACCAGAGAAAATATCGTCCAGTTTTATGTACAAATTACCCTACTTCAATGAAACCCGCCATGTTTATATCAAGATTTGCCGTGTTTGCATAAATTTTCTCCGGTTGATTTGAGTTGCTGTGAAAATGTATGCGGCTAGAGTTTGATGGCTGCCTCCCTCATTGATGACCCACAAGTATATGGGGTCAATTGTATCATTTTCGATAAGTAAGAGTGTCGAACCCAACGAGGAGCAGAAGGAAATGACAAGTGGTTTTCAGCAAGGTAATGTCTGCAAGTGCTAAACTTGTAAGTAGCGGAGTAGTTTGATAGCAAGATAATTTGTAATGAGTAAGTAACGAAAGTAGTAACAAAAGTGCAGCAAGGTAGCCCAATCCTTTTGAGGCAAGGGACAGGACAAAACGGTCTCTTATGATAAGCAAAGTGTTCTTGAGGTTACACGGGAATTTCATCTAGTCACTTTCATCATGTTGGCTGATACTCCATTTTGCATCATGGTTTTATATCAATATTTATTGCATTATGGGCTGTTAATACACATTCTATCACAATACTTATGCCTTTTCTCTCTTATTTTATAAGGTTTACATGAAGAGGGAGAATGCCGACAGCTGGAATTCTGGACTGGAAAATGAGCAAATATTAGAGACCTATTCTGCATAACTTCAAAAGTCCCGAAACTTCACGGAGATCAGTTTTGGAATATATTAAAATATTGGGCGAAAAAAGCACCAGGGGGCGCGTCCCCTGCCTTTTGGGCCACCTGGCAGGCCCCTGACGTCCATCTTCTGCTATATGGTGTCTTTTGCCCTAGAAAAAAAATCATAGAGAAGCTTTTGGGACGAAGCGCCGCCGTCTCGAGGCAGAACCTGGACAGGACAATCTAGGGCTCTGGTGGAGCTGTTCCGCCAGGGAAACATCCCTCCGGGAGGGGAAATCACCGCCATCGTCATCATTATCGATCCTCTCATCAAGGGGGGGTCAATCTCCATCAACATCTTCACCAACATCATCTCCTCTCAAATCCTAGTTCATCTCTTGTATCCGATCTTTGTCTCAAAACCTCACATTGGTACCTGTGGGTTGCTAGTAGTGTTGATTACTCCTTGTAGTTAATGCTAGTTGGTTTATTCGGTGAAAGATCATATGTTCAGATCCTTAATGTTATTCAATGCCCCTCTGATTATGAACATGAATATGCTTTGTGAGTAGTTACGTTTGTTCCTGAGGACATGGGAGAAGTCTTGTTATAAGTAATCATGTGAATTTGTTATTCGTTCGATATTTTGATGAGATGTATGTTGTCTCCCCTCCGGTGGTTTTATGTGAACGTCGACTACATGACACTTCACCATGCTTTGGGCCTAGGGGAAGGCATTAGGAAGTAATAAGTAGATGATGGGTTGCTAGAGTGACAGAAGTTCAAACCCTAGTTTATGTGTTGCTTCGTAAGGGGCTGATTTGAATCCATATGTTTTATGTTATGGATAGGTTTACCTTAATTCTTCTTTCGTAGTTGCGGATGCTTGCGAGAGGGGTTAATCATAAGTGGGAGGCTTGTCCAAGTAAGAACAACACCCAAACGCTGGTCCATCCACATATCAAATTCTCAAAGTAACGAACACAAATCATATGAGCATGATGAAAACTAACTTGACAATAATTCCCATGTATCCTCGGGAGCACCTTGATTTATATAAGAGTTTGGCCAGGCTTGTCCTTTGTTACAAAAAGGATTTGGCCACCTTGCTGCACCTTAGTTACTTTTGTTACTTGTTACCCGTTAAGAATTACTTCCTTCGTTCCGTTATATAAGGTGTATTATTTTCGGCATGATGACCAAGACATGGAATTATATACATGTTAGTACTAAATTACCCTTGGCGAATTTGTTGATTAGTGGTAAGTAAATCAATTATTCTATGATAGTAAGAGATGCATGCCATCGACAGAGAGATACTTACCTTCTTTTGGTACAAGGAGATATACAGACAATCAGCAGAGAGATACTTTCCATTTTTCTGGAAGAGTGAGAAGGGAATTATGAGGAATTAGAAGAAATACATATTACATTCTGGAATTTTATCAAAAAAAAAATACACTTTTTATAAAGGAACGGAGGAAGTACATTAGTTACTTTTGTCTTTTGTCTCCAAGTCCACATGCCCCTCCCGTCGCCGCCTGACACGACGTGCGAGCGAGCGCCGGGCCGCCACCCCACCATGGCCGCCACTCCCCTCAAGCCACCTATAAAGGATCATGGATTGAATACTTCAAAACGCATGATCCTTTTTATAAAAAGGAAACAGTAACACAGATCAACCACTTAAAAAATAGACCGCGGGTTGAATAAAAACGTAAGATTTTTGTTGCAAAACTAGCAACAGACGGGTCCAAACACTAATTATTTTATTAATAGGGATATATATAGGTATAGCTGTAGATATACGAGATCATCTAGTATAGGTCTAGATGATTTGATCAACACGAAAGGTGCACGAGCCGCCAAACGAGCTCGACAGGAGGGTTCCTTTCCTTGAGGTCCAAAAAAGAAAAAGAAAAAGAAACCTCGATAGGGTTCCTTCTCGGGCGCACCTCGCCGCCGCCGCCTCCCGCGGTCGTCGCTCGTCCTGTCATCCAACCGCATACACACCTCCGACGCCTCCTTCTCCCTCCGTCGCATCCAAGGGCAGCGCCTCCGGCCACCGCTCGAAGCTCTGCCTCCGCCCTCCGAGATTCGACGGAAGCCTCCGCTTCAAGCTCGGCGACGCCGGCCCCTGCTCCAACCTCCACCTCCCCTCTGCTTCTCTGCTCCGTCACCGATCGCTGCTCCTCTGCCGCTTCCCCCGGACATCCCCGGCCACTGTCGACAGTCACGCGAGGCCGACGTAAGCACTCCTCCGCTCCTTTATTCCCTCTGTTTCTACAGTCGTACACTAGTGGCTGGATATGAAATTTCGGTGATACTTAATTGGTGTTGCTGAAACACCTGTATGTTGTTTGGTTAAAAACCTTCAGGTTCATAGTATATATTTTGTTTACCATGGGAGAGATATTTTTTTTTTGCGGGAACACGCAAGAGCTTTGCGTGTTGATTCATTAAGGTTGAAAGAAATACACATAGGTTCAGGTTACATATAGATAGTTACAGTACAGCCGGCCCTCAGAACCTCTGTATTGAGCATGATGGTTTGCTTGTTCGGATTGATCAATAGTCTTTACATGATGCTGGAAATAAAAGTTTCTAATCTGTTTGGCATTTTGTGTGTCCCATGAAGCACCACATTTCAACCTCGAACAAACCATTCGGTTCGATTTACAACCCTTATCTATGAAACCGGGCGTATTGCACCCTCAACTTACCAAAAAGTTCAAACGACAACCCTGGTCTCGGTTTTGGACCGGTCAACCAGTTTTGACCGAAGTCAAGGCTGATTGGGCATGCCAACTCACGCAGGCAGCATCTAGACCTACCCCCTCTCTTGATTCAGTCCACCTGAAGCCCGACCTAGTCCACGCTGCCGCTGCCTTTGATGCCTCACCGCCAAGGTCCGCCGCCGGCGACCAGAGGGCGCGCTAGCACTGCTGGAGGGCCTCTCCCGCGCGCGCTCGCACAAGTGCTGCGACAACTTCGGCGGCATGAGGTTCTTCCCATGCTCCGCCAGCGGCAAGGTCCTGGCGGGTGTCGGCGCTGTAGTGCAAGGTTGCGGAGGAAGAGGCGTGGCAGTCTGATGTGGCCAGTGCAACAAGAACGCCTCTTGCTCTTCCCCATATGCTTCTTATGTGTTCAATCTCGCCTCCCTCCATCGCTCTATAGTTTCAATTCGACCTCCCCTTTTCACATCGATGCTACTACTTGTAAGTTGTAACTGAGACTTTGGTGGATCAATTGAGTAGTAGCCCTTAGACTTCATGTCTGAATTTCAATTGCTCGACATGCATTCAGAAAACAGAGCTTGTACTGATGGCAACTGGCATGAGAGGGAACAGTAATTGTGCATCTGAATGGTGCAGACGGGCAGCTTACGTTTTTGGAGAGGCGAGTCTCGGTCCTCTCCACGCGCGGCCCCATTTCGATGGGGACGAGCTTGTAGCCTGCAATGCCGGCCTCCACCAGGCACAACAACACCGCCCATCTATTTCTCTCCCATTAGAGCTCATGCCCAGTCAGCGCTCAGTCAGCTTTGACTTTGGTCAAAACCGGTTGACCAGCCCAAAACCAAGACTAGGGTTGTCTTTTGACCTTTGTACTAAGTTGAGGGTGCAGTACGACCGGTTTCAAAGATGAGGGTTTGTAAATCAAACTGAGTGGTTAGTTTTGGGTTGAAATGTGGACTTTTCTCAAGTGTGACTTGATTGATCTTATGTGCATGGTAGTTGATTGAGCTATTGTGTATCTGTATATGGTACTCATGTAGAAGTTGTAGCACGCAACACTTCCATTGCTTATTTCATGTTAATGACTTCCAGAAACTTGTATGCTCCTTTGTTCTGTTGTCTATGCTATTCTGTATCAATCAGTTGTCTAGCTGGTTGGCGAGTTTTTTATGTGCTTATATCTTGATGAATAAGATATTGATGTTCTCTGTGTTAACAGAAAACGGAGACCAAGCAGCTAATTGAGGTAATTGCAAGCACCAAGCAGCAAGATCACGAGGAGAGAGCAAGTTTTGGTTGATTTCAACCTATTTGACCAAGTTTTTCGGTTTGTCAAGTCTTCATAGAGATGGATACTGCGGTACGTTATCTCGCACTCTTAGCGTGTCAATACCTTGTCCTTTGATGCATGTGCCATGTGCGTGAGAGGCGGTGTTAGGGTCTGGCTTTTGGTACAATGCTTCGCTGCCACTCCTTACCACTGATAATTGTGCGCATGACCATGGCTGTGTAGGTTTTTGGGCGATAGGGTTAGGGTGTGATCATGGTCATTGTCTCTGATCTTGTTTGTTGTTTTCTTTTGTCTCCCAAGGATCGATGGTCGCATTTTTTGTTAGAGGGCGAGAAGATTATTACCAAGGTTAGCCTCCACCTCGACTTACAAAAAAAGCTTATGCAAAAGGAGAATTTTTTTGGGGTGTTTCAAGAACAAATTGACTTTGTTATTTGCTTACACAATGATCTGCATAATCAACTATATTTTAAATTTGAATTTTTTTCTTCTCATATTTAATTTCCCCACCTCTTCGTAGTTTGATGGTATTCGTTTACGAAACACAAATGATGACGGCATTCTCCTAGTGACGAATTTCCAGTTTCTTTTCGTCGTAAGTCTATATTATGTGGGTCTCTTCACACATCATCATACTACTATTGCTCTAATGAGTATGGTGTTTTCTTTTGCAGAGTAAAGAAACAAAAAGCAAGTTGGGTACCATCCCTCTTACTACAGTTGAGCAAATAAAGGTAAGTTGTTTTAGGTTACCTTTATCGCTAGCTTTATTCTGACTTCCATTATTGCATCATATCTACAAAATTTGATATCTAATTGTTGCGATTTGTGACCCGCGATTAAGAAAAATAAAATCAATGTGTTGCTGGGGCGGGGGGTGTTGTATGGCTGTGCTTAGTGGGGGAGAGGAGAGACAAGGAAATTAGGGCAACTTCAGATTGGATTTAGCGTGGGGACCACCTGCCATGTAGAAGGGGAGAGCGATGGGGGAGCAACAGGAGGTGGCCAATCATATGTCTTGAGGCCAACTTGGAAGACATCATGAATGTGTATGGAGGCTGGTAGCTCAAGGTGATAGGCTGGGTTGTTGATCTTGGTAGCGATGCGATACAACCCATAGTAGGGAGGCCCCGCTTGCCCTTTCCTGCCCAGGAGAGAGCTGGCTGCACTGTGATGAAGGGCAACCAAACTTAGTCATCAACATTGAAGTGAAGCTTGTGGTGGTGACCATCGTAGTGCACCTTGGTGTACTCCTGAGCTTGCAGTAGACGAGTCCGCACATCATCCAGGAAGAGGTCACAATCTTGAAGCTTAGGATCAATGATTAAAGTGTGCTTCACTCGGTCTGTAGTGGCGAACAGCGGTAGGATCCCGACCATACACTACTCGTAATGATGATTTCTTGAGCGTGGAATGGAACGATAAATCATAGCAAAATTCACCCCAAAGGAGCCAGAACAACCATTGGCGTCGACGATCCGCGGTCATGCAGCAGAGGTGCATGGCAGTTGTCTTGTTGATTGCCTCAGTCTGGGGTGAAAGAAAGTGCTCATCGGAAGAGAGCTACTACACATGGCAAAGAGATCAATCTAGAAGTTAGAGATGAAAACGGGATTGCAGTCAAAGACATTTGATACCGGAATGGTGTGGAGACACAGTGCCATGCATGGTGCTATGTATGGTTGCGCTAGTGGAATGAAGTAAGCGTGCTGCAGAAGCAGTCCACTACTGTCAAGATGACAGATTTGCCATCGAGGCTGATCATGCTTGCACTCTTTGTGGCAATGCCATAGGTTAGCCAAGCCCGTGAGCTTCTAGGATGCCAACCACATATTTTTTATTCGCCAATTTGCACTGACTTGCAAATAAATTCTCGCATTGATTAAGCCACGACAGTAGGTCACCCTTGCCATGGTTGGTCGGGAACTCCAGCTTGTGAAAGTGTGGAGGCCTTCTACAATGTGGTCATCAGTGGGTGGGCAACGTTAGCTGTAGCGGCATGATCTCTTGTTTGTCCAACGAGGTCATCACAGTGCGGTGGATGTCGCTGGAAGGTGTCCACCGAGGGATCTTGGTGGTGTCGATGGCGACAGCCACAGGCGCGAGCCTGTGTTGAGAACCCCTTATTCATAGGATCGCTACAAGATAGTTTCTATATTATTTACAAAAATGCAAATCCAAAATAGGCAGAGAAAAATCTAGAAGCCCCTTATATGACCAACATAAGGGAAAGGAAGAAAGACAGATGAGCCAGCTCGAGCAGCCACCCTTTAGGAAGTGCATAATAGCTCACTGATCGAGCGCACTTGCACTGAAGATGTACAGGGCTAAGTAATCCAACGAAGCTGGGATGTCCCAATGCATTCGTAGGGGAGCGTTTCGCCTTAGAGGGAAATAACTGCGAAAGGAGGGGTTTGACTACAGGCGGTAGTGTCAGCACCAAGAGGGGCAATGGCAAGATGTTGCTGCTTTGGTTCGTGAAGATAAACGATGGCCATCATACTGCCCTGCATGAAGGACACCCCATCTGGTGCAGCTGAAGTGGGCGCACCTTGGGGTGGTCCCTCCTCTTGTAGGACTGTCCTCACATGATATTAGTGTTTCCAACTACTTTTGATGATATAGATTAATGTGGTGGATTAAAGAGAAATGTAAATTAGTACATGTAAAAATTGGTTCATGACCATCTTAAATAACTCATTGCACTGATTTTGTCAAATGATTTAAAGCCATGCTCTTTTCTCCAGGAACAGGATGTGAAGTCTTTTGAAATAATTGGTACGTATTTAATGTTTGGATATCTCTTTGAATACAAATATATGTCTATTTTAATGCTTTTTCGGTTCAGGTCACGATATGAGAGTGCTGGTGTTTGATTTGAAATCTGAACAAAAGCAAGAGGTACTTATATATATGCAAGGCAACATTGCATTTTGTTTTCTCATGCATCCACACTTCCTTATATCATATAGCTAGTTATTTGATCCCGATTCAAGTCTATTTGACTTGTTAGGTCAGCTTTGATATATGGCATCTAAAATATGCTAACATTGTATCAAAAATACCTTCTAGAGTACATGATACTTTGGTATAAATCCTTATATTAACTTTATAACTTCTTTAAAAACCTTTGGTGTGTAATAACTAAAAACATGGCATCAGTGTCCCCTGTAACGTAATCTAAAATCATCTGTGTTCATGATTATCTACACCAGTTTTTCTAAAGTTTTTCTTCCCTTGGTGTCCATCATGAAAACCTAGATTTGCTTCTCAATCTTATATTTGTTGTACGAATTCATTTCCAAAAGCAAGGTTGATCAGCTGGCTAGTTTATCATTACAGCCTTTCCTTAAGAGTTTGGAATAAGCAAAATCATGCGCTGAAACCACAAGATTGGCTTGCTTCTACTATCTGCTTAGTCCATTTGCCTAAAATGAATTCTTTCTAGACATATTATAATTTTGTACTTGCAATAAAATTTACTCATGAGATAATTATGCTGTTTTGTTTGTCAGCTGAGTAAGATAGTGGAATATTTGACAAGATGTACCAAACCTTCATGTTTGGTTGATCTCTTTGCATTTGCACTTAATTCCACTCCACCCGCAATTGCTAATCGAACAAGTCCCAATATGCGGCTGTTGAAAGAATATCAACGCCTTTTTTGTAAATTGTTTCCTCCGGGCACCGGTTTCGAAATTCAAAAGAGTTTAGAGGATAAATGGTGGAGGGTAACTGAAGTCAATTCTGATTATTCCTTATGTTCAACCTATCCATCTCACCTGATAGTCCCACGCACCATAAGGTACTTCTACACCATTTGCAATATCATGTAATATTTTTATGTCTAAACATATGCTCGATGAATCTTACATTTTTCTATCACCCATCAGTGATGAAGAGCTACAAGAAATGTCTACCAGCCGAACTCTTAGTCGTTTGCCTGTTATTTCCTGGTGTGATTTTGGTGCGTGTGCTCTCGTTTTATTTAGTTGTCACCAATTTTTTATGTTGAATTTGCTAGAAATACTATTCAGAGATTCTTTCATTTAGTTGTAACCAGCATGAAACTTTTTTATATAACAGTATGTGGAGCCGTCCTGGCAAGGTCTTCTCAGCCCACGGGAATCAAGAATCTTAAGAAGTGAGCCGTTATCCATCTAAACTGATTTTGCACATACACTGACTTTGGAATGCGGTTGATCTGATTGTAGGTTTTCTTGCATCAGTAGGTATGAGGATGAAAAACTTGTATCTGCCCTTCGCACTCCAGCAATTCACCGCACAGGCCCTATAAGGTATTCTGGATATGGTTTTCATTCTTTTTGGTTGGGCTTGATGATTATTGGATTGACGATGGCATATTTGATGTTTATATTTTTGTTTAAAAAATGGGGAATCAACACAGTAAATTGAACAAATGCTAACCTAGTTACCATTGACTCCTACGCCACCCGCTTAAACTTTTTCACATTTTTTTACTATTCTGATACCTATGTTATAAACAGTTCCAGTAATATTCAGGTCACAGTTATTTTAGTTGCATTGTAAACAGGAAACTATACATAGTTGATGCTCGGCCAGCGGTCAGCGCTGTAGGAAATGGTGGGGGCTCAGAGTCAGCTTGTTCCTATCCAGAATCTGAGGTAAGTAGTATATGTATGTATTGGCTAGTGCTTGTTGTATAGTGCATATGTTCCATAGCGTTGCTTTGTCCTTTGTTTCATCTTGTTTTTTATTGGCGGGACCAGGTTGTCTACCTAGGAATTGAAGACATATATGAAATGAGAGTTAGTTTTTCATCTCTGCGGAAGTATGTTGATACTCATGGATCAATTTCATCAAATGGACTCCCTTTAGCTGGATCTGTCACTGCAGACCTGGTAAGTCTATGGTTTCCTTAAAAGTTGAGAACTACATCTCTTTTTTAGGTCTGTTAGATAGATACCTCATAACCCAGCATGCACTCTTTTCATGTGTAAATTTTGTAACGACATATGTGGTTCCACACAGAACAAGACTCTGACTTCCCATATTTGCATGTATTTTCTATAATGCAGCCAAAGGAAAGCTTCTGCTACGAAAATTATTTACAGATTTTATTAGTCATAGGGCCATATGGTCGTTTGTAGATACTCCTATTGGTTCAGGATTCTAGTTTAAGCCTAGTGGCTAGTAGAAGTATTTGACTTCATCATATTGAAATAATGTCTACAAGTTGTCAAGAATCATTGTATAGAAGAGGAGATTGACAATTTATTGTTATTTTTCTAGGTAAATCATGGATCAGCCTGGGTTGGTGGAACTATAAATAGCATGACAAAATTTTCTATTCGGGGGGAATGGCTAAATCATATTCAAATTATCCTGATTGGTGGTTCATGGATTGCTGAAAAAATTGCCCATGAATCAGCTTCAGTTCTAGTGCATTGCAGGTCTGTTTTGGCAATTTACGTATCTCATTATCTGCAATATTTGTTAACTGAATCAATTCATGTAATGTGGTAAATGGTGAACATAAGTGATGATGTTTTCGGTATTTGCATGTCTCAACATTGAATTTGTTACTGGATTCAGTTCGATTTATGTCATGAGAACAAGGGCGTATGTTGCACTCCAAAAAAACATTAAATTTGTTTGGACATGCATGGCGTTGTTTTCTTACATTTGGGGCTCTTTGTCATCAGTATTACTCATATTAGGTAGTGGTGCCAACTTATTTGGTAGTCTTGTATAGCATGTATTTTAGGTACTTTATATGAACCAAATAAAATGCATTGACACAAATTTACATTCCTTTTGTAACTTGTTTTGATGTTTGGCAAGTGGGTGGTGCACTTGTTGTTATTGGCCTACTGCAACTGTGCTGGCTACTAGACAAGTAATTCACATCTACGTTTCTGAGAAACTGGTTATGGAAAAATAAGTCTAGCCTAGGCTGCTATAGTTCCAGCCAGAAATTGTGCAAAGCATGGTGGTCTACTTATTTGTAAAAATAAATTTGAGCTGAGAAGCAGTTTATGTCCGGTCACCTTTTGGAGGTTGCTATAGAATTTGAACTTAAAATTTTAAAGTAGGAATCAATGCCATCATATTTTCCAAATTCTGTTCTGTACTAGGACTTCAAATTTTAGCAAAGCAATCCTTTGGATGCCATCTTAGGTTGTGATATCCCTATATCTTTGTCGCTTCGTGTCTTTAATCAGCTTCGGAAGGCATTTTGTTTATTTGATCTGATTTTTTATCTTTTGCAGCGATGGCTGGGACAGAACAACACAGTTAGTTGGACTTGCTTCCCTCCTGCTTGATCCGTATTATCGAACGTTCACTGGATTTCAGGTACAGATGGTAGACACTAGAAACTTCACAATGCAGTTGGCAGCAGAATAGTTTTGATTACTGAAAGTCTTTTAGTTCGAGTTCAACATTATAATTTATTGATTTGATTTATTTATTTGCTTGAAATAGACGAGCATATCGGCGATGTTTGAGATTAGAACTACAATTTATTTTGACACCATGCAGCTCCGTGTCGAAATTAATTGCACGCATGAAAATTAACTGTAACATTCATGCTGTCTAGTACTTTCTATTTGCATTTTTATTTTAATTATTCTTGCAATAGTGCCATTGTCATTTCTCACATTGTCATTGTCATCATTTTTCACATTTTGTAATATAATGGATGACTCACTTTTGAATATATAGGCGCTTGTGGAAAAAGATTGGCTAGCTTTTGGTCATCAATTTGCGGAGAGGATGGGTCTTCCAACAATAGCTAAAGCAGGCCGGCCTGCAAATCCTTCGGTTAAATCTGAGGCATCAGATAATAAAATTTCACCAGTACTGTTGCAGGTAGTCTACTTGCTATTTTTCTCCTCTTTCCTGATACAGTTTGTATTAATATAAGAATTTTGCTTGCATCGAGTTTGGTTGCACATATTGAGCTATGGTTGAAGGCTGACATTTAGGATTAGGTTGCAACATGCCCCTCACAAATTATACATGTCAGGAGATAAATATTTTTATAATAAAATAATGTTCGTTGACGGTTGGATATGCTGATTTTTTTACCAATGGAATTGAGCATTTCAAAACAACAATGGGTGTTTTCATGTGTTGTCATGCTGTCCTTTTAAACTCTATGTCCAGATATATAGTTGACTGTGCTGTTATATTATCTATACATTTTATATTTGTCTGTGCAGATACATGTTTTTAATGTGCCTTGTAATTAATATGATTTCTTATTTTCAGTGGCTAGAATGTATTGCTCAGTTGTTGCGCATGTACCCATCTGCATTTGAGTTCTCAACTGTAAGACTTCTTGTTTTCTTCCACTGCTTGAATATGCTGAAACTACAAATCTCTTCATGGATATTTATAACCTGAACTACAGGTATTCCTGGTTGACTTTATTGATGCTGTGTTATCATGCCGTTTTGGGAACTTCCTATGCAATAGGTAACTAATCTTGCTAGGTGTTTTCATGATTGCATGTGTGCCTTAAATTCAGTTCTGTATTAAATAGCCGATTAGAAAATGGTGATGGCTAAATGTTATGCATCATGATTCATGAAGGGTCATGTGTGAATGCACAAAAATCGTGCTCAGCTCACAAATCGTTCTCTAAGTTGCCTCGTGCTCAAATCACTCCGAATTAGTTTTTAGCCTACTTGTGAACACTACATATTAGTTTAGCATGTAATCAATTGCCAATTTGACATCCTATTTGTGGATCAATCGTTTGTTCAGGCTTGAACTGTGTAACCTAATCGGCATGGGAACTGAAATTCTATGATTGTCTGTCTGCAAGATTGGCCTTTCCGGATCATGCACGACATCTCTTGATTTAAAATAAATAGAATCCGATTCATTCATCGGTTGTACCTGATTTTCACTTGATGTTAAAATATCTTGCATTTCTAACTTCTTACTTAAAATGCAAGTGACTGGGAAAGGGAGCAAGCTGAAGTCGCGAGCTCTTGTCCTTGCATTTGGGAGTACTTGGCTGACCTCCGGGCTTCGGGCGGCATCTATCATGAGCACCGAAATCCCTTTTATGAACCAAGCAAGTGTAATGGGCCCATTGTCCCGCCAGCTCCGGCGCTTGCTCCCACCCTTTGGCCTGAATTCTATTTGAGATGGGCTTGTCCACTTGAATCGCAAGGCAGTGATCGAGAATGCAAATATGTGGAAGCAGTGAAGGTATTTACTTTTCTAATAAATATTTCTGTTTTATCTTTGCAGTCTTCTTTTTGAAATATATAGAATCATGAAAAAACGTTTGGTTTGATAAGAGACCAAATAAAGAATGTGGCTGATTCTAATCTTCCTTTGCCTGTTGTGTTTTCGGATGTAGCATACAGGCAATCTAGGATGCTGAATGACTTGTTGAGCTCAACAGAGAACATGAGCCGTACGGTTAATTCAGACGCGGCCAAGTCAAGTGAAGGAAGAAAATAGTATGGACCATGGGCTCCAGTGTTGTGACTAGGTGTAGAGTACGTAGCTGCACGAAATGGGAAAGCCGAACATTTTTTGATTGACTGACGACAGATGTGTAATTTTGGTTAGCTGATGTTTTGCGAGCTGTACGGAAACTATAGTCATTGCTTTCCCCTTTGGATGCCCACTAACTTGCACTGTCTTGGCTACATTTCTGGGAGCTGGTGCTCCGTGAGCTGTTTTAGCACGGAGTGTCATGTGTTATGGCTTCCTTATGTTTCAGAATTCAGGTGGATGCAGATGTGCCAACTTGTTCGTGCTACTAAAATCAGGTAAACGGAGTTGAGGACGAGGCGCAAAGTCGAAGCAGGCTTCCGGGGCACCAAATCCAAGGCTACCATCACCGAAACAATAGCCGACAGGCATGTTGCTGTTCATCACACTCCTTGCTGACTTGTGCCACTTTGGCTCTTCGCTCTTTACTGTCCCCGGGCTTCCTACTTGATGTATTTGCTGGGTAGGATATGAGTCAGACGCCCACATCAAGGTCTGGTCTGGTCCTTCTTTGCCCCCTCGATTCTTCTACTGCTCTATCTTCTCTGCCCCTCAACCTAAATGTTAAGGAACGCAGATGCAATGTGAATTTGTTATAGGTGTGATGACAAATGCGTGTTCCAGTTCTTTAGGTTGGTGAGATTATAGATCATTGTAGCCGCAACTCAAAACCCATTAGCTTCCATCATGCCTACCTATGTTTGCTACCCACCTTACTAAATAAATAGAACACAAATATACTCCACCTCAGAGACATGCTACCTCATCAAAAAAAAAAAAAAAAAACGTTTCCACATTAGTTTCCGGAAACCTGAATTGCATTGCTGCTAAAGAAATGTATGTAAACCAGTAGTCCAACAGATCTTTTGAAAAAACACTCTTATGTCATCAACAAATGTGTAACATGACTTCCTTCCAACTGCTTAGACCAGTCCAGCTACAGGATCGGAACCAAAGTATCACTGTATCAGTACCATGACCACCAAACTGAAACTGCAGCAACAAAGCCACTAGGATGTACCTGCCGCTTTGGACCCGCCATCACAACAAGATCAATATCATATAAATAAAGAAAATATAAAGGAATACATAAAGCACAATTACTTCAATATCCCAGCTTTGCTTACAAAAGGCACCACATATGTTGCATCTTTTCCTAGAATCCCATGAAGGGCTTTGCCGTATCTTGAATTCTTGATCATCCGGAAACAACAAAAGAACTTTTCCCTCAAACTTTAGCAATCACTGATCTATTTTAAGATAAGAAAGTGATTTGTGAGAAAAACACCTTTAGGGACATGAATAGTTCCGTCAAGTCTCTTCCGTTGATTGTTGCTGCAGCTCGCGGGCATATAAGGGCAAACAAAGCAAAGCTGCTGCTTAGAGCCTACTGCAAAACCAATATTTGTGACACCGATCGATGAAGGAATCTCACACACATGTCTAGACTCGCCATTACGTATACTTTGTTTTTTTTCCCTTATAGAGGTTTTCCCTCCGATTAACAATTATGTACAGTACGCTGTAATACCACAAAATAAGGTAGTAGTTAATTAAACTGCAAATCCGATGGTACAGGACTGACGACGGTACAACCTCGTCCAAATACACAATAGATTAACCGGCAACAGCTGCAAGTGCAACCCCGCTGACGATATCGAGCTTAGCTGCAACATTAGTCAACACTAGCAAGTGCAGCAAGCAGGTAGGTAGGGCTGTAGGGGGTCGATCGACATGGACCTAAGGGTTGTAGTAGACGATCTTGATCTCGGTGACGCCATGGCAGTTGCCGCCGGGGACGGAGTGCTCGAAGCAGTGGTTGCCGGTGTCGCATCCAGCGGTGGGGCAGTGGCCCTGCAGCGGGGTGCCGTGCGGGGTGACTGAGACACGGACGGGCATGCTGGCCTGGTCGGTGCTCACCTCGTAGTACGCCCCGCCCTCGTGGTCCATGTGGAACTCGGCCACGGCGGCGCCCTGCGCCGACACGCTCCCCGTCCACGCACACACGTCGAACGACTCGTGCTTCCCGCTGGGGAGCAGATACCCGTTGGGGAAGAGCGCCTTGCTGTTGGAGCGCGCCTCGATGCCCAGGCTCAGGTCGTGGCCGCACAGGTTCTGCACCGTCACCTTGTGGCCATTGCAGGAGCCTTGTCCGGCGACGGGCATGGCCGTCATCGCAGACAGCGCCACCACCAGCAGGAGGGCCAGGGAGTTGGAGGACGCCACTGCCATGGCTTGGAGGATTAGGGTGTTGAGGAAGGAGAAGAGAGGCTGGCACGCACTGGTTTGGGTTGAGGTTTATGGCTCAAGGTTGTGGGGGTATTTATAGGTCGATGAGGGCTTTGGGTTGGAGAGTGTAGGGCGTCGCTAATTCATCTTGGACGGTACTGCATGCACGCCAATTCATCTTGGACGGCACAGCATCTGCATGCACGCCAAAAGTTTGGCGCCGATTGATTTTCCTTCGCGGCGTGGCGTGTTCTGGTATTCGACCAAACACAACTAAGTTTACACCGTGTAGAAAAGAAGACTGCTCATCGTGTGTTATCTCTCCGTAAAGCCGACCAGCACGGCACGAGCTTTGCCTCCCGCAAAAAAGGACGCATAGGACACGGCCTAGTGCAGGGCAGGTTTGCAACCCCATGGAACGTAGCTTTTGTTTAGCGATCGATCCTTCGTATGAACACATGAGCCTCCTAAGAGCTTAGGGAATTCGGGCCGTTCGATCCTTTCCATGATGCGACACTGACCGTCTGATTCAGCCTGCGGTGATCCCTGGCCGTAACATCAAAAGTTCAAAACTGGTTGATGGAGCAATGAATAGTGAATTTTTTTTCACCTCGGGATATTGGTCGCACATCTGTGACATCCGCGGGGTTTTCCACCGATGAGACCTTCCTGTTTGTGGCTTTGGGTGCAAGGATTTTTCGGTGTGGGTGACCCGAGGTCAAATTTGCAATGGTTGCCCCTGTGGTTCCTAGATCCCGCCGAGGGCATACGGGATTTCGCATTGGCTGGCTCCATGTGGCCTTTTCTAATTCGCTGCTCCCTCCCCAATCAATGAGACAACTAGGATTCGGTCTCTCTCCTCGCATCTCTCTCTCTCTCTCTCTCTCGCCAGCCACCTCTCCTCCCCTCCCTCCGCCAGTCGCCCTCTTGCATCTCCCAGAGGGCGTCACAACAGCTGCCTTTGCTGCTCCCTCGTCGAGCTCGTGGTCTCCCCGTCGCTGGGAGGAGCGGAAGCTACCACTCCTGCAATTGCTCGGCTCTCTCTCCCTTAGAGTCGAGTGGCTCATGTATACGCCACAATCTCCCCGCAAAAAAAAATCTATATACATTAGTACACAACAACCTTTAGTACGGCAATGTTACTTATTTAGGTGTATCCAATTCTCAATGCACGTTGATGAAGTCATGTACCTAGGGTAGGGTCATGGACCTGTCCAAGATGCCCTCCCCAAGAACATTCTTAGAATAAACTGCCTTTCAGTCGACCTGGTAGGATTCCACTCGACAGATTCAAAGACACTCGACCATGAAGACCCACTCGACCACCGGGAGTTCGAGAGCCACCCGGTGCCCAAACGGTCTGCAATTAAGTAATCTTTATGGTCATGATGACACTTTATGTAAGGCGTTAACAGTAACGTCTGGCCTTAATGTACCTTCGTATGAACACATGAGCCTCCTAAGACCATTTTCAATAGACGATTCATATGTAAAAATAACCAACTTTTAGATCTTCTGATGTAAAAAACAGCTCTTCAACAGATGGTCCATATTAAAACAAATTACATTTCCATCTTCTGAAGATGTAAAATTCAACACCTCACGGTGCAAATTTACATCTCCAGAGGCAGGAAATGTAAAAACCACGGCCACACCAACGCCCAACCGCTCTTCATTTCCTTTCCTCCCTTCTTCCTCCCGCCAGCCGCCGCTCCCCGCTCGGACGCCGCACCGCTGCCGATTCCACCACGTCTGGGCCGCCGCCTGCCGCCACGCCGCCCCATCGCGTCTGCCTCCGCTCCGTCCGCCTCCGCCTCCGCTCCGGCCTCCGTCCGCCTCCGCCCCGTTCTACGCTCTCGCCTGCACCGCCGCCGCCCGTTCCGCTCCGTTGGCCTCCGCCCCGCGCCCGCACGCCGCCGTTCCGCTCCGTTCGCCTCCGCCCGCGCCCGCCGCTGCCGTCCCGCTTCGTCCGCCTCCACCGCGCGCCGCACGCCTCCGCCCCTCCACGCTCCCCGCTCGGCCGCCGCCTCGACTTGCTCCCCGCTCGGCTGCCGCCGACTCCCCGATGGCGCCGAAGAAGACGCCGAAGGGCAAGTCGGGTTTCTTCGGCGTGAGGGCGAAGCCCTTTGGGAACTTCGGAGTGGAGTTGTCATACGCCGGGCGACGTTGGTGTCTCGGCACGTATCCCACCGCCGATGAGGCAGCGTGTGCCTACGACGTGGCGGTGTGGCGTGCCGGACGGCCGAAAGCGGACCTCAACTTCCCGGAGATCGAGTCCCGGGCGGTGGCGGAGTGGCTCGTGCCGTAGGGCATCCGGATGGAGGAGATGCCGGCGAAGAAGAAGAAGAAGAGACCGGCGGTTGTCATCACTCCCGGTGAGAGCGGCGAGGTGGTGATGGCTCAGTTTGCGCGGGAGCATCCCGAGTACGTCCAGGCTGAGCAGGAGTTCTACTGGAAGTGTGATGCCGAGGAGGAGAAGAAGATGGAGGAGGAGGAGGACGAGGCCGGACCCTCGACGGTGATCTCTATCGAGTCATCGCCGGAGGAGGAGGACGAGGGGTTCTGGGGGCCCTCAGATGACTCCGAAGAGTCGTACTGGATGCCCTCGGACGACGAGTAGTTCGGCTAGTTTAAATTTATGTCATCTATGTTTTAACTATGTTGAGATGAAGTAGTAGTTGGTCATTTTCAGAATTTTACATCTTCATTTTGGACCATGTGTTGGAGTCGCTCATCTCCGTTTTGGACCATCTGTCGGAGTTGAGACTTTTTGGTGCTCCAAATTTTTACATCACCAGTTTGGAGCACCAAAATATACATCATCTATTGGAGATGCTCTAAGAGCTTAGGGAATTCGGGCCGTCCGATCCTTTGCCTGATGCAACGCTGACCGTCTGATTCGGCCTACGGTGATCCCTAGCCGTAACATCAAAAGTTCAAAACTGGTTGATGGAGCAATGAATAGTGAATATATTTTTTTACCTCGGGATATTGGTCGCACATCTGGGACTCCGCGGGGTTTTCCGCCGGTGGGATATTCGTGTTTGTGGCTTTGAGTGCAAGGGTTTTTCGGTGTGGGTGACCCGCGATCAAATTTGGAATGGTTGCCCCTGTGGTTCCCAGATCCTGCCGAGGGCATAGATGAGATTTCGCGTTGGCTGGCCACGTGGCCTTTTCCAATTCGATGCTCCGTCCCCAATTAATGAGACAACTAGGGTT
This sequence comes from Aegilops bicornis, assembly GCA_021605145.1. Classification (NCBI taxonomy): domain Eukaryota; kingdom Viridiplantae; phylum Streptophyta; class Magnoliopsida; order Poales; family Poaceae; genus Aegilops; species Aegilops bicornis. Next base: position 8,046,219 of record CM038674.1, on the reverse strand, counting down.
CAGTCTCTCTCCTCGCATCGCTCTTTGGAGCCAGCCACCTCTCCCCCTCCCCCCGGTCAGTCGCCCTCTTACATTTCCCGGAGGGGTGCCACTGTAGCTACCTTTGCTACTCCCCCTCGAGCTTGCGGTGTCCCCATCACTTAGGAGGAGCGAAATCTACTACTCCCGCAGTTGCTCGGCTCTCTCCCCCTTAGAGTCGAGTGTCTCATGTATACGCCACAATCTTCCGGCAAAATAAATTCTATATACATTACTACACCACTGTTGGAAATATGCCCTAGAGGTAATAATAAAAGGATTATTATTATATTTCCTTGTTCATGATAATTGTCTTTTATTCATGCTATAATTGTATTATACGGAAATCGTAATACACGTGTGAATACATAGACCACAATATGTCCCTAGTGAGCCTCTAGTTGACTAGCTCGTTGATCAACATATAGTCATGGTTTCCTGACTATGGACATTGGATGTCATTGATAACGGGATCACATCAATAGGAGAATGATGTGATGGACAAGACCCAATCCTAAGCATAGCACAATATCGTGTAGTTCGTTTTGCTAGAGCTTTTCCAATGTCAAGTATCTTTTCCTTAGACCATGAGATCGTGTAACTCCCGGATACCGTAGGAGTGCTTTGGGTGTACCAAACGTCACAACGTAACTGGGTGACTATAAAGGTGCACTACAGGTATCTCCGAAAGTGTCTGTTGGGTTGGCATGGATCGAGACTGGGATTTGTCACTCCATATGATGGAGAGGTATCTTTGGGCCCACTCGGTAATGCATCATCATAATGAGCTCAAGGTGACCAAGTGTCTGGTCACGGGATCATGCATTACGATACGAGTAAAGTGACTTGCCGGTAACGAGATTGAACGAGGTATTGGGATACCGACGATCGAATCCCGGGCAAGTAAAATACCGATTGACAAAGGGAATTGTATCAGGGGTTGCTCGAATCCTCGACATCGTGGTTCATCCGATGAGATCATCGAGGAGCATGTGGGAGCCAACATGGATATCCAGATCCCGCTGTTGGCTATTGACCGGAGAGCCGTCTCAGTCATGTCTACATGTCTCCCGAACCCGTAGGGTCTACACACTTAAGGTTCGGTGACGCTAGGGTTGTAGAGATATGAGTATGCAGCAAACCGTAAGTTGTTCGGAGTCCCGGATGAGATGCCGGACGTCACGAGGAGTTCCGGAATGGTCCGGAGGTAAAGAATTATATATAGGAAGTGCAGTTTCGGCCATCGGGAGAGTTTTGGGGGTCACCGGTATTGTACCGGGACCACCGGAAGGGTCCCGGGGGTCCATCGGGTGGGGCCACCTATCACGACGACTACGACTCCTTCAACCCCATTCTCTTGAACGCTTCCGCTCGCGATCTACAAAGGTATGTAGATGCACTCCTATCACTCGTTGCTAGATGAACTCATAGAGGGATCTTGGTGAAACCGCAGGAAAATTTTTATTTTCTGCAACGTTCCCCAACAGTGGCATCATGAGCTAGGTCTATGCGTAGTTCTCTATTGCACGAGTAGAACACAAATCTGTTGTGGGCGTAGATGTTGTCAACTTTCTTGCCGCTACTAGTCTTATTTTGCTTCAGCGGTATTGTGGGATGAAGCGGCCCGGACCGACCTTACATATGCGCTTACGTGAGACAGGTTCCACCGGTGACATGCACTAGTTGCATAAGGTGGCTAGCGGGTGTCTGTCTCTCCCACTTTAGTTGGAGTGGATTCGATGAAAAGGGTCCTTATGAAGGGTAAATAGAAGTTGACAAATCACGTTGTGGCTTTTTGTAGGTAAGAAAACGTTCTTGCTAGAACCCTATTGCAGCCACGTAAAGATGCAACAACAATTAGAGGACGTCTAACTTGTTTTTGCAGCAATTGCCTTGTGATGTGATATGGCCAAAAATTGTGATGAATGATGAATGATATATTGTGATGTATGAGATCATGTTTTTGTAATAGGAATCACGACTTGCATGTCGATGAGTATGACAACCGGCAGGAGCCATAGGAGTTGTCTTAATTATTGTATGACCTGCGTGTCATTGATTCAACGTCATGTAATTACTTTACTTTATTGCTAAACCGTTAGCTATAGTAGTAGAAGTAATAGTTGACGAGCAACTTCATGGAGACACGATGATGGAGATCATGATGATGGAGATCATGGTGTCATGCCGGTGACAAGATGATCATGGAGCCCCAAGATGGAGATCAAAGGAGCTATATGATATTGGCCATATCATGTCACTACTATTTAATTGCATGTGATGTTTATTATGTTTATGCATCTTGTTTACTCAGAACGACGGTAGTAAATAAGATGATCCCTCATAATAATTTCAAGAAGGTGTTCCCCCTAACTGTGCGCCGTTGCTAAAGTTCATCGTTTCGAAGCACCACGTGATGATCGGGTGTGATAGATTCCTACGTTCACATACAATGGGTGTAAGACAGTTTTACACATGCAAAACACTTAGGTTAACTTGACGAGCCTAGCATGTACAGACATGGCCTCGGAACACAGAGACCGAAAGGTCGAACATGAGGGAAGATACAATCAACATGGAGATGTTCACCGATGATGACTAGTCCGTCTCACGTGATGATTGGACACGGCCTAGTCGACTCGGATCATGTAACACTTAGATGACTAGAGGGATGTCAAATCTGAGTGGGAGTTTATTAAATAATTTGATTAGATGAACTTAATTATCATGAACGTTAGTCTAAAATCTTGGCAAAAATGTCTTGTAGATCAAATGGCCAACGCTCATGTCAACATGAACGTCAACGCATTCCTAGAGAAAACCAAGCTGAAAGATGATGGCAGCAACTATTCGGACTGGGTCCAGAACCTGAGGATCATCCTCATAGCTGCCAAGAAACAATATGTCCTAGAAGCACCGCTAGGTGAAGCACCCATCCCAGAGAACCAAGACGTTATGAACGCTTGGCAGTCTCGTGCTGATGATTACTCCCTCGTTCAGTGCGGCATGCTTTACAGCTTAGAACCGGGGCTCCAAAAGTGTTTTGAGCAACACGGAGCATATGAGATGTTCGAGGAGCTAAAAATGGTTTTCCAAGCTCATGTCAGGGTCGAGAGATATGAAGTCTCCGACAAGTTCTATAGTTGTAAGATGGAGGAAAATAGTTCTGTCAGTGAGCACATACTCAAAATGTCTGGGTTGCACAACCGCCTGTCCCAGCTGGACATTAACCTCCCGGACGAGGCGGTCATTGACATAATCCTTCAGTCGCTCCCACCGAGCTACAAGAGCTTTGTGATGAACTACAATATGCAGGGGATGGTGAAAACTATTCCTGAAGTATTTTCAATGCTGAAGTCAGCAGAGGTAGAAATCAAGAAGGAACATCAAGTGTTGATGGTCAATAAAACCACTAAGTTCAAGAAGGGCAAGGGTAAGAAGAACTTCAAGAAGGACGGCAAGGATGTTGCCGCCCGCAAGCCAGTTGCCGGGAAGAAGTCAAAGAATGGACCCAAGCCTGAGAGTGAGTGCTTTTATTGCAAAGGGAAGGGTCACTGGAAGCGGAACTGCCCCAAATACTTAGCAGACAAGAAGGCCGGCAACACTAAAGGTATATGTGATATACATGTAATTGATGTGTACCTTACCAGTACTCGTAGTAACTCCTGGGTATTTGATACCGGTGCCGTTGCTCATATTTGTAACTCACAGCGGGAGCTGCGGAATAAGCGGAGACTAGCGAAGACGAGGTGACGATGCGCATCGGGAATGGTTCCAAGGTCGATGTGATCGCCGTTGGCACGCTACCTCTACATTTACCTACGGGATTAGTTTTAAACCTCAATAATTGTTATTTAGTGCCAAGTTTGAGCATGAACATTGTGTCTGGATCTCGTTTAATACGAGATGGCTACTCATTTAAATCCGATAATAATGGTTGTTCTATTTATATGAGAGATATGTTTTATGGTCATGCCCCGATGGTCAATGGTTTATTCTTAATGAATCTCGAGCGTAATGTTACACATATTCATAGTGTGAATACCAAAAGATGTAAAGTTGATAACGATAGTCCCACATACTTGTGGCACTGCCGCCTTGGTCACATTGGTGTCAAGCGCATGAAGAAGCTCCATGCTGATGGACTTTTAGAGTCTCTTGATTATGAATCATTTGACACATGCGAACCATGCCTCATGGGCAAAATGACCAAGACTCCGTTCTCCGGAACAATGGAGCGAGCAACCAACTTATTGGAAATCATACATACCGATGTATGCGGTCCAATGAGCGTTGATGCTCGCGGAGGATATCGTTATGTTCTCACTCTCACTGATGACTTAAGTAGATATGGGTATGTCTATTTGATGAAACAGAAGTCTGAGACCTTTGAAAAGTTCAAGGAATTTCAGAATGAGGTAGAGAATCAACGTGACTGAAAGATAAAATTCTTACGATCAGATCGTGGAGGAGAATATTTAAGTCACGAATTTGGTACACACTTAAGAAAATGTGGAATCGTTTCACAACTCACGCTGCCTGGAACACCTCAGCGTAATGGTGTGTCCGAACGTCGTAATCGCATTCTATTGGATATGGTGCGATCTATGATGTCTCCTACTGATTTACCGCTATCATTTTGGGGATACGCTCTAGAGACAGCTACATTCACTTTAAATAGGGCTCCGTCTAAATCCGTTGAGACGACACCGTATGAATTATGGTTTGGGAAGAAACCTAAGCTGTCGTTTCTAAAAGCTTGGGGATGCGATGCTTATGTCAAGAAACTTCAACCTGAAAAGCTCGAACCCAAGTTGGAAAAATGCGTCTTCATAGGATACCCCAAGGAAACCATTGGGTATACCTTCTACCTTAGATCCGAAGGCAAGATCTTTGTTGCCAAGAACGGATCCTTTCTGGAAAAAGAGTTTATCTCGAAAGGAGTAAGTGGGAGGAAAGTAGAACTCGATGAAGTACTACCTCTTGAACCGAAAAGTAGTGCAGCTCAGGAAAATGTTCCTATGGTGCCTACACCGACTAGAGAGGAAATTAATGATGATGATCAAGGTACTTCGGATCAAGTTGCTACTGAACTTCGTAGGTCCACAAGGACACGTTCCACACTAGAGTGGTATGGCAACCCTGTCCTGGAAATCATGTTGTTAGACAACGGTGAACCTTCGAACTATGAAGAAGCGATGGCGGGCCCAGATTCCAACAAATGGCTTGAAGCCATGCAATCTGAGATAGGATCCATGTATGAAAACAAATTATGGACTTTGACAGACTTGCCCGATGATCGGCGAGCAATAGAAAACAAATGGATCTTTAAGAAGAAGACGAACGCGGATGGTAATGTTACCATCTATAAAGCTCGACTTGTCGCTAAAGGTTATCGGCAAGCGAGTTTACTACGATGAGACTTTCTCTCCCGTAGCAAAGCTGAAGTCCGTCCGAATCATGTTAGCAATTGCCGCATACTATGATTATGAGATATGGCAAATGGACGTCAAAAAGGCATTCCTTAACGGCTACCTTAAGGAAGAACTGTATATGATGCAGCCGGAAGGTTTTGTCGACCCTAAGAATGCTAACAAGGTATGCAAGCTTCAGCGATCCATTTATGGGCTGGGGCAAGCATCTCGGAGTTGAAACATTTGCTTTGATGAGATGATCAAAGCGTTTGGATTTATGCAGACTTATGGAGAAGCCTGTGTTTACAAGAAAGTGAGTGGGAGCTCTGTAGCATTTCTCATATTATATGTAGATGATATACTTTTGATGGGAAACGATATAGAACTTTTGGACAGCATTAAGGCCTACTTGAATAAGAGTTTTTCAATGAAGTACCTTGGAGAAGTTGCTTATATATTAGGCATCAAGATCTATAGAGATAGATCGAGACGCCTCATAGGTCTTTCACAAAGCACATACCTTGATAAGATATTGAAGAAGTTCAAAATGGATCAGTCCAAGAAAGGGTTCTTGCCTGTATTGCAAGGTGTGAGATTGAGCTCGGCTCAATGCCCGACCACGGCAGAAGATAAAGAAGAGATGAGTGTCATCCCCTATGCTTCAGCCATAGGATCTATTATGTATGCCATGCTGTGTACCAGACCTGATGTAAACCTTGCCGTAAGTTTGGTAGGAAGGTACCAAAGTAATCCCGGCAATGAACACTGGACAGCGGTCAAGAATATCCTGAAGTACCTGAAAAGGACTAAGGACATGTTTCTCGTTTATGGAGGTGACGAAGAGCTCGTCGTAAAGGGTTACGTCGACGCTAGCTTCGACACAGATCTGGATGACTCTTAAGTCACAAACCGGATACGTGTATATGTTGAATGGTGGAGCAGTAAGCTGGTGCAGCTGCAAGCAGAGCGTTGTGGCGGTATCTACATGTGAAGCGGAGTACATGGCAGCCTCGGAGGCAGCGCATGAAGCAATTTGGGTGAAGGAGTTCATCGCCGACCTAGGAGTCATACCCAATGCGTCGGGGCCGATCAAACTCTTCTGTGACAACACTGGAGCTATTGCACTTGCCAAGGAGATCAGGTTTCACAAGAAGACCAGGCACATCAAGCGTCGCTTCAACTCCATTCGTGAAAATGTTCAAGATGGAGACATAGAAATTTGCAAAGTGCATACGGATCTGAATGTTGCAGATCCGTTGACTAAACCTCTTCCGCGAGCAAAACATGATCAACACCTGAACTCTATGGGTGTTCGATTCATCATAATGTAACTAGATTATTGACTCTAGTGCAAGTGGGAGATTGTTCGAAATATGCCCTAGAGGCAATAATAAAAGGATTATCATTATATTTCCTTGTTCATGATAATTGTCTTTTATTCATGCTATAATTGTATTATCCGGAAATCGTAATACACGTGTGAATACATAGACCACAATATGTCCCTATTGAGCCTCTAGTTGACTAGCTCGTTGATCAACAGATAGTCATGGTTTCCTGACTATGGACATTGGATGTCATTGATAACGGGATCACATCATTAGGAGAATGATGTGATGGACAAGACCCAATCCTAAGCATAGCACAAGATCGTGTAGTTCGTTTCGCTAGAGCTTTTCCAATGTCAAGTATCTTTTCCTTAGACCATGAGATCGTGTAACTCCCGGATAACGTAGGAGTGCTTTGGGTGTACCAAACATCACAACGTACCTGGGTGACTATAAAGGTGCACTACAGGTATCTCCGAAAGTGTCTTTTGGGTTGACACGGATCGAGACAGGGATTTGTCACTCCGTATGACGGAGAGGTATCACTGGGCCCATTCGGTAGTGCATCATCATAATGAGCTCAAAGTGACCAAGTGTCAGTCACGGGATCATGCATTACGATCTGAGTAAAGTGACTTGCGGTAACGAGATTGAACAAGGTATTGGGATACCGACGATCGAATCTCGGGCAAGTAAAATACCGATTGACAAAGGGAATTGTATACGGGGTTGCTTGAATCCTCGACATCGTGGTTCATCCGATGAGATCATCGAGGAGCATGTGGGAGCCAACATGGGTATCCAAATCCCGCTGTTGGTTATTGACCGGAGAGCCGTCTCGGTAATGTCTACATGTCTCCCGAACCTGTAGGGTCTACAGACTTAAGGTTCGGTGACGCTAGGGTTGTAGAGATATGAGTATGCAGCAAACCAAAAGTTGTTCGGAGTCCCGGATGAGATCCCGGACGTCACGAGGAGTTCCGGAATGGTCCGGAGGCAAAGAATTATATATAGGAAGTGTAGTTTCGGCCATCGGGAGAGTTTCGGGGGTCATCGGAAGGGTCCCGGGGGTTCACCGGGTGGGGCCACCTATCCCGGAGGGCCCAGTGGGCTGAAGTGGGGAGGGGACCAGCCCCTGGTGGGCTGGTGCGCCCCCCCTTTGGGCCCCCCTGCGCCTAGGGTTGGAAACCCTAGGGTGGGGGGCGCCTCCACTTGGCTTGGGGGGCACTCCACCCCCCTGGCCGCCGCCCCCCTTGGGAGATCCCATTTCCAGGGCCGCCCCCCCCCCCAGGGGGCCTATATAAAGGGGGGAGGGAGGGCAGCCGCACGCTGAAGTCTTGGCGCCTCCCTCTCCCCTGCTACACCTCTCCTTCTCGCAGAAGCTCGGCGAAGCTCTGCCGGAACCCTGCTGCATCCACCTCCACGCCGTCGTGCTGCTGGATCTTCTTCAACCTCTCCCTCCTCCTTGCTGGATTAAGGTGCGGGAGACGTCATCCGCTCCGTACGTGTGTTGAACGCGGAGGTGCTGTCCGTTCGGCACTTGGTCATCGGTGATTTGGATCACAACGAGTACGACTCCTTCAACCCCGTTCTCTTGAACGCTTCCGCTTGCGATCTACGAAGGTATGTAGATGCACTCCTATCACTCGTTGCTAGATGAACTCATAGATGGATCTTGGTGAAACCATAGGAAAATTTTTATTTTCTGCAACGTTCCCCAACAACCACAATCTATAGTACTGCAATGTTACTCATTTAGGTGTGTCCGATTCTTAATGCGCGTCCCTGGTATGTTGTCCTTATGTCGGCAGTAAGATATGCAAAGTTGTTTGCCCAGCAAAACAAAGATATGCAAAAGTTGAGGGAGCTTCAAATCTTAAGTCTAGCCACCTTGCATGTCATACTTATACTGACACAAAGTCAAAAAGAAAAATAATGAAAAGGATGTTGCAACCTGCTGACTGAGATGTGAAAGCCGTGACAACGATGAACATCACTTTTTCTTAGGGCAACTCCAACGACAGTCACCTAAGGCAACTTCAATGTGGTCCATGAAAACAGACACCACGAAATGTATGCAGACATGAGTAGGGGCGGAGGCCATCAAACGGAGTCACCAAATATAAATGGATATTCCAATGCAACGACAATTCAGCTAATAATATTAGAATCAAAACTTAAAGTTTTAAATAAAATAGTTCAACTTTGAATTCATCTTAGTGGGACACATGTTCTAGTTATACGTATGAAATGCTCAATCAGATCATTCTTTAGCTACAGCTTCTTAGAGAAGGATGGAGGGAAAAGTGGGTTTATGATGGGGTCTAGGCTGATGGGGAGGAAGAAGAAGAAAGTGGGGCTCTCTCCCCTCTATCTTCCATTGGCGCCATAATGCAGCGGGGGAGCAGCCGCAGTACTACATGACTCGGTGGCATACCTAGAAAATCACCCACCACATCATACCAGTAGCGGGCAAATGAATCAGCCTTTTATTTGGTAACGTCCCGCAGGCCAAGACAATGCTGGCATGGCAACGTCATGTGCTTTCTTGGCCACGTTTCGATGTCATGGCCGTGTTTTTGCACATTACATCATGTTACACTGATATATCCATACATGCATAAGCATTACCTAGACAAATTTATCTATCACCTTCATGCATGCATCCATAAATTAAAAATGCTAAACTTGAGACAAATTGATTGCCATAAATTTGATGATATGTTGATGAATCAAAATATCTTGAAAATGTTGGCACTCATAATTTCTTGGAAAACAGAAAACATGACATGAAATCATCGCAAGCAAGTTGCCTCACCTTGATGGACAGAAATTCATGCATTTTTTGACTTCGTGCTTTATGACATGTGTGCTTAGAATTCGACGGAGGACCAGAAGCACTCCGTGCTTTATTATTATAAGCATTGTTGAGGAAATCGTTAACTGGTAGCTGCTCGGTTGGCTGGCGAGTAGGGGATTAATTGGCTAATCGGCAAGTTAATCGGCCATTTAATCAATTAATCGGACAATTTTTCGGTTAATCGGCTACTCGGTGACCCTACAAGTAGGGATTAATCAGCAAGTTAACTGGTCAATCGGATGAATTCTTGAACAGGGATTATAAGGAAAGATTAGGTATAGATTCATCTTCCTAAGAGCATCTGCAATAGATGCTATAAATGTAAAAAAACAAAATATACATCTACAAATGATGTTTTTTTTTATAAAAGAGAGTGCCCTCTCCGATTTCCATTAATAGAAATCATCCAGTCTTACAACTAAGAGAAAAAAACTAAACTACTAGAGCATCAACCTCCCCAGGCATTGCACTATACTAATGAAGAGGAAGGGGAGCCATCCCTTCCCCACCTAAAACCCTCAAAAGCAGCGTCGACAGGAGAGATCAGAGGCCTGGGCTCAAAAGCAAGTCCCAGAACCAGCATTACAAAGTCTTAATAGACCAAAGAGTATCAAACAGACCGAGCGGACATACGACAAATAATCTCCTCTCAGGGAGAGCAAAACACAATACAAAAGAACAGAGTGAAGCAAAACGTAGGAGTTGCTGCCTCCAAGCATCCATCACAGCAACATAGATCCGAGAAGTCTTGAAGCTTATTGGTCATCCCATAATTCTTCTAGTCTCCAGGCGCCACCCATGTACTGCTTTGAATACCTCGTCGGCAACTTCACCCACTCGCTTCACTCCTTCTTCCATCATATCACTTCTTGCGGGGTTTTTCTACAAATTATTCCCATCATGTAAGTTTTTAAGAAGCAAATTAACAGGTACACAGGGATCTTTTATCATGTTATTATCAAAAACAACGCTATTTCTAAATTTCCAAAGAGTCCAACATATAGCTGAAATTCATATCAGAACTAAACCCCTCTCTTCCTTTCCAAAAGTTTTAGCCCAAATTCTCATCACCTGATCCAAGTCGTCTGGTATATCAGTTAAATCAAAAGCACATTTGAGAATGTTCCACAGTAGCCTAGCTACCGAGCAAGATATGAATAAGTGATTTACAGTTTCCTCACGGCCACAGAATGGGCATTTATCATCTCCACTCCACCCTCTACGACGCAAATTATCTTTCGTGAGAATACAGTTTCTAAGAGTCAGCCACATAAAGACTTTCACTCTCGGAGGCATCTTAATCTTCCACATATACAGATGTGGATATTTGATCCCATTTTCTATCAAATGTCTATAATAAGATTTTACAGTATATATCCCATTTTTTGTCAGCGTCCATTTTATCTTATCATTTTCTTCTCTCAAAACCACCGAGCTACATACCTCTTTAATGTGATCCCATAACTCTCTTGAGTCTCCTGTCAAAGTCCTCCTAAAGCTCACATTGTCAATCTCTTTTTCAAATATCTCTCTAACTGTTTTCTGTTTATCAAAACAGACATTATATAGTCTAGGGAAACTCCTGCACAAAGGTGCAGATCCAATCCACCAGTCTTCCCAAAATCTGGTATTCCCTCCATTTCCAATCTGGAATTTGCACAGGGAAGTAAAACGATCTTTGTGTTTTAGTAACTCCCTCCAGAAGGGAGTCTCCTTGTCTAGCGGTAATGTTACCTAGGGCTTTGGATCCCTGGTATTTTTTCAAGATAATTTCCTGCCACAATCCTTCTGTGTTATAAATTTTCCACCACCATTTACACAATAAAGATTTGTTCATATGTGCAAGGTTTTGAATTCCCAGTCCTCCCATATCTTTAGGTCTACAAACATTAGACCATTTAACAAGATGGTATTTCTACTTTTTATCATTCTACTGCCAAAGCAGCCTGGCTCTATAAAAATCCATACGTTTATTAACCCAACAAGTAATCCATGAAAGGACATCATAAAATAAGGGATGCATGTCAAAGAAGATTGGATTAGTGTGACCCTCCCAGCGCTTGCAAGCAATCTCCCTTGCCAGGTTTCACATTTTTTTTCTCCATTTTAGTTTCTGGGGGTTTCCGGTGTTTTTTTCTGATCCTGTTTTTATCAACTGGCAATCCTAAATATTTCATAGGCAAAGATCCTACTGGGCAAGTAAATATCTTAGCATATTCATCTTTATATATTTGGCCCCCCAAAGAGGAAAACCTCACTTTTATGAAAATTGATTTTTAAACTGGACATTTGCTCAAAAGGCATAATATATATTTGAGATTGTGGGCACTATCTATATCATCTTGTAAAAGAAAGATGGTATCATCTGCATACTGCAACATGTTTATTCCATCTATGACATAATCATTCAGAACCCCCTTGACCAACCCATTTTTCCTGGCATTATTTAACATGATAGCTAAAGCATCTGCTGCCAGATCAAAGTTCAGAGGTGATAAAGAATCCCCCTGCCTCAGTCCCGTATGAGTAAGAAAAGAATTCCCTAAATGTTCATTTACCTTCACACAAACCTTCCCTCCCCTGATAGTTTCCATCACCCAGTCTATCCATTTATCTGGAAATCATTTTAAATTGAGCATTTGGAACAAAAAGGATCATTTGATCTTGTCATATGCTTTTTCAAAGTCTATCTTCAGCAACAATGCACTTTCTTTTTTCTTTTTTATGTCATTCAAAGCTTCATGTACTATTAAAACCCCCTCCTAATGTATCTACCTTTTATAAAGGCAACCTGTACAGGAGAGATAACATCAGCTGCGACTAGGTTCAATCTATTCATCAGAACCTTAGTAATGATTTTAAAATAGACATTCAGCAAGCAAATAGGTCTAAAATTTTGAACCTCATAAACCTGGCATTTTCAAATCTAAAAATGGGATCATATTTTTGAATGTCACCAGAATCCAGAAAAAGTCGTGTGTGATTAGATTTTTCTCTGATTAAAGCTGAAACTTGGGTTAAAGGATATACCTCTTCCCATTCTGTACTACAGAGGATTCTATCTAATTTTTCAAATGTGGGGATAGTTTAATTATTTCCCCATGTATATTTTCTTCCATTCATCTCGAGTTCTCTAACTTCAGCCTGCTCCAAAATAGCATTAAACTGGAAGCTCCAATGTCCAGGTGTGCCTGGTTTATTTTTTTTCACTGGCCTTCCTAATAATATTGAAGTCCCCTCCTATTAAAATAGGATTGACACTGGATTGAAATATTCTAGAAAGTTCAGCCAGAAATGTAGTTTTTCTTGCTGGTTGAGCATCACCATAGATCACCACTAAGTCCGATAAATCTGGTTTTCAGATCTTGTAAAGTCATTTAAATATGGTAATCTCCTTCATCCTGAGAAATAACATCTAGAGTTGTATAATTAACTCCAAGGAGCAAACCACCAGATTTTCCCCTAGCTGGGGTAAAATGCCAATGGAAATCCCTTCCTGCACAAATCTGTTGTAAATCATTCCTGGAAAATTGTTGTCTCATGGTTTCCTGTAATCCTAGGAAATCTACTTTCATATTCATAATCATTTCTTTAAGGAATCTCTCCTTAATGTCTCCTCCAAAGCCTCCCACATTCTAGAAAATACCTCTCATTTTCTCTTTTTCTTTTTCTTACCAGAAGATTCTAGGAAGTTTACAACTGACACAACTTTAACCCCAGAACCTCTAGTGGTTTTGCTTTTTTCCCTCCCTTTTTTTGATGAGAATAGTTCTCTGACTATCTCCCAATCATCCTCTTCTTCTTTATCCTTTTCATCACCCCCTGGTCTAATAAATCTTCTAGGGTATGTTCCCTAATCTCAATAATTTCATTTTCTTTAGGTAAAACCATTTGTTTCTGATTCTTATTAAAGTCAGTCAGCCATAAATCAACACTGGCTTGCTCTACTTTCTTAATCAATTCTAAGTTGTGTTTTATCATAAGAGAGTTTTTCCCCAAGTTAACCCCAACCTTTTCTGCAATGTTTTGAAGAGCATTATCATTTTTAGGAAAACTCCCAGAATAATATGACTCACCAGAATTGTCTTTTTTTCTGCCCTTTCCTTGGCTAATTCAATGATATTGCGATCTTCTTTTCCTTTTAATCTGATGCATCTTCTCAGCTCCTCTTCTTCATCATTAAGATCAATTTTCCCTTACCCATCCTTTTTTATCTTAGTCTCAAAAGACTCAGTCTCTTGACTAGCAGTGTAGTCCACAGATTCCACATATCCCAGTACAATGGCCTGTTCCATCAGTTCTTACTCTGTCATCTCCACTCCCTCATTTTGCTTGTCTTCCACCACCATGTCTTCTTCAACAGCTCCCTTATCCTCTCCCTCAATAATGATTTTTTTCTCCTGACTGTGATCCTTTCACTTCCTCAACTCCTTTCAGATTAATTTGTAGAAGTTCATGTTGTATCTTGGCCTCATTCTCCAAATTCTTCCTTATAATCTCCATTTCCTTTCTCCTTTTCTCTTCCATCATCAACTATGTTGACTGCCTAGCTGCCAGTTCCTCTGCTTTTTGTAACCTCCTCACCAAGTTATCCTCCCTTTCCTGCATCTCTGCTGCTATCCCTGGCTCTACTATCTCCTTATAAGTCTCACTAGCTTGACGTTTTTCCTTAGTATTTAACACCACTTGCTCACATTGTTTCAACCCAAAACTTCCCAGACTCATGCTATGCTTTCTAGTGTCAGCTTGCTTACTCTTCTTCTGCATATCATTCTCTCTTGGTGCTTCAAAGCTCTCCAGATCAAGATAATCAAACATCTTCCTTTTATTTCCCTCTTCAAACTTGTACCATCCCCTGTTCAGCCACTGAATCAAACTCAAAGTTAATATCATACAACAGGAGGTCTTTAGTTGTTATTTCAGTTCCGGCTGGGATTTTGTGAAGGTCTCTCACCCCCACTTTCACCCTTATTTCCTCCTTAGTATGAATGTGTTCCACATCAACCTCCACCACATCAACAGATGATGTAGATGTAATTTTATACATCTGAGAGTTACATCTGATAAATACAACACCAAGTGACCAATATACATAAAAAAAACAAAATATACATCAACAGAAGATGTAGATGTAATTTTTTTACATCACTTGGCATCTGCAAATGTAAACGCAGAAGACGCGAAGCCCCAGCCGCACATGAAACTTGAGGACCATCCGATTTCTCCCGCCGCATCATGCAGCTACCCGCCCGCTCACTGAACACCTCCACACCCCGCCACGGTCAGATCCGACCTCCCCTACCCTTTCCCCTCCGCCACTGGCCGATTCCGGCCATTCCCGCCGCCCCGGCGAGCTGCAGCGGGAGTACGACAGTGCGCCAAGAACTGCAACTATGACGGTGTCTTTCCTGGACCTCCGACGCACGGCCGCCTGCAGTGGGAGTGCGGCCCGACACTACAGGAAAATCCTGATTTCCCGTGTGTTAGCTTATAAGCCGAGAGCTATTTTTCGGGTACTCGGCATATGTTACTCTAAGCCGAGTCCGTATAAAAAAACACCCGGCAAATTCTAAGGGCTCGGCTTATGGCCATATATAGGCCGAGTGTTGCAAAAAGGCTCTCGGCTTATATAAAACACACGATATCTACTGAAAAAGGCACCCGGCTTACAGCCCGCACTCGGCAAATGCAACTGCCACGTGTCTACAACGGAGCGGACCGACGGCGCCGTCACGGAGCAGCCTATAAGCCGTGTGCCCTGCGGTGGCACTCGGCGTATAGGGTATATAAGCCGTGTGCCCTGCGATAATACTCGGCATATAGGGTGTATAAGTCGTGTGCCATTTTACAGCACTCGGCTTATAAGGTATATAAGCCGTGTGCCTGATGCAAAAGTGTGGCTTTTTTTGCGACCCACGACAATTATGTGAAATTGATTTAAAATGATTTTCATTGCATTTATCTTTACTACATAATTTTTTCTCACTAATTTTCTTCCTACTAGTTTTATGGGTCTTATTTTGGAAACTCTCAATTTAACGCCACTTTGATATTTTGATGGCCTTGTACTCTTCCGACCCCCTAGCGTAGGCATATTATGGTCACGTGCAAAAGTCGCTACTGAATATTCAATCTACTTCGAGAGCTTGACTCTTTGTCGAGAGCCAAAACACGGGCACTCGGCAACGCGTATTAAGCAGATGGCTGGACCCCGGAGACGTGTGCCGCCTCTTCGGACATGCCACCACACCACCCGCATGTATGAGGGCCCCGTGCGATGCTCCGGTGGCATTGCTACCCCCCAGCGCCCCCGTCCCGCCTAACCCTGTAGCCTTTGACCACCGGATCTAGCCCTTTGATTTTGCACTGACGGGATTTGACCAGTGGGCCTCTCCACCCGGTTGTGTTAGGTCAGCCCATAGGAACACTTTGGAGCAACATCCGGGCCAGACCCACGGCAAGATCCCCTCCGTGTAGACCCGACGCGTCCGTTTCCCCCCTCCAGGTGCCGGCGGCGGCGCCGTCCGTGAGGGGAGGGGGGGCACACCCCGGAGACGCGTGCCGGGCATTTGCAACCGCCACAACACTTCCAGACTTGTGAGAGGCCGCCTACGCAAGATTTGACGGTATGCTGGCCGCCGGCCACAGTCGTAGACGCGCGAAGAGCAATCCGCATAGAGGGAAGTGTTCAGATACTTCTCCATCACGAAAAATTATGAAAAATTACCATTGGTCCTATAGCACATGTGCCCACGTCATGTAAAAAACTCATGATTTTATCACGCTCCGAGTATTTAATAATATTCACGCCAGATCGCTTCCGCAGAACATTTACTACCGTGTCATCGCGAGTCCGTGAGGGGGGCACACCCCGGACTCGCGTGCCGCCTCTTCGGACATGCCACCACACCACCCCGCATGTATGAGGGCCCGGTGCGACGCTACGGTGGCATTGCTACCCCCAGGCCCCGTCCCCGCCTAACCTCAGAAGCGTTTGACCACCGGATCTAGCCCTTTGACTTTGCACGGACGGGATTTGACCAGTGGGCCTCTCCACCCGGTTGTGTTAGGTCAGCCCATAGGAACACTTTGGAGCAACATCCGGGCCAGACCCACGGCAAGATCCCCTCCGTGTAGACCCGATGCGTCCGTTTCCCCCCTCCAGGTGCCGGCGATGGCGCCGTCCGTGAGGGGGCCAAACCCCGGAGACGCGTGTCGCCTCTTCGGACATGCCACCACACCACCCCGCATGTATGAGGGCCCGGTGCGACGCTCCGGTGGCATTGCTACCCCCAGGCCCCTGGCCCCGCCTAACCCTGAAGCGTTTGACCACCGGATCTAGCCCTTTGACTTTGCACGGACGGGATTTGACCAGTGGGCCTCTCCACCCGGTTGTGTTAGGTCAGCCCATAGGAACACTTTGGAGCAACATCCGGGCCAGACCCACGGCAAGATCCCCTCCGTGTAGACCCGACGCGTCTGCTTCTCCAGGTGCCGGCGATGGCGCCGTCCGTGAGGGGGCCGAACCCCGGAGACGCGTGCCGCCTCTTCGGACATGCCACCACACCACCCCGCATGTATGAGGGCCCGGTGCGACGCTCCGGTGGCATTGCTACCCCCCCAGCGCCCCCGTCCCGCCTAACCCTGTAGCGTTTGACAACGCGATCTAGCCCTTTGACTTTGCACGGACGGGCTTTGACCAGTGGACCTCCCCACCCGGTTGTGTTAGGTCAGCCCATAGGAACACTGGAGTGACATCCGGCCAGACCCACAGCAAGATCCCTCCGTGTAGACCCGACACGTCCGTTTCTCCCCTCCAGGTGCCGGCGGCGGCGCCGTCCGTGAGGGGGGGCACACCCCAGAGACGTGTGCCGGGCATTTTCAACCGCCACAACACTTCTAGAATTGTGAGAGGCCGCCTACGCAAGATTTGACGGTATGCTAGCCCCCGGAGGCCGCCGGCCACAGTTGTAGACGCGCGAAGAGCAATCCGCGTAGAGGGAAGTGTTCAGATACTTCTCCATCACGAAAAATTATGAAAAATTACCATCGGTCCTATAGCACATGTGCCCACGTCGTGTAAAAAACTCATGATTTAATCGCGCTCCGAGTATTTAATAATATTCACGCCGCATCGTTACCGCAGAACATCTACTACTGTGTCATCGCAGTCCGTGAGGGGGGCCACACCCTGGAGACGCGTGCCGCCTCTTCGGGCATGCCACCACACCACCCCGCATGTATGAGGGCCAGGTGCGACGCTCCGGTGGCATTGCTACCCCCCAGGGCCCCCGTCCCGCCTAACCTTGTAGCGTTTGACCACCGGATCTAGCCCTTTGACTTTGCACGGACAGGATTTGACAAGTGGGCCTCTCCACCCGGTTGTGTTAGGTCAGCCCATAGGAACACTTTGGAGCAACATCCGGGCCAGACCCACGGCAAGATCCCCTCCGTGTAGACCCGACGCGTCCGTTTCCCCCCTCCAGGTGCCGGCGGCGGCGCCGTCCGTGAGTGGGGCACACCCCGGAGACGCGTGTCGCCTCTTCGGACTATTCTAAGCGGGTCCGAAAATTGCAGGGGCCTGACACATGTCATTCGATCGCCTCCTTTGAGAGCACGATAAGTTTCAATGCCAATGGAGCAATATGGCCCACACTTCCTTCACAAATCGGACTCGTTCCCTCTCGGTACCTAGAGACTACAGCAGAAATGGTGTAGTTTACGAGCAGCCGGAGGGGATCCCTACTCGAAACATGCCCAAACTTTTACCACACCCTACAGGGGCCATGTTATGACACCGTGCCAGCTCCCGAGGATTTCCGGCATCGTACGAGTTTTCGAGGATTTAAACGGTTGGATCAGGCATGGCGACGATGTAATTTTGCCCCCCGGTGGCTGGGCCAGCCCCTCCCTTGTCTGCAAGAGGCCTACGCATGTCGCAAAGACATCACATAGGACTTTACATGCCGCTTCTGGGCATGATTTCATGTGCCACCTTGCAGATCTGCAATTTCCGGCCCCGAAACCCTAGTTGTGGAATAAATGTCTCAAATATGCCAGGCGGGTCCGAAAAATGCGGGGGCCTGACACGTGTCATTCGATGGCCTCCTTTGATAGCATGAGAAGTTTCGAGGCCAACAGAGCAACATGGCCCACACTTCCTTCACAAACTCGACTTGTTCCCTCTCTGTACCCAGAGACTACATCGGAGATGGTGTAGTTTACAAGCGGTCGCAGGTGAGCCCTATCGAAACGCTCCCAAAATTTTACCACACCCTACAGGGGCCATGTTATGACACCGTGCCAGCTCTCGAGGATTTCCGGCATCATACGATTTTCCAAGGATTTAAACGGTTGGATGAGGCATGGCCCCGAGGTAATTTTGCCCTCCCCGGTGGCTGAGCCTGCCCCTCCCTCGTCTACAAAAGGCCTACGCATGTTGCAAAGACATTACATAGGAGTTTACATGTCGCTTCTGGGCATGATTTCATGTGCCGCCTTGTAGATCTGCAATTTCCGGCATCAAAACCCTAGCAGTGCAATAAATGTCTCAAATATTCCACGCGGGTCCGAAAAATGCGGGGGCCTGACACGTGTCATTCGATGGCCTCCTTTGATAGCACGAGAAGTTTCGAGGCAAACTGAGTAACCGGGCCCGCACTTCCTTCACAAACCCGACTCGTTCCCTCTCGATACTCAGAGACTACATCGGAGATGATGTAGTTTACAAGCAGCCGCAGGTGAGGCCTGCTCCAAACACGCCCAATCTTTTACCAGAATATTGGCGCGATATTTTAAAGAATGAAAATAATGAAATAAGAGGAGAGGGTATCATTTATAAGAACAATTAAATAAAAATACAATAAAAAGTATTATAAAAATAAAAATTAAATGAAAATAAAAAATACAATAAAAATAAAAAAATAAAAATATAATAAGTATCATAAAGATACAATAAAATGAAAACACATAAATTATTAAAAGTAAAACTAATAAACTTTTTTTATTAAAATAATTTTTTTATAAACCGTGTATTTTTCTTTAACACTAGGCTTATGGTGCTGCACCAGGCTTATAGTGAGCGGGACTTGGCCAAAATAGGCAGCGCATAGCTCATTTTGGCCCACCATCGACCCTCTCCCGCGCCTCCTGTCTCTCCCCGACCGCCGCTCACCTCCACCCACCGTCCGCCTCATCCCCACCCCGGCAGATCCCCCCAAGCATGGGGAGCCCCGGCTGGCCCTCCCATCGGCGCCAAGAGCCCGTCCCGTTCGCTAGGGTTGAGGCTCTCCGCCATCTCCGCTGCCCGCCCTCCCCTCCGCCCGGCCAGTCTCTCTCTCTCTCTCTCTCTCTCTCTCTCTCTCTCTCTCTCTCTCTCTCTCTCTCTCTCTCTCTCTCTCTCTCTCTCTCTCTCTCTCTCTCTCTCTCTCTCTCTCTCTCTCTCTCTCTCTCTCTCTGACAGGTCTTGGTTCACCGCTGCTTTGTTGGCTGCTCCAGGTCTCTCTGACAGGTCCGGCTGCTCCAGGTCCGGCTGCTCCTCATCTCCTCCTCGCCAGCCGGCAGCGCAGCCCCCGCCGCCTCCTCCCCCACTGTCCCGTCAGCACGGTCCATGGCTCCCGGATCTGAAGCAGCCGCACCGTGCTGCCCATGGCCACAGCAGCAGGTTCCCAAGACAACCCTCGCCGTCCCTCTGACTGTCTCTCTCTCTCTCTCTCTCTCTCTCTGTGAATGAACCCAACACAACCCTCATTCGCAGGTCGCAGCTAGCTAGGCATCAGCGGCACCGGTCACCGGCGGCAGCGTACATCACACTCATCCCCTTTTTTAACTTCTCAATTTCATACAGTCTTGCAGGTCAGGATGTAAATGGACAGCTCGCTGGGCATTGTGGGACTTGCCCGCTCTGACCACCACTTCTTATGTGGGATTATGTCATAGTCCAGTTAACTTTTTTGTGGCGTATGTGGTGTCCACATAGTACCACGTATTCACAGAGCAAACTGACACGAATATACTACTTACAATATAGTGCCATTAATACGGGCCTAATTAGTAACACCTCCGATTATTCAGTACAGAGCAAACATAGTACAGGAAATTGGCAACTCTAAATCTCTAGATTCAATATTTATCTACAACTTAGATTATCAAAGCTGAACCCAATGGACATGATTATGGCTATCAAGATGTAATGGAGAGTGACCAATCTGCATCAATGAGGTGTTTGAAGTCTGAACCTTTCATCTACCTAGAAGGGAATGGCATGCAATGAGGTGTCCGAAGTCTGAACCTTGCTCCATATCATTCAGTTCTCAAGTTACTGCAACCTGAATCTGCATCAGTCCTCACCGTCTACTACTCCGACGACGTACGGCATCCACCGGTCCCATCTTCCAAGTCCCATAGGATGCATCGCAGCAGAGGGGGAGAGGCAGATGAGCGCTAGAGGAGCAGAGCAGAGGTACCGTGAAGTTGTTGCCGAAGGCCTCATCTGAATCAGCTCCGGCGGCGACGACGTCGGCTTTGACGTCAGGCGCAACTGGGACGGCATATCTGGTCTCACCGGCTTTTCTGGGCTATCCATTTGTGCCATTTATTTTTGCTGGACGTCCACCAACGCCATTTGATCTTTTTTTGCTGGGTGGCACATGTGGGACTAGTGGGACCCAACGCCACTTACATCCTGACTTGCAGGAATGCCAGTAGTCGCGGTTGTTCTTCTCTTAGTTTCATAATGCTGCATAATACACAAGTTTTAACACATCTATCAACTAAGCCAGGTTATTAGTGAAAAAGAATGAGTAAGTGGCATACCAGGGGATAAAAGAGCCAGTTACAATGATGAACCTTTGAGAGAAACTATCAAAGGACCATTGGGATTTCAGGATAAGAAATGATCAAGTAGCCTTGTACAAACGAAAAACGAGTTCCAACAGCACTTTTAAATTTGATTCGTGTTGCTGCAGCCACTCAACCCAAAGACCAATCCACAAGGGAAAGCTTTTTTTGCAGCTAGCTAGGCCTTTAATTTGTGGCTACCAGCAACCATGATTTATCTATCACATCACATTTGATTCATTGGTTCCTGCCTGGATATGTAAGATTCTTGGAGCAGTATAGAACTAAAGGGATGCACAAATAGGCAACCTTCAAAGCCTGTACAGAAGTTCAATGACATGAATATTTCCTCTATGCATGATTTTATAATTTGCTATATGCGTTTGAGATTAGGCTTTTGTATTTTCTTTTGAGAAAAAAGGGAAAAGCGAAGTAGCTAATAAATGGTATATTAGAAAGGAGTGGCCAGAGCACATATTTTTTATTGTTATGGAAATACAAGTGTTGCCACTGTAAATACAAAAGGAGTGGGCAGAGCACCTATTCTACATGTGAATTATGTTTAGTCCCAGTTTGCAAGTTTTGCATGTGGATTATGTTTGATCCCAATTTTCACTTTATTGCAGGACATGCATTAGTTTGACGTCGAGACCGTTGTCGCAGAGCTTCTTGCTAGACGGACGACCGGCACTGAAACTTACGGTCCTTTCGTTTGTGATCGTTTGTTGCATACGTATGCATATGTGGACTCTGCACTCATGTACGGCTGGATATATGTATTACTTGATATATGTTTGTTGGTCATGGTCATGTACTGCTGGATACATATATTTGTTGGATATATGTGCTGCTGGATATATGTGCCGCTGGATAGATGTACTACTGTATATATGTTGTTGCTGCTCCCTGAAGTGATATATGTGCTGCTGGATAGATGTACTAGTGTATATATGCTGTTGCTGCTCCCTGAAGCGCCTGTATATATGTTATATGGCCTATAAGCCGTGTAGCCCAGCACCTGGCACCCGGCTTATAAGCCATATGGCTGCGGCCAACACATAAGCCGTGTATCCCAGCACCTGGCACCCGGTTTATAGACCATCTGGACACATGAGCAGGCTATATAAACCGTGTACCTCAGTTAACCGGCACCCGGCTTATATATGTATATAAAAACCGTGCTGTTGTCGGCGGAACTCGACTTATATAGTAACCGTGCGGTTTGCGGTTGCACCCGGCTTATATATAAACCGTGTGTTCGCGGTCACACCCGGCTTATATATAAACCGTGCGTCCGCGGTTGCACCCGGCTTATATATAAACCGTACGTACTGAGGTGCACTCGGTTTATGTTTAAACCGTGCCCTGACGACGGCACTCGACTTATATAGACGGTGACACGTGGCCGTTAACATCAGGCTACCGTCAGGTTACTTTATTAAACCGGGAGCCCTGTGAAAATACTCGGTTTATACATAAGCCGGGCTTTTTCGGTTCGGCTCTCGGCTTATATGGTATAAGCCGGTCGACTGTAAACCGAGTGCTATAAGCCGGGAGTTTTACTCGGTTTATATATAAACCGAGTTTATATCAATGTAAGCCGAGTGTATTTGCTACACGGCTTATAAGTTTTTCCCTGTAGTGCGACCTGCAGGGGGAGTTCGACAGTGCGCCAAGGACAGCAACTACGACGGCATCTTCGCTGGACCTTTGACGCACGGCGGCCTACAGTGGGAGTGTGGCCCGACCTGCAGCGGGCGTCCCGTGCAGGAGCGGCGACCTATGTGCGGCGGCGCGCGTGAACATCGGCGGCACCTGCTAATGTAACAGCCACTTTTTGATGATGTGGAATTTACATCACCCATTTTTTGGTGATGTATTTTACATCATCTATTGAAGATGCTCCAACAGAGACCCCATCTCCGTCTTTTGCATCTCGTCAGCGACGGCACGACAAGATGACGCAGCGCGACAAAGCGAGCCTCCGGAAGTGCAGCGAGCGATGGTAGATGCCCGGGCGCCAAGGAACCTGGTCGTCGACACCTCAACGGCGGGGAGAGCAGCAGGGACGGAGCTCCGGCTCCACTGCTTCCACGACAAAGAGAGCTTGCGGCGGCGACGACGAGCGACAGTGGACGCCGGAGAAGAAAGGGATTCAGGAAAAAACAAAGTTGAGCTTGCGGTGGCGACTACTAGCGTTTTGTTACTCCACCCAGAGGATTAATTGGCAGCCTGCGTTGAGATTCGTTTTTTCCAAGTGTCCTAATCAGCCGGAGAGGGTCTCACAATTAGGGTCGTGTAATGGAAGGTGTTGCCCTTTTACCTTGCTTATTACAAGATCGACCATGACTCGGAATCCGATCATTGCTCTGTCTGCGTACCTATATATACATCGGTCGTTTTTGCCTTCTGCTCAACCCATCGGGTACAGACGTCTCCACGAGCGACGGCGACTGCGAAATCGACTGCCCTGACTGCGGCGACTGCGACTGCGATTGCAACTGTCTTTGCTGCTGCTGCTGCATCTGCGACGACGACAGCTGGGGCGACAACCACAATGGCAAGAGCTCCGGCTACAATGGCAAGAGACGCCGCCGCCGCTGTCTCAAGATCATCCTCTCCCTCCTCTTCGTGGCCGCCGCTGTGGCCGCCCTTGTCTTCTTCTTTGCCTTCGCCATCGTGCGCCCCGTCCGCGTCGCCGTCGAGCACGCCTCCCTCACCCGCCTCGCCTTCGCCGGGCCCAACGGCAGCAGGCTCGCCTACGACGTGTCCCTCGCCATCGCCATGCGCAACCCCAACTGGGCCATGCGCCCCAGGCTCAGCGCGCAGCTCGACGCCGAGCTTTTCTTCGCCGGCGAGCGCTTCGCCGCCATCACGATGATGCAGGGGGCCTCGCGCGGGAGTATCCGGCCGGGGAAGACGGAGGTGTACAATGTCGCGGCGGCGGGTGAGAGCGCCACGCCGCTGGGGAGCACCGGGGTGGCGGAGTTCGTGAAGGAGAGCGCAGCGAGTGGCATGTTCCGGCTGGAGCTGAAGCTTGCCGGCGAGGTCAAGTACCAGACCCACAATGGCGCGCACAAGCTGGAGGCCACCTGCCCGCTGGAGCTGCCATTGCCATCATCCTCGGTGGCCCCGGCGAGGTTCAAGAAGATCAAGTGCGTCATGTAACCAATTTGCCAGGCGGATCGCGCAGCCTGTCCAGCGCCCTGCATTAGCTTTTGCTTAATTGATTTTGAGAAAAGTGCTTCACTCTCTCCATTCTTGTAGTTGACCGAGGCCTGCACACATTTTTTCATGTTTAAATAAAAGAAATGGATTTCTAATGGCAAAAATATGTGTGAAAATTGTGAACTGCGAGTGTGTGTGTGAGAGAGAGAGATTTGTCATGCAAACTTGCCACACATTTTCTTTTCACTGCTGCTCTCATTCGTGTTCTCGAGAAGTTATTGTTGTCGGTGATTAGAGACACAAGCAGATGACAACTTCTCAAAACAAAACTAATTGGATTATGAATTTCCTACTGCAACAAGTGCTCTGGAGTTCAAGACGTAAGCAACCAAAGTCTGAACACCTATAAACTTACATGTGTGCTTAGAATTAAATCATAAATAAGAAAACCCACACCTAGTCAAATGAATCTTTAGTTGTCATTTGCACGTGCAGATCCCATAAATAATACAGATTCAGAGGATACATACCACGGAAGGATGGTCTTCTTAGAGCATCTCCAAGAGCGGAGCCAAAAGACGTGCGCGCTAAACTGGCATTTTAGCGCGCGCGGACGTTTTCGCGCGTTCCAGCGGAGGTGGGAAAGTAGCGCGTGCTGGAAATGATACACGCGCGGGAGAAAGCGGGCGGCCGCGCGCTAGATTTGACGCACTGCTTTCGGCGCGCCTATTAATTGCGGCGCTCGCCATACGGCCACCCATCGCCCTCCACACTGCCATGTGTGCTCTTTCGCTTCCTTGCCGCTTCCCTGCCCTGCCGCTTTCCTTCCCCATCACCATCATGCCGCCCGTGCCGCCGGGATCTTCGCTACCGCGGCGTCCGCGAGCACCCTCCGCGCCTACTACACCGAGATCCGGTCCGCGACGTCCGCCTCAGCCTCGCACGTTCAAGACCTCACACGAGGCCGCCCGGCGTCTGACGCGCGGCGTGGCGCTTAGGGAGGCCTCGCGCAGATGAACTTCCACGACGCGTACACGAGGGAGCAGGCGCAGGTTGCCGCCTCCGCCTTGTCTTATAACAGACCAGGACCGTGAGGACCACCGTCGGCGGCAACGCCGCCTCCTCATCGCCTAGGAGGACGAGCGAGCCATAGCGGAGTGGCGCCGGCGCCACCCGGAGGACGTCACCGACGAGAACGCCTTCTGGGCGGAGAGGACGGCAAGGTGCCGCTCGGAGCGGGCGGACAGGCACCAGCGGATGGCACTGGCCATATCGCAGTGCGATCTCGTTAACGCAGGTGGGAAGTCGTTTTTTATCTAGTTGCACTGTAGTTCTTTTATCTATCTATGCGATATATCGTTTGATCTATGTATTGTGAAATATCTATGTATTGTTTTTATCTATCTATATATCTCGTTAACGCGCGCTGCATTTTGGCGCATCTGCTGGAGCTACGCGCGCGCCAAATTTACCGCGGCCGCTGGAGCCAGCGCTCCCCGCCGTGCCAAAGCAGGCGATGGGCACGCTGCAAACTAATTTTTAGCGTGCCGCGCGTTTGGCGGCTGTTGAAGATGCTCTAAAAACACCAGTGGCCTGCGACAGTGAATGTAAATGATATTTCCACTATCTCGCCCACAACAGGTTTCTTAAAGTAGGACACCCACCTGGAGTCTCAATAGCCCAATAATATCACACCAGATGTTTACAATTCCGTGCCTCCGGTCATCAGGGAGGAAGAACTATAGCAAAAGCAATGATTAGTGCAGTATGGATCAAGGGCATAAAGGGGAAAATAAATATTCGCATTTTCCATCATGTCTTAACCTTGTGGGAGGTGATTTCTGAAGTTAAAATCATACATGGTGCTGAAGACAAATGGATCTGGTTGTAGAATTCTAAAGGTACCTACTCGGCGAAATCTGTTTATAAAGTACACTTCGCTGCATCAGTCGTATGTAGTACTGCTTGCACCATTTGGAAGGCTCCTTTAAAATGCAAACTCTTTCTCTAGATGGTTGTCAAGGGGCGTGTCTGGACAACAGACCGTCTAGCTAAGCGTGATTTGCCTCATAATGTTGCATGCTATTTCTGCAACACCTCTTCATGGGTTGTAGTGTAGTGGCCATCATTTGGAGTTCAGTGCTTCTTTCGGCAAATCTGAGTGAGGCCATCCCTCAAAATGCTCCTGATCTCCGGGATTGGTGGCAAGCGGCCAGAAATAGAGCCCATGAACCCAGAAGGAATTCCTTAAACACTATGGTACTACTAATTATATGGAGTATAAGAAGGGAAAGAAATGGATGAATTTTTCAAAATTCACACACACCGCACCGCTTCAAGGAATCATCAATCAAATTATGATTGACGTGGTGCAATGGGCAAAAGCAAGTCTAGGTCATTTTGTATTGCATTAGTTTCGTTCGGTTTGCGGTGTTTGTAGACAATGGAGAACAGGGGCTGGACATGCCACGGGTGCGACGACGGCGACCACACGGCAGCGATTCAGGGCGGGGCGGCGATGCATGGAGAAGCAATCGAGCACAGGCGAGCTACTGGACATGAAATGAACGTGAGAGGCAGAGGAAATCGACGGGAACAGCGACGGGAAGACTCCAGAGCGCGAGTTTGCCTGGTCGTGACCCATGGTCACCGCGTGAACTGGCATACGCGGTGCCAGGTGAGCGGCCAAATCATGTCTGGGAGATAGAACCTGCTGCCCTTAGTCAAAATGAGAAAATAAATCGGTCCAGGGGCAAAGAAGTGATTTGGAGGAGGGGCCAAAAGATTGTGACAGCAAGATGTTTGTGCTGCGGGGAGACAAACGCAGAAGGAGGCATATGCTGGGCTTTGGCATGGTGTGATCACACACTAAGATGATCACCTATGCAAATTTGCGGCTCATTAGGATGAAGAAAAATGACACTTGCTGTAGAAAGTGCCATACTGGCCAGAAATGGAGATTTGGATGATGCACTCACATGGAGATGCAAGTTGAGCTGAAATTGGGCATGGCCCAATGATTTGAGTATATGAAGATGCTCAAATAGTTTCAGGCCATTTGGATGAATCAAAATAGCACTTGCTTCACAAAGCTTTATTCTGACCAGAAATTTGGAAAACTTCCGCATGGCAAATGGATAAATGGATTGAGCCACAACTTGGTGGAGGGAGTTTATATGGGTAATAGAATGTCCTGGTAAATTGGCACCTTAAATGAAGCAATATAAAATATAGTTGCTTCACAAACTGAAAATCTGACTAGAAACCAAGATTTGGATCTGTGCTCACATAGAAAAGTTAAATGAGCTCAAATTGGGTGGAGCGTGATTATTTTACCAAATGAAGGATGTGGAAAATTTTCATCTCATTTGGATATGCCTATAATATACTTCCTTCACAAAGTTTCTTCCTGGGCAGAAACTTTGAAAAATCATTGAAAAATAATTACTAGGCGAATGAGGTTGAATTTTGGCGCAGGGCAATGATATGGATAGTACAAGGTGTCCAAGAAGTTTGGAGTCAATTGGGAAAATATAAATAGCACTTGCTTCACAAAGTGTCATTTAGGGCAGAATAGGAAAATAATTATTGGAGGATTATTTTTGCACATGGCAATGAAAAGTTTTGCCATATTTGATCAAGATATGACCCAAACAATTTATGAGAATCAGTTGGGAATTTTTGGAGTGACAAAATATAGGTTGCTTCACAACCTAGGGCAAAAAGGGTAATTCCTTTATCAGAAAAGGAATATTCCCAATAAAAAAGAATATTAGGATTTGGGCTAGGATGGAAATGACATGAGCTGGGAATTTGGGGATGACAAGACACTATAAAACCTAGGAAGACATGATCTTCCCAAGTTTTGGAACCACATAGCCACAGAAAAGAAATTCAAATCAGGAAATTCAAGAAAATCTCAGAAAAAGAAAAGGGCAAAATCCAGGCTGTCACAATGGTAGCACTAATTATATGGAGTATATGGAGGGAAAGAAATGGATGTATTTTTGAAAATTTACACACACCACTTCAAGGAATCATCAATCAAATTATGATTGACGTGGTTGAATGGACAGAAGCAAGTCTAGGTCGTTTTGTATTACATTAGTTTCGTTCTGTTTGCGGTGTTTGTAGACAGTTTTGGTGGGTCTTTTTGTTTGAACTAGTTTAGGTTGTCCTTGTTGTAACTCTGATGGATGTTTGGTCGTGTATTTCTCCCTCTCTCTATCTTTAATATAATGCATGCAGTCCTCCTGCATGGTTCGAAAAAACATAGCCCAATAATATATGCGACCACTTGTTGAATTTGAATTGATGAAACAGTACCTAAATCTCTAGAGCATTATAGTGGTATACGTTTGAAGTTGCCTCATAATTTTGAGTTCTAAAGCCTACTGATACGTCTCCAACGTATCTATAATTTTTTATTGTTCTATGCTATTATATTACCCCTTTTGGATGTTTATGGGCTTTATTTTACACATTTATATCATTTTTAGGGCTAACCTACTAACCGGAGGCCCAGCCCGTATTGTTGTTTTATTGCCTGTTTCAGTATTTCGAAGAAAAGGAATATCAAACGGAGTCCAAACGGATTGAAACCTTCGGCAGCGTGATTTTTGGAACGAACGTGATCCGGGAGACTTGGAGTACAAGACAGGGAAGCTTCAAGGAGGCCAGGAGTTAGGAGGGCGCGCCCACCCCCTGGGCGCGCCCCCTGTCTCGTGGGCCCCTCGTGGCTCCCCAAACCGACTTCTTTCGCCTATATATTCCCATATACCCTAAAACCATCGAATACGAAGATAGATCGGGAGTTCCACCGCCGCAAGCCTCTATAGCCACCGAAACCCTCTCGGGAACCCGTTCCGGCGTCCTGCCAGAGGGGGGATCCCTCGCCGGTGGCCATCTTCATCATCCCGGCGCTCTCCATGACGATGAGTGAGTAGTTCACCCTCGTGGCTGAGGGTATGTACCAGTAGCTATGTGTTTGATCTCTCTCTCTCGTGTTCTCTCTATGGCACGATCTTGATGTATCGCGAGCTTTGCTATTATAGTTGGATCTTATGATGTTTCTCCCCTCTACTCTCTTGTGATGAATTGAGTTTTCCTCTTGAAGTTATCTTATCGGATTGAGTCTTTAAGGATTTGAGAACACTTGATGTATGTCTTGCCGTGTTTATCTGTGGTGACAATGGGATATCACGTGATCCACTTGATGTATGTTTTGGTGATCAACTTGCGGGTTCCGCCCATGAACCTATGCATATGGGTTGACACACGTTTTCGTCTTGACTCTTCGGTAGAAACTTTGAGGCACTCTTTGAAGTACATTGTGTTGGTTGAATAGATGAATCTGAGATTGTGTGATGCTTGTCGTATAATCATGCCCACGGATACTTGAGGTGACATTGGATTATCTAGGTGACATTAGGATTTTGGTTGATTTGTGTCTTAAGGTGTTATTCTAGTATGAACTCTATGATAGATTGAACGGAAAGAATAGCTTCATGTTATTTTACTACGGACTCTTGAATAGATAGAACAGAAAGGATAACTTTGAGGTGGTTTCATACCCGACCATAATCTCTTCATTTGTTCTCCGCTATTAGTGGCTTTGGATTGACTCTTTGTTGCATGTTGAGGGATAGTTATATGATCCAAGTATGTTATTATTGCTGAGAGAACTTGCACTAGTGAAAGTATGAACCCTATGCCTTGTTTCCTACCATTGCAATACCGTTTGTGCTCACTTTTATCATTAGTTACCTTGCTGTTTTTTTAATTTCAGATTACAAAAACCTATATCTACCATCCATATTGCACTTGTATCACCATCTCTTCTCCGAACTAGTGCACCTATGCAATCTACCATTGTATTGGGTGTGTTGGGGACACAAGAGACTCTTTGTTATTTGTTTGCAGGGTTGTTTGAGAGAGACCATCTTCATCCTACGCCTCCCACGGATTGATAAACCTTAGGTCATCCACTTGAGGGAAATTTGCTACTGTCCTACAAACCTGTGCACTTGCAGGCCCAACAACATCTACAAGAAGAAGGTTGTGTAGTAGACATCAAGCTCTTTTACGGCACCGTTCTTTGGGAGGTGAGTGCTTGAAGGTATATCTTTAGATCTTGCAATCGAATCTTTTTGTTTCTTATTTTATCACTAGTTTAGTTTATAAAAGAAAACTACACAAAAAATGGAATTGAGTTTGTCTCATACGCTTCATCTTTTTAATATCTTTCGTAAGTTTGATGAAAAGGAAAATTGTGCTCAAGTGCTAGAAGAAGAAATCTATAGAATGTTTGATACTAAATCTTTGAATGATGAGCACGATTGCAATGTTGTTAGTATGAACTCCTTGAATATCCATAGTACTAATGATGATCGCACTAGTTATGATGAAAATGTCTCCTATAAGCATGTCAATTTTTGTGGAGATCATTGGGTTTGCATAGATACACCAAATAGAGAAGATAGATATTGCAAGAGGCATAAGCATGTAGAAACTAAATTGTTGCAAGAAAGGCTAAGGAAGAGTGCTGAAAAATTATATTTCCTTGGCCGTACTTGTGAACTTTGCAATGAAAGTGGTCATTTACATCTCCGATGCAAGTTGTTTCATGATCGAATCGTGTCCAAAAATTGTGATGATTTGATTTTCATGATCGAATCGTGTCCAAAAATTGTGATGATTTGATTTTCCTTGCACATTATAATGAACTTAGTTTGCTTATGGGTTATGAAGAAATGAATCGTTTAATTAAGCATCTTCCAGAATTTGCCCGTTATAAACTTCTTGATTTTGATCTAGAGACGATTTATATGTTTTGTGCGGCGAATTGCATTGAAAATCCTTATATTGCCAATTACCTAAAGAAAAGAAAGCAAATAGAATATGATGAGAATACTAATGAAAGGGAGGAGACTTCCAATATCCTCCTATTATTTCTTATGATGAATCAGGTAACGAGGAGGAGCTTTCTATTCAACCAATCTCGCCAATAAGGAGCTCAAAGAAGAAGGTTGAACCCACACATAATGTGAAGAAGAAAAAGAAAAGAAGGAGCAACAAAGGTAGAAAGGTATCCCTCCCAAATGATGTTGCTCCTACTACTGATTATGATGATGATAATTGCTATACTATTGGTGCTATCCATATTTTTAATGATGAGAGTGATTATGCTTATGATATGCGAAGGCCCAAGCTTGGGGAAGCTATGTTTGATGAGGATGAAATATTTGAAAATATATTTGCTGAAATTAATGTTTGTCCCAAGCTTGGGGATGCTACGTTTAATGAAGATGATATTTTTAGCATCCCAAGTTTTGATATGCAAAGTTGTTATGATGATAGCATGCCTCTTACCTATGATGAATATGAAAGTGGATTTGGAAGAGTGTCAACTTTATATAGTGATGATTCCACTATATTGGAAGAGGTTTCAATCGATTATGATGAGAACGAAGTTGCTACTTATGATGATTATTGTGATGAAAATTATGCTATAAAAACTAGTGATGATTATATTTATAAAACTTGTCATGATTATGATTACCCTTTTTCTGAACATTACTCTTTTAATGTGGAAACAATTTTTAGTGTTCAAGTCTCTTATGATACTCCCACTATTCTGAATGAGAAGAATATTGCTTATGCGGAGAGTAGTAAATTTTCTATGCTTGTAAATCATGAAAATAATGCTTTAGGTGCTGGTTATATTTTTGAATTCATTCATGATGCTACTGAAAATTATTACGAGGGAGGAACATATGCTTGTAGGAATTGCAATAATATCAAGTTTCCTCTCTATGTGCTCGAAATCTTGAAGTTATGCTTGTTTTGCCTTCCTATGCTAGTTGATTATTGTTCCCATAAGTTGTTTGCTCACAAAATCCCTATGAATAGGAAGTGGGTTAGACTTAAATGTGCTAGTCATATGCTTCATGATGCTCTCGTTATGTTCCAATTCTTATCTTCTATGTGAGCATCATTGTCATCATCATGCCTAGCTAAAAAGACATTAAAGAAAAGCGCGTGTTGGGAGACAACCCAATATTTACCCCTACTGTTTTTGTGTGTTCACATGATTATTCTACTGTAGTAATCATGTTTTATAGCTTTTGTTTCAATAAAGTGCCAAGTAAGACCTTTAGGATAGCTGACGGTGATAGTTGTGTTGATCTTGCTGAAAATCAGAAACTTTTGCACCCAGTAAATTAGTTTTGTTAATTAACATAAACATGTTATTGATCTGATTCTTTTTTATATGGATTGGTACACGAATTTCTTAGGCCTTCCTAATTTGGTAGGATTTTTAGAGTTCCAGAAGTATACGTTTGATACAGATTACTACAGACTGTTCTGTTTTTGACAGATTCTGTTTTTCGTGTGTTGTTTGCTTATTTTGATGCATCTATGGCTAGTATTAAGTGGTATAAACCATAGAGAACTTGGAATACAGTAGATTTAACACCAAAATAAATAAAGAATGAGTTCATTACAGTACCGTATGTGGTGGTTTTGTTTTCTTTCACTAACGGAGCTTATGAGATTTCTTGTTGAGTTTTGTGTTGTGAAGTTTTCAAGTTTTGGGTAATGATTTGATGGACTATGGAACAAGGAGTGGCAAGAGCCTAAGCTTGGGGATGCCCATGGCACCCCAAGATATTCAATAGTAGCCAAAAGCCTAAGCTTGGGGATGCCCCCGGAAGGCGTCCCCTCTTTCGTCTTCGCTCATTGGTAACTTTTCTTGGAACTATATTTTTATTTGCCACATGATATATGTTTTGCTTGGAGCGTCGTGTATGATATTAGTATTTTCTTTTTGGTTTTACACAATCATCCTTTCTGTACACACTTTTGGGAGAATCCCACTTGATTAGAATTTATTAGATTACTCTATGTGCTTCACTTATATCTTTTGAGCTTGATAGTTTTTGCTCTAGTACTTCACTTATATCTTTTAGAGCACGGCGGTGGCTTAATTTTGAAGAAATTGCTAGTCTCTCATGCTTCACTTATATTATTTTGAGAGCCTTTTAGAACAGCATGGTATTTTCTATGGTTACAAATTTGGTCCTAGAATGATGAGCATCCAAGTTGGGTATAATAAAAACTATCATAGAAAGTGCATAGAACACTAGGATCAATTTGATGCTTGATAATTGTTTCGAGATATAGAGGTAGTAATGTCAGATTCATGCTAGTGGGTAATTATGAAATTGAGAAATACTTATGTTGAAGTTGGCAAGTCCCGTAGCATGCACGTATGGTAAAAGTTGTGTGACAAATTTGTTGCATGAGGTGCTCTTTTAATTGCCTTCCTTATGAGTGGAGGTCGGGATCGCGCGATGGTTAACTCCTACCAACCCTTCCCCTAGGAGCATGCGTAGTAGTACTTTGCTTCGAGGGCAAGTAGACTTTT
Organism: Aegilops bicornis; assembly: GCA_021605145.1. Taxonomy (NCBI): domain Eukaryota; kingdom Viridiplantae; phylum Streptophyta; class Magnoliopsida; order Poales; family Poaceae; genus Aegilops; species Aegilops bicornis. The sequence goes on along the minus strand of CM038674.1, from coordinate 8,012,163 downwards.
GCAATAAGTATATGAGTTCTTTATGACTAATGTGAGTCCATTGATATAAGCACACTCACCCTTCCACTTTGCTAGCCTCTATTATATCACGCAACTTTCGCCGGTATCATGCACCATTTATTTACCTTCCTCAAAACAGCCACCATACCTACCTATTATGGCATTTCCATAGCCATTTCGAGATATATTGCCATGCAACTTTCCACCGTTCCGTTTATTATGACACGCTCCATCATTGTCATATTGCTCTTTGCATGATCATGTAGTTGACATCGTATTTGTGGCAAAGCCACCTTCATAATTTCATACATGTCGCTCTTGATTCATTGCATATCCCGCACATCACGGAGGCATTCATATAGAGTCATATCTTGTTCTAGTTTTGAGTTGTAATTCTTGAGTTGTAAATCAATAAAAGTGTGATGATCTTCATTATTAGAGCATTATCCCAGTGAGGAAAGGATGATGAAGACTATGATTCCCCCACAAGTCGGGATGAGACTTCAGACTTTAAAAAAAAGAGAAAAAAAGAAAAAGAAAAAAGAGGAGAAAGGCCAAAAAGAAAAAAAAGAAAGGCCAAAAAAAAAGAAAAAAAAGAAATAAAAAAATAAAATGAGAGAAAAAGAGAGAAGGGACAATGCTACTATCCTCTTTACCACACTAGTGCTTCAAAGTAGCACCATGATCTTCATAATAGAGAGTCTCCTATGTTGTCACTTTCATATACTAAGTGGGAATTTTTCACTATAGAACTTGGCTTGTATATTCCAATGATGGGCTTCCTCAAAATGCCCTAGGTCTTCGTGAGCAAGCAAGTTGGATGCACACCCACTTAGTTTCTTTTGTTGAGCTTTCATATATTTATAGCTCTAGTGCATCCGTTGCATGGCAATCCCTACTCACACACATTGATATCTATTGACGGGCATCTCCATAGCCCGTTGATATGCCTAGTTGATGTGAGACTATCTTCTTCCTTTTTGTCCTCACAACCACCACCATATACCACCATAGTGCTATGTCCATGGCTTGCGCTCATGTATTGCGTAAGAGTTGAAAAGGCTGAAGCGCGTTAAAAAGTATGAACCAATTGCTTGGCTGAAACCGGGTTGTGCATGATGGGAGTATGTTGTGTAATGAAAATGAAACATGGCCTAACTATATGATTTTGTAGGTATAAGCTTTCTTTGGCTATGCTATTTTGATAGGACATGATTATTTGTTAGTATGCTTCGAAGCATTATTTTTTTATGTTTTATGAGCTTTTATCTTGAATCATTTGGATAGAAACAATCATGCCACAATAGAGAAAATTACATTGAGAATTATGCTAGGTAGCATTCCACATCAAAAATTCTGTTTTTATCATTTACCTACTCGAGGACGAGCAGGAATTAAGCTTAGATGCTTGATACGTCTCCAACGTATCTATAATTTTTGATTGTTCCATGCTCTTATATTACCCCTTTTGAATGTTTATGGGCTTTATTTTACACATTTATATCATTTTTGGGACTAACCTACTAACCGGAGGCCCAGCCGGTATTGCTGTTTTATTGCCTGTTTCAGTATTTCAAAGAAAAGGAATATCAAACGGAGTCCAAACAGAATGAAACCTTCGGCAGCGTGATTTTTGGAACGAACGTGATCCGGGAGACTTGGAGTACAAGCCAGGGAAGCTTCGAGGAGGCCATGAGATAGGAGGGCGCGCCCACCCCCTGGGTGCGCCCCCTGTCTCGTGGGCTCCTCGTGTCTCCCCCGACCGACTTCTTTCGCCTATATATTCCCATATACCCTAAAACCATCGAATACGAAGATAGATCGGGAGTTTCGCCGCCACAAGCCTCTGTAGCCACCAAAAACCTCTCGGGAGCCCGTTCCGGTGCCCTGCCGGAGGGGGGATCCCTCACCGGTGGCCATCTTCATCATCCCGGCGCTCTCCATGACGAGGAGCGAGTAGTTCACCCTCGGGGCTGAGGGTATGTTCCAGTAGCTATGTGTTTGATCTCTCTCACACGTGTTCTCTCTATGGCACGATCTTGATGTATCGCGAGCTTTGCTATTATAGTTGGATCTTATGATGTTTCTCCCCCTCTACTCTCTTGTGATGAATTGAGTTTTCCTCTTGAAGTTATCTTATCGGATTGAGTCTTTAAGGATTTGAGAACACTTGATGTATGTCTTGCCGTGTTTATCAGTGGTGACAATGGGATATCACGTGATCCACTTGATGTATGTTTTGGTGATCAACTTGCGGGTTCCTCCCATGAACCTATGCATAGGGGTTGACACACGTTTTCGTCTTGACTCTTCGGTAGAAACTTTGGGGCACTCTTTGAAGTACTTTGTGTTGGTTTAATAGATGAATCTGAGATTGTGTGATGCTTATCGTATAATCATGCCCATGGATACTTGAGGTGACATTGGAGTATCTAGGTGACATTAGGGTTTTGGTTGATTTGTGTCTTACGGTGTTATTCTAGTATGAACTCTATGATAGATTGAACGGAAAGAATAGCTTCATGTTATTTTACTATGGACTCTTGAATAGATAGAACAGAAAGGGTAACTTTGAGGTGGTTTCATACCCTACCATAATCTCTTCATTTGTTCTCCGCTATTAGTGGCTTTGGAGTGACTCTTTGTTGCATGTTGAGGGATAGTTATATGATCCAAGTATGTTATTATTGTTGAGAACTTGCACTAGTGAAAGTATGAACCCTATGCCTTGTTTCCTACCATTGCAATACCGTTTGTGCTCACTTTTATCATTAGTTACCTTGCTGTTTTTATAATTTCAGATTACAAAAACCTATATCTACCATCCATATTGCACTTGTATCATCATCTCTTTGCCGAACTAGTGCACCTATACAATCTACCATTGTATTGGGTGTGTTGGGGACACAAGAGACTCTTTGTTATTTGGTTGTAGGGTTGTTTGAGAGAGACCATCTTCATCCTACACCTCCCACGGATTGATAAATCTTAGGTTATCCACTTGAGGGAAATTTGCTACTGTCCTACAAACCAGTGCACTTGCAGACCCAACAATGTCTACAAGAAGAAGGTTGTGTAGTAGACATCACCTACCCACAAAGGAAGCAAAAGATATTGAGCATAACAATTCTTAAATATGAAGATGGATTTTGAAAGAATATGCAGGCAAAGGCATTATCCTTTGGTCTTGGGTCGTCGTGTATTAATAAAAGCCAGACAACCTCGCTAGGGCATTTGCTGATCGATCTCTAGGATCGCTAGGATTACAGAACATCATGGCGTATAAGTTAGATTGGGTTTATATCATACCAAAGAGATTACAACAAACTATCTATTCTAGAACTTGCAAGACTTATCTCTTAACACCCTCCCTCAATTTCACCGTTGCGAGTGGCATTTTGTCCTTCCCGCCCCCTTGGTTGGATTCATGGTAGAGATAACCTACCCTCGACCTACACTATCATTGCCAGTTGTTAGATCTGTGGGGAATAAGCGATGGAGATCACGATAGTGGGAGTTTCAAGCTTACCAATAAGAACCCACAAATGACTTGCCCGAGTATTACACTCGGCCAACTCCTTTTATAGGACATCAAAAAAATATAACTTTGAGGTTTTTTAACATGCTCCCTCTTACCTCTCCTTTTGACATGCATGAGGTAACAGTATAAAATAGATATGAGCCGTTGATTGCACTAAGAAGTGGGTTTAATTAACTCTTACCTTCTAACCTCCCATGTGAAAAGAGGGGGTAAGAGGGAGCAGGTTAAAATTGCTCAACTTGGATACCCAATACATTTTTTATCTTATATACCTCAATACAATTTCAAATGTAATGTACTACATATAAGCAGTTTTTTAGGAGTTTTCATAATGTTTGAATTGATTTGATATTTAAAAGTTTAAAAGCATATAAATGCATTAATGGATTAAATATAGCAAATAGGCCCAAAAAATAGCAAATTCCGACATGCATGCTACATGTAATGGTTTGTATTGAGCGTAGAAAAAGTTTCAAGGCCAACGAATGAAGCAACAGTCGCATTGCCTCCAAATATGAGCCATTCCATCCTGAAACCTAGATTCTTCCTCGGAAATGGTCCCATTTTAAAGTAGTCTACGAAATAATTTCCTTTTTTTTGGAGCATGCTTAAATTTTAACCACAACCTCTAGGAGTCATATCTTGACGCCATGCAAATTTGCATGTTTTTCTGTCTTCATTTGAAATTTTTAGAATTAAATAACCACTAAGCTCCATGTTGGTGCCCGAGTCTCGGCACGATGGTGTTTGCAACTATTTCTATTTCCTTTTATAAAGGCTAAACATAGACTAGCGATCATCAACAAGTTTTTCAACCTATTTGTGGCGACTATTTTGTGTACCTCCAATTCAAATATGAATTATATCCATGAAATGCCTAGAAATGTACTTAATAGCTTAAGTATAACAAACTAAGCTGGGAAAATGGTAAGTTTTGACATGTTATATTTAATGGTGTATGCTGACTGTAGAGAAAGTTTCAAGGCCAACGGATAAAACAGTTATTTGCCTCCAAACCTGACCTATTCCTTATCAAAACCTAGATTCTTCCTTGCAGGTGGTATCTTCTCTAAGCAATCTACGTGGCAACTTTTCTAAAAGAATCAAGTTTGTACCAGAGCCTTTAGGGCTCATATCATGACGCCATGCAATGTTTCCTTTTTTATGGCTTCGTTTGATATTTTCAGAATTAAATAACCACAAAGCTCCATGTTTGTTCCTGAGTCTTGGCCCCATGGGTGTTTGGAACTACTTCTACTTCCTTATATAAGACATAAGCATAGAATAAATACCACAGCTAGACCTTTCAACCCAGTTTTAGCAATAATTTCATGTACATGCAATTTAAATTTGAATTGTATCCATTAAATGCCTAGAAATGCGTCTAATGGCTTGAACATAGAAAACATACCCAGAAAATGCCAAATTTTAACATGTTACATCTAATAGTGTATATTGTGTGTAGAAAAACTTCCATGGCCAAAACAAGAAGAAAACGTGATGTGGCACTTTGCACGCAAATCTGACCCAAGAAGAAAGAAAGAAAAGATAAGATAAGATAAGAAAGGAAAAAGGAAGGAAAAAAGAAGGCAACCCAAAGAAAGAAACAGGTTTACTGAGTGCTCTGTGACTGGCACTCAGCAAACATTTTTGGCATGTAAAAAAGAAAAGAAAATTCTTTGTGAGTGTCTAGCAGTAGACACTTGGCAAACTACGACTTGCCGCTACAGTGCCGTCATTTGCAGCGGTAAAGGGCACATATCTCTGGGCTTTGCCAAGTTCCCTATTCAACTTTTGCCATGTGTTTTCTATTTTGCCGAATTTTTTTCTTTGTGCCACTTGGCGAAGGCCCATGCTTGTCATGTGTCTTGTGGTTGTCAGTATTTTCTTTCTCGCACTTGGGAAAGGACATGTTTGTTTAGTACCGGAAAAAGGATACTTAGAAAATAGGCATACACTAGGAAAATAGCTCGATTAAGTGTAGCGCTACTACTTACTGATGTTTCGAGGTTATGTTTCTATTTGCAACCACATTATATGCATTTCAGCCTCCATAATGTACTTGACACATGCCACTGCATTTTATTTCATGTGCTTTGAAAATGGAAATCCTTCGAGTTGGATGTGTTCTATAAAGGACTACATATATAAAGAGTGACTATGGTACGCGATGTTGTAATTTTGCATATTATACGCACTTCTCCTCTTGTATGCTAGTCCTCTGAGGATCCTGCAAATAGCAATAGGTGGGAGCGTGGGATAGGCTGAGTGGGAATTGTTTTGGGGAAAAAATTATAATACCCTTTCACTCAGTCCAAAGTTCAGCAGGAGCCCAACGCCTTCCACGTTTGTCGTTGCTGCTTTTGACCACCTCCCCAGAAAATATCGCAATGAACACATTTGGGTGCACCATCTGCCTAATTATGTGTGCACAAATCACACCATTCATTTTCAAAGTAGTGCAACTGCATTCATATACCACATCTTCCATCACATGATGCACCCAATAGAGTTTGGGGTTCCATCACAGTGCTCTCTCCGGAGTGGCATGGAACTTGATTAATGATGAAACTGGTCGACACAGTCACCTAATTGTGAAACATGCCCAAGACGTTGCGGGTGTAGAGGCCAACATCCTAGCACTCAATGTTATAATCACACGTTTCGAAAATGAAATGTGGTAGTGCAAATTTTTTAGTACATGTGCTCTCATTTTCTGACAACTATTAAGGATTTGCATAGGCAGTGTGCATCTTGCTATGCAGAAGCTGAGAGGTAACTCTACATAGTTGGGTCGCTTGATGCAGTGCTAAGAGTCAACAAAAAAATATACTTAACAAAACAAGTTGACATCAAGAGTAGGTACAACCTCAACATTGCAACTAACTGACAAAACAAATAGAGCATGGAAGAGATCCATAATAACAATAACAACGACTAAAATTGCCTTTACTAAAAGAGCAACACTGAAACCAAATGTCTCATCTTATTGACGATGTCATCTATCCATCTTAACTTTTTTTGCAGGTAATCCACCCATCTTATTAGCCATTCCAAAAATAAATAAAAAGAGATGACACATGTAGTTGTTCATGCGCTACATGTGGAATTCCTATCCCTTGTTACATATTCATAGACCGGTATTGTGGCCATTGTAGATCTGGGTGTTGGGGTCCCCTTGGGATCTCGCCATGTCAAGCTATCCCTCATGCTGCTGCTGCAACGCCTGATACATCGGAGACCCCATGCCGCCAATGACATATGGTGTCTGGGCTTGGTAGACTGGCGGCTGCCCACTTCTTTTCATGATGCGCTCCCCCAGGCTCTTGAGGATTAACTCCAACTTCCAGGCCATGGTTGTGAGCTCCTCGATGTTTCCTGGGAGGTGTCCGCTGACCATTGCCTTGTGCAAGAGAATCCTGGCCTCACGGTCCTCGCGCTCGCGCCTAATCTTCTCTACCTGATGTCGGAGTTGTACGAGGCGCTTGCTAAGAATGGTCTCCTGGTCCATCATCTTCTTTAGCTGTGGCACCTCCGGTATGCTCTTGAACCGATTCAGGATAACCACCGCCTCGGCATGGGATGGGAACACCTCTGGCACCGTTGTTCCCTCACCATACACCAGCACACAGGCCTTGGCGTTGCACAATGTGGCCACCTCACTGGCCTTCTTCATCAGGTTCTTGGTACGCTTCTTCAAGGTATTGATCCGCGTCGAGTCATTGCGGATGTACCGAGGGCCACCTTCTTGCGAGCCATTGTCACCTAAGGAGAAAATCTACAAAGGAAGGAAAATTGCCAGTTTGGGTGAGTCGAAAGCATGGGAGGTAGGGTAGATTTATAGTGGTGGACCTGCTAGGATGAGGGAGGATATGACAGATTTGGAGGCCAAACTTAATTGTGCCCAGCAGTAACTTTGGTATATAGCAAATACTTTTAGATTTACTTCCTAAGATCGAAGATTTAGTCAATCAATAAGAACTTTCTCGTTAATCAAGGGAGAAAATGTATGGAAGGTTTCTCTGAAGAGGCACATGCATCGTATTACTAGGATATGCCTATTTTACCAAAATGTATTGCCAAACTATTTTTTCTGTTTAATTCTATCCAAAGTTGGGTGTTTTTTCAAAATATAGATCATCCCATTGACCATTGATTCATTTATATCTAAATTAAGAAAATATTTTTAGTGTAGATTCTAGCCATCCTTGACTTGCATACTGATGGATTTTAATCATTGGTGGCATGCATAGAGGATCGGATTGGGTGCACATGAGAAGAACGGTTGGTTCAGGCCCTCGTGATGAGATAATACCCTTCATCCTGCATGTCTGCTATGTATTATACCGATGTCTCATATGACAGATGTTGATAGGAAGATTGGATGTCTAGGCCCCTACCTCTCCCCTTATATAAGTGGAGCCGTGGAGGATGATGCCTACTACGCAACCTTCTTCTTGTAGACGTTGTTGGGCCTCCAAGTGCAGAGGTGTGTAGGACATTAGCAAATTTACCTCAATTTGATGACCTAAGGTTTATCAATCCGTGGGAGCGTAGAATGAAGATGGTCTCTCTCAAACAACCCTACAACCAAATAACAAAGAGACTCTTGTGCCACCGACACACCCAATACAATGGTAAACTGTATAGGTGCACTAGTTCGGCGAAGAGATGGTGATACAAGTGCATATGTATGGTAGATACAGGTTTTTGTAATCTGAAAATATAAAAACAGCAAGGTAACTAATGATAAAAGTGAGCACAAACGGTATTGCAATGCTTCAAAACAAGGTCTGGGGTTCATACTTTCACTAGTGCAAGTTCTCTCAACAATAATAACATAATTAGATCATATAACAATCCCTCAACATGCAACAAAGAGTCACTCCAAAGTTACTAATAGCGGAGAACAAACGAAGAGATTATTGTAGGGTACAAAACTACCTCAAAGTTATTCTTTCCTATCAATCCATTGGGCTATTCCTATAAGTGTCACAAACAACCCTAGAGTTCATAGTAAAATAACACCTTAAGACACACATCAACCAAAACCCTAATGTCACCTAGATACTCCAATGTCACCACAAGTATCCGCGGATATGATTATACGATATGCATCACACAATCTCAGATTCATCTATTCAAACCAACACAAAGTACTTCATAGAGGGCCCCAAAGTTTCTACCGGAGAGTCAAGACAAAAACGTGTGCCAACCCCTATGCATAGATTCCCAAGGTCACGGAACCCGCAAGTTGATCACCAAAACATACATCAAGTGAATCAATAGAATACCCCATTGTCACCATGGGTATCCCATGCAAGACATACATCAGTGTTCTCAAATCCTTAAAGACTCAATCCGATAAGATAACTTCAAAGGGAAAACTCAATACATTACAAGAAGGTAGAGGGGGAGAAACATCATCAGATCCAACTATAATAGCAAAGCTCGCGGTACATCAAGATCGTGCCATATCAAGAACACGAGAGAGAGAGAGAGAGAGAGAGAGAGAGAGAGAGAGAGAGAGAGAGGGAGAGAGAGAGGGAGAGAGAGAGAGGGAGATCAAACACATAGCTACTGGTACATACCCTCAGCCCCGAGGGTGAACTACTCCCTCCTCGTCATGGAGAGCGTCGGGATGATGAAGATGGCCACCGATGATGGATCCCCCCTCCGACAGGGTGCCAGAACAGGGTCTTGGTTGGTTTTTGGTGGCTACAGAGGCTTGCGGCGGCGGAACTCCCGATCTAGGTTTCTTTTTGGAAGTTTGGGGATTTATAGGAGGGGATGGCGTCGGTCTCACGTCAGGGGGCCCCACAGGGAGTCCACGAGGCAGGGGGCGCGCCCTAGGGGGGCGCATCCTCCCTTGTGGGGCCCTCGTGACTCCCCTTCAGTAACTTTTCGTTCTAGTATTTTTTATATTTTTCAAAAAGAAAATCTCCGTTGATTTTCAACGCATTCCGAGAACTTTTATTTCTGCACAAAAACAACAACACGGTTGTTTTGCTGAAAATAGCGTCAGTCCGGGTTAGTTCTAACCAAATCATACCAAATCATGTAAAAATATTATAAACATGGCATGAATACATCAAAAATTATAGATACGTCGTATCAAGCATCCCCGAGCTTAATTCATGCTCGTCCTCGAGTAGGTAAATGATAAAAATATAATTTTTTATGTGGAATGCTACCTAACATATTTATTAATGTAATATTCTCTATTGTGGCAAGAATATTCAGATCCATAAGATTCAAAATAAAAGTTTAACATTGACATAAAAATAATAATACTTCAAGCATACTAACAAAGCAATCATGTCTTCTCAAAATAACATGGCCAAAGAAAGTTATCCCTACAAAATCATATACCCTGGCTATGCTCCATCTTCATCACACAAAATATTCAAATCATGCACAACCCCGATGACGAGCGAAGCAATTGTTTCATACTTTCGATGTTCCCAAACTTTTTCAACTTTTACGCAATACATGAGCGTGAGCTATGGATATAGCACTATGGTGGAAGAGAATATGGTGGTTGTGGAGAAGACAAAAAGAAGGAGATGGTCTCACATCAACTAGGCATATCAACGGGCTATGAAGATGCCCATCAATAGATATCAATGTGAGTGAGTAGGGATTGCCATGCAACGGATGCACTAGAGCTATAAGTGTATGAAAGCTCAAAAAGAAACTAAGTGGGTCATCCAACTCGCTTGCTCATGAAGACCTAGGTTGAGGAAGCCCATCATTGGGAGATCACTTTAATGCCTCCTCTAGTCCTACCCAAGAGGGGTCAATTGGATACAACCTTTGGGTCCGTCCTTAGGGAGATCGAGTTAGAGTGTCGGGCGCAGCTCACCTAGTGGGTGTGGGTATTGAGTAGACATCTAGTGTTTCTCAGAAAACTCATAAAATAAAGTAAAAATCATTATAGAGTGAAAATTATGGAACTTAAGCATGAAAATGACCCAGTTGTTTTGTGCTCTAGGCGTCGGTAACATGGTGAGGGTTCTCGGAGCGACGAGTCAATGCGGCAAGGAACAAATTCATGGAGCAGCGAGGGCGGCGCAACGAGATAAGCACAATGGGATGACGGGGCAGCGCCACAAGACCCTACTGCTTCAGTGGTATCATGGCGTTCGAGATCAACTCCTCGGTACATAACTACTTTGTGATGTCCGTTGGGTGTGGTGTACTTGGAGGTCATGTCCGTCGGTGGCCACTCTCGATGTCTAGGCTACTACCCGCACGATAACCCTACTACGCAGTGGCGTATCTAGCAGGTGTGCTGGGTGTGCCATGGCACACCCAGAATTTTGGAAAATGTTTTTTTACCATGTAATAATTAGCTGTTTCTCAAGGCCCATCTACCCCAATCAGAATAAACCTATTTTTTAAGAAGTGTGCACACCCTCCATTTTACTTCTGGGTTCGCCACTGCTACTACGCCCCCGTGCCCTACCGCTTCATCACCATCTACCTTTAGCTCGTTAGAAAGCAGCCCAGCCACCTCAACAAGGTGTTCATAGTAAGCTTCACAGCATTTGCCGTGCACAGAGACAATGTGTCGTTGTCCCACCACGCTCAGTCCGGGCATAGGGCAACCACAACTTGAAGAGGTCGTGAGGGTCCCCCGAGCTCATCGCTGATTACACCGACATCCCTATCAAGCGCAGCATGACCATCATGTGGAGGGTCACAGGGTCAAAGGAGAGAAGCTTGATTACCCCAAAATAGGCTACCAACTTGGCTGCCTATACTCCCATAAAAAGAACTCGGCTACCTACTAGAGCCCAGGCTCGCGGCCTCGACTGACGTCTCCTTCACCGTTGCTAGGCCTTCCATGCTCGTCGAGCCCGCCGCGTGGCCTGCTCCCTGCTCATCGAGGTAGAACACTTTGGCGCCTTGCTGGAGTCCTCATCCTCTTCCATCACTCTGCACTTTTGCAGGACATCGAGCCCGAGACCTTCCGAGCCATGCTTCGGTTCATCTACACACGGACGCCCTCCCTGACTACAACAACGATCCCCCCAACATAGTGGCGCTCCAGCGCCTCCTCAAGGCGGACGAAGATGTCAAGGAGAGTGTTGTGAGGCTGCAACACGTACGCAAAGGAGTCTCCTCTCACAACACGGGATGCATGTCCCAGGGAAGGTGGTGGCGGCGCTGTTGTCTTTGGCCGGTCGATGTTACAACACAGATCTCATGACGGTCGGGGGTCTGGTGGCGTGAGTTGGTATGGCATAGGGTGACCGGCGTGTTCTACTCACGGGGCGGCACACCTCTCAGCGACAGGGCCGCCTCTAGACGGCTCTTGGTGGTGGCTGCGTGGCTGCATGTGGGAGGGCTCGATCTGGGCCTTCGGGACACGTCGTTCCCTGGTCGTGGCACTGCCTCTAATGTCCTCGGCCATGGGGGCGCAGTCCCATGCGAGGCCAGTGTCGGTGGTGTTGGCCAGGGCGCTCGCTGAAGGTACCCTGCTTCTTGTCGTGCGGGTTGATCTGGTTCTGGTGAGCAAGGCGGCGGGGGTGACTCTGGTGGTGATGGTTTGACGGAGGTGTGCTGCTGGTGCTGGCTTGCTGGCCTGGCTAGATCCAGTCGCGTCTTGGCCATAGTGGTACATCTTGGGGCAGAGGTGGTGGGGCACGATGGCTCGAGCTGCATTCGGTGGCATGCATCCGGTCGGCCATTGGTGGATCAATGCCTAGTGCTGAATTTTGGTCATCGATGCTCTCCATGAGATGCACTTGGATGTGGTAGTTCGTCGTGCTTCTTCATTGCGTGGAGGGTTCAATGGTGGTGGTGGACTACCGTCATGTTGTAGGGATGTTCTCAAACTTCGGGTGAGATCCCTGCATCAACTATGTTGATGTCGATGGGAGCGGCGTCTTGGACCGTTGTTCTCCTTGTGGATGTGGAGTTCCGCACCTACATTACTGCTTTTATGGTCTCCTGATGAAAACCTAAGATCGGTCTCTCCGGGTTGGATGATGATGTTGTGTGCTCGACAACACTACCTCCTTGGAGGTGTCGTCTTGGAGACTCAAACGACGGCTTTCTGTTGTTGTGTGTGGTTGAGGGTGGTGCGTTTGATGGTCGTGGTGGTGCACCCAGCTTGGGGTTGACGGTGGTGTGTTCTTCATCTGTTTCTCTTTGGCTGCCCTTCGCGTGGTCTCTTCCTGTTGTTGTGTATGCTCAAGATCCTCCCTTTGGTTGTCATTGAGTTGTTGCAAGCTTCGGGCTCCTGGTGTCGTTTGGGTTCACCTTTGCTCAATGGCGACACAATGATGCCTCCCCAACTTGTTAATCGTTCTAGTCTGTCATGGTGGAGGTCCCATTCAAGGTTCGTGTTATGGTTTGGCACTCGTTGATTGTGGATGTTCCTCTGTTGTGCCGTGGGGTTTGGCACATACGCCGATGCAGTGCATTCGGTTGTTTGTAGAGTCTTGGTATTGTGATCCCTCGGCAGCACCCCTCGTCTACTTTGGCCTCTCGTGGTGATGGTAGTCAATATGCTAGCTATGTCGTGACATTTCTTCTCTTCTTTAATTTTGTTGTACAGTTTTCGCCCGGTTTCCCTCGTAAATGATGTCAACTTGTTAAGGTTTTCAATCCGATTTTAGCTAAAGCCCAAGGGGCGACTCTTGGCTTTGGCTGCTTTTTAAGCAATATATTCAGGTGGAAGAACTCTCCCCCAGTGATTCTCAAAAACAAATCAGACAAATCTCATAGAAATAACTTTGTAGGAGTACAATAATAGTCTTTAGAAATTTGTTCCTATGTAGGCCCCTGTTGATGTTACAGGGGATAGAAACAGTAGGAATCTTGAAATCTAGAAAAGAAAACTCTATTTGAGTTAATGAAAATTTGAAGGAGGTAGTGCGAATTTCCTGTAGCTTCATGGAATCGCCGTCGAGGGAGATTCTGGGTACACACAAGTGTAGAATACTTATTTCTTCAGGTTCTGCCAATACCAAATGCCATAGCCCCATCCTACCAGTATTTTGTTGGTATGCAAACTCATTCCTCATGTATACGGTATACCTACTACCTACTACTAATGTGAGCTCGGTCAGGGAGACAGGGACAGAGGCAAAACAGTGATGAATCAATCAACTATCAGTTGCATCAATCTGTCCCAACTCACACACACTTCAGAGCACATCTCAAATGCCAAGACTAGTTAAGGTTAAGATGAAGAAGATGCAGATGCGGTCCCCATCCATTCACTCCAGCCTAGAAAGAGCTTAGATCAGACCTGGAAATGGCTAAACTTAGTTCAGCTTCATGCCGGTCCGAAATAAACCATCAGTGTAGAAACCTGACCCCTCCAAGCTAGCTGCTACAGCAAAATATAGCTAATAATATTCCATTCTGATTGATCAGAAACCATCTGCTACCTGCACATTGTTCAGGCTAAGCTAAAATTATATTTCTTTCTGAAACCATCTGGCGACCTGCGCACCGTTCTTCTTACGAGTCAAAAACCAGAGAGAAAAGAGAGAAAAGAGAGCACCAGCTAAGAACGACAACTGTAGGAGGCCGCAACAGAGTTAAGAATGCCAACAGAGTTAAGAATTAAGATGCACTAGAACAACAAATGAATACTCCACGAATAATCACACGGCAAGACAAAAAAAAAGAAAGAAAGAAGTGTTAACCCTGCAAACCAGTTGTTTCCCTCACTCCCATTGAACCCCAACTTCCAGAAAGAAAAAAAAAGCTGGCAACAGAGGACTAGAGAGTTCTCCCACCCAGCCGCACATAGAACATTAGTGTAAAAGTACACGTTTTTTCCTTCTGGAATAATCGGCCTGAAGAAAAAATGTACAGTTTTTCATAGCAAACATACAAGTAATGAACCATTCCATAAACTGAACCGTTGACCTGCTGTAGCTCGCAATGCACAAAAAATGAAACTAGTTACCAACCAAACTGTTCTCTCTAGTTGCTGAAACCTTCATATGTATGTATAATATAACCTCGGTTTGTTTGGCAAAAATGTTAAGACTAATTCATGTCACCTTTATTGGTTTAGTTTTGATGATCAATGACAGATGTAAATGATGGAACTAATTCAAAGAGATCAACTTTTCAAGATTGAAAGTTTCCATAGCAGAAGTAAAATTCAGTTACAGGATTTAGGAACAAAGATAATTGATCTTACAAGGATAAGGGAAAGAAATCAAAAGGCATAAAAGGTACCCAACAGAAAGATATTTTCTAAGCACAATTTAGATATAAAATACTGAACTGCAATAACTTAGTACTAACTTACATACGGTGCAAAGCAAAAGACAATGAAATGGAAATGGAAACAGAAAATCTGGAATGAACGGAAATCATACTGATATACATAGTGCAAAACGATGCAGGACAATTGTATTGCTTTATTTCATTGTCCTATACGGAAGTTGGAAACACATAATATATCCATTGACCCTCATTTTTCAGAGATCGTAGGCAATGCTTTCTTGTCTACTAAATGACAACACCTCAGGGTTCAGGAATTAAATTATCAGTTTCATTAGTCATTAACAATGACCAAACCAGTATGTGCCAGTGGCAGAGATACTACAACAGAAAACCAACATCCATTTAGGACGAAGAAAACACTAATGTGAATTACCAGCTTATAGTGAAAACTCTGCCATGTCATACAAAGTTACCAATTTTCATTGCCCATTCTTGGCTCATGTGAATTTGAAATTAGCTGGCACTTCCCGCTGTGTGCAGCATCATAGTCTTCAGCGAGGTGCGGTGCAGCCTCCTTGTAAGGGCATATGTACCTCTGAACAAATACCTTCTCGACAAGGGTGAACATTGAATAGTAGTCCCGCTCGCGAGCTAGCAATCCATTTGCCTTAAGAAACTTTACAACATAGTACCGGGGCCTGAGCCGGCCATCCAAGCTATAATTGAGCATTGCTGGTCGTTGAGCAATGTACTCCGGTTCCAACCCGACCTCAGAGATAAGGAACTCTGATTTGCTCTGCAGTGCGTCCTTAGAACGCCTCAGCAGCGATGGAGTCCTAGACAAAGCAATGCCCACCTCAGCATCTGACCACTTGAACGTCTTCTTCAGGTAGTCCACTTTGGTGGCGATCTTCTCCTCACTTTTGAATGAGACAGCATCCAGCGCGTGCTTGAACATTGGAGAGCCACGGGGCACACCAAGGGCTTCAACGCACTCCACCATCGCCTGGATGCTCTCCAGGCTGGTGTTGAGCATCCTCGGTGCCGAGCGGCACAGCTTGGCAATATCACAAGCACCTAGCCCGCACTCCTGCAGGAGCGCGATGTTGGGCTTGATCCTCCTCTCGATGTCGGCGCCGATGAGGTAGAAACTGCGGCTCAGAGCCCGGAGGAGGTTGTCGGGGGAGCCGAAGAGGGGCAGGTAGTACTGCAGCTTGGGGACGATGGCTCTGCAGCGGAAATGGCCGCCGCCGGACGTGAGCCAGATGAGCCGCTTGATGTCGGAACGCGAGAGGCCGAGGCCGGTTAGCTCGTCGACGTTACGGGCCAGGGTCTTCTCCACGCTGGCACAGAGGAACCGCGGGTCCTTTGCGACGAGGGCGGCGACGTCGGCGCTGGAGAGGCCGAGGCCGGCGAGGAAGGAGAGGACGGCGTCGGGATTAGCGGGGGACTTGAGGTGGGAGAGCTTGGGGGTGGCCTTGAGGGCCTGCGGGCGGGTGAGGCCGCAGGTGGAGACGAGGTACTCCTCCACGGCGAAGCTGCTAGGGTCTGGGGAAACGGCGGGCGCGGCCGCGGCCGCGGAGAGGAGTCGGTGGAGAGGGGAGAGGGGGGAGGCGGAGCGCGGCGAGAGGAGTTGGGCGAGGAGGCAGCTTCGGAGGCGGAGCATGGCGGCGCGAGGTCGCGGCGGCGCCGGTGGCGAGGGAAGGGCTGGAGCTAGAGGAGAGTGGTCAAGATTTGATTTTTGCGGGGAAGTGGTCCGGTTCGACCTGGTTGCTGACCAAGTGACCCCACGCGTCAGTGTATCTCATAGAGGGGAGGGCTGGAGCGACATGTACAGTTGAAAACTTAAAGGTAGAGTTTTTCTTTTTCTTCTTAAACTAGTAATCGTGATTCTTTATTAATATATAAAATTATAACTTTTTATATATAACAGTAAAAAAATGACGTATTCTTCATCGGACTAATAGATATAATTTAACAAAAGCTTTCTTTTATTGACCGTCAGATATAGTTGTAGTACTCCCTGCATAAAAAAATGTAAGAGCGTTTAGATCATTAAAGTAGTTATTTAAACACTCTTCTATTTGTCTAGAGAGAGAGTACTATCTATAAGTTATTGAATTAGCTGAATGAAACATAATAGAAAAGAAAAATCTATAAATGCCGCCATCATTGGTGGCTTCGCCTTGTACTAAGGACTTGGATGGTGATCAACGGCCCCATAATGCTATAGAAGGAAATATGAGGAGAACCCTGACCAAATCTGCACTGTGTAATTTTAAAAAGTACAATAATTTGTTCCTTCACATATAAGAATCAGATTTCTATTACCTCCATCCCAAATTAATTGTTTTAGATTTATCTAGATATGGATGTATCTAACACGTGTCTAGATAAACCGTATCTAGCAAATCTAAGACAAGTAATTCAAGACAGAGAGAGTATGTAATAAAGAAATATCATAACTATCATGTCAAGTGAAAGAAATTTCCAGGAGAAAGTGTGTAGGTATATCACCAATTATCCAATTAATAAAGCAGTACATGTACATATTCCTCTTAGTATTTTGCACTCCCTCTGTAAACTAATATAAGAGTGTTTAGATAACTAAAGAGTAGTTTTTTAGTTATCTAAACGCTTTTATATTAGTTTACGGAGGGAGTACATGGATAAAATTGCCACTTAGGCAAACTCAATACTTGTTTCCTCCCTTGCCGCCCGCACTCCTCCGGGCATTATTGCCTCCTCTGATCCCACCGCCAACAATTTTGCTCCCGGCCACCAGTTCCTCCACTTCTCCCGGACCCGCTACACCCGACTATTGCGCCGCTGCCTCCTGTGCTCGTCCCAGCCACCTCTTTCGCTCCTCTAGGCCATTGCCTGCACTACTGCTCCCAGGCACCACCTCCAGTGCTACTTTCAGCTGCAGCATCTCAGGATTCTCTTGGCCTCGTTCACCACTGGGCTCTTGTCGTTGGTGCTCGGTGTTGATGATGCCGACAATGGCCAAGAGCAGCAATATGGATAGCAGAAATTGAAGATGATGTGTGACTACACCGACTTGTGTATCTGCAGAAACAGAAGACACTTTACAGTGATTAACTGAATTGTAGAAGGGCTAAAGGAAATCCATTAATCATAAAATAAGGCAAATAAGACATAGGTATAAAGTGGGACTGGTACAAATGTTTGCCATGATAAACTGGATGAAATAGTAGCTAAGCCGCAACTAAAAATTTATAAACTCTCACACTAAAATAACATACACAATTACTCAATGCTGCGACATCTTAATAGACAATGGTCTTGGTGCTTTTCTCTGATGTCATCTCTTAAACACCACCTTCCATAGTTGGTGTGTATTGGAGACTGGTGACAACAGATTATATATTGGCCATTTCAACAAGTGTGTAATCAACTTTCAAAGACATTGATAAATACTGCAGTTATGATAAGATGCTTTCATATTCATTAATCTACACAATTCTGTCTTGTTTTGTTAGGATAACAATCAGAACCAAAAAATAAAGACATCAAAAACTTAGTTTACATCTAATACATGGAATAATATTGAGTATATTTTGTCTGAACCCCATTAGCCCTGATAAAAATTGGCATAGCCAAGCCAAAAGGGCACGGCCTAGATATTGGAAAGACTCCATTGTTTGGTTTGTCGCCATGGCACCTACCATTCTTTGTTGCCAAAATCATAGACTTCTATTTGGTTTCTGGCCAAATGTCTTCAGAACATTTGGCAACATACATCGGCATGAGTCTGTTGTTTGGTACTGAAATTCAGCTTTTCGGTCACTGGTGGAAAAAAGGCCTTTGGTCGCGGTTCGCAACTGCCATTAGTCGCGGTTGGGCAACCGCGACCAAATAAGCGCGACTAATGCCCCCCACCTTTAGTCGCGGCTGCTTAAGAACCGCGACTAAAGCCCCGTCACGTGGGCGCCAGGCTGCCGTCGAGGCGGAGGACCTTTAGTCGCGGTTCTTACGGTTTAGGTTTTAGCCCCCCTAAACCTGTTTTCTGTTTAATTTGTATTGTTTTATTTCTTTTTATAGAAAACCCCCTAAACCTGTTTTCTGTTTTTATAGAAAACCCCCTGCCACCACTGCCACTTATCCATTGCCGGCCTCCACCGCCGGGCTCGCGCCGCCGCTTGCCGCCGGCGTGCACGCTGGAGAAGCCAAGGAAGGGGTGATCGTCCTTGCGGGCGTCGAGGGCGGGCGAGGCGGGCGCAAGGCGGTGGGCGAGGAGGCCGGTCGGCGTTGAGGGCGGGCGAAGCGAGGCGGCAAGATCGAGGCCGGGCCGGGCGCGCGAAGCGAGGGCGACGGCGGCGGCGCCGAGGGCGAGGGCGACGGGCGGCGCCGAGGCGAGGGCGACGGCGGGCGGCGCCGAGGGCGCGGCAGAGACGAACAAAGTAGAATCGGAATCGGAGAAGACGAGAATCGAGCCTTGTATTTATAGTTTCTTTAGTCGCGGTTGGCCTGCCAACCGCGACTAAAGGGTTTTTGGCGGGTTTTTTGCGTTCCCCCCCCCTTTAGTCGCGGTTGGCGGCGAGACCCATGATTAAAGGTACCCTTTAGTCGCGGGTCGCCTGCCCAACCGCGACTAAAGGGTTTTTATGGCGGTTTTTATGCTCAGCTTTCACCTTTAGTCGCGGTTGGTCTCGCCAACCGCGATTAGGTCAGCCGCAGTTTAGGGTTTTAGCCCCCAAACCTGTTTTCTGTTTAATTTGTATTGTTTTCTTTTTAATTTGTATTGTTTTCTGTTTAATTTGTATTTTTTTATTTCTTTTGTGCTTTATTTTAATTTTGAAGGAGTTTCACATGGCTAAGTGTTGGCTGCTGGATGGGTATATATAGGGAAGGGGCTTTAGTTGCGGTTGGCCTGGCAAACCGTGACTAAAGGTGCCGAAAACCTTTAGTCGCGGTTGTCCTGGCAAACCGCGACTAAAGACCTCACGTCTTGCCACTGCCACCGAGCGCCCTGGGCCCGGGCCTTTGGTCGCGGTTCACCTCCGTAATCATGACTAAAGGTCCCATTAGTCGCGGTTCCTACAGCTTCGCGACTTATGGGGCTGGACGGAAGCCTGTTTTTCCACCAGTGGGTGATGAGGCAACAAAATACGGTCAATTAGATATGTTACTGGACTACAACATATAATAGCATAGATGCAAGCAAGACTAATTGCAGTTTCAGTCGACATGGTTTTATACATGTATTATTCAGCCCATACCTCGGTAATAACATCAGACCTAATGTCCCAAGCATGCATCAGCTTTGTTGCCTCCTCAGTCCAATTCATGTACCGCTAACAAGAGGGACGGATGCAATTTAAACTTTCAACAAAATGACAAAGGATCCATCATGTTCAAAGTTCAGGAATTAAGGATCCATCAAGTCCAAAATTATATAGTTGACGGAATCACATGCACGTGCTAGTTCAAGAGTAGATTTTCTCTGTTGATAGAGTTGCAAATAACAAGTAGATTTTCTCTGTTGAATGCAAGAAGTTGGTATGTTATCAAAATAACAAGAATGGGCTTGCAAGTGTAGGGGAACGTAGCAGAAATTCAAATTTTTCTACGCATCACCAAGATCAATCTATGGAGATTCTAGCAACAAGAGAGGGAGAGGATGAGCATCTTCATACCCTTGAAGATCACGATGCGGAAGCGTTAAAAGAACACGGTCGGTGGAGTCATTCACGAAGCGATTCAGATCGCGGCCGAATCCGATCTAAGCGCCGAATCATGGCGCCTCCGCGTTCAACACACATGCAGCCCGGTGACGTCTCCCATGCCTTGATCCAGCAAGGAGAGAGGGAGAGGTTGGGGAAGACTCCGTCCAGCAAGACCTGACGGCGTGGTGGTGGTGGAGGCGCCGTACTCAGCAGGGCTTCGCCAAGCACTACGAGAGGCGAGGAAGGAGAGAGGTAGGGCTGCGCCTTGGGAGAGAGACTCGTGTGTTAGGCAGCCCCAAAACCTCCACTATATATAGTGGCAAAGGGAGGGAGGCGCCTAGGGTTTCCCCTAGGGGCGGCGGCCAGTCTTGGATGGGATCTCCCCTTGGGTGACTTGGCCCCCAAGCCGAGGTGGGAACCCTAGATGGGGCGCCCAAACCCCTGGTCACGTGGGAATAGGTGAGGGGGCGCACAACCCCTTAGTGGGCTGGTTTGCCCCCTTCCTTGGCCCATGAAGCCCCCAACACTTGCCGGGCTCCCGAAACACCTTTCGGTCATCTTTGGTCATCACCCGGGACCTACGGAACACTTCCGGACTCCAAAACCCTTCATCCAATATATCAATCTTCACCTCCAGACCATTCCGGAACTCCTCCTGATGTCCGGGATCTCATCCGGGACTCCGAACAACATTCATTAACCGCGTACATACCTTCTCTATAACCCTAGCGTCATCCAACCTTAAGTGTGTAGACCCTACGGGTTCGGGAACCATGCAGACATGACCGAGACGTTCTACGGTCAATAACCAACAGCGGGATCTGGATACCCATGTTGGCTCCCACATGTTCCATGATGATCTCATCGGATGAACCACGATGTCCAGGATTCAAGCAATCCCGTATGCAATTCCCTTTGTCTACCGGTATAGTACTTGCCCGAGATTCGATCATCGGTATCCCGATACCTTGTTCAATCTCGTTACTAATTCCGTAACACATCATCTCGTGATCAACCCCTTGGTCACATTGTGCACATTATGATGATGTCCTACCGAGTGGGCCCAGAGATACCTCTCTGTCACACGGAGTGACAAATCCCAGTCTCGTGCCAACCCAACAGACACTTTCGGAGATACCCGTAGTGCACCTTTATAGCCACCCAATTACGTTGTGATGTTTGGTACACCCAAAGCATTCCTACGGTACCCGGGAGTTGCACAATCTCATGGTCTAAGGAAATGATACTTGACATTAGAAAAGCTTTAGCATACGAACTACACGATCTTTGTGCTAGGCTTAGGATTGGGTCTTGTCCATCACATCATTCTCCTAATGATGTGATCCCGTTATCAACGACATCCAATGTCCATGGTCAGGAAACCGTAACCATCTATTGATCAACGAGCTAGTCAACTGGAGGCTTACTAGGGACACGGTGTTGTCTATGTACGCACACATGTATCTGAGTTTCCTATCAATACAATTATAGCATGGATAATAAACGATTATCATGAACAAGGAAATATAATAATAATAACTAATTTATCATTGCCTCTAGGGCATATTTCCAACAGTCTCCCACTTGCACTAGAGTCAATAATCTAGTTCACATCGCCATGTGATTAACACTCACAGGTCACATCGCCATGTGACCAACATCCAAAGAGTTTACTAGTGTCAATAAACTAGTTCACATCATCATGTGATTAAGACTCAATGAGTTACGGGGTTTGATCATGTTGAGAGAGGTTTTAGTCAGCGGGTCTCGCAACATTCAGATCCGTATGTACTTCGCAAATCTCTAGGTCATATTGTAAATGCTGCTTCCACGCTCCACTTGGAGCTATTCCAAATGGTTGCTCCACTATACGTATCCGGTTTGCTACTCGAGTCACTCGGATAGGTGTTAAAGCTTGCATCGGCGTAACCCTTTACGCGAACTCTTTATCACCTCCATAATCGAGAAACATGTCCTTATTTACTTCAAGGACAATTTTCATCATTGTACAATGATCCATTCCTGGATCATTCTTGTACCTTGACCGACTCATGGCAAGGCACACTTCCGATGCGGTACACAAGATAGCATACTATAGAGCCTACGTCTGAAGCATAGGGGCGACCTTCGTCCTTTCTCTCTCTTCTGCCGTGGTCGAGCTTTAACTTTAACTTCATACCTTACAACTCAGGAAAGAACTCCTTCTTTGGTGATCCATCTTGAACACCTTCAAGATCATGTCAAGGTATGTGCTCATTTGAAAGTACCATTTAGCGGTTTTTGATCTATCCTCATAGATCTTGATGCTCAATGTTCAAGCAGCTTAATCCAGGTTTTCTATTGAAAAACACTTTTCAAATAACCCTATATGCTTTCCAGAAATTCTACATCATTTCTGATCAACAATATGTCAACAACATATACTCATCAGAAATTCTATAGTGCTTCCATTCACTTCTTTGTAAATACAAGTTTCTCATAAGCTTTGTATAAACCCAAAATCTTTGATCATCTCATCAAAGCGTACATTCTAACTCCGAGATGCTTACTCCAGTCCTTAGAAGGATTGCTGGAGCTTTGCATACTTGTTAGCATCTTTCAGGATTGACAAAACCTTCTGGTTGTATCACATACAACCTTTCCTCAAGAATAACGTCGAGGAAAAAATGTTTTGACATCCTATCTGCAAGATTTCATAAATCATGCAGTAATTGCTAATATAATTCCAACAGACTCTTAGCATCGCTACGAATGAGAAAGTCTCATCGCAGTCAACTCCTTGAACTTGTCGGAAAACATCTTAATGACAAGTCGGCGTTCTTAATGGTGACACTTACCATCATTGTCCGTCTTCCTTTTAAAATCCATACGTATTCAATAGCCTTACGACCATCAAGCAGTTCTTCCAAAGTCTACACTTTGTTTTCATACATGGATCCTCCTCGGATTTTATGGCCTCGAGCCATTCGGCCGGAATCCGGGCCCACCATCGCTTCTCCATAGCTTGTAGGTTCATTGTTGTCTAGCAATATGACCTTCAAGACATGATTACTGTACCACTCTGAAGTAGTACGCATCCTTGTCACCCTGCGAGGTTCGGTAGTGACTTGATCCGAAGTTTCATGATCACCATCATCAACTTCCACTTCAATTGATGTAGGTGCCACAGGAACAACTTCCTGTGCCTTGCTACACACTGGTTGAAGTGACGGTTCAATAACCTCATCAAGTCTCCACCATCCTCCCACTCAATTCTTTCGAGAGAAACTTTTCCTCGAGAAAGGACCCGTTTCTAGAAACAATCCCTATTGCTTTCGGATCTGAATTAGGAGGTATACCCAACTGTTTTGGGTGTCCTATGAAGATGCATTTTATCCACTTTGGGTTCGAGCCTATCAACCTGAAACCTTTTCACATAAGCGTCGCAGCCCCAAACTTTTAAGAAATGACAAATTAGGTTTCTCCAAACCATAGTTCAAACTGTGTTGTCTCAACGGAATTACGTGGTGCCCTATTAAAGTGAGTGCGGTTGTCTCTAATGCCTAACCCATGAACGATAGTGGTAATTCGATAAGAGACATCATGATACACACCATATCCAATAGGGTGCAACTATGATGTTCGGACACACCATCACACTATGGTGTTCCAGCGGTATTAATTGTGAAACAATTTCCACAATGTCTTAATTAGTGCCAAACTCATAACTCAGATACTCATCTCTATGATCATATCATAGACATTTTATCCTCTTGTTACGATGACCTTCAACTTCACTCTGAAATTACTTGAACCATTCAATAATTCAGACTTGTGTTTCATCAAGTAAATATACTCAGAATCTACTCAAATCATCCGTGAAGTAAGAACATAACGATATCCACTGCGTGCCTCGGCACTCATTGGACTGCACACATCAAAATGTATTACTTCCAACAAGTTGCTTTCTTGTTCCATTTTACTGAAAACGAGGCTTTCAGTCATCTTGCCCATGTGGAATGATTTTCATGTCTCAAGTGATTCAAAATCAAGTGAGTCCAAACGGTTCATTTGCATGGAGTTTCTTCATGCATATACACCAATAGACATGGTTCGCATGTCTCAAACTTTTCCAAAACGAGTGAGTCCAAAGATCCATCAACATGGAGCTTCTTCATGCGTTTATACCAATATGACTTACATGGCAGTCCCACAAGTAAGTGGTACTATCATTACTATCTTATATCTTTTGGCATGAAAATGTGTATCACTACGATCGAGATTCAATAAACCATTCTTTTTGGGTGCAAGACCATTGAAGGTCTTATTCAAATGAATAGAGTAACCATTATTCTCCTTAAATGAATAAACGTATTGCGATAGACATAATCCAATCATGTCTATGCTCAACGCATAAACACCAAATAACAATTATTTAGGTTTAACACCAATCTCGATGGTAGAGGGAGCGGCGATGCTTGATCACATCAACCTTTGGAAACACTTCCAACACACATCGTCATCTCACCTTTAGCTAGTCTCCGTTTATTCCGTAGCTGTTTTATTTCGAGTTACTAACACTTAGCAACCGAACCGGTATCTAATACCTGGTGCTACTAGGAGTACTAGTAAAGTACACATTAACATAATGTATATCCAATATACTTCTATCGACCTTGCCAGCCTTCTCATCTACCAAGTATCTAGGGTAATTCTGCTCCAGTGGCTGTTCCCCTTATTACAGAAGCACTTAGTCTCGGGTTTGGGTTCAACCTTGGGTTTCTTCACTAGAGCAGCAGCTGATTTGCCATTTCATGAAGTATCCCTTCTTGCCCTTGCCCTTCTTGAAACTAGTGGTTTCACTAACCATCAACAATTGATGCTCCTTCTTGATTTCTACTTTCGCGGTGTCAAACATCGCGAATATCTCAAGGATCATCATATCTATCCCTGATATGTTATAGTTCATCACGAAGCTCTAGCACCTTGGTGGTAATGACTTTGGAGAAACATCATTGTCTCATCTGGAAGATTAACTCCGACTCGATTCAAGTGATTGTTGTACTCAGACAATCTGAGCACAAGCTCAATGATTGAGCTTTTCTCCCTTAGTTTGCAGGCTAAGAAAATCGTCGGAGGTCTTATACCTCTTGACGTGGGCACGAGCCTGAAATCCCAATTTCAGCCCTCGAAACATCTCATATGTTCCGCGACATTTCGAAATCGTCTTTGGTGCCTCAAATCTAAACCGTTTAACTGAACTATCACGTAGTTATCAAAACGTGTATGTCAGATGTTCGCAACATTCACAGACGACTTTCGAGGTTCAGAACACTGAGCGGTGCATTAAGGACATAAGCCTTCTACGAAGCAACGAGGACAATCCTCAGTTTACGGACCCAGTTCGCATAACTGCTACTATCAACTTTCAACTAAATTTTCTCTAGGAACATATCTAAAACAGTAGAACTAAAGCGCAAGCTACGACATAATTTGCAAAAACCTTTTGACTATGTTCAGGATAATTAAGTTCATCTTATGAACTCCCACTTAGATGGGCATCCCTCTAGTCATCTAAGTGATTACATGATCCGAGTCAACTAGGCCGTGTCCGATCATCATGTGAGATGGACTAGTCATCATCGGTGAACATCTTCATGTTGATCGTATCTACTATACGACTCATGCTCGACCTTTCGGTCTCTTGTGTTTCGAGGCCATGTATGTACATGCTAGGCTTGTCAAGTCAACCTAAGTGTTTCGCGTGTGTAAATCTGGCTTACACACGTTGTATGTGAACGTTAGAATCTATCACACCCGATCATCACGTGGTGCTTCGAAACAACGAACTTTCGCATAGCGGTGCACAGTTAGGGGAACACTTTCTTGATATTATTATGAGGATCATCTTATTTAACCGTCGTTCTAAGCAAATAAGATGCATAACCATGATAAACATCACATGCAATCAAAAGTGACATGATATGGCCAATATCATTTTGCTCCTTTGATCTCCATCTTCGGGGCTCCATGATCATCATCGTCACCGGCGTGACACCATGATCTCCATCATCATGTCTCCATGAAGTTGTCTCGCCAACTATTACTTCTACTACTATGGCTAATGGTTTAGCAATAAAGTAAAGTAATTACATGGCGTTGTTCAATGACACACAGGTCATACAATAAATTAAGACAACTCCTATGGCTCCTGCCGGTTGTCATACTCATCGACATGCAAGTCGTGATTCCTATTACAAGAACATGATCAATCTCATACATCACATATCATTCATCACATTCTTTTTGGCCATATCACATCACATAGCATACCCTGCAAAAACAAGTTAGGCGCCCTCTAATTGTTGTTTGCATGTTTTCTGATAGCTGCTATGGGTTTCTAGCAAGAACGTTTCTCACCTACGCAAAAACCACAACGTGATATGCCAATTGCTATTTACCCTTCATAAGGACCCTTTTCATCGAATCCGACCCGACTAAAGTGGGAGAGACTGGCACCCGCTAGCCACCTTATGCAACAAGTGCATGTCAGTCGGTGGAACCTGTCTCATGTAAGTGTACGTGTAAGGTCGGTCCGGACCGCTTCATCCCACAATACCGTCGAAACAAGATTGGACTAGTAACTGTAAGCATATTGAACAAAATCAACGCCCACAACAACTTGTGTTCTACTCGTGCATAGAATCTACGCAATAGACCTAGCTCATGATGCCACTGTAGGGGAACGTAGCAGAAATTCAAAATTTTCTACGCATCACAAAGATCAATCTATGGAGATTCTAGCAACAAGAGAGGGAGAGGATGAGCAACTTCATACCCTTGAAGATCGCGATGCGGAAGCGTTAAGAACGCGGTCGGTGGAGTCGTTCACGGCGATTCAGTGGCGGCGAATCCGATCTAAGCGCCCGAATCACGGCGCCTCCGCGTTCAACACACATGCAGCCCGGTGGCGTCTCCCATGCCTTGATCCAGCAAGGAGAGAGGAGAGGTTGGGAAGACTCCGTCCAGCAGCAGCCTGACGGCGTGGTGGTGGTGGAGGCGCCAGACTCGGCAGGCTTCGCCAAGCACTACGAGAGACGAGGAGGGAGAGAGGTAGGGCTGCGCCTTGGGAGAGAGAGAGACTCGTGTGTTAGGCAGCCCCAAAACCTCCACTATATATAGTGGCAAAGGGGAGGGGAGACGCCCTAGGGTTTCCCCTAGGGGGGCGGCCGAGGCGGATGGGATCTCCCCTTGGGTGACTTGGCCCCCAAGCCGAGGTGGGAACCCTAGATGGGGCGCCCCAAACCCCCTGGTCACGTGGGAATAGGTGAGGGGGCGCACAACCCCTTAGTGGGCTGGTTTGTCCCCTTCCCTTGGCCCATGAAGCCCCCCAACACTTGCCGGGGCTCCCGAAACACCTTTCGGTCATGCTGGTCATCATCCGGTACCTCCGGAACACTTCCGGACTCCAAAACCCTTCGTCCAATATATCAATCTTCACCTCCGGACCATTCCGGAACTCCTCATGATGTCCGGGATCTCATCCATTACTCCGAACAACATTCGGTAACCGCGTACATACCTTCCCTATAACCTTAGCGTCATCGAACCTTAAGTGTGTTGACCCTACGGGTTCGGGAACCATGCAGACATGACCGAGACATTTTCTGGTCAATAACCAATAGCGGGATCTGGATACCCATGTTGGCTCCCACATGTTCCACGATGATCTCATCGGATGAACCACGATGTCAAGGATTCAAGCAATCCCGTATGCAATTCCCTTTTTCTACCGGTATAGTACTTGCCCGAGATTCGATGGTCGGTATCCCGATACCTTGTTCAATCTCGTTACCGGCAAGTCTCTTTACTCGTTCCGTAACACATCATCCCGTGATCAACCCCTTGGTCACATTGTGCACATTATGATGATGTCCTGCCGAGTGGGCCCGGAGATACCTCTCCGTCACACGGAGTGACAAATCCCAGTCTCGATTCGTGCCAACCCAATAGACACTTTCGGAGATACAAGTAGTGCACCTTTATAGCCACCCAGTTACGTTGTGATGTTTGGTACACCCAAAGCATTCCTACGGTACCCGGGAGTTGCACAATCTCATGGTCTAAGGAAATGATACTTGACATTAGAAAAGCTTTAGCATACGAACTACACGATCTTTGTGCTAGGCTTAGGATTGGGTCTTGTCCATCACATCATTCTCCTAATGATGTGATCCCGTTATCAACGACATCCAATGTCCATGGTCAGGAAACCGTAACCATCTATTGATCAACGAGCTAGTCAACTGGAGGCTTACTAGGGACACGGTGTTGTCTATGTACACACACATGTATCTGAGTTTCCTATCAATACAATTATAGCATGGATAATAAACGATTATCATGAACAAGGAAATATAATAATAATAACTAATTTATTATTGCCTCTAGGGCATATTTCCAACAGTCTCCCACTTGCACTAGAGTCAATAATCTAGTTCACATCGCCATGTGATTAACACTCACAGGTCACATCGCCATGTGACCAACATCCAAAGAGTTTACTAGTGTCAATAAACTAGTTCACATCATCATGTGATTAAGACTCAATGAGTTCTGGGGTTTGATCATGTTGAGAGAGGTTTTAGTCAACGGGTCTGCAACATTCAGATCCGTATGTACTTCGCAAATCTCTAGGTCATATTGTAAATGCTGCTTCCACGCTCCACTTGGAGCTATTCCAAATGGTTGCTCCACTATACGTATCCGGTTTGCTACTCAGAGTCACTCGGATAGGTGTTAAAGCTTGCATCAACGTAACCCTTTACGTCGAACTCTTTATCACCTCCATAATCGAGAAACATGTCCTTATTTACTTCAAGGACAATTTTCACCACTGTCCAATGATCCATTCCTGGATCATTCTTGTACCCCTTGACTGACTCATGGCAAGGCACACTTCGGTCGCGGTACACAGATAGCATACTATAGAGCCTAAATGCGAAGCATAGGGGCGACCTTCGTCCTTTCTCTCTCTTCTGCCGTGGTCGAGCTTTAACTTTAACTTCATACCTTACAACTCGGAAAGAACTCCTTCTTTGATCGATCCATCTTGAACACCTTCAAGATCATGTCAAGGTATGTGCTCATTTGAAAGTACCATTTAGCGGTTTTGATCTATCCTCATAGATCTTGATGCTCAATGTTCAAGCAGCTTAATCCAGGTTTTCTATTGAAAAACACTTTTCAAATAACCCTATATGCTTTCCAGAAATTCTACATCATTTCTGATCAACAATATGTCAACAACATATACTCATCAGAAATTCTATAGTGCTCCCATTCACTTCTTTGTAAATACAAGTTTCTCATAAGCTTTGTATAAACCCAAAATCTTTGATCATCTCATCAAAGCGTACATTCTAACTCCGAGATGCTTACTCCAGTCCTTAGAAGGATTCTTTGGAGCTTTGCATACTTGTTAGCATCTTTCAGGATTGACAAAACCTTCTGGTTGTATCACATACAACCTTTCCTCAAGAATAACGTCGAGGAAACAATGTTTTGACATCCTATATGCAAGATTTCATAAATCATGCAGTAATTGCTAATATAATTCCAACAGACTCTTAGCATCGCTACGAATGAGAAAGTCTCATCGCAGTCAACTCCTTGAACTTGTCGGAAAACATCTTAATGACAAGTCGAGCGTTCTTAATGGTGACACTTACCATCATTGTCCGTCTTCCTTTTAAAATCCATCTGTATTCAATAGCCTTACGACCATCAAGCAGTTCTTCCAAAGTCTACACTTTGTTTTCATACATGGATCCTCCCTCGGATTTTATGGCCTCGAGCCATTCGTCGGAATCCGGGCCCACCATCGCTTCTCCATAGCTTGTAGGTTCATTGTTGTCTAGCAATATGACCTTCAAGACATGATTACTGTACCACTCTGAAGTAGTACGCATCCTTGTCACCCTGCGAGGTTCGGTAGTGACTTGATCCGAAGTTTCATGATCACCATCATCAACTTCCACTTCAATTGATGTAGGTGCCACAGGAACAACTTCCTGTGCCTTGCTACACTGCTTGGTTGAAGTGACGGTTCAATAACCTCATCAAGTCTCCACCATCCTCCCACTCAATTCTTTCGAGAGAAACTTTTCCTCGAGAAAGGACCCGTTCTAGAAACAATCCCTATTGCTTTCGGATCTGAATTAGGAGGTATACCCAACTGTTTTGGGTGTCCTATGAAGATGCATTTATCCACTTTGGGTTCGAGCCTATCAACCTGAAACCTTTTCACATAAGCGTCGCAGCCCCAAACTTTTAAGAAATGACAAATTAGGTTTCTCCAAACCATAGTTCAAACTGTGTTGTCTCAACGGAATTACGTGGTGCCCTATTAAAGTGAGTGCGGTTGTCTCTAATGCCTAACCCATGAACGATAGTGGTAATTCGATAAGAGACATCATGATACACACCATATCCAATAGGGTGCAACTATGATGTTCGGACACACCATCACACTATGGTGTTCCAGGCGGTATTAATTGTGAAACAATTTCCACAATGTCTTAATTGCGTGCCAAAGCTCATAACTCAGATACTCATCTCTATGATCATATCATAGACATTTTATCCTCTTGTCACGATGACCTTCAACTTCACTCTGAAATTACTTGAACCATTCAATAATTCAGACTTGTGTTTCATCAAGTAAATATACTCAGTATCTACTCAAATCATCCGTGAAGTAAGAACATAACGATATCCACTGCGTGCCTCAGCACTCATTGGACTGCACACATCAAAATGTATTACTTCCAACAAGTTGCTTTCTTGTTCCATTTTACTGAAAACGAGGCTTTCAGTCATCTTGCCCATGTGGAATGATTTTCATGTCTCAAGTGATTCAAAATTCATTTGCATGGAGTTTCTTCATGCATATACACCAATAGACATGGTTCGCATGTCTCAAACTTTTCCAAAACGAGTGAGTCCAAAGATCCATCAACATGGAGCTTCTTCATGCGTTTATACCAATATGACTTACATGGCAGTCCCACAAGTAAGTGGTACTATCATTACTATCTTATATCTTTTGGCATGAAAATGTGTATCACTACGATCGAGATTCAATAAACCATTCTTTTTGGGTGCAAGACCATTGAAGGTCTTATTCAAATGAATAGAGTAACCATTATTCTCCTTAAATGAATAAACGTATTGCGATAGACATAATCCAATCATGTCTATGCTCAACGCAAACACCAAATAACAATTATTTAGGTTTAACACCAATCTCGATGGTAGAGGGAGCAGGCGATGCTTGATCACATCAACATTTGGAAACACTTCCAACACACATCGTCATCTCACCTTTAGCTAGTCTCCGTTTATTCCGTAGCTCTTTTATTTCGAGTTACTAACACTTAGCAACCGAACCGGTATCTAATACCACTGGTGCTACTAGGAGTACTAGTAAAGTACACATTAACATAATGTATATCCAATATACTTCTATCGACCTTGCCAGCCTTCTCATCTACCAAGTATCTAGGGTAATTCTGCTCCAGTGGCTGTTCCCCTTATTACATAAGCACTTAGTCTCGGGTTTGGGTTCAACCTTGGGTTTCTTCACTAGAGCAGCAGCTGATTTGCCATTTCATGAAGTATCCCTTCTTGCCCTTGCCCTTCTTGAAACTAGTGGTTTCACTAACCATCAACAATTGATGCTCCTTCTTGATTTCTACTTTCGCGGTGTCAAACATCGCGAATATCTCAAGGATCATCATATCTATCCCTGATATGTTATAGTTCATCACGAAGCTCTAGTAGCTTGGTGGTAATGACTTTGGAGAAACATCATTGTCTCATCTGGAAGATTAACTCCGACTCGATTCAAGTGATTGTTGTACTCAGACAATCTGAGCACAAGCTCAATGATTGAGCTTTTCTCCCTTAGTTTGCTGGCTAAGAAAATGCGTCGGAGGTCTTATACCTCTTGACGTGGGCACGAGCCTGAAATCCCAATTTCAGCCCTCGAAACATCTCATATGTTCCGCGACATTTCGAAATCGTCTTTGGTGCCTCAAATCTAAACCGTTTAACTGAACTATCACGTAGTTATCAAAACGTGTATGTCAGATGTTCGCAACATTCACAGACGACTTTCGAGGTTCAGAACACTGAGCGGTGCATTAAGGACATAAGCCTTCTCTGAAGCAACGAGGACAATCCTCGGTTTACGGACCCGATTAGCATAACTGCTACTATCAACTTTCAACTAAATTTTCTCTAGGAACATATCTAAACAGTAGAACTAAAGCGCAAGCTACGACATAATTTGCAAAAACCTTTTGACTATGTTCAGGATAATTAAGTTCATCTTATGAACTCCCACTTAGATGGGCATCCTCTAGTCATCTAAGTGATTACATGATCCGAGTCAACTAGGCCGTGTCCGATCATCATGTGAGATGGACTAGTCATCATCGGTGAACATCTTCATGTTGATCGTATCTACTATCGACTCATGCTCGACCTTTCGGTCTCTTGTGTTCCGAGGCCATGTCTGTACATGCTAGGCTCGTCAAGTCAACCTAAGTGTTTCGCGTGTGTAAATCTGGCTTACACCCGTTGTATGTGAGCGTTAGAATCTATCACACCCGATCATCACGTGGTGCTTCGAAACAACGAACTTTCGCAACGGTGCATAGTTAGGGGGAACACTTTCTTGATATTATTATGAGGGATCATCTTATTTAACCGTCGTTCTAAGCAAATAAGATGCATAACCATGATAAACATCACATGCAATCAAAAAGTGACATGATATGGCCAATATCATTTTGCTCCTTTTGATCTCCATCTTCGGGGCTCCATGATCATCATCGTCACCGGCGTGACACCATGATCTCCATCATCATGTCTCCATGAAGTTGTCTCGCCAACTATTACTTCTACTACTATGGCTAATGGTTTAGCAATAAAGTAAAGTAATTACATGGCGTTGTTCAATGACACGCAGGTCATACAATAAATTAAGACAACTCCTATGGCTCCTGCCGGTTGTCATACTCATCGACATGCAAGTCGTGATTCCTATTACAAGAACATGATCAATCTCATACATCACATATCATTCATCACATTCTTTTTGGCCATATCACATCACATAGCATACCCTGCAAAAACAAGTTAGACGCCCTCTAATTGTTGTTTGCATGTTTTACGTGGCTGCTATGGGTTTCTAGCAAGAACGTTTCTCACCTACGCAAAAACCACAACGTGATATGCCAATTGCTATTTACCCTTCATAAGGACCCTTTTCATCGAATCCGACCCGACTAAAGTGGGAGACTGGCACCCGCTAGCCACCTTATGCAACAAGTGCATGTCAGTCGGTGGAACCTGTCTCATGTAAGTGTACGTGTAAGGTCGGTCCGGACCGCTTCATCCCACAATACCGTCGAAACAAGATTGGACTAGTAACTGTAAGCATATTGAACAAAATCAACGCCCACAACAACTTGTGTTCTACTCGTGCATAGAATCTACGCAATAGACCTAGCTCATGATGCCACTGTAGGGGAACGTAGCAGAAATTCAAAATTTTCTACGCATCACAAAGATCAATCTATGGAGATTCTAGCAACAAGAGAGGGAGAGGATGAGCAACTTCATACCCTTGAAGATCGCGATGCGGAAGCGTTACAAGAACGCGGTCGGTGGAGTCGTTCACGAAGCGATTCAGGTCGCGGCCGAATCCGATCTAAGCGCCGAATCACGGCGCCTCCGCGTTCAACACACATGCAGCCCGGTGACGTCTCCCATGCCTTGATCCAGCAAGGAGAGAGGGAGAGGTTGGGGAAGACTCCGTCCAGCAGCAGCACGACGGCGTGGTGGTGGTGGAGGAGCGCGGTACTCCAGCAGGGCTTCGCCAAGCACTACGAGAGACGAGGAGGGAGAGAGGTAGGGCTGCGCCTTGGGAGAGAGAGACTCGTGTGTTAGGCAGCCCCAAAACCTCCACTATATATAGTGGCAAAGGGGAGGGGAGACGCCCTAGGGTTTCCCCTAGGGGGGCGGCGGCCAGGGCAGATGGGATCTCCCCCTTGGGTGACTTGGCCCCAAGCCGGAGGTGGGAACCCTAGATGGGGCGCCCCAAACCCCCTGGTCACGTGGGAATAGGTGAGGGGGGCGCACAACCCCTTAGTGGGCTGGTTTGTCCCCTTCCCTTGGCCCATGAAGCCCCCCAACACTTGCCGGGGCTCCGGAAACACCTTTCGGTCATGCTGGTCATCATCCGGTACCTCCGGAACACTTCCGGACTCCAAAACCCTTCGTCCAATATATCAATCTTCACCTCCAGACCATTCCGGAACTCCTCATGATGTCCGGGATCTCATCCAGTACTCCGAACAACATTCGGTAACCGCGTACATACCTTCCATATAACCTTAGCGTCATCGAACCTTAAGTGTGTTGACCCTACGGGTTCGGGAACCATGCAGACATGACCGAGACATTTTCTGGTCAATAACCAACAGCGGGATCTGGATACCCATGTTGGCTCCCACATGTTCCACGATGATCTCATCGGATGAACCACGATGTCAAGGATTCAAGCAATCCCGTATGCAATTCCCTTTTTCTACCGGTATAGTACTTGCCGAGATTCGATGGTCGGTATCCCGATACCTTGTTCAATCTCGTTACCGGCAAGTCTCTTTACTCGTTCCGTAACACATCATCCCGTGATCAACCCCTTGGTCACATTGTGCACATTATGATGATGTCCTATCGAGTGGGCCCGGAGATACCTCTCCGTCACACGGAGTGACAAATCCCAGTCTCGATTCGTGCCAACCCAATAGACACTTTCGGAGATACAAGTAGTGCACCTTTATAGCCACCCAGTTACATTGTGACGTTTGGTACACCCAAAGCATTCCTACGGTATCCGGGAGTTGCACAATCTCATGGTCTAAGGAAATGATACTTGACATTAGAAAAGCTTTAGCATACGAACTACACGATCTTTGTGCTAGGCTTAGGATTGGGTCTTGTCCATCACATCATTCTCCTAATGATGTGATCCCGTTATCAACGACATCCAATGTCCATGGTTAGGAAACCGTAACCATCTATTGATCAACGAGCTAGTCAACTAGAGGCTTACTAGGGACATGGTGTTGTCTATGTACCCACACATGTATCTGAGTTTCCTATCAATACAATTATAGCATGGATAATAAACGATTATCATGAACAAGGAAATATAATAATAATAACTAATTTATTATTGCCTCTAGGGCATATTTCCAACAGCAAGTACATAGGAGGTGTAGAACAAGTTTTTTAATGTTTCAGCATTAAAACTGGCAAGGATGAGCTTGCAGGTTCATAGATGAAATACTACTCAAAATGAAAGACGAACATCCCTTGCAGAAGGGAAGGGATCGAGGCAATCCAGTAATAGGTAAAATCCTGATGACTTAAAAATGTGGAATACACACAAAGTTTCTTATTGATGGTACCAGCAGGCTCAGAGTTTGTCACATCGGTGTTGATGAACTACACATTTGACTCATTGTGATTTCTACTTCACTGAATCTGAATGGTTTGGTCACACAAAAGCATGTTTTACCACAAAACTTAAAACTTGTAAAAAGGGTTGCAAGCCTGTCATTCGAGACTAACCATTGGACCTGGCTATAACCTACAAATATATGTGTTATCAATAATAGACTGTTGGAGTAATTGTGTCTTCTTGATTACTCATTTATATTTCTAGTGAAAGAAGCCCGCGCGAGTAAACTGTAAATAAGGTAGTACATTGAAATTGTTCTTGGGATCATTATACACGACAAATGGCATGAGAGTACTTGTACCGTTTTGATTCTACCTCTATTTGAACTTCATATGCTGCAAGAATATGTCAGTTATTGATGAAGTATTGATTTACCTGAGAACAAGCAGATCAGTGATCATAATCATACTACGCTTGGCAAAAATAAAATTAGTTAAGAACGTCAGATTGCCAGGATTGATTTACCTCGTTGTTGTAACCACAATTAGAAGCACTCCCAACCACTGTTTGTCTATAGGTAAAGTAGGTAATTGATGTACAAACACGTTGGACGACATCTCCTTCTAAAAGATAGCTAGAAAAGAATGATTGATGTTATTAACCAGATCACCTTGTTGTGTGGATGATTGAGGTCCATCAACATTCAGAACAAGAGCTGCGGTTCTCTTCTGTTCGCGAGCCGTTTGGAGCTTCCTTAGGTGCTCAGCCTTCTTTTCGTCGCTTAGGTTGGCATACCATCCTTTCCCACCTTGTTGTTGGCGGATGCTCCTATTTGTTGTTGGCTGGGAGCATAAACAATTTTGCCATTGTAATTCATGAATGTAGCAAGAATGTGATCTCACCTGCTGAAGCATGTGTTTGAGGTGTATTTGCAGAGATTGGGGCCGTGAAATTAGCACATGTATCTGAAAAGAATAATTTACTCGTAAACAGTGAGAAAATGGCATTGTTGTCTGTGAGCATAATCAATTGTGGCATTGTAATTAATGAATGTAGCAAGAATGTGATCTGACCTGAAGTGTGCATTTGAGGTGTATTTGCAGAGATTGAGGCCGTAGAGGTCACACATGTACCTGGAAAGAATAATTTACTCGTAAACAATGAGTAAATGTCATGTCAGTATATAAGATAACAAGTGGATGGACAATTGGATACCTTTTGTATGTGTGTTGATTATGTCGCTGAAAGGGGTTGGTTGTACTATCTGTAACAGAGAAACAAACTTTTGTGACAATTGGTCCTGGCTAGCACAGTCCAGAGCTGCAACCTTCTTTTGTTGTCAAGATATACAATATTCCGCTTTCTTCTCATCTGACATTCTAGCGTACCATGATTGAACACTTTTCCTTTTAGGATCATTAATATTAGGATTATTGGTTTGATTATCCTTGAGATTTGCACTCCCATCCATAGCTGTGTTCCTTAGGTCCTTAAGCGGGGAATGTTCTTCTATTGCAAATGGAGGCACATCCATTCCTTTCTTAGTCATTTGCGGATATAATATTATAAATGTTAAACATATATAGAAGGCATACAGAGTTGTGAAGATCTTCTAGGCAGGGCAGAATATGTGCTCTGGAATTCCCAAAATTCCTGATGTAATATAAATAATTGAGATGCCAAAAATAGAGGATCATGAAACACACACACCTGGACTCTATAATTTGTGCAGTGTTGTGCCATCAGCGATGAAGTAGCCTTTTTAACTTTAGCTATGGCATGAGAGATCGAGAGAAATCAAGGCTAAAATTTGTTTTTCATCAATTAGTATATCTGTAACCAAATAATAGAGAAAAGATGACATGCATAGCTGTTACAGATTAGATGACTCCTGCATATCAGGTCAGTATCTCATTTGCCCTCTATCCATCTATTATTTGTGCATAACCTCTTCACTATAGTCACATTCTTCCTTGCTGGGATTTTTAAATAGGATAATGTGTGGTCAGTCTAGTTATTGTTCAGGCACTATTTGATGCCATATTCTGGACATCTCTTTGTTCCACTCATATCACCATATGCTGTCACTCATCTTTTGTTTTCTATTCTGTCACTCATCTTTTGTTTTATATTCTGTTGTCATCTACACCGTACAATATGAATGCTCTAGAATTTGTATTTGCTGAACATGGGTCAGGATAATTGATAAAATTTAGAGGCTAAGTTGCTTCTTTGCTGCAGATTTTACCTAGAGCTCTAAAATTGGACGTTGACAAGATAAAGGAAGAAAGTAGTTGTACGTATTCTTGAAGCTGTTAGTATTGAAACTTTCAAAATTAGTGACGATGATAAGGTAATCACAAGCAGAGTACGATGAATTTTGCTCAAGTTGAAAAACAAACTACAGAAGAATGGATTGAGAGGGAAAGAGATGCCATGGTGGCTAGGTACCGATGCATGAGTAGCCTGTTGATGTCTACTACGCAACCTTCTCCTTGTAGACGTTGTTGGGCCTCCAAGTGCATAGGTTTGTAGGACAGTAGCAAATTTCCCTCAAGTGGATGATCTAAGGTTTATCAATCCGTGGGAGGTGTAGGATGAAGATGGTCTCTCTCAAACAACCCTGGAACCAAAAGAGTCTCTTGTGTCCCCAACACACCCAATACAATGGTAAATTGTATAGGTGCACTAGTTCGGCGAAAAGACGGTGATACAAGTGCAATATGGATGGTAGATATGAGTATTTGTAATCTGAAAATATAAAAACAGCAAGGTAACAAGTGGTAAAAGTGAGTGTAAATGGTATTGCAATGCTAGGAAACAAGGCATAGGGTTCATACTTTCACTAGTGCACGTTCTCTCAACAATAATAACATAATTGGATCATATAACTATCCCTTAACATGCAACAAAGAGTCACTCCAAAGTCACTAGTAGAGGAGAACAAACGAAGAGATTATTGTAGGGTACGAAACCACCTCAAAGTTATCCTTTCTGATCGATCTATTCAAGAGTCAGTAGTAAAATAACACGAAGCTATTCTTTCCGTTCGATCTATCATAGAGTTCGTACTAGAATAACACCTTAAGACACAAATCAACCAAAACCCTAATGTCACCTAGATACTCCAATGTCACCTCAAGTATCCGTGGGCATGATTATACGATATGCATCCCACAATCTCAGATTCATCTATTCAACCAACGCAAAGTACTTCAAAGATTGCCCCAAAGTTCCTACCGAAGAGTCAAGACGAAACGTGTGCCAACCCCTATGCATAAGTTCACAAGGTCACTGAACCCGCAAGTTGATCACCAAAACGCACATCAAGTAGATCACGTGAATATCCCCATTGTCACCACAATAAGCACATGCAAGACATACATCACGTGTTCCCAAATCCTTAAAGACTCAATCCTATAAGATAACTTCAAAGGGAAAACTCAATCCATTACAACAGAGTAGAGGGGGAGAAACATCATAAGATCCAACTATAATAGCAAAGCTCGCGATACATCAAGATCGTGCCAAATCAAGAACACGAGAGAGAGAGAGAGAGAGAGAGAGAGAGAGAGAGATCAAACACATAGCTACTGTTACATACCCTCAGCCCCGAGGGTGAACTACTCCCTCCTCGTCATGGAGAGCTCCTGGATGATGAAGATGGCCATCGGTGATGGATCCCCCCTCCGGCAGGGTGCCGGAACAGGGACCCGATTGGTTTTTGTTGGCTACAGAGGCTTGCAACAGCGTAACTCCTGATTTATTGTGCTTCTGGATGTTTTCGGGGTATATGGGTATATATAGGAGGAAGAAGTAGGTCGGTGGAGCTGCGAGGGGCCCACGGGGGTGGGGGGCGCCCAGGGGAGGCAGGCGCGCCTCCCAGCCTCGTGGCCTCCTCGCTTCTTTCTTGACGTCCACTCCAAGTCCTCTGGATCACGTTTGTTCCAAAAATAACTCTCCCGAAGGTTTCATTCCTTTTGGACTCCGTTTGGTATTCCTTTTCTGCGAAACAATGAAATAGGGCAAAACAACAATTTGGACCGGGCCTCCGGTTAATAGGTTAGTCCCAAAAATAATATAAAAGTGTATAATAAAGCCCATTAAACATCTAAAACAGATACTATAATAGCATGGAACAATCAAAAATTATAGATACGTTGGAGACGCATCAAGCATCCCCAAGCTTAATTCCTGCTCGTCCTCGAGTAGGTAAATGATAAAAACAGAATTTTTGATGTGGAATGCTGTCTAGCATAATTCTCAATGTAATTTTCTTTATTGTGGCATGAATGTTCAGATCCAAATGATTCAAAATAAAGGTTCATATTGACATAAAAATAGTAATACTTCAAGCATACTAACAAAGCAATTTATGTCTTATCAAAATAGCATAGCCAAAGAAAGCTTATCCCAATAAAATCATATAGTTTGGCCATGCTTCATTTTCGTCACACAAAATGCTCCCATCATGCACAACCCCGGTTTCAGCCAAGCAATTGGTTCATACTTTTTAACGCGCTTCAGCTTTTTAACCCTCACGCAATACATGAGCGTAAGCTAGGATATAGCACTATGGGTGGAATACAATATGATGATGGAGGTTGTGTGGAGAAGACAAAAAAGGAGAAAGTCTCACATTGACGCGGCTAATCAACGGGCTATGGAGATGCCCATCAATTGATGTCAACATGAGGAGTAGGGATTGCCATGTAACGGATGCATTAGAGCTTAAATGTATGAAAGCTCAACAAGATAAACTAAGTGGGTGTGCATCCAACTTGCTTGCTCACGAAGACCTAGGGCTTTTTGAGGAAGCCCATCATTGGAATAGACAAGCCAAGTTCTATAATGAAAAATTCCCACTAGTATATGAAAGTGACAACATAGGAGACTCTCTATCATGAAGATCATGGTGCTACTTTGAAGCACAAGTGTGGTAAAAGGATAGTAACATTGTCCCTTCTCTCCTTTTCTCTCATTTTTTTATTTTGGTGGGCTTCTTTGGCCTCTTTTTTTATTTGGGCTTCTTTGGCCTCTTTTATTTTTCAAAAGTCCGGAGTCTCATCCCGACTTGTGGGAGAATCATAGTCTCCATCATCCTTTCCTCACTGGAGACAATGCTCTAATAATGGAGATCATCACACTTTTATTGATTTACAACTCAAGAATTACAACTCAATACTTAGGACAAAATATGACTATATGTGAATGCCTCCGGCGGTGTACCGGGATATGCAATGAATCAAGAGCGACATCTATGAGAGAATTATGAAGGTGGCTTTGCTAGAAATACGATGTCAACTGCATGATCATGCAAAAGCAATATGACAATGATGGAACGTGTCATAATAAACGGAACGGTGGAAAGTTGCATGGCAATATATCTCGGAATGGCTATGGAAATGCCATAATAGGTAGGTATGTTGGCTGTTTTGAGGAAGATATAAGAAGGTTTATGTGTGATAGAGTGTATCGTATCACGGGGTTTGGATGAACCGGCGAAGTTTGCACCAACTCTCAAGGTGAGAAAGGGCAATGCACGGTACCCTAGAGGCTAGCAAATTGCGGAAGGGTAAGAGTGCGTATAATCCATGGACTCATATTAGTCATAAAGAACTCATATACTTATTGCAAAAGTTTATTAGCCCTCGAAGAAAAGTACTACTACGCATGCTCCTAGGGGAAGGATTGGTAGGAGTTAACCATCGCGCGATCCCGACCTCCACTCATAAGGAAGGCAATCAAAGAACACCCCATGCTTCAAATTTGTCACACAACGTTCACCATACGTGCATGCTACGGGACTTGCCAACTTTAACACAATTTCTCAATTTCATGATTACCCAACTAGCATGACTCTAACATTACCACCTTTATATCTCAAAACAATTATCAAATATCAAATTTATCATAGTATTCAATGCACTTTATATGGAAGTTTTTATTATATCCTTCTTGGATGCCCATCATATTAGGACTAATTTTATAACCAAAGCAAATTACCATGCTGTTCTAGACTCTCAAAATAATATAAGTGAAGCATGAGAGTTCATCTATTTCTTCAAAATAAAACCACCACTATGCTCTAAAAAGATGTAAGTGAAGCACTGGAGCAAATGACAAACTACTCCGAAAGATATAAGTGAAGATCAATGAGTAGTCGAACAATTATGCAACTATGTTAAGACTCTCTAACATCTAAGAATTTCATATCTTGGAATTTTATTAAAACAGAAAGCAAAAAAAATGACGCTCCAAGCAAAACACATATTATGTGGTGAATA
Source organism: Aegilops bicornis (assembly GCA_021605145.1). Classification (NCBI taxonomy): domain Eukaryota; kingdom Viridiplantae; phylum Streptophyta; class Magnoliopsida; order Poales; family Poaceae; genus Aegilops; species Aegilops bicornis. Next base: position 7,969,926 of record CM038674.1, on the reverse strand, counting down.
AAAATATAGCTCCAAGTAAAATTACCGATGAACGAAGACGAAAGAGGGGATGCCTTCCGGGGCATCCCCAAGCTTAGGCTCTTGGTTGTCCTTTAATATTACCTTGGGGTGCCTTGGGCATCCCCAAGCTTAGGCTCTTGCCACTCCTTATTCCATAGTCCATCGAATCTTTACCCAAAACTTGAAAACTTCACAACACAAAACTCAACAGAAAACTCGTAAGCTCCGTTAGTATAAGAAAATAAATCACCACTTTTGGTACTGTTGTGAACTCATTCTTTATTCATATTGGTGTAATATCTACTGTATTCCAACTTCTCTATGGTTCATACCCTCCGATACTACTCATAGATTCTTCAAAATAAGCAAACAACACACGAAAAACAGAATCTGTCAAAAACTGAACAGTCTGTAGTAATCTGTAACTCCAAAAATCCTACCAAATTAGGAAAACCCGAGAAATTTGTGTACCAATCCAGAGAAAAAATAATCATATCGAATGCACGTTTATGTGAATTATCAAAACTAATTTTCTGTGCGCAAAAGTTTTTGATTTTCAGCAGGATCAACACAACTATCACCGTAAGCTATCCTAAAGGTCTTACTTGGCACTTCATTGAAACAAAAACTATAAAACATGATTACTACAGTAGCATAATCATTTGGACACACAAAAACAGTAAGGGTAAATATTGGGTTGTCTCCCGACAAGCGCTACCGTTTAACGCCCCTAGCTAGGCATGATGATTTCAATGATGCTCACATAAAAGATAAGAATTGAAACATAAAGAGAGCATCATGAAGAATATGACTAGCACATTTAAGTCTAACCCACTTCCTATGCATTGGGATTTTGTGAGCAAACAACTTATGGGAACAATAATCAACTAGCATAGGAAGGCAAAACAAGCACAACTTTAAAACTTTAAGCACATAGAGAGGAAACTTGATATTATTGCAATTCCTACAAGCATATATTCCTCCCTCATAATAATTTTCAGTAGCATCATGAATAATTTCAACAATATAACCATCACCTAAAGCATTCTTTTCATGATCTACAAGCATAGAAATTTTACTATTCTCCACATAAGCAAATTTCTCCTCATGAATAGTAGTGGGAGCAAACTCAACAAAATAATTATCATGTGAGGCATAATCCAATTGAAAACTAAAATCATGATGACAAGTTTCATGGTTATCATTATTCTTAATAGCATACAAGTCATCACAATAATCATCATAGACAGCAATTTTGTTCTCATAATCAATTGGAACCTCTTCCGAAATAGTGGATTCATCACTAAATAAAGTCATGACCTCTCCAAATCCACTTTCATAATTATCACAATAATGTTCAACATCCTCCAAAATAGTGGGATCATTACTTCCTAAAGTTGACACTCTTCCAAACCCACTTTCATCAATATAATCATCATAAATAGGAGGCATGCTTTCATCATAATAAATATTCTCATCAAAACTTGGGGGACAAAACATATCATCTTCCTCAAACATAGCTTCCCCAAGCTTGTGGCTTTGCATATCATTAGCATCATGGATATTCAAGGAATTCATACTAACAACATTGCAATCATGCTCATCATTCAAATATTTAGTGCCAAACATTCTAGTGCATTCTTCTTCTAGCAATTGAGCACAATTATCGGAATCCTTATTTTCACGGAAGACAATAAAAAGATGAAGCATATGAGGCACCCTCAATTAGATTTTTTTTTGTAATTTTGTTTTTTAGAATAAACTAGTGATATAACAAGAAACAAAAAGATTCGATTGCAAGAATTGAAGATATACCTTCAAGCACCCTCCTCCCCGGCAACGGCACCAAAAAAGAGCTTGATGCCTACTACGCAACCTTCTCCTTGTAGACGTTGTTGGGCCTCCAAAGTGCACAGGTTAGTAGGACAGTAGCAAATTTCCCTCAAGTGGATGACCTAAGGTTTATCAATCCGTGGGAGGTGTAGGATGAAGATGGTCTCTCTCAAACAACCCTGCAACCAAATAACAAAGAGTTTCTTGTGTCCCCAACACACCCAATACAATGGTAAATTGTATAGGTGCACTAGTTCGGCGAAGAGATGGTGATACAAGTGCCATATGGATGGTAGATATGAGTATTTGTAATTTGAAAATATAAAAACAGCAAGGTAACAAGTGGTAAAAGTGAGCGTAAACGGTATTGCAATGCTAGGAAACAAGGCCTAGGGTTCATACTTTCACTAGTGCAAGTTCTCTAAACAATAATAACATAATTGGATCATATAACTATACCTCAACATGCAACAAAGAGTCACTCCAAAGTCACTAATAGCGGAGAACAAACGAAGAGATTATTGTAGGGTACGAAACCACCTCAAAGTTATCCTTTCTGATCGATCTATTCAAGAGTCCGTAGTAAAACAACACGAAGCTATTCTTTCCGTTCGATCTATCATAGAGTTCGTACTAGAATAACACCTTAAGACACAAATGAACCAAAACCCTAGTGTCACCTAGATACTCCAATGTCACCTCAAGTATCCGTTCGCATGATTATATGATATGCATCCCACAATCTCAGATTCATCTATTCAACCAACACAAAGTACTTCAAAGAGTGCCCCAAAGTTCCTACCGAAGAGTCAAGACGAAAACGTGTGCCAACCCCTATGCATAAGTTCACAAGGTCACTGAACCCGCAAGTTGATCACCAAAACGCACATCAAGTAGATCACGTGAATATCCCCATTGTCACCACAGATAAGCACATGCAAGACATACATCAAGTGTTCTCAAATCCTTAAAGACTCAATCTGATAAGATAACTTCGAAGGGAAAACTCAATCCATTGCAAGAGAGTAGAGGGGGAGAAACATCATAAGTTCCAACTATAATAGCAAAGCTCACGATACATCAAGATCGTGCCAAATCAAGAACACGAGAGAGAGAGAGAGAGAGAGAGAGAGAAAGAGATCAAACACATACTACTGGTACTTACCCTCAGCCCCGAGGGTGAATTACTCCCTCCTCGTCATGGAGAGCGCCGGGATGATGAAGATGGCCACCGATGATGGATCCCCCCTCCGGCAGGGTGCCGGAACAGGGTCCCGATTGGTTTTTGGTGGCTACAGAGGCTTGCAGCGGCGGAACTCCCGATCTATTGTGCTCCTTGATGTTTTCGGGGTATATAGGTATATATAGGAGGAAGAAGTAGGTCGGTGGAGCTGCAAGGGGCCCATGAGGGTGGGGGCGCGCCTCCCTGCCTCATGGCCTCCTCGCTTCTTTCTTGAGTCCACTCCAAGTCCTTTGTATCACGTTTGTTCCAAAAATAACTCTCCTGGAGGTTTCATTCCGTTTGGACTCCGTTTGATATTCCTTTTCTGTGAAACACTGAAATAGGCAAAAACAACAATTTGGACTGGGCCTCCGGTTAATAGGTTAGTCCCAAAAATAATATAAAAGTGTATAATAAAGCCCATTAAACATCCAAAACAGATAATATAATAGCATGGAACAATAAAAAATTATAGATACGGTGGAGACATATCACCTGTCCCATAGGGGATAAGGCCGGAGGAGGGTGGAGGTGGCAGCGCGTGCCACGGTCTCAGGTCCGGCCACGTTCTCCAGCGGCCACCTCGCGCGCCTCGCCGCGTCTCCCTGCCGCGCGCCTTGCCGTGTCGCCGGCCGAAGAGCTCGCTTCCGCGTGCCTCGCCGCGTCGCCCGGACGTGCAGCGAGAAGATGAGGCGGCGGCGGCTTGGCGGTTGGGAGGCACAGGGGTGAGGCGGAGAAGAGGCAGGGGAGGTTACGGCGTCAGCGGCGGCTGTGGGAGGCGGTTCCTGTGGCTAACGGGGGCGCGAGGCTGCGGGAGGAACGGCGGGGGTGGCGAACGGCACGGGAGGAGGGGTCGAGGAGGGTGAGAGAGGTCGTGCGGGGAGGAGGGGAGAGGTCGTGCAGTCGTGTGTGGGCAGAGGTTTCTTTTTCTGAACGGCGGGGCAAATTAGGATCGATGGATTTGGCTTAATGCGTGGTTTGTTGCGTTAAACATAGGAGGATTAAGGGCCGTTAGATCTTGTTGATAGATGGGTCTGATTGTTTGGTTCTCCGCCCTCTCTTTCTTTTATAGGGGTAGTAGATAATTGTCTCAAAGTCAAATTTTAGCATGCTCTCTCTTACCTTCCATTTTCACATAAAAAATAAGAATACATAATAGATCTTACGCTTGTCTCAAAACATAAGAAGGAACATGTTAAAATTACTCGATCCAGTGATCAAGAAATTGGATAAGTGAGGACTCGTTGAACCAGATATCAAAACCGACACCTCAAGCAGAAGAACAACTCGGAAAAATTGAGAAGTGTCCAGAGTTAAAGACTGGTTCAGTGGCTACTAGCGGTGTCTTGGCTGTGGCCTCTCACCATGTTGTCTCCCGGCCTGGTGGTCCAAACCAAGGATCCTATGTCGGTTCACCAGTGGGTCACGTCGAATCGGCCAATGATCTTATGTCGGTTTACCAAGGATCCTATGTAGTAAGTCATGTATAGGAGTTCTCTTCGTACATCGACTAGGATATAGCCCTATATAAATCAATGGATGGGGCTCGTAAGAAACACACAACAATCTCAGGGTAGATCGACTGTACTTTGTACTCATCCTAAAGCAATAAAATGCAAGCAAGATGTAGGATTTTATCTTCAAAGAGAGTCCAAACTTAGATTAAAACTTGTGTCAATGTTACCATCATCTCAAGACCCTTAGTGCAGGACCTCCTATCCGAGATCTGCCGAATATAGCTCTATCACACAACGCACATTCAATCGGATGATTTGTAGCCAGTCGTTCCCCTTATCCTCCCTCCCGGTCCACCGCTTCGCTTCCTTCTCTTGAGAAAACCATGGTGGATGCCCCGCGCGTGCAGACACCAGTGAGTCAGCTTCCTTGCCTCGTCGGCGACGGTCGCTGACTTGCCTTTGACGCTTGCCGACGCCGCCGGTGACAAATTCCTGGTCAGTTGAAGAAAATATAGGTTGTGGACAGGACCCTTTCCCAGTGTCGCCGTTCAACCTTGGTAGCACCATCGCCCTCGGTGTTGCTCTGCTCCACATCGATGGTCATCCCCCACGCAGCAAAATGAGGTGTTGGTCCCTGTTGGCGCCGCCTCCTCGCCGCAGTGTCTTTCTTCTTCTTCCTCACAACTCTCAAACATGGTGACGAACTCTACATACGCACGCACACACATGCATCAAGGAAGAAGACCAAAATGGCTTTGCCAAGAGAAACTTCCTTAATGCCCACCGTAGCTACATTGTGTATCCAGCCCTCACGGCCCCTCTTTTTCATTAATATGCAACACATATATATACATCAGGGACAAGCACTCAAGCCCACAACTCACGCCACTACAACGGCCACTAGCCCATGCACTCACGCATCACCCGGCTACTAGCTCAACTAACTCCATGCACTACGGCACTACCTAACCACCAACTAAATGCACGTCTATACTTATCACTTGTGCCAATATCTCAACGGTCACATGACTCGGCTATGTAGCTAACTACGACTTGCATGCACCTAACTCACCAGATCTCTTGGCTCCTCCAACTAATCAGTCCAGCACATCCGGTCTTGCTCCAGTCATACACGCGAGATTGCACGCACCGTGCCTGACCCGTCCTGAGCCGTGGCTTATTGCCTAACATTCTCTCCTTTAAGCCACGATCTCGCCGTCGTCGGAGTTGTTGCAGCTTCTATCATTGTTGTCGTCATGGCCGTGACCTAGCCCGCGGACCCGACCTGGCGCATCGACGCCGGTCGCACCGCCACGGACCTGACCTGGCGCACTGACGCCGACCGCACCGTGCTCCGTCACGACCCCGGCGACATACGCCGAGCTCCATCTCTGCCGGCAACATACGCCTGGCGTCCCTCTGCGTTCCGCACGTCCCGCACGCATCCGACGTGCCCGACAAGCCCGATCGCACCAGTGCGTCCCGCACGTCATGCGCGCATCCGACGTGCCTGACGAGCCCGACAGCACCAGACGCTCACCGCGTGCCGCCTCCGCGTCCGCCATGGCAGCCGCCACGCCGCGCCTACGTGTCACGCACCTTCCACGGTTGTCGTCCCGAGCCGTCGCGACCTCTGCGCCACCACGCAGGTCCTTCGCGACCTCCTCGTCTCCGCGACCGCCCGTGCTTCGCGCGCACTCCCCACGCCCCCCGCCAGCGCTCGCCCGCGCGCATGTACGTGATCTGCGCAACCAGGTCCAGCGCCTCGACGCGGTCCACTCCCGCGGTCCCGACGCGCCCGACGCGTCCAGTGCGCACCCATAACACGCACCGGTCGCGCCTGGCTCGCCGCCGCGTCTTATTGCCCTGCACCGCCGCGGCCTCCATGCCGCCATGTCGTGCTGCGCCGCCGCGCCACCACGCAGCGCCTCGGCGGCCTCCGCAGTCGCCGCACGTACGACGTCACCGCCCGCCGCCTCCGCCAGGCGCCATGGCAGCCACAGCGCCGCCCTCCTCCATAGGCCGACACACGACCCGGAGCTCCAACGCGCAGCCGCCGGCGAGCGCCGCCATCGCTGCCACGCCTCCGGCACGGCAAGCACGCCCAAGACACCAAGCTCATGATACCAAATGTTGGCACCGCCTCCTCGCCGCAGCGTCTTTCTTCTTCTTCCTCACAACTCTCACACATGATGACGAACTCTACATACGCACGCACACACACATGCACCAAGGAAGAAGACCAAAATGGCTTTGCCAAGAGAAACTTCCTTGATGCCCACCGTGGCTACATTGTGTATCCAGCCCTCACGGCCCTTCTTTTTCATTAATATGCAACACATATATATACATCAGGGACAAGCACTCAAGCCCACAACTCACGCCACTACAACGGCCACTAGCCCATGCACTCACGCATCACCCGGCCACTAGCTCAACTAACTCCATGCACTACGTCATTACCTAACCACCAACTACATGCACGTCTATACTCATCACTTGTGCCAATATTTCAACGGTCACATGACCCGGCTATGCAGCTAACTACGACTTGCATGCACCTAACTCACCAGATCTCTTGGCTCCTCCAACTAATCAGTCCAGCACATTCGGTCTTGCTCCAGTCATACACGCGAGACTGCACGCACCGCGCCTGACCTGTCCTGAGCCGTGGCTTATTGCCTAATAGTCCCAACAAATCAGGTCGCCGGTTTGCAACTTTCATCGTGAATCCATCGATGTAACCGGTCATTGTGGAAGCAACCACCAGTCATCGTTGTAGCTGGTCGTCGGCTGGTCAGTACCGGAGATTGCTTGTTGCATCATTTCCATAGCATGTTTCCAACATTTCTATAGCACGGTTCCAGCATGGATGCAAACTGCTTCTAGTATTGTCATCCCGTCTAGTATTGTCATAGCACGGTTCCAGCATTGCCACAGCACAGTTCCAGCACGGGCACGCACCGGGTTATAGCATGAGCGTGCATCGGTTCCAGCATGGGTGCACACTGGTTCCAGCATTGCCATAGCACAATTCCATCATCGGCGTGCCCGGTTCCAGCACGAGTACACACTAGTTCCAGCGTCGGAAAGCCTCTAATTCCAGCTTCTGGTGGTGCCTGGTACCATGATGGCTGGTTGTAGCATCTCAGCCTCGTGGTCACCATTCCAGCAGAGGTTGCCTCCGTTTCTAGCAATGGCTCTCACCATCCGGTCGTTCCTCAGTCATTGTCATGGTGGTTGCAACACGGTGGTCCCCTCCATGTAGCTCTGCCCATCAGCGGTCGCAGCATCCCCGCATAGCAAGGGCTTGCGATGGACTTGTGGTTGCAGCTCCCTACGGGGGCGGTTGCAGCTTTCTGGATAGGTGGACGCAATATCAAATGAGTTCACGGCAAGGGCAGTGGTGGTATTTGGGGAGGCGTCTGACAGCAGGAGCGCAGTGGTGGGTGGTTGCTGGTGCTGCAGGAGGAAGATGATGGGGGAGGAGAAGACGACGGGTGGTTGTGTCCTGCAAAAGGAGAGAAGGACCATGGAAGGAAAGCAGACGAGTTGGGGCACAGCGCAGAGGGGATTGATCAGGGCAAAGGAGGGTTGCCTGACGGGATTGATCGTGGCGTGAAATAGGAAGGGCCACAACAAGTGGGCCAAGCTTTCGGCCGGCTGGCCGATTAGAATCGTTCACCCTCTCAAGTTATTCACTTACTTTCTTTTTGTGGGGCAAGTTACTCAATAATTTTTTTTGCGGGGCAAGTTACTCAATATCTTAGCACTACTAGCAAGTCTTTCAACAGTACAGCGGCAACTATTTCAGTTTTTCATCTTTTAAATAGTATGAGCACTAAGAGCATCTATAGCCGAGCACGCCAAACCCGTCTCAAATGCCCGGGCGAATGGCCCGGTTAGTGACCGGTCAAAAAACCGATCCAAACGGGCACCTCAAACGCCCGGACTGATCGGTACCCCTCATATCCAGCCCAAATATGGGGGGGGGGGGGGGGGTATGGGGAGACCCAGGAGTGATCGGACGTGTCTGCCACATCAGATCCGGCCCACGCTAACCCACCAGACCCCATATATTTGTCCTCATCCACTCATCGGATCAAACCCTAGTCGCTTCGCCACCCAAGCTCCCGTCCGGCGATCTCCAACTTTCTCCGGCATGGGGGGGGGGGGGCAGCAGATCCGATGATGACCAGTACAGATCCGTCGACTGGGGTGTCATCTCATGCGGGTTGGAGGAGGCAATGGACATCCGCATTGCACTCTGGCACTCCCAGGAGGAAAGTGCCCGACCGATGGTGGGATCTGTCTGGGGCGAGTCCATTGCGTCGGTGCATCGGCGATCGGATCCTCCGGGGATGGATTACCGTGGTCCTCCGGGGAGCCTTCCAACCTCCCTTTCCCCATCACCGGTCTGCTAGAGTACAAGTCCTAGCAAGACCGGGTGTGCCTGTCGTGAGAAGGAGAGGATGAGGGTCGCCGCAGCCTAACTCGCTATCGACATGGTACTGGCGGAGGCGGTGGAGGAAGTCATTGGCACCCGCATTCTAAAGAAGTGATAACGGAGGAACACATGCACTTCCAGTGATGAGCAGATCCGGCTCAATCCATACTGCATTTTCCACCGCTAGTTCCGCGAGAAGAACGGCAAGGGCGCCGGGAAGGGTAAGGGCAACCGTGGATGGGCTAGCATGTAGGTAAACACATGCCAAATTTTGGTAGTCCAACAACATGTCCTGATACAGTAGCCGGACGATGTGTGTAATACATTGTTTACATAGTTGCATGAGTTTGTATGGATTTGAGATATGCTAATTGGGATGTCCGGTTATGAGAATGGATATTTGAGGAGTGCTCGGATGCGTCGTGGGCATTTGAGAGACCGGGTTTGCCAAGTCTTGTTGTAGATGCTTTGAAACGAAGAACTCAGGTAGCTAGTCACACCACCTTCTTCTTTCGGCAGCATTGTCCCCTTTTTCAGCAGATGCAAAAGTGAGCCTATAATAAACAGCAAGCAGACATGTTTTTGTAACGGTATCTGTCTGTCAAACATGTTTTACCACTGAAGCACCATGCAGCCATGTGGCAAAACAAAATCAAAGCTCGAGACGGCACAAATAGAAGCATGCATGCGAATATCCATTTCTGAGTCTGGGCTTATCTGCACCCAGTCAAGAAAAAAACATAAAAATACAAAAAAAATCAAAATAATCCAAATCTTTTATGTATGGTAAAGAATTTGATACGTGAGGTTTGCTCCTAATTTCAAGTCATTTGGATATACGAGTAGCTCTCAACAAAAAAGACAAATTAAGATCGGAACAGTACATGAACAGTGAGCTTTTTTACAAATCCAAATTTGTCTTTTTTGCTGAGAGCTACTCAGATGTTCAAATAACCTGAGATTTGGAGCGCATCTCACGCACCAAATTATCTACCACAAAAAAATGGAAGTTTTTAAAATTTTATAGTATTTGTTTTGAATTTTTTATTCAGCGGGGATGCAGATGAGCCTGGGCACCGAATCGCTGCACTCGCATGCACGCCTCTACTCTCTTCACACCAGCATTTGCTTTCGGTTTCATATCCTTGCCATCTTCATCGCCGCTACCGACATCTTCTGCAAAATCTTCACAGAATGCAAGTTAGGCTAACCGCGCCATTAGTCACACTGACATCAAGTTAGCACCTTCAGAAAAATCACACATACATTTTCTATCAACCACCTTATCACAGAAAGATAAACCAAAACAATATTCATACCCAGAGACATGCTCCCATCACAAAATATTGACGTGATAACATTAGTCGTGGGACACCCATCCGAACTGCTGCTAAAATGAATCTGTTACAACAGCAACACATACAGGGCCGGCCCTGGGGTAGGGGCAGGGGGGCGACGGCCCAGGGCCCAGCCCAGGGAGGGGCCCATGATGTAGTGCACATATATAATATAGCCAAGCAAAAATAGGTGAGAAAAAAATTATGAGAGAAGAAAAACGAGATGAGGTAGGCCCATCAGATAGCAGGTAGCGATTAGCGAAGCCTCACGCACGCCGCACGGCAGGGCCGCTCGTTTCGATTGTGAAACAAATCAATCGAAGATCTCGCGGACGCCTCGCTCGTCTGTTAGATCCTCTCGTCGCTGTGGTCGCCTCGGTCACCGCTGTGCGCGTCGCCCGCCGTGCGGCAATCCAGCAGCCGCAGCCCGCAGCAATACGTATACGTATGTATGTGAGCAGTGAGCGCAGCCCATAGCAGTACGTATACGTATCCATGCATAACTCCTGATCCATCCCTGCAAACCCTAATTTCAGCAATTTCTTTTATGTTTTAGAATGTATTCAACTATTCATCCATGATCCATCCTCTAATTTCAGTGTACAGGAAGTTCCAAAATTTTAATGTATAGTTTTCGAATTCAATCTTTCATAGTATGTATTCAACCATCCTTTTTTTTGGTCATTTTGTGCACATGTCTAGGGTTCCAATCATTCAAATCATCCGATGTATAAATTTCTAATTCCTTGAATAATTTTTTCTTCATAATATATTAGGACATTAGCCCGCCATGTTGCCTAAGAAGCATTTGTCAGTTGCTCAAACAAGGAGAAAAAAAGATAGAAAGGGATCTGAAGATTCAACAACTGAAGAGTACTTAAGTATTATTGTTGTTGATGGAGTCAGTTGAATTTGGTTCTTATTTGAGGTAATCATATCATGTTAGTTTCAATTTTCTATCTTTTTAGTATTTCTGTCGTAATATAGCATTGCCCAACAGTTATTATGTTTAAGTTTATGTACCACGCACACGCATACATATATATGATCATAAGACATAGGGGCACATGGCGTCGAGTTCGCCTAGGGCCTCCTGAAACACAGGGCCGGCCCTGAACACATACACCAGGGCAGAGTAAAAGTAACCTTCCTTCCAACTGACCCCATCTACAGATTCGAAACGAAAGTGAGCTACTAAGCTCTGCTGCACTAAATAAAAACAGAATGCAGCTGTCTCTAATTCTTAATAGCCATGTTTACCAGTATTGTAAAGCTGGAGTCAGCTAGTTTCATCCCAATCCATTAGAATTATATGTTGATAATGTAATTTATACCTTCGGGGCCGGCCTCCCCTACAGTTTTCAGTTCAATCAAATTATTTGTTTCTACAGGAAGTTACATCTCGTTATGATTACAGCTTAAGCAATACATATTTAAATGCTAAGGTTACAAAGAAACAAACATCCATGTCAGCGCACCTGCATCAATGTTGATGCCCATCAAAGGATTAGCACACAAGATGAATACCAGTTGCTGTTGTTTTTCTGGATGGAACGGGGCAATTAACTGCTGGCTCCAACCAAATCTCCAGCAAACCAGATAATATGCTACATTATTGCAAGATCTTGGTAGAACCGTAGAACTGAGGTTCTAAAAGATGATGAAAACAATTCAGTGATAAGTGTGTAGCGGATGTCCCTCACCGGACCACCAATGCCAGATCTATCGAACCCATCGCGCTCATGATTGCTGCTGCCAGGTTGCATTTGAGGATGACTGGCAACGAACTGGGTCTTCTGGTGGATCAGGAGGGACCCATCTCCTACACACCATAATGAGGCGAGAAAAACTTGTTGATGAGCAGAGCTCTCCAGGGCTCATATCACAAGTGTGTTGACACCAGATTTTGGCACGGTCAAAACTTAATTAATATGACCTCAAATGGAGAAGTGATCTATATAAAAAAGTTTCGTATTGTCGATATGAACATCTTTCAAGTTTGGCCATCGCCATCCGATCTCATCTCGAAGGCCGAAGTTGTGTTCGAAATACTGAGATTTTATATTCAGAACACTATTCGGCTCATTACGCCCCCAAGACTGCCTCGTATGGAAAAATGATCTACACGGATTGTCTTCGTCTCGTCGAAATGATCGATTTTGATACAAGAATCCTTCCAATCAGAGTTCGTATGCAAACGTTAGAGCCATCGGAATGCAGCTTTGTCAGGAGGCCGAAAGTGGCGTGCCCCACCAGACACCCTGTGTGATGGGTAGCACGAGTAATAGGCCGATTTGCGCGAGATAACGCGAATAATAGCCTGTTTTGCATGAGCTATTTCACCCTCAAGATGACCTCTGATAAAAAAACGTTCAACATGAAAGTTGTTCGCCTCATCGAAACGGTCAAGATTACTTTTGGACTCGTTTTCATCCGAGGCCATTTACCACCACAAAAAAGACCCGCAAGGTGCAGCCAGTTTAAACCGAACAGTTTTGGAAAGTTCGGACAAAATCAATCCGAATTTGACTAGGGTTTTGGACGTGAATCCAAGTCTTTTCCTTGCATGGGAAGTCCAGCCGCCTCTTATATACCTAAGGGATGACGGCCGATTGAACAACAACACACAATCACAAAACCCATCTACAAACTTTCATCTCCTACCCTAGTTTTTTGCTTCTCGTTCATCGGTGTTCTTCGCTTCAGAGAGCTTCGATCTATGAAGTCCTAGGGGCGGGTGAACCGACCTAGGGCAGCCCATCACCGTTGTGCGTCCAGACGGGGTCTCTCCCGGCCGTGTGGGGTTTCGGGTCTTCAAAAGAGCTCGCTGGATTGTCTTGCATGTCGCGCTTCCGGTGAGCCTCCTTCGGCGACATGTCTTGCATATCGCGCTGGACGCCGAGGGTACACGGTGACGTGTTCGTGTGTGAACACACTTTTTGGCGACTCCGCTGGGGATCAAAGAGCAATCATCATCAACCATCATGGTCGATCTTCCCAAGCCATCTGAAGTGGATGCCGATAATATCATCAAGCCCAATTTTGTGGAATTATTGGCAGAACATCGCCAAGCTTTTGAGGAGTACAAGAAGGCGCGTGAAGAGAAGGAGATGCAGGAGTTCCTTGCTAAGTTCAAAAAGGATCACCAAGGCAACATCACTTCAATTGAAGAAATCAAGTTTCCTCCTCTTCAGAATGAGCAGGTAGAACCGGATGTAAGCATAATCTTCTCTCCTGAACAGTCAGCTGAAATTACTACTCTTATTTCTCAGAATAATGATCTTATTTACCAAGCTATCATAGACAATAATACTGCCCGAAATAATACTCCTTAATCATATAATGGTAGTGGTAGTATGTCTGTTGGTGTGGAAAACTTTAGTCCAACTTTACCTATTTCATCGGCGCCGCCCGTGCCGTTGAATTCTTATCCCAGTCAGACAAACCAACTTGTTGCTCCACCCTTTAATCCTGCCATGAACGTACCAAGTTCAGTGAATCCAACTGCATTGCTAGGTTACGGTTCGGCAAGTCCAAGTGGATTGCTGCCGAACTATGGTACAACATACATACCACCATCTCTTCCAACTAGCACTGTACCAACTATTAGAAATCATATTCACCATGCGCCACAACCACACGCAATGTCATTCAATACAAGTGATATTTTGGCTAATGTCAGAGAGGAAATGTCTAGGGTGTTCCGAGAGCATTGTGGGATTGAACTACCTAAATCATGAATTTCCCGGAAACCATATCTAGAAATTTTTGATGCCGTGCCATGTCCTCCCGGATATAAAGTTCCAGATTTTGTTAAGTTTAGCGGAGAGGGAAAAAATCACTACATGGGAGCATGTTAGTCAATACTCGGCACAATTAGGTGAGGCAAGTTCACGAGGCGAGTGGAAAGTACATTATTTTCCTTTATCTTTTAACTGGTACTGCTTTCTCGTGGTTTTCTACATTACCACCCGGTTCTATTACTACATGGTTTCAATTGGAGCAAAAGTTTCATGATCACTTCTACAATGGTGACAATGAGCTTAAACTATCCCATCTTACATCGGTTAAGCAAAAGCATGATGAATTGGTCTCCGATTATGTCAAAAGATTTAGAGATACAAAAAACCAGTGCTATAGTTTGGTGATAACCGAGAGAGATTTGGCTGATCTTGTGCTTACTGGTTTGAGAACTCACATTATAGAAAGGCTAGAAGGACATGAGTTTTTAAATATCAACCAAGTCTTGCAAAGGGCTTTGGCTCAAGAAAGCCGAAGCAAAGATCTTAAAGAGGTGCATAGATATAAAACTGACCGTCCTAAGAAGAATATGGTTGAGTATGAAAGTGACCACTCGGACGATGAGGGTGATATTTATGCTGCTGAATTTGTTTGGCCATCTAAGGCCAAACCATTTACTTGCAATGATTTAAAGCCGATTCATAAGAATCGTGATGAAGATATGAAATTTACTTTCAACATTGCTAAGTGTGATAGAATATTTGATGCTTTATTGCAAGCAAAGATTATTAGAATATCTCATACTTTACCGCCGTTTGAAGAGCTGAAACGGCGTGCTTATTGCAAGTATCATAATTCTTTTTCTCATGCGACTAATGGTTGTAATGTTTTTCGACGATAGATACAATCCGCCATTAATGATGGACGATTGAATTTTTCTGAGATGCAAGTTGATAAGCAACCTTTGCCAATGAACAACATGGATTTGGAGGGGAAGAAGATGTTAATTCGGCCCAGCATAGCCGAATCAGCTAATAAGAATAATATTGTCATTGGTGAGCCCAGGAAAAATAAGGAGAGCGACAAGGTCTTGGGGAGACAAGTTGTGCTTGATAAGCAACCCGATGGCAAGGAGATAATCAAGATCACCATCAAGAATCCAACACTCGGGGGCAACCACAAGTGCAAGAGAACACTCATGTCAAGTTTATTAAGCCCAAGAGTCCAGAGGTCGGCAAGTGGAAGACGAATGAAGCTAAAGTGCAACGCAAGAGAATCAAGCCAACTTTTGATATGTTGATGTCCAAATATGCCAATCAAGCGGCCGGTTCTAGCTCTGACCAGTCATCAAATTTGAGGTGCTCAAGGTCACCTCTTCGGGAAGAATTTCAGCATCATGCAAGGCCATATGGGCCATGGGCACCGGGACCATGGATGGCGCCACCCCCCTATGTGCCATACTACATGGGAGGCTTCAATGGAGGATAGGGGCAGCCCCCAATGGCCCCTTATGCTTTTCATCCGGGTTGGGCAGAACCGAGGAGGCCTGTTCATGAGAGGCTTTCTTATCCCACACGAGGCCGTTTGAACAACGGTGTCAATCGGCCAATGCGAGATAATCATGGAAGGGTTGGCAAGCAAGTGTGGCGTGCTAAATCACCAAGTGCTGAAATTTCAGAGCCTAGCAAGCAAGAGGAGAAGAATACTAGTGCTGAAACTATTATGATAGGCACTAAAGAATTAACAATCAAAGAGCCAATTATTGTTGATAATCCGGCTGATTCTAATATAGATGTGACTGTTGTCCAGCAGGGTCCCATGGATAATGATCATGAAGCTAGCACAAGCAGGGCCAAGTCGAGGGATCCAAAATATACTCAGCCTAAGTGGTGCCCTTCTGGTCCGACCAAGGCACGAAAAAGGAGATTGCAGCGCATGAGGAGCCATGAGAAGGAGGAACAAGAAGCAGAGAGGCAAAGGGATAAATTTTTCAATGAAAGTCATCCCATGGTACCCCCAAAACAAGTGTGGAAGCCTAAGCAAAAGGAAAATGTAGCAACTTCTGCATTTATCATAGAGACACCTACACTACCAATGGAGGACGATGCGGCTGCTATTACATCGTCCACTTCACCTATTACTTCCTCTTCACTTGGAGATATTTTGGAGTCAAGGGACATGCTTGAGGATGGAGATGATATGCTTGATTATGAGTCTACACCGGTTCATGAAGGTATGGATATTAATATGGTGTATTACTTACCCGCTAAATTTCGTGCTATAGATGAAGAAGGGGAAGTAGCTCAGTTGGATTTTGGCCCTAAAAATGCTATATTCGATAAGCCAAAAGAACCGGTGACACACCTGAAGCCATTGTTCCTTAAAGGTCATATTAATAGATCGTCGGTTGCTAGAATGCTTGTTGATGGTGGTGCTGTGGTGAATCTTATGCCATATTCGGTCTTCAAAAAATTGGGGCTGCGTGATGAAGAGTTGATAAAGACCAACATGGTGCTCAATGGATTTGAAGGCAAAGAGAAAACTGAAGCCAAAGGTGTGATGTATGTGGAGCTCACGGTGGGAAGTAAAACTTGGCTACCGCATTCTTTGTCGCCGAGCAAGGTAACTACAATGTGATATTAGGCCGCGATTGGGTTCATGCAAACCAATGCGTGCCATCTACTATGCACCAGTTTTTAATTCAGTGGGTTGATGTTGAAGTAGAAGTCATTCATGCGGATAATTCGGCTTGTGTTGCTTTGGCCGATGCATAGGTGGATTGGCAACATCCCAATGCTACTTGCTTGACGGGGCGCGACTTATCAGAATTTGATTTTCTTAGCACCACAAAAAGTGGTTTCGTGCCCGTTTCTTTAAAGTCGGTTGGCGATAATCGGCCCCAAGGTATGATGTATTTAAATGGATCCTAACTCAGAGTGGTTACAAAAGCGTCTTGTAGAATATCGGTCCAATGAGAATGATATGTATGAGTCCATAGAAGAGTTAGATGATATGGATAAATTAGGACAAGGTTTTACATTGGCCGATCCATTAGAAGAGATAGATATAGGAAATGGTTCAATTCCTAGGCCGACATTTGTAAACGAAAATTTAAGAGCCGATCATAAAGCCAAGTTGATCGAGCTGTTGAAAGAATATGTTCGTTGCTTTGCATGGGAATATCATGAGATGCTAGGTTTAAGCAGAGAGCTGGTGGAGCATCGGTTACTTATAAAGGCCGGCTTTAGACCATACAAGCAATCGACCAGAAAGTTTAATCCAAAAATGTATGACTGGATCAAGGAAGAGATCGGTCGTTTGCTTAAAGCTAACTTTATTAGACCTTGCAGGTATGCCGAGTGGATTTCTAACATTGTGCCAGTAGAGAAGAAAGGCTCTGGAAAGTTGAGGGTCTGCATTGATTTCAGAGATTTGAATAGAGCTACACCTAAAGATGAGTATCCCATGCCAATAGCCGATATGCTTATTAATGATGCTTCAGGACATAAGGTCATTAGCTTTCTTGATGGTAATGCAGGGTATAATCAGATTTTTATGGCCGAAGAGGACATGTCCAAAACGGCTTTTCGATGCCCCTGTTTCCTTGGTTTATTTGAGTGGACGGTGATGACATTTGGATTAAAGAATGCCGGCGCCACGTATCAAAGAGCTATGAATTTAATTTTTCATGATTTACTTGGGGTTATACTTGAGGTCTATATTGATGATATTGTTGTCAAATCGGATGCTTTTGAATCTCACTTAGCCGATTTGCGTTTGGCTTTTGAAAGAATGAAGAAATATGGGCTGAAAATGAATCCTTTTAAGTGTGCCTTTGGTGTATCGGCTGGGAAGTTTCTGGGTTTCATTATTCAGTGGAAATTGATCCCAAAAAGATAGAAGCTATAAAGAAAGTAGAGGCTCCAACATGCAAGAGATATATGCAAAAAAATTCCTTGGCAAGGTCAATTTTGTGAGGAGGTTCATAGCCAATCTATCAGGGAAGGTTGATGCATTTACTCATATCCTTCGGTTAAAGAATGATGTTGATTTTACTTGGGGGGCAAAACAGCAAGAGGCATTTGATATGATTATGAAATATTTGTGCACTCCTCCGGTTATGAAAGCGCCCAGGCACAGGGAGCCATTTAGACTTTACATTGCAGCGGAGGAAGGTGTTATTTGTGCTGTTTTGACTCAAGAGACCGAAGGAAAGGAGCATGCTACTACTTATTTGAGCCGACGCTTATTGGACGCCGAGACAAGGCATACATTTATTGAGAAATTATGCTTATGCTTATATTATGCTTGCACAAAATTGAGACATTATCTAGTGCCTCGTACTTGCATTATAGCTGTCAAACCGATGTCATCAAATACATGTTGTATAGGCCAATTCTTAGTGGTAGAATTGGCAAGTGGGCTTATGCTTTAATTGAATATGATTTGGCTTATGAATCTCTGAAATCTATGAAAGGCCAAATTGTTGCTAATTTTATTGTTGAGCATCGGATTGATGACAAGCATGATATTGATATAAACCTTGTCTCATTAGTACCATGGAGATTATATTTTGATGGTTCAGTTTGTAGCAACGGCCAAGGTGTCGGTATTGTTTACATATCTCCTCATGATGCTGTTTTTGAAGCCTCGTGCCGCTTAGAATATTTTTGCACAAATAGTCAAGCCGAATATGAAGCATTGTTATTCTTCTTAGATATGTTGCTTTCCATAGGCGTTACACATATTGAGGCTTTTAGTGATTCGTTATTGGTAGTGCAGCAAATATCCAAAGTTTTTCAATGTTTTGACGAATCACTTAATGTTTATCTTGATAAATGTCTAGATGTAATTTCTGTTTTGGATTATTTTAGCATTGCTCATATATCAACACATGACAATTGGAGAGCAAATGAGTTGGCACAACAAGCATCCGGCTATCATGTTGATCGTGGAATGTTTCATATTTCTGAAAGGCTGATGTCTAGTCTTGCCAACATAGGAGAGGCTGAACCGGAGCCCACCGTTTCGGCCACTAATGAAATATTTAACACATGAGAAAATCAAGACTGGAGGAAACCCATTATTGATTATTTGTGTGATTCTAGTAAAAGGGTGGACATGACTGTTCGACGTATGGCTTTCAAATACACAATGAGAGATGATGATCTCTATCGTCGAACGGTTGATGATGTTCTTTTAAAGTGCTTGGACGAGGACCAAGCAAGAGTTTCTATGGGAGAGGTCCATGAAGGTATTTTTGACACTCATCAGTCGGCTCCCAAGATGAAATGGTTATTACGACGTGCTGGGTTTTATTGGCCGACAATGGTTAATGATTGCTTTCGGTATTATAAAGGATGTGAAGCTTGTCAAAAGTTTGGTGATATTCAGTTGGCTCCCGCTGCTATGTTACATCCTATTATCAAGCCGTGGCCTTTTAAAGGTTGGGGATTAGATTTTATTGGAGAGATTCACCCTTCTTCTTCAAAAGGGCATCGGTTCGTGTTGGTGGCAACTGATTATTTCACTAAATGGTCTGAAGCAATACCACTCAAAAATATGACGCATACAGAGATAATTCAATTCGTAACTGAGCACATTATTCATAGATTCGACATTCCTCAAACATTAACTACGGACCAAGGTTCATCCTTTATGTCACATCAAGTTAGAGAATTTGCCGAATCATATAAGATAAAGTTGCTCAATTCCTCCCCATATTATGCCCAAGCCAATGGACAAGCTAAGTCTAGCAACAAAATATTAATCAAGCTCATCAAGAAGAAGATTGAGGATAATCCAAGGAGATGGCATGAGCTACTGTCCGAAGCTTTGGGGGCACACAGAATCTCAAGGTATGGTGCTACAAAGGTAACTCCATATGAGCTCGTATATGGTCAACAGGCTCTTTTACGAGTGGAAGTGAATTTTAATGCTTTGAGAATAGCCAAACAAAATGATTTATCGGCGGTAGACTTTTATAACTTGATGATGGACAATATTGATGAAGTCACCGATGAACGTTTGGCTGCTTTGAAGGCCATAGAGAGAGATAAGTTGAGGGTGGCAAGAGCTTACAATAAGAAGGTCAAGTTGAAGAATTTCCAAGTTGGCGATCTCGTGTGGAAGGTGATTCTACCAATTGGTTCAAAAGATAGAAAATTCGGGAAGTGGTCTCCTAGTTGGGAAGGTCCTTTTAAGATTGCAAGAGTAGTTTCCGGAAACTCATATTTGGTGGAATCTGTAAAAGACACATTGTTACCTCGAGCTCTCAATGACAAGTATTTAAAGAAGAATCACCCAAGTGTGTGGCAAGAAGTCTAGATAGGCAACGGCCGATATATAACTATTGCCCTAAGCAAAGACATGGCCAATATATGACTATCGCCCTTAGCAAAAATTATGGACGATATATAATTATCGCCCTAAGCACATATAAATGGATGATGGAGTGTTGACATCGTCCTTAGAAAAACTCTGAGCAAATTATTTTTCGGCATCCGTGTTTTGCCGAAAACAGAGGGGCATGTGTTGACACCAGATTTTGGCACGGTCAAGAACTTTATTAATATGACCTCAAATGGAGAAGTGATCTACATAGAAATGTTTTGTATTGTCGATATCAACATCTTTAAAGTTTGGGCCATCGCCATCTGATCTCATCTCGAAGGCCGATGTTGTGTTCGAAATACTGAGATTTTGTATTCAGAACACTATTCGGCTCATTACGCCCCCAAGACTGCCTCGTATGGAAAAATGATCTACACGGATTGTCTTCGTCTCGTCGAAACGATTGATTTTGATATAAGAATCGTTCCAATCCGAGTTCGTATGCAAAAGTTAGAACCATCGGAATGCAGCTCTGTCAAGAGGCCAAAAGTGACGCGCCCCACCGTACCTCCTGTCTGATGTGTAGCGCGAGTAATAGCCCGGTTTGCGCGAGGTAACGCGAATAATAGTCTGTTTTGCGTGAGTGATTTGACACTCAAGATGATCTTTGATCAAAAAACGTTCAACATGAAAGTTGTTCGCCTCGTCGAAACGGTCAAGATTGCTTTTGGACTCGTTTTCAATCGAGGTCGTCTACCACCACAAAAAAGACCCGCAAGGTGCAGCCAGTTTAAACCGAACAGTTTTGGAAAGTTCGGACAAAACCAATCCGAATTTGACTAGGGTTTTGGACGTGAATCCAAGTCTTTTCTTTGCACGGGAAGTCCAGCCGCCTCTTATATACCTAAGAGATGACGGCCGATTGAACAACAACACACAATCGCAAAACCCATCTACAATGTTTCATCTTCTACCCTAGTTTTCTGCTTCTCGTTGATCGGTGTTCTTCGCTTTGGAGAGCTTCGATCTACGAAGTCCTAGGGGCGGGCGAACTGACCTAGGGCAGCCCATCACCGTCCTGCGTCCAGACGGGGTCTCTCCCGGCCGCGTGGGGTTTCGGGTCTTCAAAAGAGCTCGCTGGATTGTCTTGCGTATCGCGCTTCCAGTGAGCCTCCTTCAGCGACGTGTCTTGTGTATCGCGCTCGACGCCATGGGTACACGGTGACGTGTTCGTGTGAGAACAAAGTGTGAGGCAGAATGGATACCGAGTGCGCTACAGTCACACAATAAAATTCAGCTACCTAGTTCTTACCAGAGATTCAGTAGTTCACGTAGAGAAATATTGGCAGGTACCACCACAAATGTACATATCCGCAGTCCCCATCGAGGCACGCAATTTATAAACTGTGAAATACATTGGTAGAGACAGTTTAATTGGTGAACATGGCGGAAAATCTGGGGCACTGCAAATTTAGCAATGCACGGCTACTGAATCATACTTCCTTCATCCGGAAAAACTTGTCCCTCAAATGAATGTATCTAGCACCAAGTTAGTGCTAGATACATCCATTTGAAAGACAAGCTTGGGACAAGCTTTTTCGGATGAAGGGAGTATATATTACTGCATCCTTAACACATAAAAGACAAATGAAGCTCACATGGGAAGATTGCTCCTCGTATATAACTTGGGAGCCAAATATTAATGTGATTAATGTTATGCAGCTTTGGGGAATTAGACCCGCTGATGAGCATTACTGCAATATTTTTGTTTTCACTGAACATATGCTATTGATAATCTTGTCAATCATCAGCTGTAGACACCTGCGGTTTTTATGAAAGATATCAGTGTAGTCCGAGGACGTGCAGATCTGCTCAAAGCCATAAACTGGGCTGAACTTTCAAGCTTTATTAATCGATATACATGTAATTTAGTGACGAGATACGACAGCAGAAAAATATATGTGTAGTTTTCTGATGAGATACAGTATGACATACGCAAGCACTGGTAGCAGACTAGCAGGGATGTACTGTCATTTTCAAAGATTGCGGGCATTAGCAACGACCAAAGGAGT
Source organism: Aegilops bicornis (assembly GCA_021605145.1). Lineage (NCBI taxonomy): Eukaryota > Viridiplantae > Streptophyta > Magnoliopsida > Poales > Poaceae > Aegilops > Aegilops bicornis. The sequence continues at coordinate 7,947,484 of CM038674.1, read as the reverse complement.
ATGTGGCATAGATATACTACAGCAGAAACCCAACATCTATTAGGGGGGAAAACACAAATGTGAATTACCTGCTGATTGTGCAGAGTGAAAACTTTGTTGCACCATACACATCTACAGAATTTCATGGCAGCTTATCGGTTCATGTGAATATGAATCTAGTCGGCATTTCGCCTCTGCAAGCATCAGCATAGTCTTGAGCAAGGTGGAGCACAGCTTCCTTGTGAGGGAAAATGAACATCTTCGCAAATACCTTGTCGCTCTCCTTGAAAACGGTACTGTAGGTCGGGTCGCGCTTGAGCAATCCGTTTTCCATAAGAAACTTTACAAGGTAGTAGCGGGGCCTGAGCCGGCCCTCCAGGCTACAAGTGAGTATTACTGGCCGACGAGCAATGTAGGCCGGTTCCAGCCCCACCTCGGAAAAGAGGAACTTGGACTTAAGGTGTAGTTACTCCTTTGACCTTGTCAGCACAAACGGATTCTTAGACACAGCCATACCCACCTCAGCATCTGATCACCTGAGCGTCTTCTTCAAGTAGCCCATTTTGGCAGCGATCTTGTCCTCACGGAGGAATGCGATAGCATCCAACACGTGCCTGAACATCCCAGTTCCACGAGGCACACCAAGATCTTCAGCTCTTGCAACCATCGCCTGGACACGCTCTAGCTTGATGATGATCAGCCTCGGCACCTTGCGGCACAACTTGGAGATATCGCAAGCCCCTAGCTCGCACTCCTGTAGGAGTGCAACGTTGGGCTTGACCTTCCTCTTGAGGTCAGCACCAAGATGGTAGCAGCCTTGCTTGAGCACCCAGAAGAAGTTCTCGGACGAGCCGAAAAGGGGCAGGTAGTACTGCAGCTTGAAGACGATGGATCTACAACGGAAATGATAGCCGCCGGCGGTGAGCGAGATGAGGCGTGCGATCTCAGAATGCGAGAGATAGAGGCCGGTGAGGCCGTCGACAATGGGTGACAGGGTTCTCTCCACACTGGCACAGAGGAACCTGGGATCCTTGGCGACGAGGGAGGCGACATTGGCACCGGAGAGGCCAAGGCCGGCGAGGAAGGCTAGCACCGCGTCGGGGTTGGTGGAGGATTTGAGGTGGGAGAGCTTGGTGGAGGCCTTGAGGGCCTGGGGCCGGGTGAGGCCGCAGGTGTCGACGAGGTAGTCCTCCACGGCGAAGCTAGGGTTTGGGGAGACGCGGTGGGCGGTGGCGGCGGCCGAGAAGAGGCGGTGGAGAGAGGAGATGGGGGCCGTAGAGGAAGAAGAGAGGATACCGGAGACGATGCAGCCTCGGAGGCGGAGCATGGCGGTGCCGGCGGCGAAGCGAAGAGATCTCCGGTGGGTTGGGAACAGTCGGTGGAAATCTGAGAAACGGGTTCGAGTTACACTTACACTACGTGAAGACGCACGATGAAAACATTACAGAAATAGCCATGTGCTTAACCGAAATCCTGGTTGAGAAGTTTATGTCCATTGTCTGCATAATTTGACTACAAATGTGAATACGTAATTTTTATTTTTCATTTAAAAGAATACATAATTTTACAATTACATTCTTATTTTCTAGGGATTTACGATTGTTTTTAGTACTCCTTCCGTTCCAAACTGTAATGCGTATAATTTTTTTGGCTGTGATTCTGAATTGTAGTGTGCATTTGCAGCCACACGCATATTCTTAATTGTAGGGATTTACGATTGCATGTTTGGACGAAAGTGACCTCATCCTATATACCTAAGAGATTCATCCCCACTAAACTATTTATCTGAACATGCAAGGTGTCCACATCAGCAGCTCATCACATCAGCATTCGCTTACATGCTTACAAGCGGGACCCACCACCGGTTGACTTGCGTACCGAACAACAGCCACGCCATCGATAGATCATGCCGCTGCCGCGCGTCCGTTTTTTCGCTACGTCCGCAAGTTTTCTGCTGCATGCGCACGCTTGATTCAGATAAAACCAGCGGTCGCTGCGTTTTGACGTTTCAACGCTAGCTTTGCAGCCCAACAGTTTCCACGCACATTTATATCTTCCTAATTAACTCTCACGCCAATTGAGTCCTCAACTCCTCATCAATCTCTCCATCTTCTAAGCCAGTGCCTTTTCTTCTTCTCCATCGAATAAATAGTGGAGACTAAGCAGTAGCGCTTCTGCCCTAGAGGATGTGATCACATATTCAGGTTTAGCCCTCGAAGATTAGCCGGAGACTAATGAATTTGAAGCCCCCGTGTTTGATGCACGTCGCCTGCTGTTAGGGCATGGCCAACGCTCCAACTTGGAGTGCTGCCCCATCAAAACAGTTGCTGATATGGAGGAGGGAGGTGAAAAAGCTATTGCTTGCAGGGCCGAACCACCTCTTGCAGAGGAGTCGGATGCCTCGTCCAAAAAGATAAAAGAAAGCAACACAAAGAAACAGGTAGTGAGAGAGATGATGCATGTGTAGATGAAAAAGTAGGAGAGAGGACAGAAAAAATGACGAAGGTGTGGTCCGATCAAGCTGTGGCTGCTTTGGGTACAGAAAATGTACACGGTGGTCTCAGCCTACCTGGCAGATGGGGCAGCTACAAGGTGCTGCCCCCATTGTACATGCCCTTACAGGTCTCGAAAAGGAGACGGTCCGTGGGAGAAGATGCCTCCGCCGCGCAGCCACCGCCTGTGGCATCACCCTCTTATCGGCCGTGTTTGGTAATTCCCCACTTTTCGCCGTCGTTCTTTCGTTCTCCATCACCCAGTCCGTCACGGTCTTCATCACAAGGTACACTCAGTGCCTCATCCGCCCTACCTAGGCATCTACGGGCGGCTGGATCTAAGCTCTCTATCACGGCGTTTGTGCGCGCGTAGGTACAAAAATGAACCGGTGGGACGCGAAGTGCGGCTCAGGGGGTGTTGGCGTCGTTTTCGACCATCTTCACCGGGCTCGCTGACCCCGTCAGCCTACATGAATGGTTCAGCAGCCCCATCTGTTCCACCGTTGCAATCTTCGGGTGTGATTAGTGCTGGTTCTCTCTTTTCATATTGGATCATCAATCTGATGAGTAGTACCCTTTTTGATAAATTAGATCAACGTAGATCAACCAGTTCATTTCTTGGATCACTTCAGTAGTTAATTTTAAATCTGAGACTGAAGTTTGAGTACAGACCTAAAGCTGGTACATGTGAACCAGTTATTGATTAGAAGTATTGTACATGTAAGAAGAAACTGTGATTTTGTTGAGGCGATATGCAGAGTACTATAACAAACAGAACTATTTCTGATATATAAGAAGAAACTGTAGCTACTCAACATTGTTTTCATCACATATCACCTCACCAATATATTGTCAAGGTAATAAATTAACAGAACAGAAATCACACTCATTTTTGGATTTTTCATCAAAAAAATTAGATGTTTACTCTGAACAATATTTCTGACAAAAAAATCACCAAATTCTACTATGTTTCATAAAATTTCTCATGTTTTAAAACATCAAATTATTTGTTAACAGTTCCCGCAGCAACGCGTGGGGTATCATCTAGTTTCCTTAGCAGCCATACGCATATGCTTAGGACTAAACCTGGCCATGGTCGGCCTGGCCCAGCCCGAAGCCTGACGTCCAGGCCGGGCTTGGACCTTACTTTCCAGCTTGCAGCCTGGCCCAAAGCCCGGGAAATCTTGGCAAAACAAGATTTTAGGTTTTTGTATAAATATATGTATTGTATTATAGTATTAATCCCATAAATAGCTATACTATTATTTTAAAACATGGAAATAAGCATTTTTTTGGGCTAAGGGCCGGCCCAGGTCAGGTTGGGCTTGCGATTTTGGGGTCAGGCTTTTTTAAACTCGGCCCGAAACTTGGCCTGGCCCAAAAATGCCCAGGTCTACTTAGGACTGGCTGTTGCAATTGGGCTGTTTTGGTCCATAGTACAATATATATCCAAAATATATGCACACTATACAAAGGAATGGAGGGAGTAGTGCTGGAAATAATTTTCAAATGAAAGAAAAAAATTATACTATAAATTTACTCATCAAGTTTTGTATGTTATCCTCTTACAAAAGAGTAACATGTATAAATCGCATGTACCAATAGTTTGTGTCTTTGTGGCACCACTAACGAAAATACCTCAATTCAAAGGTCTACATAGAAAATATTGGATATGCATGAGTATACGTGTTGTTGAACCGTAGAATTTGAATCCATTTGCATAAAATGACTTTCTAAACATGGGAAAGGAGAAGAAAGAAAAGCAAATAAAATAAAGGAAAGTAAGAAAGAAAAGAATAGAAAAAAAGAAGAAATAGGAAAAAGAGAAGAAAGAAAAGAAAATAGAAGAAAGCAAAGGAAAGAAAAGAAAAAGAACAGGTTTGTCCAGTGATCTGTGTTAGGCATTCATCAAACATTTTCAGCAAAGGAAAGAAAATAAAAGTCTTTGGTGAGTGCCTGTTAGCCAACACTTGCCAAAATACGGCTCATCACTACAACGTTGTCACTTGCGGCAGTTAGGGACACATGTCCCTGGGTTTGCTGAGTGCCCTGTGCAGCTTTTCTACTACTTAATAATGCTTCAAGATATGCTGCTATTTGCAACCACATTACAAGCATTTCAATCTCGATAATGAACTAGACACATGGCAATGCATTTTATATTATGTGTGCTTAGAAAATGAAAATCCTCTGAGCTGAATTTGATCTATAAGGGACTACATATAAAAAGACTGATTATGGTACACGATACTGTATTTTTATTATTTTTGCATATTTCATACACTTCTCCTTTCGTTTGCTAGTCATCCGAGAGTCCTGCAGATATCACAAGTTGGGACTAGCTTAGTATTGTGGAGGGGAGTCCAAAGTTCAGCAGGTGCCTAACGTCGCCCATGTTTGTTGTTGCTGCTTCCGACCACCTCTCAAGCAAGTACCATTGTGGAATAACTGACTCATTGAGGTACAATATCGCCTTGATTACGTGTGCACAAATCACACCATTCATTTTCAAAGTAGTGGCAGTTGCATTCATATACCCCGTCTTCCATCACAATATGCAGCCAATAGAGTTTGGGGGTTCTGGTAGTAGCTTGAGTATAGCTCCAACACAATGCCCTCTCTAGGGTGGCCTAGGACTTGATTGATGATGAAACCGCCCGACCACTTTGAAACTTGCCAAAGATGTTGCGGGCGTAGAAGCCACCATCCTTGCGCTTAATGTTATCTCTACATTTTCTCAAAATGAAATGTTGTAGCGCAAATGTTTTAGTACATGAGATTTTTGCGTCAAACAATATATGTGCTCTCTTTTTTCTAGAATGTTAAGGATTTTTATAGGCGGTGTGCATCCTGCTATGCAGAAAGTGGGATGTAACTCTTGTGGTTGGATCGCTCATGCAATGCTAGAGTCAATAAAAACCCGTTTTATTAGAGAAAAAGTATGCTTGACAAAACATGTTGACATAAAGAGCAAGTACAATCTAAAAGTTTCAACCAACTGATACAAAAATAGAGCATGGAAGATATCCACAATAACAATTTCAACAACAAAAATAAAATTTCCTTTGCTCAAAGAGAAAGACTGAGACCGAATGTCTCATCTTATTCATGATGCCACCCATGCATGAGTCTTATTAGCCATGGCAAAACTAAATAAAAGGAGATGAGGAACATGTAGATGGGCATGCCCTACATGTAAAGATCCTCTCCCTGCTTACATATTCATATGACTAGGAAAGAAGCCGAAGTTGGTGCCATCATGGCCACCAGTACTGTGGCCATTGTAGATCTGGGTGCCAAGGTCCCCTTCGGACCTCACTGTCTCAAGCCAACCCTCCTGCTGCTGCGGCGACACCCGATACATGGCTGGAGGCCCCATGTCCATGTTGTTGTTGATGTATGGTGCCTGCATTTGGTAGACTGGCGGCTGCCCGCTCATTTTTGCAATGCGTTCGCCCAGGCTCTTGAGCATTAACTCCAACTTCCAACCCATGGTTGTGAGCTCCTCGATGTTTACAGGGAGGCGGCCGCTGACCATGGCCTCATGCAGGAGAAACTTGGTCTCACGGTCTTGTAGCTCGCACCTAGTCTTCTGGACCTGGTCTCGAAGCTTTGTGACGCGCTGACTAAGGACGCTCTCCTGGTCCATCGTCTTCTTTAGCCGCGCCACCTCTGGCATCCTCTTAAACCTATTCAGGATAGCCGCCGCCTCAGCATGGGATGGGAACACCTCCGGCACCGTTGCGCCCTCGCCATACACCAGCACACAGGCCTTGGCGTTGCACAAGGTGGCCACCTCATCGGCCTTCTTCATCAGGTTCTTGCTGCGCTTCTTCAAGGTATTCTGCCGCGCCGAGCCATTGCGGATGTACCGGAGGGCCACCTTCTTGCGAGCCATTGTTGTCTGAGGAAAAAATCTGCAAAGGAAGGAAAATTGCTAGTTTGGGTGAGTTGAAAGCAAGGGAGGAAGGGTAGATTTATAGTGGAGGTCTGTGACGATGAGGAGGCTAGAACCATGCCAACGGAGGATTTGGTTGACTTGGAGGCAGGTCTTAATTGTGCCCAGCTGTAAATTTGGTGTCTATTTAAAACTTTAAGATTTACTTTCCTAAGATCATAGATTTTGTCAATCAATACAAAATTTCTCTTCGATTGAGCGATAAAAGATATGGAAGGTTTCTCCCTATAGGCGCATAGTACTAGGATATTCCTATTTAGCAATATATTGCCAAATTAATTTTTCAGTTTAATTCTATCCAAAGTTGGATGTTTCTTCCAAATATAGACCACCCCGTCGACCATCCATTCTTTTGTAACCAAATTAAGAAACTATTAATGAGTAATGTATCTAAATTATCCCATAATGAAAAACCAATTGATCATGACTAATAGTCAATTTTCCTATATGTGAATTGGATGAGGTTCTATATATCCAGGGTTGACTATCATTGCTCGCTGATCAAGTGGTTTGTTGCTCATATTCGTTATTACATTGAAACATAATATGCAAGCCTGGCCATACAATTACCTTGTTACATAATTAGATAACAAAATTTAACACACAACTGGAAGGACATATGTGTACCCAAGTTGATTTTGATGTTAATGAGAACATGATTACTGATCTAACCATGTGCATGAGTTCTTCATAGTGTTTAGCACATTTTATGAAAATCACTCACGGGCAGAGAAGGAGAAAACTAAAGGTTGATTTACGTGATTTATCAAAGTCAACAAGAACTCCATACTACGCTGGGGTGAGATACATACTAAACGTACCTATAGTTTTTGTATCTTGCATGCTATATTCATGTAATTTGTAGATTGTTTTTCCTATCATTTTCCATACTAACCTATTCATTAAGTACCATAGTGATAGTTGTTGTTTTCTATTCTTTTTGGTTTACCGGAAACATGCATTTTCTGCAGATCAGAAAAATTAAATTAAAATGTTGCATACGTTCTTCGACTAGAAGCCCACCTAGGGGAGGGGGGGGGGGGTCCACATGCCGTACCAATACGCCTAGATCTTGGGGCATGTGTAAGAGGTGTGTGGGCACATGGTAGCTCCCCTAGAACCACCTTTTTGGCACAAGCTTGTACTCCAATTTTTGGAAGTGCCATATTTTTCTTCCTGATTTTTCGAAGTTACGGATCCCCTGCTAAAACGGTATCTAGACCCAGAAAATAGCATCTAGAAACGGCTCCATCGTGCATCCAGAAACAACATCCAAAATCAATTTATTTTGATACGAGCATTTCAACTCATACTCTCATAGGCCCTAATTTCTTTTGATTCTAATATGTTTTCGTCCATGGCAGAAAAACCAGGGAGTACGTTGTCAACCCCACCGTGTCATTTTCTTAATCCTTTTTGTAACTCGCTGTACATTTTCCGTGACACAAAAAATCATCGTCGAATATGCACATGCCTAATGACGGCCAAATGCGTCACCCAAAATCAGGTCAGAGCGTCACCAAAGTTGTCGATGTCGCTGCCCCGGGAGAAAATCAGTTCATGACAGTTTTCCATCACGGAAAATGATCTTACGCGGCGTTTTCTGTTCAGTCGTCACAGAAGCATACATTTTGTAGGGAGCACATCGGTGATTGCCTGGCTAGCAAGTCGGCAATGGTTGTGGAGCAACAGGAGAGGAGTCAAGAGGGGTAGGGGGCAGGGATGAGTAGAAACGAATGCTCTGGGTTCGAGGGCCCTGGGGTCGTTTGGGCTCCACATGTAATAGTGCGTGTAGTTGGTTGAGGGTTCCTTTTTTCTTCTTCTTTTTACTGTTTTTATTTTTTGGTTTTCTTCTATTTTATATGTAAAATTTCCATTCTATATTTAATTCATGAAAATTCATTAAAAATAGTGAACATTTTAAAAAATATGAATATTTTAAAATCCATGAATATTTTAAAAGTTCAAATTTATGAACTTTAAATCAAATTTGTGATTTTTTCGAAATCCATGAATATTTTTAAAATTCCTGAGCTCCCTAGATTTTGAGTCGCTTGGTGTGTCAAGGGCTGTGGGGTCTTTTGGGATCTGCATGTCAGGGTGTGTGTGTGTCATTCGTTGATGGTTCCTGTTTTTTCAGCTTTCTTCTCTTTTCGATTTTTTATTTTCATTTTTTTATATTTCAATTCATGAAAATTTACTAAAATTAATGTATATAATCTTTAAATATGAATAGTTTTCAAATCCACGGATATTTTAAAGTTTGCTAAATTATTTGTAAACTTTATTTCAAATTTGTGAATATTTTTTAAATTCTCAAAAATAATGTTTTTTAATTTGCAAGATTTTAAAAATCTGAGATTGAGATTTTAAAAAATCTGTGAACATATTTTCACTTTATGAACTTTTTAAAAATTAAAATGATAGTCAGAGAGCGAGCTAAGGTGAGTGAGCACTAGCTTCATAGGCCGGCCCGTGCGCACATTATAGTGGCAATTTCATGGTTTCAACATGGAATATGAGATTCCAAGGGCGCTCACACAACGACCGCCGGTTTACACCGAGGTCATAATATGTAATGGCACAACCACACACCATACCGAACAACTCTACTCTCGTCTCAGGACAAATATTGTCCCTAGCAGCACCCTAGCACGACATACAAACAAAAAGACACCAACACAATGTAATTAAAACCCAAGACAACGAAGATAAAACCAAAACAAAACAACCAGGAGAAAGAAAGACCATTTCCGCGAGTGAAGAATGGCGGGGCATAACACGCATTAGTCTCTAGTAGATCTAAACTCCAGACTTTAGGCTTCATAACTGAAGGGGGAACACCTACGGGTAGGCCCACAGCTACGAAAGGCCAACCTAAGGCCCATGTCCATGAAAATTACTGCCCGGTAGATAAGTCAAACAATGGGTGTCTCATGAGCTGCTAGTGCCTACAGTCGCCTTCAGTTCCCTAGTCGGGTATGTGTCCTTAGAACATCTCTAACATGCCCCTTATATTTTCCCGATCCACAAAATAATTGCCGATTTACGGTTTTGGCTAAAGAAAGTGACCCTTATTTTTTTTGAGGGGTGCAGTAAATCCCCCCTCCGACCCGCGTATACATAGGTTCCTCCCTCCTCGTCGGTGCTTGTTCCCGTGAAAGCGGTTGGCGAGGGGGGGGGGGGGCATTTCAATGCGCGTGCTCCCCACATCCCCTCCCACAGCCGCCTGCCACCTTCGATGTTGACCCGCCCCTTGCGATTTCGGCCATGTCTGCCAGCCGAATCGAGTCCCCGGGCCGCACTACACCCAGGTCCACTCGTCAGCTTCCCGGATCCGCTCAGCCGAGCCGTCCCCGGGTCGCCGCCGCCACGGATTGACCGCCGTCGAGTCATCGCCCACATTGGATTCGCTGAGCTGCCCCCGGCAAGCCCCTTTTCCGCCTCTTATAGCTCTACGGCCGGTGAAATTTCATTGATGCGAGCTCGGATGCGGTTTTCTATAGATGGATTTGAGCCTTTGGGCTGAACAAATTTTTTTCGTGTCATACTTATGAGACTTCTATGACGATAATTGTGACAAAACCAGGTATCATCATAGATGTGGTGGGCTGCTACTTCTATGAAAAACAATCATGAAAGAAAATGGGCTTTTCGTCCTGGCCGGGCCGGAGACGCAGCTGCATGACATTCTTTGGACCGTCCATGACGGAAAAAACCGTGGTAGAAGCGAGGGCGAGGAAAATATCGGGGAGTTCCCGGTTATGGTGGGTGGTCGTGGGCCGAGCGATGCACGTTTCTCTACCGTACGCGCGTGGGTGCGAGGCGTTGTTCTCTAACTGAACCCGAGCGAGGCATCGCCTAACTGAACCCAAGCGATTGCACTACAGGCTATGCGTTATTGAACCCGAGTGATCGAGCGATTCGCCGCTACTGCGCTGCTAAGCCCGATCGATCGCCTCTGGATGAACAAGTGGCGTTCTTTGGGGGTGGATGAGCGATTGGCGTTCTTTGGGGTGGATGAACAGTTCCCGGTGGGGGTGGATGAACAGGACCTCGTGGTTGCCTCTGGATGAACAGGACCACGATCGAGACGGTTGGGGCTGGATGAACAGGACCCTGTGGAGGGCTGGATGAACAGGACGACCCCGTGGAGGGCTGGTTGAACAGTACCCGGTGGAGGGCTGGGTGAACAGTAGCCCGTGGAGGGGTCGTTGAACAGGAGCTCGTGGAGAGGGCTGGTTGAACAGTAGCCGGTGGAGTAGCGCGCGGTGGAGGCTGGATGAACAGGAGCCCATGGATGAAAAATCGCAGGTGTAGGCTGGAGGAGGTCGACGGTGGATGAAGAGTAGCCCGTGGAGGCTAGAGGAGATAGACGATGGAGATGAACAGTATCCCGTGGAGTCCCGTTTTGCGGTACGCCACACCCCTCCCGATGAACAGGACCCCCTTTTCGACCGTAGCGCTCCAACACAAGTCCGTTTCCTTCGTTTTGCGGTACGCCACATCCCTCCCGATCAACAGGACCCCGTTTCGACCGTAGGAGGTCCGACAGAAGTCTGTTTCCTTCATTTTGCGGTACGCCAGACCCCTCCCGATGAACAGGATCCCGTTTCGACCGTGGCTGGTCCAACACAAGGCCGTTTTCTCTGTTCTGCGGTACGCCAGGCCTCGTTTCCATCGGCTGTTCCGTCCAAGCCCGCCCGATGAACACGACGACGCACTCCGTTCCGACCCAGCCGGTTGGCTCCCCATGAACACAATGACGACGTTGTTTCTCCGTTCCGACCCCAGCCATGTACACGAGCCCTGGCTGTACGTATGTGCGAGTAGGCGTTGAGACCCGCCAGATGTATGCGACGTGGCGTCAGTTACTCTCTTGCACCCTGTCCGCTGTAATGCGTGCGTATATGCTACTTATGCGGCGCCTACTACGACATTAATGCGCCTCTACTACGACACGTGTGCGCCTCTACTACGACACGTGCGCGCCTCTACATCGACCAGTATGTACGTACACGTTCGCGACCAGAATGACAACGCTACGTACGCTTTGAACAGGTGGGTCCCGACTGTCAGGCACTTCCTTGCGTGCGAAGATATAGCTAGTGGGTCCCAGCAGTCAGGGGGAGAATCATTTTTCCCCGTAATAGTGACGCACTTCCTTGCGTGCAAAGATGTAGCTGGTGGGTCCCAGCAGTCAGGGGGCGAATCATTTTTTTGCCCGGACGCACTTCCTTTGCGTGCGAAGATGTAGCTGGTGGGTCCCAGCAATGGGGGTGTTTTTTTCGTGAAATATGGTAGCCGCCTGTCCGGTGGGTCCCTCCTGTCAGGTGGAGGAATCATTATTTTCCGCGTAATAAGGAGGCACTTCCTTGCTGCGGCCGTGGACCCAGCTGTCAGCCTCTCTGTCGGTGTCAAAACCGGCGGATCTCGGGTAGGGGGTCCCGAACTGTGCGTCTAGGCGGATGGTAACAGGAGACAAGGGACACGATGTTTTTACCCAGGTTCGGGCCCTCTCGATGGAGGTAAAACCCTACTCTGCTTGATTAATATTGATGATATGGGTAGTACAAGAGTAGATCTACCACGAGATTAGAGAGGCTAAATCCTAGAAGCTAGCCTATGGTATGATTGTTGTTCGTCCTACGGACTAAAACCCTCCGGTTTATATAGACACCGGAGAAGGTTAGGGTTACATAGAGTCGGTTACAAATGGGAGGAGATCTACATATTCGTATTGCCAAGCTTGCCTTCCACGCCAAGGAAAGTCCCATCCGGACACGGGACAAAGTCTTCAATCTTGTATCTTCATAGTCCAGAGTCCGGCCAAAGGTTATAGTCCGCCATCCGGACACCCCTAATCCAGGACTCCCTCGGTAGCCCTGAACCAGGCTTCAATGACGAGTCCGGTAGCAGATTGTCTTCGGCATTGCAAGGCGGGTTCCTCCTCCGAATACTTCATAGAAGATTTTGAACACAAGGATAGTGTCCGGCTCTGCAAAATAAGTTCCACATTCCACCGTAGAGAGAATAATATTTACACAAATCCAATCTGCTGACGTATTCCGCAGCGTGACATCACACCACGGCCAAGCCTATATTCGAATCGTTTTTACTGTCCCACCTCAACGCACTTAGCGAGGCGGTTTCCTTGGCACGTCTTGTCGAAGCAGAGATCGTGTCCCCTTATTCCGGTATTCTCATCAATACGGGCGTGGATAACCCAACCGTGCCATTAATTACGACGCTTGGGAGATAAGCGAGTTTTACCAGGCTGGTGGGGGGCACATAGTTTCGTCCGCCCATATAAGGTGATAAGGATCCACCTTTCTCATCTACGCCTTCTTCCTCCTTTGCTTATCCATTTTTGCGCACTCGAGCTCTAGCGCCCAAGTCCGCACATCCCACCTCAACCTTCTCCAGGAGCGGGAAGCAAGTGGATGGCCTCCTCCGTCACGGAGGGACACATCAAGAAGCTGAGGAAAGCCGGATACTTGTCCAATGACATCGCGCACCGGCTCCCCAACAAGGGGCATCTCATCCCCACCCCCAGGCACCATGAGAGGGTGGTGTTCCTCACCCATTTCCTCCGTGGACTAGGTTTTCCACTTCACCCATTTGTCCGGGGACTCATGTTCTACTACAGCCTGGATTTCCATGATCTGGCCCCGAACTTCATCCTCAACATCTCGACGTTCATCGTCAGGTGCGAAACCTTCCTCGCATCCAGCCCCACTTGACTTATGGCTGAAGACCTTCAATGTCAAACCGAAGGTAGTGGGCGGCCGCCAAGCAGAGTGTGGAGGCGCCATGGTGGGCAAGATGCCCAACGTTACATGGCTCGAGGGCTCCTTCGTGGAGACCATAAAGGGGTGGCAATCGGGGTGGTTCTACATCACCGAGCCGCGTGACCCTGAATGGGCAGCGGCCCCCGAATTCCGATCTGGCATCCCCACACGGCTCACCTCCTAGAAAGAGACGGGCCTGTCGTGGGGTAATTCGGAGGAGCTGACCGGACTCCAAACATGTGTCCAAAACCTGGTGAGCAAGAAGCTCAAACTCGTCAACGTAGTCCAGGTCATGCTCATCCGCCGGATCCTCCCGTGCCAACAACGGGCTTTCAGTTCGTGCGTGTTTGATCCGGCACAGCACCGAACCCTGAGTAGGCTCTTCGACACTACATACGAAGACGCCTGGAAGGTGCTGTTCAAGGGCGCCGAGGCTCCCGCATCCGCTACCGAGGATCGCGGATTCAGCGCGCAGCATCAAGCCAACGCGGTAAGCTATTTTACCCTTTACGTGTTACTTGTTTTCCATAGTTTGATTCTATGCGGGATCTAAACTCCCTTACCTTTGACAGGATTGGCAGAAGACGTCCGGGCAGATTGACTGTCCGGCTCCCTTGCCCGAAGACCCAGCGGACGCCCGCTTGACGGGGCTGCTGGTTCCGGCACCTTACGTGGTGCCAGAGAAGAAGGCCACGGGAACTCGAAAGAGTTCCCGGCGCCCGGTGGTGTCGGATTCATCGTCTGATGACTCCGAGGCGCACTCCTCCCACGAAGATTAGGAGGAGGAAGAAGAGGCCTCTCCCCCTCCAGCGAGGGGAGGAACGAAAAGGAAGGCCGCCCAACCGAGGGGGCCGGAGGGTCCAAGAAGGGGAGGACCCTTCCTCCGGACTACTCCACCAACGCCGACGACGGCGAAGAGGAGTGGCCATCCAGGGCCAAGCCCCTGGCAAAAATCGTAAGTATCCGGATACCAGAATAACTCATGGCGTTCCTTTGTTGCACAGTATCTTCTGACGCCGAATATAATCATGCAGTCCGCCCAAGGCTAGGCTCGATGGTTCGTCGAGCGGCTCCCTGGGTTCGTCGGATGTGAATAGCACTTCACTTCCGGCCGCCTCCTCTCCTCTCGCTGCGGATGATGCCGAGGTGGAGTCCCAAAAGGGTCCAAGCCAGGAGGAGGTGGTCTCGAGGCGCCAAGGCGACCTCCCGGACTCCAGCGCAAGGGGACAAAACCCCCAAGGGCTCCAAGTCCGGCCCTGGGCCGGACACCGCCCCGGAACCTTCAGTGGTTCCGGAGTCCGGCAGGCGCCCCCCTAGTAAGAAGGGCAAGCCTACGATGCCGGTGACCTCCGTCCAACCGGAGGCACCGGATAATCTGCTGGAGGTGCTTAACGGCGCCTCCATCAACGAGGAGCACCGCACTATTATGAGTGTGGTGATCCAGAAGGTTCAGTCCGCCAAGAGCGGGCTGATCAAGCTTATGCCAGCCTTTTAACAGGATTTGAGGTATGTATTTAAGATATGTAAAAATATTACCACATAGACAGTAGCCCCTGATGCTCAGTTTGGTGTTCGGAAAGAAAAACCGAACTGAGGATCTAAAAGATATACGCAGGAGTCTAACATAAGTATGTCAATATGGGAATGCAGGCTGCGCTGCTGACCTCCACCGCACTGACTATGGAGGTCGATGCATTGAAGCAGAGCCTCGAGCGGTCTGAGAACGAGCTCGGCCTTGCCAAGAAGCAGCTCGAAGAAAAGGAAGGTAAGTAATACCTTATGTAAGTATATAAAAAGATGTGGTTGAAAAAAATGACAGACCAATGTGAGTATTACAGGGGCCACAACCGAGGTGGCGACCCTGAAGGAAGCGTTGTCCAAGGCCGAAGACAAGGCGGCCGTAGAGCGCACCGAGCGAGAGAACCAGGAGGCGCGGGTGGCGGAGGTGCAGCAAGAGCTCCAGGCTCTCGTGGAAAAACACGAGAGTTTGGAGCTTGACTCAAAGACTCGAGAGTCCGAGCTCGCCTCGGCCCTTGAGAGCGCCAAATCTGCCAAGGACGAAGCCCAAAAAGCCCTGCAGGAAATTGAGGCGATGAAGAAGATAGCGGCGGGTAAGGCATTCTTTATGCAAAGCAAGCACGTGAAAGTGAATTACTTGTTACTTACCCGAGTCCGGAGCTCTCCAGGAGTGTTCGCAGATCTTCCCCGGAGTGTGTCCGACGCTGCCGCATTCTACCGAGCCGAAGAGGGGAGCTCGACGGAGAAGGTGTTCTGGTCTCAGTATGCTGAGGCCGGACACCCAGTGCCCTTGAGCGACCAGCTGAAGCAGCTGGTCGAGCTCCATAAGGTGGCCGAACAGGCCATGAAGGGTCTCATAGTCCGGCTGTGGCCTGGGGAAGCCATGCCAGGAGCTACTTCGGGCTGGTGAGGCGGCGGGTGGATGCCTGTCCATGGCTTGAAGTCATCAAGCGCTCCGTATGCATCGAAGGTGCCCGTAGGGCCCTTGCCCGTGCTAAAGTGCACTGGGGCAAGATGGACGTTGAGAAGCTTGTGATGGACGGACCACCGCCGGGCAAGGAGCATCGCAAGCCCGAGATTTATTATGAGGGCCTCCTGAAGGGTGCCCGCCTTATAGCAGATGAATGCTCCAAAGATGTAATTTTTGAGTAAACTCGCATTTGTGATCCGGTACGCTGAAAACTTGTTCATATGCGCTAAGCAACGCTTTTGAATTTAAAATTTTACCTTCTGTGCGGCCGTATATTAAATTTGAGAGATGGCGAGTCGTCGGCTTCTGCCCCCATGCCGCGAGTGCTGGGGTGTTCGGAATAAACTTGAGCGCTGTTTTTCCCATTCTTGGGTCCTTCGAGGGAGGCGCTCAACACAATGAACAAGGCAATCAGACTATAATGCTTGAACACTCTCACTTAGCCATAGAATTCTATAATTTTAAATTTCGGTGTAGCCCCTAGTATTTGGAAGACCGAGTTCGGGGCGCTATCCACGCCTAGGCCGGACAAAGTCGACTCCTCGCTCTAAGCGGCATAAGTCTTTAGGGACTCGAAAACCTCTCGAACAACGACCAGCTCTCGCCCTATCATGACGGTCAGTTTTAGCTTTCTCCACTGAGGTGCTTAGCCCAGCTCAACCGGGGCACAATCGCAGTGGTTCTCCCAGCGCTACCTTAGCCGATATAACGGAACGTAAGGTACCAAAACATGGGAGCCTGGCAAACCCAACTATTGACCCAGGACATGATTCGGAGCCGATGCATATAATGTTATAAGTTTGGGGTGCCGCACTTGGGAAAGTTTTCGGACTTACCACACCGTACGTTGGGGTACTTAAGCCCCTGGTGTATTTGGTCGTACCAAAGTGTACGGGTGCAACATGCCATTAATGAACATATACAAATAAAAAAGGGAATGCAATAATAGACAAAAGCTATGTATTGTTTATTCGAAAAGGCTGCGGTAAAAGCAGGACGATACAAATAGTGCGATAAGCAAGAGATGGGACTATTTGGCATGTCCCCCTCCAGGGGCGAGCTGCGGGATGATATGTGAAACAAGTATACTGCTCGTTATAGAGACCACCTGGACACTCGACGTAGCTTTCTGCCTCCCTGGTTGTTGCATCGTGTGTTCGGCGATTGTACTGCCGGACAGGCCTTCCGTAGAGTGGAGTCCTGAAAGTAAGAAAAAGAATGACAAAATTGGGAGCCCCTAGTGCGGTTGAGCCGCATTTTGGGCATGCCGTAGTCGTGCCCCTCCCCCTATGCCCATGGTATTTCCAGAACGTAGTTATGTACGCGTAGTACTGGTTTCGCAATTTCGCCAGGGCTGGGGTTGGGGCCGCATGGTTACGCTTGCTCGGAACGTGCCAGGCTGTCTTGTTGTAGGTTACTCCGGGCACGCTTGACGGTGTCCGGACGTTTAATAGCCGGACTGGAGAATTGCCTTGAGAGGCTGCTTTTTACTTCCGCCGCTAGGGCCGCCGTATGCTCCTCCGTTCAGAGAGAGCGTTCAGTGTTTCCATTGACCGTAATGACTCCTCGAGGGCCTGGCATCTTGAGATTGAGGTATGCATAGTGCGGCACCGCATTGAACTTTGCAAATGCGGTTCATCCAAGCAGTGCGTGATAGCCACTGCGGAACGGGACTATGTCGAAGATTAACTCCTCGCTTCGAAAATTATCCGGGGATCCGAAGACCACCTCAAGTGTAACCGAGCCTGTACAGTTGGCCTCTACACCTGGCATGACGCCTTTAAAGGTCGTCTTTGTCGGTTTAATCCTTGAGGGATGTATGCCCATTTTTTGCACTGTATCCTGATAAAGCAGGTTCAGGCTACTGCCGCCGTCCATGAGGACTCTAGTGAGGTGAAATCCGTCAATGATTGGGTCTAGAACCAATGCGGCGAATCCTCCATGGCAGATGCTAGTGGGGTGGTCCCTTCGATCAAAAGTGATCGGGCAGGAGGACCATGGGTTGAACTTTGGGGCGACTGGCTCCAACGCATATACGTCCCTGAGTGCACGCTTCCGCTCCCTTTTGGGGATGTGGGTTGCGTATATCATGTTCACCGTCTGCACTTGTGGGGGGAAGCCCTTCTGTCCCCTATTGTTCGGCGGCTGGGGCTCCTCCTCGTCATCGCTATGCAGCCCCTTGTCTCTGTTTTCGGCACTTATCTTGTCGGCCTGCTTGAACACCCAACAATCCCTGTTGGTGTGATTGGCTGGTTTTTCGAAGTGCCGTGTATCCGCACGAAGCGATCGAGTATTCGGTCCAAACTGGGCCGGCCCGGAGTATTTCTTTTAAATGGCTTTTTCCACTGACCGGGTTTAGAGCCTCTGAATCCGGCATTAACTGCCATATCCTCAGCATTGTCGCCGTTAATGCGACGCTTGTGCTTGTTGCGACGCGACCTGCCATTACTGTCCTTGGTATCCGAATTACCAGGGCTCTTGGTCGTGTTATTACTACGAGCTAGCCAGCTGTCTTCTCCCGCGCAAAAGCGGGTCGTGAGTGATGTGAGGGCTGCCATGGATTTCGGCTTTTCCTGTCCTAGGTGCCGGGCAAGCCACTCGTCACGGATGTTATGTTTGAAGGCTGCAAGGGCCTCTGCATCCGGACAGTCGACTATTTGATTTTTCTTGGTTAGGAACCGTGTCCAGAATTGTCTGGCCGATTCCTCTGGCTGCTGAATTATGTGGCTTAGGTCATCGGCGTCTGGTGGTCGCACATAGGTGCCCAAATTGTTGAGGAATGCGGCTTCCAGGTCCTCCCAACAACCAATTGATTCTGCTGGCAAGTTGTTAAGCCAATGCCGAGCTGGTCCTTTAAGCTTGAGTGGGAGGTATTTGATGGCGTGTAGATCATCACCGCGGGCCATGTGGATATGAAGGAGATAATCCTCGATCCATACCGCAGGATCTGTTATGCCATCGTATGATTCGATGTTTACGGGTTTGAAACCCTCGGGGATTTGATGATCCATTACTTCATCTGTGAAGCATAGTGGGTGTGCGGCGCCTCTGTACTGGGCTATATCACGACGTACCTCAAACGAGCTTTGTCTACTTTGTTCGGCCTGGCCGGATTTACCATATCCGGCATGACAGTTATTGTCACGTGTCGTGGGGCGCCCACGCGATCCATAGATCGATCTTGTTTGCCTTGCCTTGTCCTCCAATATATCTTGTAGGTCTGGCGCATTTCCCCTTGCCTTGGTATTCTTTGAGCGACGCCGGGGTGCGGCTTGAGTGGAGGGCCGAGAGGCCTCTCTGTCGTGGCCACGAGGTGGCCAGTCAGCCGCATCATGCGCTGGTGATGTAGGTCTAGGTGCTACCTCCTCTAATCGGGGTAGCAGCCTGCGTTTTGGGTAGCTCATGGAGGGGCGTTCGAGTTCGTACTCTTCGGCCGCAAGGACTTCAGTCCATCTGTCGGCTAGCAAGTCTTGGTCAGCTCTAAGTTGTTGCTGTTTTTTCTTGAGGCTGCTCGTCGTGGCCATAAGCCTGTGTTTGAAACGCTCTTGTTCGACGGGATCCTCAGGCACGACAAATTCGTCATCGTCGATGCTTGCCTCGTCTTCGGAGGAAGGCATGTAATTATCGTCCTCTACCTCTCTGTCTGGCGCTCTCTCATAAGGGCTGGTTTCTCCATCCTCCTTCACTGAATCCTGCTGGAGGGGGTTGTCTTCGGCACTTTCCGGGGTGTTATTGTCTCCCGTGCCGGAATAACCGTTTTTGCTTTGGCGGGATTTAGAGCGGGCGCCACCGACGCCTTGGCGCTTAGGCTGCTTCTTGGAGGGTCATCCTCCGTTGTTCCATCGTCGTTCCCTTCTTTTGGGGTGTCCACCATGTATATGTCATATGACGAGGTGGCCTTCCAGTGCCCTGTAGGCGCTGGTTCTTGGTCGTCTCCTGCATCTGCGTCCATACCGTCGATGTCATCGGAGTCGAGTCGAGTATGTCGGTTAAATCATCGACAATGGCTACGAAGTGGGTGGTGGGTGGGCTTTGAATTTCTTCGTTGTCCGCATCCCAACCTTGCTGACCATAGTCCGGCCAGGGCTCTCCTGATAAAGAGAGAGACTTTAGTGAATTCAGAATATTGCCGAAGGGCGAGTGCTGAAAGATGTCCGCGGCGGTGAACTCCATGATCGGCGCCCAATCAGATTCGATTGGCGGTAGCGGAAGGTTGAGTCCGGAGGAGTCCGGCACCTTGGAGTCACAAGCTTCACAAAGGACAAGGATGGTGTTCGGCTCGATCGTCGTAGAGATTGCAGCCCCCGAGGCGGTGTCCAGCCACCCGTCCTCGATTGGCGCAGTCGGCTCTGAGCTGAGGGTCAGAGCGGACACGGGTGCGGCCTCTAAGGAACTGTTCAGCGGCAGAGCTAGATCATGCCCATCGTAACAGTGCGGCGCGCTCGGCTGTGGCTCGAACCCGTCGAAGATCAAGTCTCCGCGGACGTCAGCCGTGTTGTTCAAACTTCCAAATCTGACCTGATGGCCAGGGGCATAGCTTTCGATCTGCTCCAGATGGCCAAGCGAATTGGCCCGCAGTGCAAAGCCGCCGAATACGAAGATCTGTCCGGGGAGAAAAGTCTCACCCTGGACCGCGTCGTTGTTGATGATCGGAGGAGCCATCAGGCCTAAAGATGATGACACAGAGGAACTCTCAATGAAAGCACCAATGTCAATGTCAAAACCGGCGGATCTCGGGTAGGGGGTCCCGGACTGTGCGTCTAGGTGGATGGTAACAGGAGACAAGGGACACGATGTTTTTACCCAAGTTCGGGCCCTCTGGATGGAGGTAAAACCCTACTCCTGCTTGATTAATATTGATGATATGGGTAGTACAAGAGTAGATCTACCACGAGATCAGAGAGGCTAAACCCTAGAAGCTAGCCAATGGTATGATTGTTGTTCGTCCTATGGACTAAAACCCTCCAGTTTATATAGACACCGGAGAGGGTTACGGTTACATAGAGTCGGTTACAAATGGGAGGAGATCTACATATCCGTATCGCCAAGCGTGCCTTCCACGCCAAGGAAAGTCCCATCCGGACACGGGACGAAGTCTTCAATCTTGTATCTTCATAGTCCAGGAGTCGGCCAAAGGTTATAGTTCGGCCATCCGGACACCCCCTAATCCAGGACTCCCTCACTCTCCACGTACAGTACTCTTCCGACGAAAGTCGTTCCATGACCACGTTGACCACGTCGCGTTCCATTGCATGCATGCGTCCATGAGCGTGGTGCGTCCCCACTGTCAGCCTCTCACGTACAGTCATCTTTCGATGACTCTCGGTTGTTGACCACGTTGACCACACCATGCCGAGCGCACCCAGGCCGGTGAACGACGGCGAGGCCCCAGACTGGAACGACCCGGAGATGGGGAAGACTCGGCAGTGGAGTCAGAGATGGAGAGGAGTGGGAAACTTGACTGGTTCGTGTGCGCGACAGCATAGCCGCGGTGCCGCCCACGGGAGACAGGAGCAAGAATAGAGGTTAAAGAAGGAGCACGGCTGTTGGATTAACATCCAACGGTCCAGCTGCTAGAATCATTTGTTTATTAAGTTGATAAAATCCCTGCGTACATGTCCGCTTAGTAGGCCCACAAGTCAGCCACCAAATCAGACGGGTCCCAGCTGTCAACGGGAGGAATAATTTTTTTCGCATAACAAGGAGGCACTTCCTTCCGTTTGAAGATACGGCCGGTGGGTCCCTGCTATCAGGGGGGACATTTCCTTAATGACTGAACCATAAGCTGCCGACGTGCCATTCCTCACATCGTCTACTACCACCTTACAATCTGATGCCACACCGATGTTTTGGATGTATAGATCTGCTGATAGGCATAAAGCTTCCCTAATTGCCATTCCCTCAAGTGTTGCTAGATCACTTATATGTTTAACAACAATGGCCGATGCTCCGAGAAACATCCCTTGCTGATCCCTGCAAACTGCACCCACAGCTGCATGCCTCCTTCCTGCTGAAACCGCTACATCTGCATTTTGTTTTGCACATCCCTGGGTTGGGGGCAGCCAGTTTGAATGTACAGTCCATTTGCTGGGCTGGGTGAACAAATAATTTTGCGTCAATGTCGCCCATTTATATTTTCTAAGAAATCCAAGCCCATTTGCACTTCCTTGAAATACACGAATTAGCCGGACTCGCTCTATATATAATGTTATGTTAGAAGGAGCAATTAATATCAAAAAATAAACTGGAGAGGCACATTTTGTATTTATAAAATTAACAAATTAGCGAGTTATTGCTCAAAATAAAAATGAGCACGTTATTATTACATTGGTCCTTAAAATCTTCGCAAGCTTTTGTACGCAATCACCAGGATTTTCCTTGCCTGTGAGTAAAAAACAACCAGGATTTTCCTTGCCAACTTATGTTAAACATTTACTTTTATAAGTTAATAACACGGGGATGTTTTTATAATATATATATATATATATATATATATATATATATATATATATAAGTCTCTATAAAATATACGACAATAGTAATAATACAAATATATATAATGTGGTTGAAGGGAAAATATAAATTGGACACAACATTATTATTCTTATATATAGATAAATAGAACAGAGACCTGCGTTTTATTAAAAAATACATTGGACTGCCGATCTTTAAGAAAAAGCCCATAGGCCGGTATGGACCTCAAAATATAAGTTGAAACAACTGTCTCCATATGTCGTGGGCTACGTATGTTAAAATACAAAACCTAGGCCTAGCTGATACTTGTTCGTCCTCTGGAAAAAAATGATACCAGCTAGATCCCCGAGCGAACTGGATTAAAGAGGGGGCCGGCGGCGCGACTGAAGAAGCACATCAGGAGCGATTTTTTTCTTCAGTGGATGGCTCTCGATGGCGTTTTTTACTTGCCTCTGCACCATACAACTTGTATTTTTAGCCTCCCAGTCCGTGGTGGACCAGCAGCCCATTTGCTGGGCGGGCCAACCTACAGAAACCAGCACTTGATTTTTCATCAAGCCCAAAAAAACGCGGTACTATGTTTGTTTTGAGGCTGAAAACATTACGGCAGGGGTTGAGCGGGGGAGGGGGGAAGACAAAGGAGAAAGATTAAAAAGAGTTGATACGCCGTTGCTACCCTAACAAAGCAGGTGCAATTTTTCTCGGGAAGAAGGTGTGCCGTTGACACCCACACGTCACATATCACACAGTAGGCATACTAACAAGTTCACACACAAGTACAATAGAAAAGGTAAACATTCGTATCAAACTCAGGTTCACAGGACACATTCATATTCATAGCCAACATTTACAATCAACAACTCAAAAGATTCATATATATACAAGTTCAGCATGTCTATGCATCCAAATGATTGATAGATCACACGACAATATTTATAGATAATTCACAAAAAGATTCAGATATACACATGTTCTGTATGTTTATGCATCCAAATGATTGAGATCACAGCCAATATGATCCATGGACGAACTTTAATTACCTAGGGTAGAGACTGGTAAATGGTGTTCAGTCGGAGGTACTTCTTGCTAAAATTAATGCTTGTACGAGTAAACTTTCAAGTACATAAGAGGCTGCACAGACAATCTGAACTTTGCTTGTAGGTTTGTCCGCCCAAATTTGGCCACTACTTTCATCCAAATAGTTTACTGGCTCATCTTGGTCCTGTAGCTCGCCAAAATTCTACATTGCAGACAAGAAAGGAGGCGGTTGAGAAAATGAACCACCCAAATTTTTTGTGCAGTTCAACTGAAATGGAGCATCCCTGGCATGCAGACTGATTAAGTGCCAGATGAATATACGCGTCAACCAACTTGTCTGGAATCTTTAGACTCCATGCCATACAGTTCGCTACCATATCTGCCGATAACCAAAAGGCACAAGTTGGGACCAAAGACTGGACTGTGTTTTTCTGGGCTATGCGCCAAGCAATATTTTTGGCGTTCACTCTCCTAATACTTGGAGTTTGACAACTAGTTGACGCCGGTTGATACTCGAATGAATATAGGCACTTCTTGTCAACATCGATGCTTGTCTGAGTGAACTTTGGAGTACATAGTGTTGAAAATATGCCCTAGAGGCAATAATAAATTAGTTATTATTATATTTCCTTGTTCATGATAATCGTTTATTATCCATGTTATAATTGTATTGATAGGAAACTCAGATGCATGTGTGGGTACATAGACAACACCATGTCCCTAGTAAGCCTCTAGTTGACTAGCTCGTTGATCAATAGATGGTTACGGTTTCGACCATGGACATTGGATGTCGTTGATAACGGGATCACATCATTAGGAGAATGATGTGATGGACAAGACCCAATCCTAAGCCTAGCACAAAGATGCGTTGTTCGTATGCTAAAGCTTTTCTAATGTCAAGTATCATTTCCTTAGACCATGAGATTGTGCAACTCCGGATACCGTAGGAATGCTTTGGGTGTACCAAAGCGTCACAACGTAATCGGGTGGCTATAAAGGTGCACTACAGGTACCTCCGAAAGTGTCTGTTGGGTTGGCACGAATCGAGACTGGGATTTGTCACTTCGCGTAAACGGAGAGGTATCTCTGGGCCCACTCGGTAGGACATCATCATAATGTGCACAATGTGACCAAGGGGTTGATCACGGGATGATGTGTTACGGAACGAGTAAAGAGACTTGCCGGTAACGAGATTGAACAAGGTATCGGGATACCGACGATCGAATCTCGGGCAAGTACAATACCGCTAGACAAAGGGAATTGTATACGGGATTGATTGAGTCCTTGACATCGTGGTTCATCCGATGAGATGATCGTGGAACATGTGGGAGCCAACATGGGTATCCAGATCCCGCTGTTGGTTATTGACCGGAGAACGTCTCGGTCATGTCTGCATGGTTCCCGAACCCGTAGGGTCTACACACTTAAGGTTCGATGACGCTAGGGTTATAAAGGAAGTTTGTATGTGGTTACCGAATGATTGTTCGGAGTCCCGGATGAGATCCCGGACGTCACGAGGAGTTCCGGAATGGTCCAGAGGTAAAGATTTTATATATGGGAAGTCCTGTTTTGGTCACCGGAAAAGTTTCGGGTTTTATCGATGTAATCTGGGACCACCGGGAGGGTCCTGGGGTCCACCAAGTGGGGCCACCATCCCGGAGGGCAGCATGGGCCAAGTGTGGGAGGGACCAGCCCGGTGGGCTGGTGCCCCCCCACAAGGCCCAAGGCGCCTAGGGTTTGGGGAGGGGGCGCCCCACCTTGCTTGAGGGGCAAGTGTCCCCCTCTCCCCCCCTTGGCTGCCCCCCTAGATGGGATCTAGGGCTGGCCGCCCGCCCTAGGGGTGGAAACCTAGGTGGGGTGCAGCCCCCTCTCCCCCTATATATAGTGGAGGCATAGGAGCAGCCCAACACACAAGTTTCTTCTCCTGTTGGCGCAGCCCTACCTCTCTTTCTCCTCATATCTCGCGGTGCTTGGCGAAGCCCTGCAGGATTGCCACGCTCCTCCACCACCACCACGCTGTTGTGCTGCTGATGGATGGAGTCTTCCTCAACCTCTCCCTCTCTCCTTGCTGGATCAAGGCATGTGCGACGTCACCGGGCTGTACGTGTGTTGAACGCGGAGGTGTCGTCCGTTCGGCACTAGGATCTCCGGTGATTTGGATCACGACGAGTACGACTCCTTCAACCCCGTTATCTTGAACGCTTCCGCTTAGCGATCTACAAGGTTTTGTAGATGCACTCTCCTTCCCCTCGTTGCTGGTTTCTCCTTAGATAGATCTTGGTGACACGTAGGAAAATTTTGAATTTCACGCTCGTTCCCCAACAAATGGTATCAGAGCCAGGTTTATTGCGTAGATTCTTTGCACGAGTAGAACACAAAGTAGTTGTGGGCGTTGATTTTGTTCAATATGCTTACCGCTACTAGTCCAATCTTGTTACGACGGTATTGTGGGATGAAGCGGCCCGGACCGACCTTAGACGTACACTTACGTGAGACAGGTTCCACCGACTGACATGCACTTGGTGCATAAGGTGGCTAGCGGGTGCCAGTCTCTCCCACTTTAGTCGGAACGGATTCGATGAAAAGGGTCCTTATGAAGGGTAAATAGCAATTGGCATATCACGTTGTGGTTTTTGCGTAGGTAAGAAAGCGTTCTTGCTAGAAACCCATAGCAGCCACGTAAAACATGCAAACAACAATTAGAGGACGTCTAACTTGTTTTTGCAGGGTATGCTATGTGACGTGATATGGCCAAGAAGAATGTGATGAATGATATGTGATGTATGAGATTGATCATGTTCTTGTAATAGGAATCACGACTTGCATGTCGATGAGTATGACAACCGGCGAGCCATAGGAGTTGTCTTTATTTATTGTATGACCTGCGTGTCATTGAACAACGGCATGTAATTACTTTACTTTATTGATAACCGGTAGCCATAGTAGTAGAAGTAATAAGTTGGCGAGACAACTTCATGGAGACACGATGATGGAGATCATGGTGTCATGCCGGTGACGACGATGATCATGGAGCCTTGAAGATGGAGATCAAAAGGAGAAATATGATATTGGCCATATCATGTCACTATTTGATTGCATGTGATGTTTATCATGATTATACATCTTATTTGCTTAGAACGACGGTAGTAGATAAGATGATCCCTCATTAAAATTTCAAGAAAGTGTCCCCCCTAACTGTGCACCGTTGTGAAAGTTCGTCGTTTCGAAACACCACGTGATGATCGGGTGTGATAGATCCTTACGTTCACATACAACGGGTGTAAGCCAGATTTACACACGCGAAACACTTAGGTTAACTTGACGAGCCTAGCATGTACAGACATGGCCTCGGAACACAAGAGACCGAAAGGTCGAGCATGAGTCGTATGGAGGATACGATCAACATGAAGATGTTCACCGATGATGACTAGTCCGTCTCACGTGATGATCGGACACGGCCTAGTTGACTCGGATCATGTAATCACTTAGATGACTAGAGGGATGTCTATCTGAGTGGGAGTTCATAAGATAAACTTAATTATCCTGAACATAGTCAAAAGATCTTTGCAAATTATGTCGTAAGCTCGCGCTTTAGTTCCACTGTTTAGATATGTTCCTAGAGAAAATATAGTTGAAAGTTGATGATGGCGATTATGCGATCAGTAGAAAGCTTATGTCCTTAATGCACCGCTAAGTGTGATGAACCTCGAACGTCGTCTGTGGATGTTGTGAACATCTGACATACACATTTTGATAACTACGTGATAGTTCAGTCAAACGGTTTAGAGTTGAGGCACCGAAGACGATTTCGAAACGTCGCGGAACATATGAGATGTTTTGAGGGCTGAAATTGGGATTTCAGGCTCGTGCCCACGTCAAGAGGTATAAGACCTCGGACGGTTTTCTTAGCCTACAAACTAAGGGAGAAAGGCTCAATCGTTGAGCTTGTGCTCAGATTGTCTGAGTGCAACAATCACTTGAATCGAGTGGGAGTTGATCTTCTAGATGAGATAGTGATGTTTCTCCAATGTCATTGCCACCAAGCTGCTAGAGCTTCGTGATGAACTATAATATATCAGGGATAGATATGATGATCCTTGAGATATTCGTGATGTTTGACACCGCGAATGTAGAAATCAAGAAGGAGCATCAATTGTTGATGGTTGGTAAAACCACTAGTTTCGAAAAGGGCAAGGGCAAGAAGGGATACTTCATGAAACGGAAAATCAGCTGCTGCTCTAGTGAAGAAACCCAAGATCGAGCCCAAACCCGAGACTAAGTGCTTCTGTAATAAGGGGAACAACCACTGGAGCAGAATTACCCTAGATACTTGGTTGATGAGAAGGCTGGCAAGGTCGATAGAAGTATATTGGATATACAGTATGTTAATGTGTACTTTACTAGTACTCCCAGTAGCACCAGGGTATTAGATACCTGTTCGGTTGCTAAGTGTTAGTAACTCGAAATAAAAGCTACGGAAGAAACGGAGACTAGCTAAAGGTGAGATGACGATATGTGTTGGAAGTGTTTCCAAGCTTGATGTGATCAAGCATCGCATACTCCCTCTACCATCGAGATTGGTGTTAGACCTAAATAATTGTTATTTGGTTGAGCATAGACATGATTGGATCATGTTTGTCGCAATATGGTTATTCATTTAAGGAGAATAATGGTTACTCCGTTTATTTGAATAATACCTTCAATGGTCTTGCACCTAAAGGAATGGTTTATTGAATCTCGATCGTAGTGATACACATTTTCATGCCAAAAGATATAAGATAGTAATGATAGTACCACCTGCTTGTGGCACGCCATTTGAGTCATATTGGTACAGAACGCATGAAGAAGCTCCATGTTGATGGATCTTTGGACTCAATCGTTTTGAAAAGTTTGAGACATGCGAACCATGTCTATTGGTGTATATGCATGAAGAAACTCCATGCAAATGGACCGTTTGGACTCACTTGATTTTGATTCACTTGAGATATGCAAATTATACCACATGGGCAAGATGAATGAAAAGCCTCGTTTTTAGTAAGATGGAACAAGATAGCAACTTGTTGGAAGTAACACATTTTGATGTGTGCAGTCCAATGAGTGCTGAGGCATGCAAATGAATATCGTTATGTTCTTACTTCACGGATGATTCGAGTAGATGTTGAGTATATTTACTTGATGAAACACAAGTCTGAATTATTGAATGGTTCAAGTAATTTCAGAGTGAAGTTGAAGATCATCGTGACAAGAGGATAAAATGTCTATGATATGATCATAGAGATGAGTATCTGAGTTACGAGCTTTGGCACGCAATTAAGACATTGTGGAAATTGTTTCACAATTAATACCGCTGGAACACCATAGTGTGATGGTGTGTCCGAACATCATAGTTGCACCCTATTGAATATGGTGCGTACCATGATGTCTCTTGTCGAATTACCACTATCGTTCATGGGTTAGGCATTAGAGACGACCGCACTCACTTTAATAGGGCAGCACAGAATTCTGTTGAGACGACACCGTTTGAACTATGGTTTGGAGAAACCTAAGTTGTCGTTTCGTAAAGGTTTGGGGCTGCGATGCTTATGTGAAAAAGTTTTAGGTTGATGAGCTCGAACCCAAAGCGGATAAAAATGCATCTTCATAGGACACCCAAAACAGTTGGGTACACCTCCTATCTAAGATCCGGAAGAAAAAGTAATTGTTTCTAGAAACGGGTCCTTTCTCGAGGAAAAGCTTATCTCGAAAGAATTGAGTGGGAGGATGGTGGAGACTTGATGAGGTTATTGAACCGTCACTTCAACAAGTGTGTAGCAGGGCACAGGAAGTTGTTCCTATGGTGCCTACACCAATTGAAGTAGAAGCTTATGATAGTGATCATGAAAGTTTTGGATCAAGTCACTACCGTACCTCGTAGGGTGACAAGGATGCGCATTTACTTCGTGAGTGGTACAAGAATCCTGTCTTGAAGGTCATGTTGCTAGACAACAATGAACCTACGAGCTATGGAGAAGCGATGGTGGGCCCATATTCCGACAAATGGTTAGAAGCCATGAAATCCGAGATAGGATCCATGTATCAAAACAAAGCATGGACTTTGGTGGACTTGCCCGATAGGCAAGCCATTGAGATAAATGGATCTTTAAGAAGAAGACGGACGTGGACGGTGATGTCACCGTCTATGAAGCTCGACTTGTGGCGAAGAGTTTTTCAAAAAGTTCAAGGAGTTGACTACGATGAGATTTTCTCGTCCGTAGCGATGCTTAAGTCCGTCGGAATCATGTTAGCATTAGCTGCATTTATGAAATATGGCAGATGGATGTCAAAACGAGTTTCCTTACCAGTATTCGTAAGGAAAGGTTGTATGTGATACAATCAGAAAGTTTTTGTCGATCCTAAGGATGCTAAAAGGTATGCTGGCTCCAGCGATCCTTCTAAGGACTGGAGTAAGCGTCTCGGAGTTGGAATGTGCGCTTTGATGAGATGATCAAAGATTTTGGGTTTATACAAAGTTTATGAGAAATTTGTATTTCCAAAGAAGTGAGTGGGAGCACTATAGAATTTCTGATGAGTATATGTTGTTGACATATTGTTGATCAGAAATGATGTAGAATTTCTGGAAAGCATATAGGGTTATTTGAAAACTGTTTTTCAATAGAAAACCTGGATTAAGCTGCTTGAACATTAAGCATCAAGATCTATGAGGATAGATCAAAACGCTAAATGGTACTTTCAAATGAGCACATACCTTGACATAATCTTGAAGGTGTTCAAGATGGATCGATCAAAGAAGGAGTTCTTGCATGAGTTGTAAGGTATGAAGTTAAGAGTTAAAAGCTCGACCACGGCAGAAAAGAGAGAAAGGATTTAAGGTCGCCCCTATGCCTTAGACATAGGCTCTACAAGATGCTATGCCGTGTACCGCACCTGATGTGTGCCTTGCTACATATCCGCAAGAGGGTACAAAGGTGATCAAGGAGTGGATCACCAGATAGCGGTCAAAATTATCCTTAGAGGAATAAGGATATGTTTCTCGGTTATGGAGGTGATAAATAGTTCGACGAAAAGAGTTGCGTCGATGCAAGCTTAACACCTATCCGGATAACTCTGAGTAGAGATACCGGATATGTATAATGGAGCAATAATTTGGAATAGCTCCAAGTGGAACGTGGTAGCAGCATCTATGATATGACATAAAGTTTTATGAAATAGATAGGGATCTGAATATTGCAGACCGCTGACTAAAACCTCTCTCACAAGCAAAACATGATCAAACCTCGAATTCATTGAGTCTTAATCACATGATGATGTGAACTAGTTTACGCAGACACTAGTAAACTCTTTGGATGTTGGTCACATGGCGATGTGACCTATCGTTGTTAATCACATGACGATGTGAACTAGATTATTGACTCTAGTGCAAGTGGGAGACTATTGGAAATATGCCCTAGAGGCAATAATAAATTAGTTATTATTATATTTCCTTGTTCATGATAATCGCTTATTATCCATGTTATAATTGTATTGATAGGAAACTCAGATGCATGTGTGGGTACATAGACAACACCATGTCCCTAGTAAGCCTCTAGTTGACTAGCTCGTTGATCAATAGATGGTTACGGTTTCCTGACCATGGACATTGGATGTCGTTGATAACGGGATCACATCATTAGGAGAATGATGTGATGGACAAGACCCAATCCTAAGCCTAGCACAAAGATCGTAGTTCAGATGCTAAAGCTTTTCTAATGTCAAGTATCATTTCCTTAGACCATGAAATTGTGCAACTCCGGATACCGTAGGAATGCTTTGGCTGTACCAAACGTCACAACGTAATCGGGTGGCTATAAAGGTGCACTACAGGTATCTCCGAAAGTGTCATTGGGTTGGTACGAATCGAGATCGGATTTGTCACTCCGTAAACGGAGAGGTATCTGGGCACACTCGGTAGGACATCATCATAATGTGCACAATTTGACCATGGGGTTGATCACGGGATGATGTGTTACGGAACGAGTAAAGAGACTTGCCGGTAACGAGATTGAACATGGTATCGGGATACCGACGATCGAATCTCGGGCAAGTACAATACCGCTAGACAAAGGGAATTGTATACGGGATTGATTGAGTCCTTGACATCGTGGTTCATCCGATGAGATCATCGTGGAACATGTGGGAGCCAACATGGGTATCCAGATCCCGCTGTTGGTTATTGACCGGAGAACGTCTTGGTCATGTCTGCATGGTTCCCGAACCCGTAGGGTCTACACACTTAAGGTTCGATGACGCTAGGGTTATAAAGGAAGTTTGTATGTGGTTACCGAATGATTGTTCGGAGTCCCGCATGAGATCCCGGACGTCACGAGGAGTTCCGGAATGGTCCGGAGGTAAAGATTTATATATGGGAAGTCCTGTTTTGGTCACCGGAAAATTTTCGGGTTTTATCGGTAACGCATCACCACCGGGAGGGTCCCGGGGGTCCACCAAGTGGGGCCACCATCCCCGGAGGGCAGCATGGGCCAAGTGTGGGAGGGGACCAGCCCCAGGTGGGCTGGTGCGCCCCCCCACAAGGGCCCAAGGCGCCTAGGGTTTGGGGAGGGGGCGCCCCACCTTGCTTGGGGGGCAAGTTTCCCCCTCTCCCCCCCTTGGCCGCCCCCCTAGATGGGATCTAGGGCTGGCCGCCACCCCTAGGGGGTGGAAACCTAGGTGGGGTGCAGCCCCCTCTCCCCCTATATATAGTGGAGGCATAGGAGCAGCCCAACACACAAGTTTCTTCTCCTGTTGGCGCAGCCCTACCTCTCTTTCTCCTCATATCTCGGAGTGCTTGGCGAAGCCCTGCAGGATTGCCACGCTCCTCCACCACCACCACGCCACAGCTGCTGATGGACGGAGTCTTCCATAACCTCTCCCTCTCTCCTTGCTGGATCAAGGCATGGGAGACGCCACCGGCTGTACGTGTGTTGAACGCGGAGGTGCCGTCCGTTCGGCACTAGGATCTCCGGTGTTTTGGATCACGACTAGCACGACTCCTTCAACCCCGTTCTCTTGAACGCTTCCGCTTAGCAATCTACAAGGGTATGTAGATGCACTCTCCTTCCCCTCGTTGCTGGTTTCTCCTTAGATAGATCTTGGTGACACGTAGGAAAATTTTGAATTTCTGCTACGTTCCCCAACACATAGCAGCAACATAAGTATATGTCCATCTGATCTTTTTGTGCAGTTCTACTGAAATCACCCAATGCAATGATTTGCCTGCAAGTTCAGGCTCCAAATTACTCCTTTATAAAATCGGCAAATAGTAGCACAATACCAAATTACCAATACATGACAAGCACAATAATCAAGATAAAGACCAGTACCAACCTATGTGAGGTAGCATATCAATTACTATTTCCTTTGACTGGAAGCCGAGATAAGTGAAGCGACTGACAGCAAAGGAAGAAAGCAGGCCCAGATTAGCGACTGACGGGAAAGGACGGAAGCTGTCGAGGCAATGAAGCACCCAAAGTTTTTGTGCAGTTCCACCAAAATCGAGCATCCCTGTTGGCACATATATTGAGAGAATGAGATTACTGTAATAGTGGGACTAGTTGATGATACATACACTAACAAATAGAAGCACCCTCATTATCTTAATGGCTAAAGTTAGCAACATAGTAGTCTTGCTTAAAGAGAGGTATTAGTTTATTTAATCAGTGCCAATTAGCTCAACACTCAAAGCATTGCCATGTATCATAGGTTGCAAAACTTTAACGTGCAAAGATAAAGGAGTTTCTCATGACAGTAGCACGATACAAATAGAGATGACAGCAAACTAATATGGATGAAGGCCTTAGGCCCGTACCAACCTGAGGAAAAAAGCTTATTCATGTAGTCCCATAAGAGATGATAAAGCACTCACTGGAATCACTCAATAGTATATGGTTTTTGTGCACTTCAAATGTATGGTTGAAATCACTCTTGTTTACCAGTGCTGAGATTATATCGAAAGATTATCAAGAACTTCCAGCAGAGTTAAAGCACTGGCTGGGATACAGTTCATTGTATTGTCTTGTGTAGTTCCACTAAAATGTATGATTGGCACAACATGATCCCTGTTTGCACAAGTAGGAACAAGGTGAAACCTTCATTAGCTTAGTGAGAAAGGATAGAAAGACATTAGCATATTAATCTAACAGTAGCATCAAATTCATGATGGACAATACGCAAAACATTACCTCATTGAACCAATGGCAATAAATTGACATGCAAAACAATAGCACTATTATGTCATGACACTAATAATATTCCCTCCCTGCTCCATCACATGATTCACCTCCATAGACAAACATACACACGTACATGATTCAGCATAGGGTGCTACTAAAGATTTGTTTAACTACGACAGGAAAATTAGGCAGCAATAAATTAGTGGTACTTAAGTACTCCTAATTAATTAAGTGAGACAGTAGAAGTGGAAGGGCTCCCTGGAGGATCATTTCACATGTAAGGTAGTCGTTGCCGGAGCCCTTGAATGGACTCGACTGAGGCCTCTGGCTTCAGCAAGATCACCTTGGCACTGTTTATTCTTCTTCCTCTTCCTCTTCATGCTCTGTTTCTCTTTCTCCTCACCAGTTGGTGAAACCAAGTACATGATTGGACTTCTATTTCAGAATTGGTTTTGTCAGTGAGGGAGTACAAGTGTACTAGTAAAAAATAGCATTATTTTCTCATGGCAGTCGGAAAATAGAGATGAACACATGCATTAAATATCATTCTTACCTAAAGGAAGGTTATGGTGCCAATACAGATGATGAGGATTGGAACACAGATCTCCCTTTGTGCAGTTCCACCGAAATGAACCAACTGTTCCATTCTGACATTCTAGTTAAACAACACAAAAGTCACTTCTTTTAAGAAGTGTTTTGTGCAGCGCACCAAAAGGTCACAACAGCAACCAGGTGAAATGGATATCCCTTTGCACAAAAAGCTACAGAGGAAACAATCAGGGTCTCAAACAATTACAGGCAAAAACATTTGGCTTATAATTGTGCCATGGCTTCATTTTACCAGGGGCATTAGATTAAGGCCCCGTTCGGAAGCTCTGCAGCTTCCCAAATGAGCCAGCTTCTCGCGGGAGCTAGGCGGGCTGGCTTCTTGTGGGAGTTGGGCGAGCGTTCGGGCTGACTTGGTGGAGCTGTAGTGATAGGAAAACAGGAGCGGTAGCAATAGTGCAAAACAAATCGTTTTCTTGACTTGGCGGTGGCATTCCTCTAGTAATTATGCTGAACTTCTCCTTCGCCGTTTCATGAAGCTGGGCTTGGGCAGCTTCTCAAATTTGCACTAGAGGCCGCCTCCGCTTCTTGAAGCTGGCTTCGCGGAGCCGAAGCGTTCGGCCAGCTTCTTGCTCACTTCCGGAGAAGCGCGGAGGCGAAGCACTTCCGAACGGGGTCTAAGAACAGCTAAATATTTCGTATAAGGGCATGGGACAGTGGGTGCACCAGCAATCCAGCACCATGTACCTAAACAGGGGCATAAAGTGGTGATTCATAGTTTGTTGCCCCGAGAGACAAATATCCAAGAAACATATCTGGGTTGGTCCCATTTTTGTTCACTCTAGCCACCTACTCCTATGTGTGGATAGCAAATCTAGTCCTGGTTATACCACTGTGTACAGCGTTACCCCTATATTTCCCTTTTCGACCAAGAGACTCGTTGGATGACCAGTCTGTACTACTTTCACCCCCTTTCCTTCCTTTTTGTACCAAGTCCGATGTACATACTAAATTCCCCCACCCCCACTTTATTACTTGTTTGAACCAAGTACAAGATTCAAGTCCATGAAGTAGCTTTACCTCTAATAATAGAAAATAAATAGGTGACGTTGGACCATCCGATCGAGAGGGGCTGAGAGGTAGAAAATGATGCACATGCAGCGAAATAGCGAGCTGGGGAAGTAGAGCTAAGGAGGTTTCGAAGGAAGATATACCTGAAGGTCGTCAGGATGTGGATAGGTGGGCGGCGGGAGGCCGGATCCGCCCACACTAGGGCAGCGACTAAGGGAGTCGAGGACCTCCCACGCCGGCGCTTGGCCAGAGATAATGGTGTGGCCGATAGTGGGTCTCCTCCCTCGCTGTCTACGACGGCCTAAACGCCACCCCTCCTCCCCTTCACCGGCGGAGGGGGATAAGTCCGGATCTGTAACCAGCGGTGAGGATAGAAAGATAGTGTTTTTTGAAGGGAGAAAGACAGTGTTACCACTTCTATCTTGTTTAGATCTGGAGAGGATGAGAGTGTGTGAATAGAGCAACCCTAGAAAGCAAGCGCGGAGGCTCCGGCCTATATACACGTAGTGGGGTAGTTTTCCTTTTCACTCCATCAAAACAATCGTTTAAAATTGTGTGCGTGCCAGGTCGCCATTTTTTAGTTGTTGATTGCTTTTTGAGATAGCTACACGTTTATTCCAAGTGGTGTTACGGTGTGCCAGTTCGCACTTTGTATCGTTCAAGTCTCGTACAAGTCCCTCCATAAAATGAACAACCGCCCCCTCGTAAAAATTGTGAACACGCCCACGGCTAAAATTATAGGAAACGGTTGCCCCAACATGCATTATTATTTATATTTTCCACTCCCTTCGTTCCTAAATATAAGTCTTTTTTACTAGCCACACCTAAGACAAGATTTTTTTATTAGCAGTGAACCCCACATGTCATAGACACAAAAAGTGTGGCAAGATTCCCTTAGGCAAGCCAAAGTGTGTCTAACAATTTGAGCAACTCAAGTTAGGCAAGTGTGGCAAGTGTGGGAAAAATAATGTGGCAACATAAGACAAACATAGTCAACCATCCAAACAGCCCCGTAATCTTTTGTGACATGCATGAACATTTGGTTAGTTAAATTTATAGTCAAAATTTGGCAATGTGCATCAAATCAACACATGCAAGTATCAAGAGGAAAGTCACGGCATGCATGCATGCGTTGTACTCCCTCCGTTTCCAAATGTAAGTCTTTTTATAGATTGCAAAAAGTGACTACATACGAAGCAAAATGAATGAATCTACACCCTAAAAAATGTCTACAGACATCCATATGTTGTAGTCAATTTGAAATGTCTAAAAAGACTTATATCGAGTGCAGTGCTTTGATGTGTTGCGTAATTAATGCATCGATAAACACAAATTATTGAAATATATCGAGTGCAGTGCTTTGATGTGTCGCATCAACTCGTACAAGACCTAGAAGTTTGATTACTAGAACGCCCTCTCCCTCGCGGACTGAGCTCCGGTGCCTTAAATGCACCTGCCTTTGGCTGCATGACAGGTGGGCAACCTACTTGTTGGGCCCGCCTGTCATAGACGCAGAGGCAGGAGAAGTCTGCGTCCCTCCCTCGCGCATGAGCGTGGTGGCTGGCAGGACTAGTAGAAGCTTTCGCTACACGCTATCCCTCCCGCACAAGGTGGACGGACATGCATCAGTGGATTTGATACTGTAGAAGTAGTAGTAACATCATTGTTCGTCTTCTCGAAGAGGCGAAGAGCCAAGCGCAACCCAAACATGGCAGTTGCGAACGCTCGCGTGGTAGTCTTTGTGTAGGAGTGGGGCGTGGTGCTGTGCCTTGGAGCACACATATAGCCAGGCTCTTGCATGAGACAAAATTGCTATTTGAGACCACTATTGTAGTGCTAGTACTTGCTAGTATAGTCCTGTAAACCGGAAAGAAGTATTTGCCTTTCTAGAGATTTCAACAAGTGACTAGACTACACCGCATGCAGTACTCCCTCCCTTCCTGTTCATAGGGCTCAAATCTCAAATCTCATCAACCAAGGCATTTTGTGATTGGAGGAATGTATCTCGTAGTTTAAAAAACTACCCTAATTAAACTCATGCATTAATTATGTAGTTCTCTCGGTTTCCTCTCCGCCTTGGTCGCGGTGCACAATATTGAGCACTCCTATATGACTAGCCGCTCTATCTACATGCGGGACATCAAAGCATCCGGGACTACGTGCCATCCACCAAATCACAGCGAGGTGCTACAGTCGAGACTCACCCGGTCACCCTGGTGTGACCGTCATGACCCGTCATATCACAAAACCCACACCTTTGCCAACAGTGGTTAAGCGGCCTCGAAGTTGGACTGGACGAAGCAACCATCATTTCACTGGAACGCTCGTTGAAGCCCTTTTTCTCGCCTTTCTTGAAGAAAACCTCACTCCAGGCTACCCACTTCTGCCATTTTTCTTCTGTACTGACGAAGGAAAGGTGGGCAAATCACATTATATTGCTATATTTTCATTCCAAGAATCTTCTTTTTGCGAAACATCGATCGATTCTGACAGCCTATTCTTTTCCCGTTTTCATTGCGATTGTGGTTTCCTTTCGATTGCTTTTTGTTTGTCAGTTCATTGATGGATCCTGGAGCACTAGGCAAGGAGTTGCCGGCGGACAACCCACTGGAGACAGCGATCTCCAGGAAGCGAGCACCGACCAACGAGTTGACCATGTTGGCGGGCCAACCCATGGAGACGAAGAACTCCAAGAAACAAGCACTGGCCAAAGAGTTGACAACGTTGGCGGACGAACTCCGCAAAGAAAGTTGGAAGAACAGCAAGGGCCCCACCGTACCTACCCCAGAAACTCTAATGGCCACCTATGCGAGGCTCAAGGCCGAGTTTGAGGTGATAGTCACCGTTGAGAAGCAGTATTCCCCTACCAAGGTGATGGCCCCCATCGAGGACGAGGAGATGGCCCCCGGAGGGATGGGACCCCCGGTGAGCTGCACAAGGTAAAAAATAATGGCTTACCATAGTTGTGGTTTCTGATTATTTGCAATGTGCTTGCTAATATGTTAGGGTTGTGCAGGTGCCAGTGGACATCCTTGATGATTCCAATGTCGCGGCCCGTCCTGTGGACAACGCCCCAGAGATCATTTTCGATGTCGTGGTCCGTCCTGTTGACATCACCCTGGAGATCGATTCCGATGTCGCTGTCCATCTTGTGGACATCGCCCCAGATATCGATTCCGATGTCGCGGTCAGTCATGTGGACATCGCCCCAGAGATCGATCCCCATGCCGTTGTCCGTGCTGTGGTCATTGCCCGAGAGATCGATGACAAGAAATAGTAGGTCGTGCTAATCCTTCAGGGTAGTTGGCATTGCCCTATGTTTAATTAACAGAACGATGCGTGTTATGAAACCGTCTTAGGGCTAGTGCATTGTTTTGTGTGGGCGGTACTTGCTACTTTTGTTTGATAGTGAATCATGCAAACCCTCTCCGAGTTGTGGAAACAGATGTATCCTCACCAGCTTTTGATGTAATATATGGCATGCTTAGATTTAAGTTTGAACTGTTTATCATATCAGCAAGGCTTGTTTGATGATTCTTGGTGTTAGTAGGCTAGCTACTGTGTGAGCTATAGTACTTGCAAAACACTCACCGAAGAGAAACGTTGGGGCTGATGAGCTCATGGTATACTTATCCGTCGTCGATCGGCCAATAGCCCAAGCTCCTAAAAATGTAGGCTTAGTCGACACAGATACATTCTGGCCTCATTTGGTTCATAGGATAGGAAAATCATAGCAAAAGTACAGAGACGTACAACACAAAATCATAGCAGCAGTAAACGCATTCCTCCGCTCCAAAATAGATGACCTAGGCGGGCTAGTTTGGCCTAGTGGGTTTCAAAGTGATATGGCGTGGCATGTTGTCGTCCAGTCTTCGCATGTGGTAGAAGTATTGCGGGTACAATA
The DNA here is from genome assembly GCA_021605145.1 of Aegilops bicornis. Classification (NCBI taxonomy): domain Eukaryota; kingdom Viridiplantae; phylum Streptophyta; class Magnoliopsida; order Poales; family Poaceae; genus Aegilops; species Aegilops bicornis. The sequence goes on along the minus strand of CM038674.1, from coordinate 7,908,538 downwards.
AGTTTTCTTGAAGAAGCGGAATTCAACGAAGTCATGATGGTTCCTTCATCCGATCAACTTACAGCGGGAAAGGTTAGGCCTGCGATACGACCGGGTAGACCAGGATAAGTTTGTGCATGGCAGGTGGACCAGGATGGTTGACGTCCCACATGTCGGGGAATGAAAGTATTCTTTCTGATATAGAGGACGAGCAACGAGTATTCATTGTTTATTTTTGATGAAAGCTATTGTCTCCGCTGTTACGATGGAGGAGTGTGAAACACGGCAGCCCAGTGAACTTGGCATGTGCACCACTCTCTTCTTCCTCATGTAATACTACCATACTGTTGACTATAAGGTTACAACTTTTTTCTCACTTTCTCTCTATTATTTCCTCTCAAATGTTTTTTTACCTTTCTTTTTACTGGTACTACTTTCTATGCATGCATGCGGTGGACAGCTGGCGTCTGAGGGGGGAGCGTGCGCGGGGAGGTGGGGGGGGGGGGGTTCTGGTGGGCCAGAGCGGTCAGAAGGCCGTGGGCGGGCGATCTCTTCTCCCTCCCCCATCTCTCTCTTCTCAGCCGACGCCCGCCAAGCAATTAGATTTCGGCTATCGACGGTTTATTCAATTGCAGTCCCACATGTTAGTGAAATTGCAAGACAATGCGTGTCCCCTCTGGTGAGCGGCGTGCGAGCCGGACTGTCGGGGGTGCGACGCGTACGAGTCGTAAGTGTGCCGCCAACTTGCAAAGCGTAACATTTTCGTGCGATCAATCGATAGAAATCCAGAACAAAATGACGGGGGCGGTGCTTTCCCGCGCGTTAGGCGGGCTTTGAGTGATATGACGTGCTACAGTGCCGCACACTTTCTCCATTTTTATGTAAGCAAGAGTTTACACTCTTATGTGGGAGGAGTGCGAAACACGGCGGATCTGATTTTGATCGAGGGATAACTGTTCCCTGCCAAATAATGGAGCACTGTGAGCGATTATAGCATGATAGTTAGGGCATCTCCAGTGCTGGCCCACAAATTTACACCGGCATCTGTCCGAGGACACTGATGGATGCCATCCGATGTTGCCCGCATACCTTTCGACAACTATATGAACTAACCGGACGAAATTCGTGCAAACAAAGCAAATTTCAAATTAACCGGATGAAATTCATTACATTTCAAAAACTTTTCCTACAATCTGGATGAAATTCATTACATATTTCGCACAAACCATACTAAAACCTACTGTAAACCTAATCTAAATGATTGCCGGCGCCCGACCACCATTCCGGCCATGAACCCGAGAAAGCCGGCCATTGCCTTTGCCTCCTCCTCATCCACCTCGAGAACCTCCTCCCCCGGAGCACAAGGTTCTGAAGATTTCCACCTCCACGTCACCGTCAAGCGGCTAATCGGCCGCCGATGTTTACCCCACCAAGCTTGGCGTTGACTGAGTGGAGTAGCAGTGGCCTTCCTGGGACCAGAGCGGTGGCGACCTACCGTGTACTACTCTTCTTCGCAGCCGGCTGCGCCCGCACACGCGCGCCAGCTTTGTGGTTGTGGCGGCGAAGGGCGGCCGGGGGGGGGGGGGGGTGCCGGCGATCTCCTTCGTCTGCTCCTGCAATAGCACATCGAAGAGAGTTTGGAGTGCGCCCGGAGCGGAGCCACCGTTGTCCTTCGTCTGCTCTTGCAACAGTACGTCCAAGAGAGCTTTGGAGCGCCAGTAGGCCATGGTTGGAGTGGTGCCGACAGAAGTAAGGGACCGGAGGATAATGTGTTGGAAATATGCCCTAGAGGAAATAATAAAAGTATTATTATTATATTTCCTTGTTCGTGATAATTGTCTTTTATTCATGCTATAATTGTATTATCCGGAAATCGTAATACACGTGTGAATACATAGACCACAATATGTCCCTAGTGAGCCTCTAGTTGACTAGCTCGTTGATCAATAGATAGTCATGGTTTCCTGACTATGGACATTGGATGTCATTGATAACGGGATCACATCATTAGGAGAATGATGTGATGAACAAGACCCAATCCTAAGCATAGCACAAGATCGTGTAGTTCATTTTGCTAGAGCTTTTCCAATGTCAAGTATCTCTTCCTTAGACCATGAGATCGTAACTTCCGGATACCGTAGGAGTGCTTTGGGTGTACCAAACGTCACAACGTAACTGGGTGACTATAAAGGTGCACTACAGGTATCTCCGAAAGTGTCTGTTGGGTTGACACGGATCGAGACTGGGATTTGTCACTCCGTGTTACGGAGAGGTATCACCGGGCCCACTCGGTAGTGCATCATCATAATGAGCTCAAAGTGACCAAGTGTCTGGTCACGGGATCATGCATTACGGCACGAGTAAAGTGACTTGCCGTAACGAGATTGAACGAGGTATTGGGATACCGACGATCGAATCTCGGGCAAGTAACATACCGTCTGACAAAGGGAATAGTATACAGGGTTGCTTGAATCCTCGACATCGTGGTTCATCCGATGAAATCATTGAGGAGTATGTAGGAGCCAACATGGGTATCCAGATCCTGCTGTTGGTTATTGACCGGAGAACCGTCTCGTTCATGTCTCCATGTCTCCCGAACCCATAGGGTCTACACACTTAAGGTTCGGTGACGCTAGGGTTATTAGGAAGACTTGTATGTGATTACCGAATGTTGTTCGGAGTCCCATATGAGATCCCAGACGTCACGAGGAGTTCCGGAATGGTCCGGAGGTAAAGATTTATATATGGGAAGTTGTCAAACGGACACCGGAAAGTTTCGGGGTCATATCGGTATTGTACCGGGGCCACCGGAGAGGTTCCGGTGGTCCACCGGGAGGGGCCACCCCTATCGGAGGGCCTCATGGGCCACAAGGGGCAGGGAACCAGCCCCTGGAGGGCTCCCCCCCCCTTGGGCCCATGCGCCTATGGTTGGGGAACCCCAGTGGGGCGCCCCTTGCTTGGGGGGCAAGCCCCCTCCTGGCCGCCGCCTCTAGATCTCATCTAGAGGGGCCGCCCCTGCCCCTTCCCCTATAAATAGAGGGGTGAGGGAGGGCTGCAACACACATCCAAGGCGCAGCCCTCCCTCCCAACACCTCTCCTCCTCCGTTGAGTGCTTGGCGAAGCCTTGTTGGAGTACTGCCTCTCCACAATCATCACGCCGTCGTGCTGCTGCTGGAGCCTTCTTCCTCAACCTCTCCTTCCCCCTTGATGGATCAAGAAGGAGGAGACGTCGTCCGTTCCGCACGGGTGTTGAACGCGGAGGTGTTGTCCGTTCGGCACTTGGTCATCGGTGATCTGAATCATGGCGAGTACGACTCCATCATCACCGTTCCCTTGAACGCTTCCGCACGCGATCTACAAGTGGTATGTAGATGCAATCTCTCTCCCATGACTCATTGCTTAGATGAACTCATAGATGGATCTTGGTGAAACCGTAGCAAAAATTTTAATTTTCTGCAACGTTCCCCAACAATGGCATCATGAGCTAGGTCTATGCGTAGGTCTCTATTGCACGAGTAGAACACAATTTTTTTGTGGGCGTAGATCTTGTCAACTTGCTTGCCGCTACTAGTCTTTTCTTGCTTCAGCGGTATTGTGGGATGAAGCGGCCCGGACCGACCTTACACGTACGCTTACGTGAGACAGGTTCCACCGGCTGACATGCACTAGTTGCATAAGGTGGCTAGCGGGTGTCTGTCTCTCCTACTTTAGTTGGAGCGGATTAGATGAAAAGGGTCCTTATGAAGGGTAAATAGAAGTTGACAAAAATCACGTTGTGGTTATTCGTAGGTAAGAAAACGTTCTTGCTAGAACCCAATTGCAGCCACGTAAAAGATGCAACAACAATTAGAGGACGCCTAACTTGTTTTTGCAGCAATTGTCATGTGATGTGATATGGCCAGAAGTTGTGATGAATGATGAATGATATATTGTGATGTATGAGATCATGTTCTTGTAATAGGAATCACGACTTGCATGTCGATGAGTATGACAACCGGCAGGAGCCATAGGAGTTGTCTTAATTATTGTATGACCTGCGCGTCATTGATTCAATGCCATGTAAATTACTTTACTTTATTGCTAAACGTGCTAGCCATAGTAGTAGAAGTAATAGTTGGCGAGCAACTTCATGGAGACACGATGATGGAGATCATGGTGTCATGCCGGTGACAAGATGATCATGGAGCCCGAAGATGAAGATCAAAGGAGCTATATGATATTGGCCATATCATGTCACTACTTTATATAATTGCATGTGATGTTTATTATGTTTATGCATCTTGTTTACTTAGAACGACGGTAGTAAATAAGATGATCCCTTAGAATAATTTCAAGAAAGTGTTCCCTAACTGTGCACCGTTGCTAAAGTTAAATGCGTTTCAAGCACCACGTGATGATCGGGTGTGATAGATCCTTACGTTCACATACAACGGGTGTAAGACAGTTTTACACATGCATAAACACTTAGGGTTAACTTGACGAGCCTAGCATGTACAGACATGGCCTCGGAACACAAGAGACCGAAAGGTCGAACATGAGTCGTATGGAAGATACGATCAACATGGAGATGTTCACCGACGATGACTAGTCCGTCTCACGTGATGATCGGACACGGCCTAGTCGACTCGGATCATGTAACACTTAGATGACTAGAGGGATGTCAAATCTGAGTGGGAGTTCATTAAATAATTTGATTAGATGAACTTAATTATCATGAACTTAGTCTAAAGTCTTTGCAAAATATGTCTTGTATATCAAATGGCCAACGCTCATGTCAACATGAACTTCAACGTGTTCCTAGAGAAAACCAAGCTGAAAGATGATGGCAGCAACTATTCGGACTGGGTCCGGAACCTGAGGATCATCCTCATAGCAGCCAAGAAACAATATGTCCTAGAAGCACCGCTAGGTGATGCACCCATCCTGCAGAACCAAGACATTATGAATGCTTGGCAGTCTCGTCTTGATGATTACTCCCTCGCTCAGTGCGGCATGCTTTACAGCTTAGAACCGGGGCTCCAAAAGCGCTTTTGAGCAACACGGAGCATATGAGATGTTCGAGGAGCTGAAAATGGTTTTCCAAGCTCATGCCCGGGTCGAGAGATATGAAGTCTCTGACAAGTTATATAGTTGTAAGATGGAGGAAAACAGTTCTGTCAGTGAGCACATACTCAAAATGTCCGGGTTGCACAACCGCCTGTCCCAGCTGGATATTAACCTCCCAGACGAGGCGGTCATTGACAGAATCCTTCAGTCTCTCCCACCAAGCTACAAGAGCTTTGTGATGAACTACAATATGCAGGGACTGGTGAAGACCATTCCTGAAGTATTCTCAATGCTGAAGTCAGCAGAGGTTGAAATCAAGAAAGAACATCAAGTGTTGATGGTCAATAAAACCACTAAGTTCAAAAAGGGCAAGGGTAAGAAGAACTTCAAGAAGGACGGCAAATATGTTGCCCCGCCCGGTAAGCAAGTTGCCGGGAAGAAGTCAAAGAATGGACCCAAGCCTGAGACAGAGTGCTTTTATTGCAAAGGGAAGAAACCAGAAGCGGAACTGCCCCAAATACTTAGCGGACAAGAAGGCCGGCAACACTAAAGGTATATTTGATATACATGTAATTGATGTGTACCTTACCATTACTCGTAGTAACTCCTGGGTATTTGATACCGTGCCGTTGCTCATATTTGTAACTCACAGCAGAGCTGCGGAATAAACGGAGACCATGGCGAAGGACGAGGTGACCATGCGCGTCGGGAATGGTTCCAAGGTCGATGTAATCGCCGTCGGCACGCTACCTCTACATTTACCTACGGGATTAGTTTTAAACCTCAATAATTGTTATTTAGTGCCAAGTTTGAGCATGAACATTGTATCAGGATCTCGTTTAATGCGAGATGGCTACTCATTTAAATCCGAGAATAATGGTTGTTCTATTTATATGAGAGATATGTTTTATGGTCATGCTCCTATGGTCAATGGTTTATTCTTAATGAATCTCGAGCGTAATGTTACACATATTCAGTGTGAATACCAAAACATGTAAAGTTGATAACGATAGTCCCACATACTTGTGGCACTGCCTCCTTGGTCACATTGGTGTCAAGCGCATGAAGAAGCTCCATTCTGATGGACTTTTAGAGTCTCGCGATTATTAATCATTTGACACATGTGAACCATGCCTCATGGGCAAAATGACCAAGACTCCGTTCTCCGGAACAATGGAGCGAGCAACCAACTTATTGGAAATCATACATACCGATGTGTGCGGTCCAATGAGCGTTGAGGCTCATGGAGGATATCGTTATGTTCTCACTCTCCGATGACTTGAGTAGGTATGGGTATGTCTACTTGATGAAACACAAGTCTGAGACCTTTGAAAAGTTCAAGGAATTTCAGAATGAGGTAGAGAATCAACGTGACCGAAAGATAAAATTCTTACGATCGGATCGTGGAGGAGAATATTTAAGTCACGAATTTGGTACACACTTAAGAAAATGTGGAATCGTTTCACAACTCACGCCACCTGGAACACCTCAGCGAAACAGTGTGTCCGAACGTCGTAATCACACTCTACTGGATATGGTGCGATCTATGATGTCTCTTACCGATTTACCGCTATCATTTTGGGGATACGCACTAGAGACAGCTACATTCACTTTAAATAGGGCACCATCTAAATCCGTTGAGACGACACCGTATGAATTATGGTTTGGGAAGAAACCTAAGCTGTCGTTTCTAAAAGTTTGGGATGTGATGCTTATGTCAAGAAACTTCAACCTGAAAAGCTCGAACCCAAGTCGGAAAAATGCGTCTTCATAGGATACCCTAAGGAAACCATTGGGTATACCTTCTACCTTAGATCCGAAGGCACGATCTTTGTTGCCAAAAACGGATCCTTTTACGGAAAAAGAGTTTCTCTCGAAAGGAGTGAGTGGGAGGAAAGTAGAACTCGATGAAGTACTACCTCTTGAACCGGAAAGTAGTGCAGCTCAGGAAAATGTTCCTGTGGTGCCTACACCTACTGGAGAGGAAATTAATGATGATGATCAAGGTACTTCGGATCAAGTTGCTACTTAACTTCGCAGGTCCACAAGGACACGTTCCACACCAGAGTGGTATGGCAACCCTGTCCTGGAAATTTTGTTGTTAGACAAACCTTCGAACTATGAAGAAGCGATGGCGGGCCCAGATTCCAACAAATGGCTTGAAGCCATGCAATCCGAGATAGGATCCATGTATGAAAACAAAGTATGGACTTTGACAGACTTGCCCGATGATCGGCGAGCGATAGAAAACAAATGGATCTTTAAGAAGAAGACGGACGCGGATGGTAATATCACCATCTATAAAGCTCGACTTGTCGCTAAGGGTTATCGGCAAGTTCAAGGGATTGACTACGATGAGACTTTCTCCCGTAGCGAAGCTTAAGTCAATCTGAATCATGTTAGCAATTGCCGCATACTATGATTATGAGATATGGCAGATGGACGTCAAAACGGCATTCCTTAACGGTTATCTTAAGGAAGAGCTGTATATGATGCAGCCGAAAGGTTTTGTCGATCCTAAGAATGCTAACAAAGTATGCAAGCTCCAGCGATCCATTTATGGGCTGGTGCAAGCATCTCGGAGTTGGAACATTCGCTTTGATGAGATGATCAAAGCGTTTGGGTTTATGCAGACTTATGGAGAAGCCTGCGTTTTCAAGAAAGTGAGTGGGAGCTCTGTAGCATTTCTCATATTATATGTAGATGACATACTTTTGATGGGAAATGATACAAAACTCTTGGACAGCATTAAGGCCTACTTGAATAAAAGTTTTTCAATGAAGAACCTTGGAGAAGCTGCTTACATATTAGGCATCAAGATCTACAGGGATAGATCGAGACGCCTCATAGGTCTTTCACAAAGCACATACCTTGATAAGATTTTGAAGAAGTTCAAAATGGATCAGTCCAAGAAAGGGTTCTTGCCTGCACTGCAAGGTGTGAGATTGACCTCGGCTCAATGCCCGACCACGGCAAAAGATAAAGAAGAGATGAGTGTCATCCCCTATGCCTCGGCCATAGGATCTATTATGTATGCCATGCTGTGTACCAGACCTGATGTAAACCTTGCCGTAAGTTTGGTAGGAAGGTACCAATGTAATCCCGGCAAGGAACACTGGACAGCGGTCAAGAATATCCTGAAGTACCTGAAAAGGACAAAGGACATGTTTCTCGTTTATGGAGGTGACGAAGAGCTCGTCGTAAAGGGTTACGTCGACGCTTAGCTTCGACACAGATCTGGATGACTCTAAGTCACAAACCGGATACGTGTATATGTTGAATGGTGGAGCGATGGCTGGTGCAGCTGCAAGCAGAGCATCGTGGCGGGATCTACATGCGAAGCGGAGTACATGGCAGCCTGGGAGGCAGCGCATGAAGCAATTTGGGTGAAGGAGTTCATCACCGACCTAGGAGTCATACCCAATGCGTCAGGGCCGATCAAACTCTTCTGTGACAACACTGGAGCTGTTGCACTTGCCAAGGAGCCCAGGTTTTACAAGAAGACCAGGCACATCAAGCGTCGCTTCAAAGCCATCCGTGAAAATGTTCAAGATGGAGACATAGAAATTTTCAAAGTGCATACGGATTTGAATGTCGCAGATCCGTTGACTAAACCTCTTCCACGGGCAAAACATGATCAACACCAGAACTCTATGGGTGTTCGATTCATCACAATGTAACTAGATTATTGACTCTAGTGCAAGTGGGAGACTGTTGGAAATATGCCCTAGAGGCAATAATAAAAGGATTATTATTATATTTCCTTGTTCATGATAATTGTCTTTTATTCATGCTATAATTGTATTATCCGGAAATCGTTGTACACGTGTGAATATATAGACCACAATATGTCCCTAGTGAGCCTCTAGTTGACTAGCTCGTTGATCAATAGATAGTCATGGTTTCCTGACTATGGACAATGGATGTCATTGAAAACAGGATCACATCATTAGGAGAATGATGTGATGGACAAGACCCAATCCTAAGCATAGCACAAGATTGTGTAGTTCGTTTTGCTAGAGCTTTTCCAATGTCAAGTATCTCTTCCTTAGACCATGAGATCGTGTAACTCCCGGATACCGTAGGAGTGCTTTGGGTGTACCAAACGTCACAACGTAATCGGGTGACTATAAAGGTGCACTACAGGTATCTCCGAAAGTGTCATTGGGTTGACACGGATCGTGATCGATTTGTCACTCCGTATTACGGAGAGGTATCACTCGGCCCACTCGGTAGTGCATCATCATAATGAGCTCAAAGTGACCAAGTGTCTGGTCACGGGATCATGCATTACGGTACGAGTAAAGTGACTTGCCGGTAACGAGATTGAACGAGGTATTGGGATACCGACGATCGAATCTCGGGCAAGTAACATACCGTCTGACAAAGGGAATAGTATACAGGGTTGCTTGAATCCTCAACATCGTGGTTCATCCGATAAAATCATCGAGGAGTATGTAGGAGCCAACATGGGTATCCAGATCCCGCTGTTGGTTATTGACCGGAGAACCATCTCGGTCATGTCTGCATGTCTCCCGAACCCGTACGGTCTACACACTTAAGGTTCGGTGACGCTAGGGTTATTAGGAAGACTTGTATGTGATTACCGAATGTTGTTCGGAGTCCCGGATGAGATCCCGGACGTCAGGAGGAGTTCCGGAATGGTCCGGAGGTAAAGATTTATATATGGGAAGTTGTCAAACGGACACCGGAAAGTTTCGGGGTCATATCGGTATTGTACCGGGGCCACCGGAGAGGTTCCGGGGGTCCACCGGGAGGGGCCACCCCTATCGGAGGGCCTCATGGGCCACAAGGGGCAGGGAACCAGCCCCTGGAGGGCTCCCCCCCCCTTGGGCCCATGCGCCTAGGGTTGGGCGGAACCCTAGTGGGGGGCGCCCCCCTTTGCTTGGGGGGCAAGCCCCCCTCCCGTGCCGCCGCCCCCCCTCTAGATCTCATCTAGAGGGGCCGGCTCCCCTTGCCCCTTCCCCTATAAATAGAGGGGTGAGGGGAGGGCTGCAACACACATCCAAGGCGCAGCCCCTCCTCTCCCCAACACCTCTCCTCCTCCGCTGAGTGCTTGGCGAAGCCACTGCCGAGATCGCCTCTCCACCATCATCACGCCGTCGTGCTGCTGCTGGAGCCTTCTTCCTCAACCTCTCCTTCCCCCTTGCTGGATCAAGAAGGAGGAGACGTTGTCCGTTCCGTACGTGTGTTGAATGCGGGGGTGCTGTCCGTTCGGCACTTGGTCATCGGTGATCTGAATCACGGCGATGCGACTCCATCATCACCGTTCCTTGAACGCTTCCATACGCGATCTACAAGTGGTATGTAGATGCAATCTCTCTCCCATGACTTGTTGCTTAGATGAACTCATAGATGGATCTTGGTGAAACCGTAGGAAAAATTTTAATTTTCTGCAACGTTCCCCAACATAATGAGTGTGGGTCTTTGCCTATGGCTAGGATCTAGGGCTCAAGTTAATATAGCGGGCGAATGGCAATGAGCCGCGACAGACGGATGGACGGCTGGCGCCGGAGTAGGTTCATTGGGCATGAATGCGGATGCTGCTTCAGTGACTTAACTGCAGGTGCGTTGTGCTACTGACATGTGGGCCCAATGGGCATCGGGCCCGCATGTCAGTGACACACCAACTGCACCTGCAGTTAAGTCGGTGAATGCGGCATTGACGTTCTGGAGAGATGGTGACCGCTTCAGGCAGGAAGCGCGCGCTAGCGATGGAAGGGGTTTCGGTAGGCCAGGGCGGTCAGATGCTGTCATGGTGGTAAAATGTGAACTTATGGATGACGAGTCTTCGAAGCATATGCGGCACGTATTGACAACCAGGCGTCCATGCAACCGCTCTTGTTGCCAGCTAACCTTCGACGACCACCATTAGCCACCACATAACCATGCATAACTTATGAATAATGGACGAATCGATCACAGACACACTCGTGTGCGGTGGCACTATGATCATTTCGCTCACGATAGTACGTACTCCGTACCATAGTACCCTCTCTAGCTAAGCTGTTTTATAGATTGTCGTTGTGATGGACGATATACATGAGCAAGGCGCTCCCGAGTATGACCGTTGGTGTTGAGCCAGGTGAATACATGCTTGGCGTTCGCGTAGGCCTCCATCAAACGTCTAAACAGTAATGTCAGGCACCGCCGGGGCGCGCAGGTGATAGGCTCGCCATTTGCGTTGCGCCATGAGCAGGACTTTGATTGAGAGGGCGACGTGCATGCATTAGCATGGCTTGACAGCGTGAGCGTGAGTGTCTGACACAAAGTAGTTCATTTTCATTTGGCTGGCGAGTGTGCTTTGCAGCAACGAGTCCGTGGTTTGATTACACTCATACGCATAATTTTGGTTTTTATTTCTTTCTCCACTGACAGGTAGACCCGCATAGATAGATAAAGAACACGAGCTGATGAGGCGCATGCGGACTGTTTGACTGGTCAACCAGACAAATACGGAGCTATACACTGAGCCAGTGACCGTATAATCACCATATCTCGTATGCAATGATCAAAGTGAGCTATCATGACAAGTTCGATGACAGCCAATGCATTTTACTCGGTAATAAATGACCAGGATTGAAGGGGAATCCAATTTTCCTTCGTCTTCTGTCCTTGAGCTCTTGACAAACCAATGCACTATACGGTTGTCCGGCCACTCCACTCCAGAGCTCTCACTGGCGTCGTTCATGCCACCCGCGCACACACTAACCGGTAAGGAAGCGATGGCATCCCGCCGCACCGATTTCCTCGCCGCCCACGACCGCACACAAAATGCTAGGGAAGCGATGGCATCCCGCCGTGCCGAGTTCATCGCCGCTCGCGACCTCACACCTATGTGGGAGAAATTTGAAGCTACCAAGGCCGAATGGGCGGTAGAGCAAGAGGCGGCCAAAGCCGCACAGAGGGAGCAGAAAAGTCAGAAAGCACTCAAGAAAAGAGAGGGCCGCCACCACAAGAAAGAAGAGGATGCACGCGCTGCCGCGGAGAGGTCGGCGGAGATCCAAGCACGGTGGGTTGTTGCCAACAAAGCGGGGAAGGAGAACGACGGCGTTTGGCCAGCATGTGAGAAGTAGTAGTACTAGTAGTTAGTATGTGTGTCTGTGACTGAGTACGAGCATGTACCAGTACTACTAGTTACTACTGTAGTTTTTAGAGAAAACTATCAATACATTAGCCTAGACTCAATGGAAAAATTCCTACCCTATGCATCAAATGGCATCTCTTTCTCTATAGGAATTGAGATGCATGTCATCTCACTTCCTATGATTTTCATATTCCTATAAAATTCCTATCCTATGAACGAAAGGAGGCCTCTGTTGGAGTAACTACTGTAGCTAGCAGTACTGCTGGTACAGTAGTTTTCTTCAAGAAGCGGAATTCAACGAAGTCATGATGGTTCCTTCGTCCGAGCAACTTCACAGTGGGAAAGGTTGGGCCTGTGATTTGATGGCTCATTAGTCATTATTACTGCGGCGCGACACCGGGGTGACTCTCCCTTGGAGTTCTGCGTGCATGGCAAGTGGACCAGGATGGTCGACGTCCCACATGTTGGCGAATGGAAGTATTCTTTCCGATATCGAGGAGCAAGGAAACCGCGTGGTATAGTATCACTGCTGATTTATATTTATTTTTTATTTCTGATGAATGCTAGCATTTCAACTCTTACGACGAAGAGTGCCAAACACGGTACATGTTGGATGTCCCACATCTCAGCGAAAGGAGTGGGACATGAACAGCGTGGTAGATCCCAGCGCAAAAAAAAACAACAACGTGGTAGAGCGTCTCCACTTCTTCCACTTCTGGATTGAAGACCACATGTAGTAGTACTAGTGGTATGAACGATACAAAGTGCGACACGGAGAGAAAGACACGTCTAGTTGGAAGGTCTCGGGGCATACACGTAAACAAATATAAAAGCTAATATGTTCCTCCAATTAATATAGTAGTAGTAGAGTACTTAGGCACATACTCCATAACATCACCGTGCATTGCACGTACAACATTTAGTAGTTCGTAGTAAGAGACAAATTCCTATATGCCACGCATGTTCATACTATTTATGCCTTTCGACTTCACTTACTGAGCTACATTACTCATGTTCGTACGTCCACTCCTGGGTACATGTCCGTCTCGTAGTTCCAGTCCCACGTGTTCTTCATATAGATGGAACGATCCTTGCATGACACGTGCACCTTGATGCTAGACGTCTCGCGTGTTGGCAAAAGGATGAACAAAGCTCACGTAAAAAAGAGAGTGGAAGAACATAGATTCCCGACGACCGAGAAGGAGCAAGGAACCTTGTGGTGGAGCGTCTGCACTCATAATATTTTATATTATTCAGCGATATAAAATCAATCAATCATCTCCACAGTGGACTGGAAGAGTATGAAACACGGCAGCCCAGTGTAGTTACATTATACTAGTACATGGCTAACCCACGCTATCACCATATTTCTTGGCTTCCATGCGACACCAAGCTCTAGTAATCCAGCAGCCCGTATCGCTTCTCGCTCCTCATCTCTCACAAAGTGCGGCGGGCTGGCGTTTTTGCCGTCTATTGAGGTCGGTTAACTCATCACATGTTAGCGACATGCCAAGAGCATTCTAAAAAAAATAGTTTTGTACTCTATTGTTATGCCAAGAAGAGGAAGCGATTTGACCGACGGACCAAACGAGACAGGCATGCCATGTCGTGAGTGGGTCCAGTTTCTCATTTTGAACTCGTTTAGAACACTTGGTTTTGACTATTGATAAGATTTTATATAGGGCCTAATGTATTCTTCGAGGATGCCTTTGACTATTGATAAGATTTTATATAATTTGAAAATTATATCATTCGAAGATCCTTTCACGTTCTGTTTAAAAAAAAGATCCTTTCACATACGAATTTGACTGTATGCTTTGAGCAACTTGCATGTCCTATTGGCCAGCCTTGACACGGAGGAGTCGCGTGCAACGGGAAGTGGCGCTCTCTCGACCGCCGTGCTGCTTCAAAGCCAGCGCCAGTGAGAGGTCGCCTCCGCTCTGGCCGGGCATTAATGCGGCACTAACGCTCCAGGGCGACACTGACCGTTTCACGCGGGAAGCGCGCGCTGGCAAGGGAGTATTGGTTTTAATCGCTTCAGGTTTAGTACTGGTAGTCTGCAAAACTACTCAATTATTGCACTCAGTTTCCTAAGAAATTATGGTAAAAAACGTTACTCCACAGCCCGCTTCCCTTTCCCTTCCTCTTCCATCACCGCCGCCGTCCATGGAAGCGACCGGTCAACCCTTATATAGGAGTGCTAGCACAAAAAGATGCATGCATGACCACTAAAATTTCCAGATTAAAGCGCCGCTCCGGCGGGAGTATGGCGTATGTTGTTACCTTCGGCCGGGCCATGGCTACATGGCCACGGCGATCAGAGAAGAGGCGGCGGGAGGGGAATGAATGCAGCTACTGTTTGGGTCCACCGTCCGGCTTAAATAAATGCGCACCATCATGTGTACCCGTGTTGTAACATACGTGTCTGCTTAACTGGGCGTCACGTAACTGGTGTGTGTGTGTGTGTGAGATTCTGAGAGACATAGTGCGTGTGTGCGACTCTACTCTTCAGACATGTACTCAACCTTTTGCATCGGTATATAAGTATAATGGTATTATACTTTAGCTAGTGATTTACGTGGCCATGTTAACGTGGTTGTGTAAAAAAATGTCACTTCCTGCTCGTAATTTGCGTTATATAATTACAAGCAAGATGCTCGTGCATTGCACGGAACATCAATATGCATTTTTTTACAAAACACCTGTTGTGATTGACCCATGCAGGAGTAAACCCATGTGTAAAAACTAATGATAATGTCGAGAATTTTATCAAAAAACTGGTATCTCAAGAATGTCATCGAAAAAATGAAAGATGAGAGATAAGGTGAGGAGGAGTGGAGTGTGGTGATGACTGGTGGTCGGACTGGGCAGAGGCATGGGGATGGACGGCGCCGGCAGGCGGCAGTATCCACCATGCTAGATTGTTCTAGAGACTTCCTTTTTTAATTGCTCAGCAATGAGGTTGTTGGAGATAAGGATGTGGAGAGAGGTGCGGGTATCTTTTGTAAAATTATCATAGTTTGCTTGCTATTCGCCAGATATAGATCGGACGGTCTATATTACAAGATGGCAGGCACACCATCATCGCCAACTCGGTTTTTTATAAGGGCAGAGATGATAAGTTTGCTAACTACTAAAGTAAAGTGGAATTTGTCCATGTTATACAAGTAAATTAAGGTGATTGTTTATCATACGGGTAAGGTTGGATGAAGGGTGGTAGGAACAAATGCTCCGCCTAAAGCATGTGTGTGTGAGATGGAGTCTTATTGTGTGTGGGGGGGGGCAAGGCGTGTGTGTGAGAGAGAGAGAGAAAGAGATGGAGTCTTGGTGTGTGTGTGATGGAGTCTTAGTGTGTGTGTGTGTGATGGAGTCTTAGTGTGTGTGTGGGGGGGTGGTTGGGTGAGTGTGTGTGTGTGTGTGTGTGTGTGTGTGTTTGTGTGTATGTGCGTAAGTGAGTGTGTGGGTGGGTGGGTGCGTGCATGCGCGCGCGCGTGTGTGTATTTGTGTGTGTGTGTGTGCCTCGGGGTCCTTGGTGGCGGGTGTAATTTAAGTGTGCGTGGCTTCATCATAGAGAGGTGATGTGTATGGCAGAGGCCACCAACGATGAGGTGCGAGAGAGAAAAGGCCTGTAGATAGGGAAGAGAAGGTGTGTGTGCGTGCGAGGAGTTGACATCGAGAGAATGTGTTTGTTCGAGAGACACCGAGGAAGACTACTATATATCGATGGTGCATGTAGGCGGGAATTAAACGAAGGGATGGTCTTATTGGTTTCGGGGATATATGGGAAGAGTGAGAGGGGGGTAGCTAGAAGGAGATTGTTAAGTGTGAGTGTGTGTTTTACCCATCCAGGCGGAAGTTATGTGCACATAAGAAGAGAACGATTCAATGTGGCGTTAGAGTTGAGGGTAATTAACTACGTATGGAGACATAGAGACCTTGAACGTGCATGTGCGGGAGGTATACATGTATACGTGGGATGTGTGTGTGTGCGCGCGCGCGCGCATGATCGAGATAAAAGAAAGAAGACATAAGTCATAAGATCAACGACATGGGAGAGACGGATCGGTATGACAATATGCATGCATGTGAGAGTGCATGGAAGAAGGTCCGACAATTGAGCATGTGTTTTTGTCTTTAAGAGAGTGGCATGGGCTGGAGCATGCATCTATGGCGAGCAGAGGGAGTGAGACACAACGATTGTGCAAAAGAGATCAACCTATAAATGCATGTATGGAGAGATATATATAGTGTGGGTGATAGGAAGCAAGACTGCGTGCGAGAAAGAAATGTTGACGGAGAAACTACAGATAGATACAGAGATGGAGATGCTAGCTAGAGGGACATCCGCTAGTTTGAGTGTTGGAGATGACAGCCGGGTGGTTCAGAGGGTGAAATTATGTGTGTGTGAGAGAAAGATAAAAAGAGGGCACTTGACTGCATGTAGAGAGAAACATATGTAGTGTGCGTGATAGGAAACAAGAGTGAGGGCGAGAAAGAAGGTAGATGGAGAAACAGATAAATAGAAAGATAAAGATGGTAGCTAGTGTGTGTTAGAGATAGGAGTCGAGTGGATCAGAAGGCTGAGTTATTTGTGTGGGTGTGAGAGAGATAGAGAGAGGGTGCATGTGAGTCACATACAAACAAATATCAGAGAGAAATGAGATCCCGAGAGATGGAGTTTTGTGTCTGCGAGAGAGAAAGATATTTCACAACGAGAGTGATAGCTAGAGAGACATATGAGGGAACGCAAGATATCTCTAGGGAGAGAGAGAGTGTGTGTGAGCGACATACAAGAGAACGGTGGAGAAATATGAGACCCTGGGTTACAAAATTAATGTCTAATCGGGATTACACTATATGTTGCGTGTGTGAAACACATTAACCAAGTTTGAGAAGTAAAAAAACCCGCATGAAACACACATTAATTGGAGACAGTTAGCGAGGAATGCATACATTGGATTTCAACATAAAGTGGTTTATTTGAAAATCCAAATTGATGGATACAGCCTTATGAATCTGAGATCATGCCATTTGTAAACCATATTTATGTATAAAGGGTGTTGTGCTTTTGAAAGTATATATAAAAATGATGTATATAGAATTTTATTCCAATCGAAAATGGATCCAGCCCAAAAAAAATAGAATACAAACGGGATTCGAATTGAGTTGGCATGGTAAACATGCACTCTGCAAAATTTGAACGAAGCGAGGAAAGTCGCAGTAACCGCCTGAAACCAAAATTTGCGAGATGGAAATTACTACTGCCTATCCCTGCCACGCAAAGCCTATCTGCTCGATTTCTATAGGTTTCGATAGGGGTAGGTTTGTAATTTAGCTCAAACGTGACATAACCGCCTCTCACCTAGATTCATACATGGTGGGCACCAAAAACAAAATCTCGTCGGCAAATATTCGGTGTATGCGAGACTACCGTCCTATCCCCAACCGACTAATATTGCTGTGATGTAGGAAATTTGGAACGGGGGCTAAGTTTGTAAATTTCCTCGCATTTGAGACAAGCGCGCCCTGAAGACATGGTTCCCCCTTCCTCTCTACCTCCATTTCCCCATTCGTACTCCATGGGCGCCAAAACACCCACTCCACCCCGGCCTCCTCCGTCCGCCACCCCATCCACCGCCGTCCTCCTCCACCATGCCGGAGCTGATACCCCGACGCTGCCGTCCATTACAAGAGATCAACCTCTCTCATCCACGGCCTCGGACCTGGGTCCTTGCATCCCATCCTCTCGCTTCATCCCCGCCGTCGTCCACCTTGCCGGTGCCGCTCCTACGACCGTCCCGTCCACCGCGTCCTGCCGCCACCGTCTACCATCCTAGATCTGCTTCCACGCCGCCGACAGCCATCGCTACCGCAACACCATCAAATTCTCAGAAGATGCATACACGGTGCCGCATCAGAGGCGGTACTCTTTCGTATCTGCTCAACTTATTTATCGCATCAAGAAAATAGATCACCACTGCTTTACTCTGATTTCTTGTCCATCACTTACTTGCTAGTTGAAAGCAAACATTGGTTGTGAAGTTTCCTTTGTCCGGTTTGCACCTTCAAATCCGCCATGGCATGCATAACACTATACTCCCAATGCTTATGGTTTTCCCCTTTTATATTCCACACTAGTTAAATCACAGTAGACTGAATTTCAAAATTGGGTCAATTGATTTTTCAGAGCTCGCCGGAGTTCGCCGGTGCGAAGGAAGGGGCTCGGGTGGGGATGGTGGTTGTGGGAGGGGGGCGGTGGTGGGGCCTCACGAAGAAAAAACTTCGACTGGAGGGGGGGGTGGGGGTGGGGGTGGCGGAGGAACACAGGCGGTGGGGGCTGGTGGTCCGACCGGCGGCCCGTGCGGTGTTCTCTATGGGAAGAATTAGAGACAAGGAAGAAGAAGGGTTAGGAGACGTAGGATCTTCATCCAACCGCCTGAAATGGTCGAGAGACGGCAGGGAGTTGCATTCTTAATGCACTCTGGTTCATCATGTGTGGGCACTGCGCAACAAACATTTTATTATCCAAAATCTGCTTGATCTTCTTTAGCATGTTCCTCTTCCGTTCTTCTTTAATAAGTACTCTCTCCGTTCCTAAATACAAGTCTTTGTATAGATTCCACCATGGACTACATATGGAGCAAAATGAGTGAATCTACACTCTAAAATGTAATCTGGATACATCTGTATGTGATCCATAGTGGAAATCTCTACAATGACTTATATTTTGGAATGGAGGGATTATGATAGTGGTACAGTATGTTCCTTGTAGTAAAGATGAGCAGGGACATTTGAAGTGTAGAAGTCTATACGGTTGGTTGTGATGGACACTTTGAACTCTTCAGGCCTCTTTGATTCGTAGGATTTTGTAAACATAGGAATAGGATTTGTACTGGCCTGCCCACTTGAATCCTATATGAACTAGAAGAACGCCCGTGCGTTGCAACGGGGTCACATTAACTTTAAGAGTTCAATATTAATATACACATACATATGAAGTGACATTGGCGACCTTTTTTACCATCAAATTCTCACACACACTCTCTCCCCCCCCCCTCTTCCACACTCTCTCTCCCCCTCTCCCCTCTCTATCTCTAACACACACACACACATATCCATCTTATTGGATACATGACCATAATCCATCTATTTCACACACACGCGCTAGTGCATAACAATATGGATTATGTGTATTATATTTGCCGCCACAACTGAGGAAATTAATTTCATGTAAATGGGTCGGCCACAGCTCCAAGAATACGTGGAGGAGGTGGCATGGGCCGGCATCGACGCCGTCCGGCGCCGCGCCACGGGCCCGCTTCCAAGTGCGTCTGCCGCGCCACCCACGCCGGATCCTTCAAGTGCCGCTTCCACCGCACCAACTCCCGGGGCCAGGAAGCCGCCCTTCTTCGCCCCTTCACGGTCGCGTCAGCGGTGCCCTTGACACCGGCCTCGCCGTCCTTGTGCCCCGGCACCGTCGCGACCCAGTGACGCAGCCCAAGCATCGGCCTCGAGAATCAAGAACGCTCGACAATGGAGAGGGAAGGGAAGATCATATACATGTCATAAGAAAGGGAGTTTATTTACTGCTCCCTCGATGTATTGTTTCCTTCGTTTGGAGATTGATTACCATCCGTGAGTTAAGGTAAGGTTAATGTGATTGAGCGACTTTTCAGAAAATCAATTTTTTGTTTTCTAATTAATGTGATTGAGTGATTTAAGGTAAGGTTAATTAATTTAGATTTGATCTTTAGAGATTGTTCGTGATTGATTCTACATTACCAAATAACTTGCGCCAGTATGGAAAGTTTTGATCTTTTCAGATTTCTTTCATTGTGTGAGAGGGTGACGCGAAAATAAAACGATGAAGTGGGAGGAGGGGACGAAAAAAATCTACAAAAAAAACCAGCGAAGGTGGGAGGAGGTAGCAAAAAAAATCATAGGAGATGGGACGAATGACATAATTAGTAAACAATTTCAGCGACAAAAGGATAAACAAATTGGATTTTTAAAACAAAACCTGCACCTGCACAAGTGGCTCACTCTTCACTTTTTGACAAAAAACTTCCGAATATCAATCTTGGTGAGTGATCTCGACCGGGTTCGATCGGCATGGCGGGTCGTTCCTCCCGGAGTGGGTGCTGAGAGGAAGGATGGTGAACCACCATTGTCAATCGGCCGGAGCTGCATCGTCATTTGGATCAGAGCATGGACGAAATCGAGATGGTAGAGGTTGAGGAATTTGTAGGACGTGAGGGTTTAGGGTGGGCATCACGAGAACTCACCCATATCTTGGGAGACGGCAGACCCGAGGTGCGGTCGTGTTCGTGCTTCAGGCTGCCACGTGATGTCCTCACCGCCATCGCCTGTCGATGCCACTTGATGCCACGAGCATGGGACCGAGGGACGAAGGGAAGAGAAGGGAAGGAAGCGAGCTAATGACGTACCTATGTTTGGTATGTAATACCCTCCATTAAGAGTAGATATTTTCTTAAAATCGGTTATTTTGTTTCCTAATTAATGTGATTGAGCAATTTAAGGTAAGGTTAATTAATTTAGATTTGATATTTAGAGATTGATCGTGATTGATTCTTTCACATAAAGACATTACTAAAAATAACTTGCACCGGCATGGAAAGTTATGATCCGTTAAGATTTTTTTCGTTGTGTGAGAGGGTGACGCTAAACTAAACCGGTGGGGTGGGGGAGGGACGAAAAAAAACCAGCGAAATAAACGGTTGAAAGTGGTGGGACGAAAATAAACCGTACGAGGCTACCAACTGCTCCATTAGGAGTAGAGATAACGACGGGAGTTTGGGCGTGTGCGAGACTCGATCGCGGGGTTTTTCTTGGTTTTTCACAGCTGAGGGGGAGGTAGGAGGAAGTACCAAAGAAGTACCAAAAAAGACCGGATGAGGTGGGACGAAAATAAAACCCGGAACGCGACCTACCAACTGAGACATTAGGAGTAGAGATAACAAGGAAATGCGGGGAGTTGTGTCGCCTTTGAGAGTTACACTGATATTAAGAGTACCGCACCTTCAGTTGAAGAGATCTGGTATCCAAAGCTTTTCTAGCCGTACCGGCAATACTAGCACATATATTCCAGCAAGTTCCACTTTGCTGATTTTACTCTGATGCTTACGGTTTTCCCGCTATATCTACACTATGATATGTGTAGCTGCTTTGTGTCGCACTAGCAGCAGTCCACTCTTGAAGCTAAACACTGCAATGACTTACAAAATTGGCACCAAGGCATTGAGTGCCATTCTGGATGCAATGAAACTCATACGCTCCCCACCTGTTGATTCTTGTTCAGTATATGATCCTAATCACTATTCTAACCTTGAGGAGTCAAAGGCAGATGGCAGGTCCTGTTCACCCATCAAGGTGCCTATTCTAATTTGGCAAGGTTTTATTGATTATGTGTATCTTGCATATGGTGTCTTGCATTTCTTCTACTTTGTTGCACCACCATCTGCTTAGTTTACTCATCATATATGTCGAGATGCCATGCCCATCCATTATCAATACATATTCCATCTTTCATCATACCATGTTTTTCCACTCAAATGTTGTTCTTGTGCATCAGACATCAAAAAGGAAGAGGGTGATTGCCGAACCAGAAGGAGCACCAGCAAAGTCCTTGAAAAACGTGGTGGTGCCGGAGAAATCCTACAACACCCCACTTATATTGGTTGTACAACCAGTGACACAAAACGTAGGACCGACTCCAGCAGACTATACCCATACTTCACTGGCACACCACTAGCCTCACCACACAGGACCTGCACTCCTGCAAAAGGTATGCCGATTTGAGTTGCCATAGCACCAGCCATACCACAGAAAATTGCCACTCCAGCAAAAAGTACAGCAAGTCCACCGGCCAAAGACCTATCCCAACTGTAGAGATGGCCAATTCCTGCAGATTGGAACCCCATTCCAGTTATTACCAGTTTAAAAGAAAATGCTTTCAATGTTGTTAGGGACTATGTGCATATATTCCCATCATGGGAAGATTATAGTGAAGACAAACACCATTTTTACATCTTCCTGTCCCACTTACGTGTAAGTGCTATTATTCATCGTGATTATTTTCCTGTTTTCTGCTGATTGAACACATCAATGATTTACATTACATTGTTGTAAGTAGGCGAGGGTCAATAGGGATAGTAATGACGTGGAAAGCTTGCTTGCGCTTTTCAAGGAAGCATTGCAGCAGTATCGGTGTTACCTGAGGAAATCACACTTTGATGGCATGTCTATAAACGAATTTCCGGTGAAGTCTCCTGTGCTAAATTTAGAAGACATTGAATGGAAAAACCTTGTTATGCACTGCTCTCGTTCCCAGGATGAGGTACTGTCTATGATATCGCATGACAATTTGAACTTCTACTTTTCGCATGTGCCTGACGGATCGTTTTGCAGGAAATCTGCTCGAAGAAGAATTCTGGTTTGAAAAGAACAATAGGATATCGCAAATATGCTGCCCGCTGCTTTGCACTTGTTAGTACCTGTTGTCATGTATCACTGTACTTGCATACATACCTGGTTCATTATGTGACAGCAATATGCATGATAGCTTCCTTATCAATTGTTCGCTCCAAATTATCTGATCTGTATGAATGGTTACATTAGTACAGAATATATCCAATGCCAATGAATTTTTTTAGCTCTGCATTGTTCTTGTAAGTACCTGATGTCCTTTATCAGTGTACTTATATTGACAGGTAGTTGTTCATGTACCATCACTCTGCACCTTATTTTCCTTTGCCCTCCATTTTGTACACATCAGATCTATATTTACTCTTACCATAAGGTTGGATGACACCGATGGTACTGAAGAAGTTTAGCTCAGCATTTCTCGTGGTTGTACCTTTTGCCTGTATCGATGTACTTACATTTATAGCTACTTTGTTATGTAGCATCACTCTTCATTTTATCTTAAATATTCTCCATTTTTTCTTATATTATCACATCTATATCTACTCTTAACAAAATGTAGAATAAAGACAATGCTTATGAAGAAGACTTTGTGGTAAACTTATTGAATTGCCCCCCCCCCCATCAGCATGGACAAGGGCTTTATAGAGCCTGCCTTCACCAATAATGTAAGTTTGTCCTTCTCAATCCTTCAAACTTTGTTCGGTATATTTGGTTAGGCATGACTGAAATAGCTGTTTATTTTTTGTGTTTGCATCAAATTGCATATTTAAAGTTTATTATGTAGTTCATAAACAAAAGTTTGTCCTTCTCAATTTAAGTTTTCAGTTGTACAACCAAATTCCTTCTTCATACCATGCAAATTAACCTATACAGAGCAAGTGATCTTCTTTTGCACTACATGTATGCTTCCGTTCTTGATCCGTAATCCAGTGGTGTGGTGAACCTACCCACTATAGCACAATGTCATATTCTGCAATGTCTTAACTATGAACAATGGCATATCATTCTACTATTTGCCAATCCAAAATGGGATAAATTGATAGCACGCTAACCATTGATACTTATGAGTTTTTGATTTGTAATCCAGTGGTGTCGTGAAGCTGCCAACTCCTTCACAATGTCATTTCCTGCCATGTCTTGACCTCAACAATACCATATTGTGTTAATGCTATTTTAAACTGTGTCACTTCATTCGTTAGTAAGAAATGTGATGAATTCTCAGCACTGATACTTATATGTGCAAAACCTGCCATATGTCTGCTTGTTTATCTTTCAGAGTGAGGAGGATATAAGTGTCAAACAAGCGCAGTCTCATCAGCTTGCTCAGCTGCTTGCGCTGCAGCTCCCGAGCAGGGCTAACCTTTCTTGAACTCTATTGAAGTGCTGTCGGTTTTGTATATTATTTTGTCGGCGTGTTTATTTGCACTGGTGGCGATCTTTGATGCCCAGTGTATGTAATCTGTTGTCTGCTTGTGCTTTATTATCATAGTGGCGAACTTTGATGCCCAGTGGATATAATATGCCGTAATTTCTTTATTGTATAGTCTAGGTTTTTTTCTTATTCCCGATGCTGCAGTTATTTTACTGTATATTATCTTGTCTTCGCAGTAAACCGGCCGAACCGTAAAATTACGGTACATAATCGGGCCGTCATGCAAATCACTATGTATGATCCGCATCATGGGCCTGTCATCTTCGTCCGTTAACAGGCCTAAATGTAAACTGGCCCACTAGTAGATTCGGGCCTTTAATAGGCCAAGTAAACTGTCGACCCTATTTTCGCAAGACAACTCAATGGGCTTTTAGGAGGCTGTAAAGTAGGTTGGCCCTGAAACGTGCCAAACAACTCACGGGCCGGCAGCAGGCAGAAATAGACCCCGGCCCATGATTGTGCCAATCAAATCACGGGCTTTTAACAGGCCAAAATTGTCTTGGTTCTTGTTTGGCCCAATCAGATTATCGGCTGTGAGCAGGCCGGATGCAAACAGGGCCGTAGTTAGGCCCAACTATATGACGGGCTTTTAACAGGCCGAAATAAATAGAGTGCCGAAATGTTAAACGGGACTTTAACAGGCCGAAACTAATATCAGGCCGAATTACTAAATGGGCCTTTAGCAAGTGGGCCCAAAAGCATAGCATTCAGTTGACGGGCCGAATCTGATATGCGCCATAATTTAGCCCAAAGCTTCTTAAAGGGCCGGACCTGATCTGGGCCGTAATTTGGACCAGAACGTGGTAGGCTTTTAACAGGCCGGATCTCATATGGGCCTTTATTAGGCCCAGAACGTGGCAGGATGTTAATGGACCGGATCAAATATGGGCCGGCATTTGGCCCAAAACATGGCAGCCTGTTAATGGGCCGGCCTACTAGTGTCCTCAAAATCTTGTGGGCCTTCAGCTGGGCCGGCCCATTATGATCGGCGAAATCTTGTGGGCCTTTAGCTGGGCCGGTCCATTATGATCGGCAAAATCTTGTGGGCCTTTAGCTGGGCCGGCCCATTATGATCCGCAAAATCTTGTGGGCCTTTAGCTAGGCCGGCCCATTATGGTCCGTAAAATCTCGTTGGCCTTTAGCTAGGTCGGCCCATTATGGACCGCAAAATCTTGTGGGCCTTTAGTTGGGCCGGCCCATTTAAACTTTATGGGCCAATTTTGGGCCGGTCCACGTGTCAACATATCATAGGCGCATCTCACCCATTGGATGAGTGACACCTGTGCAAACGCGGAGCTGACACTTGTTTCCTCCAGCCAATGATGATTTTACACGTGAAAAATCCCCATTGGTCCGGGCTGTTAACGGGTTATCGGATCCAAAACCGGACCTGATAGCTTAACAGCGTTCCGTTACGATGGATGCCATGTGTCGGTCACCCTTGACGAAAGCACTTCTGTGATGCGCGATTTATCGTCATGGAAGTGGACACTTCCGTGATGATAATTTTGGTAATGTCATGGAACACTTCTACGACAATACATGTATGCCTATCTTGATTCTGTCATAAGATCGTCATGGATGTACATGCATGATAGAAAACCTGACCTACTGTGAGAAACACGTATCATCACGGAAGTGTATTTTTTTGTAGTGTTGCGAGCAATTTTTGCTTGAGGATTCATCCTCGTCCGACGACTCAGACATGGAATCGATGCTCGAGCGCCATCGGCAGCAGATGGTGGTGGCGGTCCTAGCCATGAGGGAGGTCGAGGATCGAAACCGCAAGAGACGGTGAGGATCGACCATCGGCCGTCTTTGCATCCCTTAGAACCACCATCTCGGGAACATGATCTTGATGCAAGACTACTTCACCGACAATCCTACCTATCCGCCGCACCTCTTCCGAAGAAGGTATCGAATGCGCCGATCCCTCTTCGTAAAAATTGTGCAAGCTTGCGAGGCCAATTCTTGATTTTTTACTCAAAGGAGAAACGTCGCGGGCTTGTTGGGTTTTAGCGCATATAAAAAAAATCTCTGCAGTTATGTGGGTGATTGCATATGGTATTCCAGTTGACTACTACAATTGAGTCAGTGTGTAGGTTCACATCTTTGGTCATGTCTATCTTCATGCAACCAATGAGGAAGACACAACAAATTTGATGGCAGCAAATGAGAAGCGAGGTTGGCCCAGCATGCTAGGAAGCGTTCATTAGATTCATTGGACTTGGAAAAACTGCCCGAAGGCATGGCACGAGCAGTATTGTGGCAAGTCTCATGATGCAACAATTGTGCTAGAGGTCACAACATCCGAGGATTTATGGATTTGGCATTGTTTTTTGGTATGCCGGGTACTCTCAATGATATCAATGTGTTGCAACGGTCTCATTTGTTTGCTAGACTTGCTAGTGGTGATGCTCCTGCTTGCAACTTCATGGTGAATGGGCATGAGCACACAAAGGTGTATTATCTTGCTGATGGTATTTACCCTTCTTGGTGTACATTTTTCAAGAGCATCAAAAAGCCCAAAACTAAAAAGCATATTGAATTTGCAAAGGTACAAGAGACTGCCCGAAAATATATCGAAAGAGCCATCGGGGTTTTGCAGTCTAGATTTGCTATTGTTCATGGTCCTGCTCGTTTTTGGGACAAGCAAACCCTGAGCAACATCATGACATGTTGTGTGATTCTTCACAATATGATCATCGAAGATGAGAGGGACATTGTCGGTGTACTAGAGTAGGGGTACCCTAGTATCCCGAACTCGTGCACGGGCAGTTGCAGCATCCCGTGGCAAGGCTTGCCAGGTGACCGCCAAGGCCCTCCGTGGTTCCTTTGGAGCCATTCAAGAACAAAGCCCCGGCAAGGAGACAAGGCCCCAGCAAGAGGAGCTTGCCGGGAAGGCCAACCAAGGCATGACCAAAGCATTCAGGCCAAGGAGACAAGGCCCCGGCAAGAGGAGCTTGCCGGGAAGGCCAACCAAGGCATCTCAAGGAAATTGCCGCGACGCGCCACGCGTACCGGCAAGGCCCGGTGAGCGACAAGCTTCCGGACGCGACAAGACAACGACGCGGCAAAGGCGCTTGCAGCGTCGGCCACTCACCAGCGCTCCGCGCCGTCCACCAACGTGTCGCCACAGGACCTTTCGGTAGCGCGTGGCAAGAGGCTGTCTTGACCAGCGATCTTGTGATGTGGCAAGCGACGCTGACAAGATTACCATCGTGGCAAGCGGTGGCGTCCCTGACGGTCCCTTTTTGCACTGTTTGGGCGACGCAGACAGGCATTTAATGCCTTTGTCCCCTGCCGTCAGGGTTAGGTATGATACACTCTACAAGTAGTTGTACCAACCACAATTCTTTTCCCATTTCTACCCTTGTCTACGTTGCCACCTGTCGGAAACCCCTTGAGCATATAAAAGGAGGCCCATGCGCAACGTAGAGGGGGGTTCGAAAGGTTCAAAGGTAGAAAACACTCACGCTAGGTCTCGTTAGCAGCTGGTGTGTACTGTAGCACTCAGCGCTCCCAAGCAAGAACTCAATACACTCAGACATGCAGCAGTAGGAGTGTTATCTCTCCGGAGAGCTCCGAAGCTGTGTAAACTGCTCGTGTGCTTCGCCTCGATCTGCTCTTCGTGCGATCTCCGCCCCCCGCCGAACCGAAAGGGGCTCGGTCCGCCGGTCCCATAGGTGTTCGTGGATCAGCTTCCCCGACATCTTTGGCGCGCCAGGTAGGGGGCGTCGAGATTGTGTGAACCTGATCCGGCGTTCACACGAGCTAGATCTTCATCTTCTTCATCGACATGCCACCGAAGAAGAAGGCTTCGGCGGCAGATGTTCCATCCACGTCGATCCCACCACCACCGGAGCAAACGGGTGGTGGGGTAGACGCCGGTGGAAGAACGGGCGTCGACGAGGGAGCCCATGGTGCTGCCAGGTCCAAGGACAAGGCTGCGCAGACCTCGGCGTCCGTACATGCACCGCGCCCATATTAGGAGGCGCGGGACCGACAGCGTCATGGTACTCGCAGTACCATGCGTTCGTTGGGCCAAGATCGAGCTGGTGGATCTCGGGATGCTCAAGACTAGCATGCATGCCAACATGCTGGCACGAGCGAGGCACGGTCGCCTGGACGGGATACTGCTCCTTCTAACGTAGTTAGAAGTCCGAGCATATCCCGCTCCTCGCGCCGTTCGCCACTACCGCCCGCCACTCCAGCCGAAGCTTTGGCGAGAGCTCAACTGCTCCTAGATTACCCTCCAACGGCAGACAAGGTCGATGAATGGAGGGCCACCATTCAGAGTCTCATCGGCTTTGCCAACGGCGACACTCCACGGCAGTTGAGTACATCGCTGCCGCGGCAGGACTGCCAAGCACGAGCCGGTGGCGATGAAACCGGTGGGGGTGCAACCACCATGCACTCTCCACCCCGAAGGCCAAGATCGCTGGCTCGTAGGATCCACCTCGACAGCGACTCCACCGCATCGTCAGATCCACGAGCTCGTCGCGATCAGCGCCAAGTTCTTCACGAACTACAGCAAGAAGACGCTCGGACTCGCATCGAGCGTCGAAGAGAAGCGCGGCGTCAATCAGACCAGCGCGCTGGGCCCTCTGTCGACATGCATGCGCCAGGGGAACCAGGCGACTTGCCGTATGTAGTAGGTTTCCCTGCGTTCACTCGTGAGCTGCGGAAAGTCCAGTGGCCCAGCAAGAAGAATTTCAAGCGGACGTGCAGAAGAAATGCACGGCAAGTCGCATCCATCTGAGTTCCTCAGCATCTACACCATCGCGGTGCAGGCTGCCGGGGGGCGGGACGACAAGATCCTAGCCAACTACTTCCCGCTGGTACTCAAGCCCAATGTCAGATCCTGGCTCATGCACTTGCCGGACAACTCCATATCCTCTTGGGCAGATCTATGCCATCGGTTTGTCGGCGCCTTTACAGCGTGACCACAAGCCTCATGGCCAAGAAGGCGACCTTCATCTGCCGCCTGTAAGGAAGGAGAGCCCATGCGCAAGTACATTCAGAGATTCAGCCGCGTCTGACACAACATCCCAGATGTCCACCCGCCCTTGATAATCAGCGCGTTCCATCGAGCATCTGAAACCGCAGGATGCGGGAGGAGATGGCGATGTGCAAGATCAGAGACGTCAGTGAGCTATATGCCCTGGCCGACAAGTGTACACGTGCTGAGGAAGGGAGGAAACTCCCCGGAGAGACTGCAGAAGCAGGAGGATCTGATAGTGAGGAAGCTGCCCCGGCAAAGAAAAACCGGCGGCGGAACAACAGGAAGAAGAAAGGCAAAGATGTGCTAGTCGTTGAGCAGTCCGGCAACGGAGGTAGCGCCAAGAAAGCCAAAGTTGGTAGCTCCGGCAAGGAGATTGCCGCGGGCACCAACTACCAGGCTGTGGCGGTCGCCGACAAGCAGGACGGCACCAACAAGCAGTACTGCAAGATCCACCGCACCAAGGGCCATGACCTCCGTGAGCTGCAAGAAGGTTGAGCAGCTTGTCGAGCAGCAAAAGGCTGAATCTGACGACGCGACAAGGAGAAGGCCGGAAGGTGCTGGAGGAGCCAGCAAGAAACGCCCGGCAAGGGAGGACGCCTTGTGCAAGGCCAAGCAGCGGCAAGGAGACAGACCTCCAGCGGCGCGACAAGGATGATGACGACGGCGATGAAGATATGGATGATGACGAGGCCGATGAGCAGGAATTCCGAAGCCACGAGAGGTCTTGTGCGTTGACGGCGGTGCTTCTCTGCATACTTCACACCGCCAACTCAAGCAGTGGATGCGGGAAGTCAATGCGGCAGAACCATCCGTCGAGTCACGCAAGCCTCTGAAATGGTCCAGCACGCCTATCATCTTTGATATTGAGGACCACTCTGATCGCTGCGGTCGGGTGCTTGCCAATGTTGGTTTCACCAACTATCCGCAACCTCAAGGTCACTAAGATGCTAGTTGACGGCGGGGCCGGCTTGAACCTGATCTCCTCCGCGGTACTCCAGAAACTCCAGATCCCCGATGGCGAGCTCGAAGAGACCGGCACATTCCAAGGAATCAATCCGGGAAGGAGCAAGCCGAAGGGAAAGATCACGTTGCCGGTGACATTTGGCAGCGAGTTGAACTTCAGGACTGAGAGGGTCACTTTGACTTTGCTGACTTTCCATTGCCTTACAATGGGATACTTGGCCATCCAGCACTCGCCAAATTCATGGCAGCCTCTCATTTTGCATACAACATGCTGAAGATGCCAGGCCCGATAAGTGTCATTTTTGTCCCTGGCGACAAGAAGGATGCTCTTATCTGCGCCGACAAGATCTACAGGGAAGCAGCAGCCGCAACAGATCGCGAGTCACTTGCCGTTGAAGCTCCCGGGGCGAAGAAGAAGACCAAGTCCGGCAAGAGTTCTGATGCCCACTCCGGCAAGCGCACCTCTTCGGAGTGCTGCGCTACCGTCGAGGACGCACCATCGAGCTCCACCGGCAAGTGTAAGAAGACAATGGCAGCTCCACCAGAAACCAAGAAGGTGTCCGCCAAGGAGGACGGCACTGGTGGTACCTTCACCATCAGTGCCACTCTCGACCCTAAATAGGAAAGCGCGCTCGTTGCTTTCCTGCGGGCGAACGTCGACGTGTTTGCGTGGTAATCGTCTGACATCCCCGGTGTTCCCAGGAAAGTAATCGAGCACCATCTTGCCGTCTGTCCTCATGCGCGGCCCGTCAAGCAGAAAGTCAGGAAGCAAGCGGTGGAGCGCCAAGAATTCATCGCAGAAGAAATCAAGAAATTGGAAGCAGCAGGCCTTGTTAGAGGAGTGCTCCATCCTACGTGGTTGGCCAATCCTGTAGTCGTGTGCAAGGCAAACGGGAAATGGAGGCTTTGTATCGACTTTACCGATGTTAATAAAGCTTGTCCCAAAGACCCATTTCCCTTGCCGCGCATCGACCAGATTGTTGAGTCCACGGCCGGATGTGATTTGCTTTGATTTCTTGATGCATACTCAGGATACCATCAGATCTTCATGGCAGAAGAGGATGAGGAGAAGACCGCATTCATCACCCCATGTGGCACATACTGTTTCGTACGGATGCCTTTCGGTTTAAAGAATGTTGGTTCAACATTTGCAAGGGTGGTCCATGACGCTTTTGAGATGCAAATGCACAGAAATGTGGAAGCCTACATGGATGACATAGTGGTCAAGAGCAAGGACAAGGCGACTCTGATTCAAGATTTAGACGAAACCTTTTCAAATCTGTGCAAGATCAACCTCAAGCTCAACCCCGAGAAGTGTGTGTTTGGAGTCCCCTCTGGCAAGCTTCTCGGGTTCTTCGTGTCTCAGCGGGGATGAAGCCAATCCCGACAAGATCAAGGCCATTGAGCAGATTGAAGCACCAAAGCGCGTCAAGGATGTACGAAGACTTGCGGTTATGTAGCTGCTCTCGGCGGAGTTTATTTCTAGGTTCGCTAAGCGCCCTGCCATTTTTCAAAATATTGAAAAAGGCAGGTCCAATGAAATGGACTCCGGAAGCGGAGGCTGCGCTGCAAGACTTAAAGAGATACCTGTCCTCCACTCCAACACTTGTCGCACCTAAACCACAAGAGAAGTTGTTGCTATATATAGCGGCAACCAATCAAGTGGTTAGTGCTGCGTTAGTAGCGGAGAGGGAGGCGGATGATGAGCCAGCGACCACGGCAGATGCATCCAGCGACAAGCAGGGGACTTCACCGGCAAGTTTTGGTCCCGACAAAGATGGATCTGCGCAGACGCATGAGAAGATGCAGAAAAGAATGGTGCAGCGCCTAGTCTACTTTGTCAGTTCCCTTCTACAGGGGGCTAGGTCAAGGTACTCTGGTGTGCAGAAATTGCTTTTCGGCCTTCTCATGGCCTCCAGAAAGCTGCGCCATTATTTTCAAGCACATGAGATCACAGTCGTCACTCGTTTTCCGCTAAAGAGGATACTGCAGAATCCAGAAGCAACAGGCAGGATTGTCGAGTGGGCATTGGAGCTGTCAAGCTTTGGCCTCAAGTTTGAGAGCACTTCAACTATCCAAAGCAGAGCATTGGCGGAGTTCATAGCAGAATGGACGCCAACACAAGATGAAGAAATTCCAGAAACGAGCATCCCCGTCAAGGAAGCAAGCAAAGAGTGGCTGATGTACTTTGATGGTGCCTTCTCGCTGCAAGGCGCCGATGCGGGAGTGCTACTTGTTACACCCACCGGAGAGCACCTCAAGTACGTAGTCCAGATGCACTTTCCCAAGGAGCAAGCAACGAACAATACTGCAGAGTATGAAGGTTTGCTTACCGGTCTCAGGATCGCAGCAGACCTTGGGATCAAGAAGCTCATTGTCAGGGGTGACTCACGACTTGTCGTCCGCCAAGTAAACAAGAGTTATCGAGTCCGTTGATGGAAGCTTACGTTGATGAAGTGAGAAAGCTAGAAGAGCACTTTGACGGCCTCTGAGATGGAACATGTTCCAAGAGCTCGAACAACATTGCTGATGGCACGTCGAAGTCGCCGCACTTAAGTTACAATGGAACCGAGGATCTTTGTGCTCAAACCGACTCAACCGTCTGTAACGCCATCAATGGACAGAACAAGAAGAGGAAGTTGATTTCTGGTGACTATTTTCGGCAGAGCTCCCGAAGCCGCCGCCAAGAAGGTCCTCAAGATCAACACCAAGGGTGCTTTGAGGAGCGATCTGCTCCAGCAAGCCCTAGGGTTTGTTCCGTTGAAGAAGACGCTCCCGACAAGTTTTGCTCCGGCAAGCTTGCCGGGGAACGTCAAGCTCCGGCTGAGCCGCAGGTTCTCGCCGTAGAAGCGGATGTTCCCGCAGCAGCAGATGTGCCTTTAGTCCTTGTTGTCGAGCCGCAAGCTCCAGCATGGGCACAGCAGATTGTCCATTTCCTTCAGACAGGAGAACTTCCCGAAGAGCAAGAAGAAGCGGAAAGAGTAGCCCAGCAGTCAAGTATGTACCAGTTTGTCGACGACACACTGTACAGAAGAAGACTTAACGGTGTGAAATTGAAGTGTATTCACCGGGAAGATGGACAAAAGCTGTTGGTAGAGATACATGGAGGCATATGTGGTCACCACATTGGCGCAAGAGCACTTGCCTGCAAAGCATTCCGGCAAGGTTTCTTTTGGCCGACAGCCCTCCAGGATGCAACTGCACAAGTAACCAAGTGTGAAGCATGCAGTTCCATTCCAAGCAGATACACCAGCCAGCTCAAGCTCTCCAGACGATCCCTTTATCACGGCCATTTTTCGGTCTAGGGGCTCGACATCCTCGGCCCCTTTCCCGAAGCTGTCGGGGCTTTGAGTACTTATGCGTTGCAATCGACAAGTTCACAAAGTGGCACGAAGTGGAAGCGATGAGGAAGGTGATAGCACGATCGTGATCAAGTTCTTGGTCGATTGTTTGCCGTTTGAGATTCCTAACAGGATTATCACCGACAACGCACGCAATCCTGACGACACCTTCATGCAATGCGTCCAAGATCTTGGCGCCAAGGTCTGCTTCGCTTCATTGCTCATCGAGAAGTAACGGTCAAACGGAGAGGGCGAATGCTGGAGTGCTGCGCGGGCTCAAGACCAGGACTTTCGACAGGCTGCACAAGTGCGGAAAGAACTGGATTGAGGAGCTGCCGGTGGTTCTTTGGTCGATCAGGACTACGCCAAATCGAGCCACTAGCCAGACACCTTTCGCTCTAGTCTATGGAGCAGAGGCAGTTCTCCCCACGGAACTCGTATACGGGTCACCTCGAGTGCTCGCTTATGATGAGCTTGAGCAAGAGCAGTTGCGACAAGATGACACACTGCTCCTTGAGGAGGACCGTCTTCAGGCCGCTGTACGAGCTGCTCGATACCAGCAAGCTTTGCACCGCTATCATAGCCGCAAAGTTAGTGCCAGAAGTCTCGAGGAAGGCAACCTTGTTCTTCGGCGCGTTCAGTCCACCAAGAATTCCAACAAGTTGACGCCGAAGTGGGAAGGCCCTTACCGGGTGAAAAGAGTCACTAGGCCTGGCGCTGTCCGCCTTGAGACCGAAGTGGGCGTTCCGGTGAGCAACTCCTGTACAATTGAGCATCTTCGTAAGTTTTACCCTTTAGGCGGGGTTGCGGTAACCTGTTCCTGAAACCACCTTTTGTACAAGTCTTGCCGATGTTGCATGTAATCCTTTGTACAAAGCCGGGCGCAGACCCCGTGCATAAGTAAAGCTCATGTGCTCCGCACATATTGTCAATTTCATGCTTTCTACTTTCTTTTGCATGCATTATCTGACACTTTGTGCAGCGCCTAACCCCGGTAAGCAATAACGAGCCATAAGGCTCCATATCTTTATTTTCTCTTCTTTCTTTTTTTTCAAAGAAAGAAAGGTTCCCTCGCCCACAAGTTTGCCGGGGGGAAAGGAGAAGATAATGGTGTGGACCAAACGTCGCTCAAGGAAGTTTCGCCTTACCAGGAAGCAAACGACAGAAAAACTAAGTTGCTAAAGTTTGAGCAATTAGTTTTAAAAAATTTAAGTTATCTTCCTTGAACGACCGTGCTTTGTATGGAAAACCTGTGCGCGGAGGAACCAACTCATAGCTAGTTGCGCCCTTACTTTGTTTCGAGTCCGCTCAACAACTTAAGTGAGCTGCGACTAGTTGCGACGAGGTTTCTTGTCGACAGCGGCATCGCCAGCAGGCTGCTGACGTCCCGCACTCAGCGCTCGCGGCTAAGGTGCCTACGCCGACAAGTTCCCTAAAAGCGTGGGGCAAAAACATACAAAGGAGGGAATCAAGTAAAGGAAATAACATAGCAATCACCACCCGAAATAGAGTTATATTACAAGATAGCTTGTCGCAGCTCTAATGAATTGTTCTCATAACATGACCAGCACCGACAAGGAAAAGAGAAAATGGGCGGCCTAATCTACGCGATCGCCCTCAACCCTCTTGATCTTGCTCACCTTGTCCACAATGGGTGCGACAAGGGTCTTGAGCGCTTCCACATCAGCATCCGGCGGCAAGGTCTTGAGGACGTTGGTGAGGTTGAGGCCTGGGTTGCGGAAGGCCACCTTCATCAGCACCTTTTGAAGAGCTCCCGCGCAGATCTGGCGCGACTCGTCGGCCAGCTGCTTTGGGATCTCTTCCCGGAGTCGCTGGAGAGCCGTCGCCACACCTTTGAAGAACAAGCTGAGCTTGGCGCTGGGTTGGAGGTGCTCATCGGAGGAATACCCGAGATCCTCCATCCCAGTGCGCCAGCTCCACTGTCGATGGTTGCAGCGGCATCCACGAGACCCTCGGTCTAGTGCTCCACATTCTCCCTAAAAGTATTCAGGCGGCGGCACTTCGCCCGACAGCGCCTCGTCGGCCTTGATCTTCTCCTTCAAGGCCACCTCCTGCTCCCTGGCGCCGTCCAGCGTTTGGGTCAAAGTAGTCAGCTTCAACTCAAGATCTGCGTTGGAGTCCTTGGCGGTGCTAAGCTCCTTGCTCCTCTCGGCGAGACGACCCTGCAGCTCGCCAAGAGTGTAGGCGTCCTTCTCGCGCTCACGCTTGAGTGCAGCAAGCTCCTCGCCGCTCTCCTTGAGATTGGCCTCCAGCTGCGTCACCTTCATCTCCAGCTCCTTCTTGGCGGCCTCGGCAGCTGCGGCAGCATCCTTTGCTTCCTTGAGAGCCCCGCCAAATGTTTGCTCGCGCGCGGCAAGATCCTCCTCGTGGCTGTCAAGATTAACCTTCCGCTGCGCCAACTCGCCTTCCTGCGTAGACAACTTTTCGGCGGCAAGCCGTTGTTGCTCTTCAACTTCAGCCTTCTCGAGGAGGAAGGCTTTACGCTCCTCGGCGATTTGCTCCCGCTCCTTTGCCAGGGACCGGAGAGCTTCCTGGTTGAGGCCCCGGAGCTCCTCCGCGCGCTTCTCAATGTCTGCTCCCGCCTTCGCGACAAGCGCTTCTCGGGATTCCAGCTTGGCCTGTCGGGCGCGGTAGAGCGACAACAGCTTCGCAGCATTGCTCCTCCTCGAGCTCGCCGCTTCTTGCTGTCCGTAGCGTCGACCAGCGTCGGCCAATGAGGCGAGCAACTCTTCATCAAAGGTCTCTCCTTCGACCGGCGCCACAGAGCTCGGCGCCCGGGGAGCTTGATGAAGACGCCATCGCCGCCTTCAAATAAGGCGCCGGGTTGGGGCTCTTGAACTGGCAGCTGCGGCAGCGGCGGAGGGATCGGCGGTCGGCGTAGCGCCTGGCGCTCCTGCGGCCTCGGGGCCGTCAGTGTGATCGCCGGACCCCTCGCCAGCTTCTGTGGCGGCAACTTTGGCGGCCTCTTCGCCGGCGGGATCATCAGCGCCAGCTTCTTCTTCGGCGACAGCGGCGCCGTCGTTATTGCCACGCGCGTTCTCCTCACCGGCGACCTCGGTCTCCATTGGCTCTGGGGCAGATGGATCTTACGACCGGAAAAGAAAGAAAAGTCAAGCAAATATCCAAAAGGAAAATCAGAAGAAGAAGAACACAAGGGAAGTTTTCAAGCGAGAGGATTACCTGTGCTAGGATCTGCAGTCGTGGTCTCAACCACCGAGGGTCGCTGGTGCTATCCCTTGCCGGAGAACTGTCCCTTGCTGGAGAAGTCTCCCTTCCCGGAGAAGTCTCCCTTGCCGGAGAACGCTCCCTTGCCGGGGAATCCTCCCTTGGCGGTATAGTCGAAGCAGATGGCATTTCGGGAGCGGCTTTCGGGCACTCCTGGTGAGACTGCTCTGCTCCTACACAAACCAACAGTCAGATATCAGCAAAGAAAGAGCACCCATGCATGCCTAACAGCAGGAAGTAAACCATATACTTACGATGGGGGCTGCGCTGGGGGCTGCTTTGAGGAAGAGTTGCCGGGTCCGCCAAGGTGGTCTCGGACGCGCCCCCTGCTGTCGCGGTGGGTTCGTCCTCGATGACAATCACCGGGACCTTGGCTCTCTTCGACGCTCTCTGGGCCAGCGTCCTGAAAAGGAATGGGTTCAGAGTGAAGCAAATCAGATACAAGACAAAACAACAAGAATTGAAGAACTACAAGTACGGCAAAGAATCTTACTCTTCTTCTTCCTCGTCGGAGCTGAGCACGGAGAGATCAAATTCCGGCTCGCCTCCGGTGCGACGAGGCGGAGGAGTGGGTTCCCTTGGCCGCTTGGCGGGAGCAGAAGCTGTGGCCTGGGAGGGCCCCGCTCCAGTTGCCGCAGCGACGTGAGGTGCTCCCGTGGAAATAGTGCTTGCCGCGGTGGAGCGCGTCGCGCGGCGCGGCGGCTGTTGGCCCGTCTGCCGCCCCGCTACGTCTCCGGCCTTGCGGAGACGCCTTCTTGGTGGAGCTGGAGGCTCCGCTTGCGGCAAGCTGTCTGAAGGTAGGGAGGAGGCGCCCTCGGCGGGTTCGCTCGACTCAGCCTCAGGCTCGGCAAGCTCCTCCTCGCCGGCAAGCTCCCCTCGCTCGACAAGGCTTGCCACCTCTGCTGCCTCTGCCTCCTCCACGGTGAATCCGAACTCGCCCGCGGCAGCGGCTGCTGTCGCCTCTTCCAACCTGGTGGCGATGCGCTACATCTCATCATCGGTGGTGTCGCGGGTGAGGCTCTTACATTCATCGGGCGGACCGGCACTTCTACCAGGCCGTCAAGAACTCCCTTGCCGGCGTCATCTGCAGGCTCTTGCCAAGTTGGGACAATTCCATGCGAGTCGCCTGTGTATCATTACCTGCGAATGCACGATCGGCGAGGAATTGTTGCACAGCGGAACTACACCCCTCGGCAACCTGAACATTTCGGGATGATTAGGATCGTGCTTGAACAGTTCCAAGAGCATCGCGTCCAGTTCCAAGACAGTGAAGTTGAAGTTGAGGCCCGGGCGCAGCCTCATGATATCCGCCGCATTCTGGAACTCCCAGGCGGGTCTCCTCCTCTCCTGCAGGGGGGCAATGCGGCGGCAAAGAAAGTCTGCGCCAACGGCGCCTACAGTGAGCCCGGCAAGCCTAAGGCGTAGGATCCTGGTGACGGCAATCTTCAGCCTAGCGTCTTCCGGGGCCACGCTGCTCCAATCGTTGCCGCGCACTACTGGGGCTTGGCGCTGGGCGGTAAATGGCTGCAGGTTCTTCTCGACAACCCAGCACCAGTCTGCTCTCCATTCATCCCACTTGCTGCGGAGCTCTCCCTCTAGATACGCTTCCTTCTTGCCGGTTCTCGAGATCCAAGCGATTCCGCCGAAAAGAGGCTCTCCTCTCTCAACTCGAGGCATAAAGAAGTGGCGGAAAAGAGCTACGTTTGGATAGACTCCGACAAAGTTTTCACAGAGATGTGCGAAAACTGCCATGGTCAGAACGGCATTGGGGGTGAAGTCAAGGAGGCGGAACCCGTAGGTGTTCATGATATCATAGAAAAATTCAGAGAAAGGCGGGCAGAGCCCGCAGTAGAAGAACAGCGCGAAGAAGGGATATCCACTCGGAGCCAGTTCAGCGGCGGTAGGAGTACCTTCGATGCGGCGTATCGCTCAGCGTCTCCGTCGACCGGAAGAGGTAGTAGTACTCCCTCGGATCCTTCGCGGCGAGCTGGGGGAGATTGCCGCTCCTTTCGCAGCGCCCATGAGCCGCGCCTCGGCCGACTCCACGCCCTTCCCCTTGTCGGCTTTCGGAGCCCTGGCGGCGGTGGTGGGGGAGATCGACGGCGTTGGTGATGCTGGTGGCGATGGGGGGCGGAGCGCTGCCCTCTTTTCAGCCTTGGGAAGAAGGGGGGAGCGACGGAGGTTTTCGAGATTGGAGTAGCAACCGGCGTGAATGGGCGAACTGCCCCTGTTTCCCCTGCTTATAAAGAGGGAGGGGGCGGACGTTCCGCCTTTCCAAATAAAGAAACCACCCACGATCTCTCCCACGACGCCGCATTCGACGCGTGCCATTCGTGGAGGGCGTGGTGGGTCCGGAGTGAGGTACGGCGTAACCCAGGCCGCGCGTGCCCGTGCCCTGTTTTGGGCCTGGCGCAACAGCGCTCGGCACCGTGTGTGGCCCAGGACCGGGGTCTCCTGTCGGTGTACTAGAGTAGGGGTACCCTAGTATCCCGAACTCGTGCACGGGCAGTTGCAGCATGTAACATCCCAAATTTCCTATTTGGAATGTTTTACAATTATAGCTAAGCATCCTATGCATCCTGTTTGAATTTGAATGCCATTTGAAGTTTCAGAGGATTTTGAGTTTTGAATTTGAATTCAAACTTTGGCAAGTGGGAATCATTAAAAAAACTATGCACGATAAATACTTGATCAAAAGTATGAGAGGAGTAAACATGACACTCCAAAAATATCGGAGGAAAAACATTGCCAAAGTTTTGGATTCAAATCTGAATTTTATTTGAATTTGAAAAAATGGATTTTTATAAAGTTTGGATTTTGCCTTTGGAAAAATGTTCAAATGATAGGAATTTTCCCTGATCATTTTGGTATATATATATATATATATATATATATATATATATATATATATATATATAATATTTATAGATTTTGTTTTATTTCTGTTTTGTTTTATTAAAAAATAAATTCAAAAAAGAAAAAAAAAACCCCCAGCCGCCCGGCCAGGCCCCCAGCCCAGCCAGCAAGCCCCCACCCGGCCGGCCCACCAGGCGGAGGCCAGCCAAGTGAGGCCGACCAACCGGCCTCACCTCCCCCTCGCCCGAAAGCGCTTCGCGCCGGTCGCCCGCTCGCCCCGCACCCCTCCCTCGCTCTCTGGCAGGTGGCCCCGCCCCCGTCTTCAACCCCCTCCCCACGTCGTCGCCGCGCCGCCGCCGCTCGCCGGCTCCCGCGACAGCCGGGACGCCGATCCCCTCCCGATCGCCCCCCGAAGCAAGGCCGAGGCCCCCGCCTATTTAAGCCCTCGCCCCGCACCCCATTCCCCCCCCTAGCCCCTCGCCGGACCCCCTCTTCCTCTCTCCCGAGCTCACCGGAGACCCGAGTCCCCGCCGCCGCCATTTCCATCACCGTCGCCGCCCTAGCCCTCCGACCCCACCGACTCCACAGACGCCTCCCGACCTCGTCCGCACCGGCCCGGCCACTCCGTCGACCTCCCCGACCGGAGCCATCAACGCACTAAATCGTCGTCGCCGCCGCCCGCCGCCCGCCGAGGTCGATGAAATCGTAGAAATCCCCTCCCCGTCCGATGCGTGATGAGCGGCTGAGATTAGACCCCAGAAGAATGCAGCGTTTAAATAAAACCGGCCGGTTCGTCCGGTTTATTTTTAAGTTAGGTTTTTATTTTTGGAGCCGGCCCGTTTTAGTTTAACCCTAGGCCCGTTTAGGTTATATTACGCACAGTGCATAGTTTAGGCCCATTAGGCCCTTTTTCTTTTAATTTCATTTTTCTGTTTTAACAGAATAGTTCCTGTTTTGAAAAATTCATGTCTTTTATTCTGTTTAATATTTTTAGGTGATTCTTTTTTTCTTGGTTTGCAAATTTTCTATAGTTTCTGCAGAATATATAATTAGCTATGTTAAAATTAATTAAAATTGCTTTATTTTTAGTTTTAGTCAGAATAGTAAATCTGTTATAACTTGAGTTAGAAAAATTATTTTTATATGATTCTTTTTGTCCAAACTTTATTTTGACATTGCCAAACCATAGGAATTAATTTGGGTATTTTAGGATTAATAAAAAATAGTTTTAAGCAGAATCTTGTTAATCCTAATTAATTAACTAGCTACTGTTTTCCTATTATTTTAATTAGTAAATAAATTTATTTTTAACATGTGATTGATTATTCTAGGATAGTTTCTGTCACTTTATAGGATGAACTTTTATTTATAATAAATAAAAGTTTTATTTTATTTTTCTTAATAGAAATTGGATTAGGCCTAATAGGAGTTTCATAATAGATTTTTAATTAATTATTTTTTATCCTAGTTGCTTAGTGAAATATTTTCGGTTTGGTTAACCTAAAACCATGATTAGGTTATGTTAGAAAATTTTTTGTTATATAAAACTATTTTAGTTGTTGTTTGAAGTAGGAAAACTTTGAATGGGTTTTTCTTTGAGTTTTTCCTTTGAGTTTTGCTTGTTGGTTTTGGTGTGTTACTTTGTTATGCTATTGTGTTATGTGATCCTATGCTATATGCTTATTGTGATTATTGTTTGTTTCGGTAGAGTTTCCGGAGTGCGAAGCTTGCTACTACGAGTCCTTAGCTCACGAAGATCGTCAGCAAGGCAAGTTTTGATCATGTTATTTTCTATACCTATGTTTTTGTGCATTAGAATTGTCACCACCCCACCATGCATGCAGTAGTTGAAATTTTGAAGTTATCAATCTTGAGTAGTATCATGTGGTAGGATGAACCAATCCCTTGTTACCATGACCCGGACGAAGTAGTTTACTTTGCTATGCTCGTGAAGCGGGTTTTGGGTTGAGTGAAATTCATAAGCAAGATGTGAGAGTCAATGATGATGACAACCCCATGAACTACAAGGATCAAGATGGACTTCGGAATTCAGTACTGGGTGGAGGACGGTTGACGGGCACCCTGGAGAACCCAGTGGTTGGCCGGGATGCATGGAGAAGTGCCATGACATCTTGCGGAAAGCTTCACCCAGCCACGAAGAGACGGATGGATGCCCCATGACCGGAAGCTTACTGTGCAGCCGCAAGCCATTATGGGCTGGCTGGGTTAACCCTAGTAGTGACGCTGGCTGGGCCGGTACTACGAGATGTAGAAGAACGGTAGGATTGGATGGGTACCGGCGGTAGCAGAAGAACTCTTTGGAAGACCCTGTTTCATCTGGCCTGTCTTCAAACACCATGAAGTGCGAAGATTTAAAAGGAGGAATGATTCTTGCGGGAAAAGTCATAAACCTCTGCAGAGTTTAAAGATCTAATCGATTAGCCGTGTCCCCGATTCACGGACAAATTGAGCCTCTGGAACTTGGAAGTATTCGAAATCTCAACACTAAGATTAATGAATTAATTTGAGGGGTTTATGACTTAATAATTGGGGAATGAGATTTTGGTTGGCGGAACCATCTCAATAACTACCAACAATTTGTAGTAATTTGCAAGCAAGTCCACTGTAGTAGGAGAAAACTGGCTTTTCGCAAAATGATGAAACTTAGAGCCCCACAGCCAAAATGCATATAGTGTTAGTAATTTTATTATTGTTATTTCTCTTCATGACTTGCCAGCTTATTCAAAAAGCTGACCTACACGGCTGCAACGTCTTATGTTGCAGAGGTATATTCCGATCAGGAGTGAGGCTACGCTCCGCGCTTGGCGATTGCCCTTTGGAGTCGGATGGACTCGCTTTATCTTCTACGCTTCCGCAGCATTAGTAGTTTATTTCTCATGAGTTGGCCTTGAGCCGAATTTATTCTCTTGTAATAAAGACTCTATATGAGAATCGTGTAATAAAATTCAGGTGTGATTGAACTTTGATTACTTTATCGATGTACTGTGAGTACCAGCATGATCTTGGGATGGTACAGACACAGAGATTTGACCGAACTTGGGTCAGGTCGCTACAGAGATGGTATCAGAGCACACGCTGACCGTAGGATCGTAACCCCTAGGATCGGAAAGCCATAGGAAGAGACCATTTACTTTAAATCCTTTTCATTCAGTAATTCTCCCCTGTTCAATTCTGACTCTTCTCCTATTTTCAACATTCTAGATGGCCGTCGAGTTCACCCCAGTTTTGCTACCAGAGTTTTGCCAGCCCGACGAGACGATGCCCTTCGGCAGGAAGCTGGTCCATATGGTGAAGAAGCTGAAGATAGCTCTGCCCTCGATCACCGGGAAGCCAACCAATGCACTTCCGACGGATACCCGCTTCTGAGGATTGAGGTGCATATTCCCGGGAGAACCTTCGGAGGACACACGGAGCCTATTGACTTTGAGTTCACCGACTTCAACTGGATCATCGGAAGGGACATGGCGATCTATCGTGCCCTTGGACATCTCCGAGAGGAGTACATGGCCGAGCTCGATCCCTCAGACCTCGCCATGGTTTCTCGCAGAGCAAGGAATGGAGATATCATCCGTACCGTGGAGGACGACTCCATTCTCTCTTATGTCCAGGACTTGGAGTGTCTCCTCGAGAAGCGGAGATTCAGACTGCCGTAACTCGAAGGCACACAGGAGGCTATTGTTCCGTGAACTGGAACTGGAGGAGAAGGCACGCGCAGACTTCCTTGGCCATGAGGAAGAAATCACGGACTTCATGGAGACAGTCGACGACCTGAAGATGAAGCTTGCCGCAATAGAGGAAAAGATGGACTTGGGAGAGGACCTTTATCCGAGTGGAGACAATGGACCTCTCGTGAGCAATGATCAGGATTTTGAAGGGAGCTCCACTGGAGAAACCCACAAGAGGAAGCGCCACACCGGAGGACATCACACCAGAGGACGCAAGGATTATTGATTGAAGGCTGTTTAGTCGACCACCATGTTATTTTACTTTTTCGTCGATCAGTTAGGCCGATATTTTTCGATTAGTCATGAGCTTTTGTAATCGAGATTGAACCATGTTTGAGTGGAATGAATAAA
Source organism: Aegilops bicornis (assembly GCA_021605145.1). Lineage (NCBI taxonomy): Eukaryota > Viridiplantae > Streptophyta > Magnoliopsida > Poales > Poaceae > Aegilops > Aegilops bicornis. The sequence goes on along the minus strand of CM038674.1, from coordinate 7,865,019 downwards.
TGATTGGTGTGTTTATGTTTGTGCATTCATATGGGTAGTGATATTTCTCATAGACCATTGTTCTATTCTAATTTCTCATCCACTCCAAAACACCGGATGCCTCCGAGACGTGACACGGATTTCCGCCGAGCTCACCCAGCTACTCCAGCAGCAGAATGCACTCATGCGTATACTCATCCGTAATCGTAACAACAACAATCCACTGCCACCACCCCCTGTGGACAACTTGACTCGATTCCTGAGGCTGAATCCGCCAGTGTTCTCTAGCAGCACTGAGCCGATTGTGGCCGATGATTGGCTCCGCAAGGTCGGAAGAGAGCTAATCACTGTGGGATGCACTGATGCAGAGAAGGTGCGCTTTGCCGCACATCAACTTGATGGTCCTGCAGCTTCTTGGTGGGAGAACTACACCGCCACTTATCCCATCGGCACCATCACGTGGGATCAGTTCCAGGCCTTCCGCACCGCTCATGTTTCAGCTGGAGCCATGAGTCTGAAGAAGCGTGAGTTCCGCAACTTACGCCAGGGGAACCGTACTGTGGCACAGTACGTGGATGAGTTCAGCAAGCTAGCCCGCTATGCCCCTGATGATGTGGCCACAGATGCCGCAAAGCAGGAGAAGTTCCTTGAGGGACTCAATGATGAACTGGGCATGCAGCTTATGGTGGCTACTTTCACCAACTACCAAGGGCTGGTAGACAAGGCCATCATACTTGAAGGCAAGCAGCAGCAGATTGAAAGCCGCAAGCGGAAGTACAGCCAGGGAAGCACAACTCGGGAGCTCATGAAGCCCGTTATGCACCATACTCAGGAGGGCACACCCATCATAACCATGGAGGTCATAACCATGGAGGAAATGGGAACAACCGCAACCAGGACAACAAGTCAGGCAATGGCCATGGCAATGGAAACGGTAATGGCAATCAGCATCGTCCTGCCCCGGCTCCGAAGGATCTGAGCCACATCACCTGTTTCAAGTGCCAGAAGACAGGGCACTATGCCACCGACTGCCCGGAGGCCAAGCAGAGGAATGGAAACGGCAATGGAGGCTCAGCGAAGAAGCCCAATCCGTTCCCTCGTGCTCGGTGAACCACATTGACGTGGAGGGCGTCTATGATCAGCCGGAACAACGTGGTTGGTAAGTTTTTATTGAATTCACGTTCAGTTTTGGTACTCTTTGATTACGGTGCAACGCATTCATTCATATCAAGGGTAGTTGTGGAGAAGTACGGGTTGCCCACTAAAACCCTTAGAAACCCCCTTCGGCGTCGGTTCGCAGGAGGAGAAATGATGGCGAGCTTAGGCTGTCATGCAACCCTCAACATCGGGAACCATAAATTTCCCTTGAGACCTCATAGTGTTGGAAACCCGGACCTTGGATGTAATCCTAGGCATGGATTGGTTGACAAAGTTTGAAGGGAACATAGGCATGCCCGCAAGTCGATTCTGCTCACCACCCCGGGCGTAAGAGGATCAAGTATGTAGCCAGGCACAGCCAGATGAAGAATCAGGTGCATTCCCTCACGGGAGTTGTTCAGGAGGAAGTGCCAGTAGTGCAAGATTTTCCCGATGTGTTTCCGGAAGAATTACCAGGAATGCCACCGGACAGGGACATTGAGTTTCTGATTGAGTTATTGCCCGGCACAGCCCCAATATCCAAGAGACCCTATCGGATGCCACCAAATGAGTTGAAAGAGATCAAGGATCAAATTAATGAGTTATTGGAGAAAGGATATATTCGTCCAAGCTCATCACCTTGGGGAGCCCAGTTCTTTTGGTAGAGAAGAAGGATGGAAGCTTGAGGATGGTTGTGGATTATCGTGCATTGAACGAGGTGACCATCAAGAACAAGTACCCTCTGCCGATGATTAATGATCTGTTTGATCAGCTAGTTGGAGCTAAGGTATTCTCTAAGATCGATCTTCGATCAGGGTATCATCAGTTGAAGATCCGTGAAAAGGATATACCCAAAACAGCATTCACTACCAGGTATGGCTTAAATGAGTATACCGTCATGTCATTTGGATTGACTAATGCTCCTGCATACTTCATGAATTTGATGAACAAGGTGTTTATGGAATATCTGGACAAGTTTGTCGTGGTGTTCATCGATGATATACTGATTTTCTCCAAGAGCGAGGAAGAGCATAAGGAACATTTGCGTCTAGTTCTGGAGAAACTTCGAGAACATCAGTTGTATGCCAAGTTCAGCAAATGTGAATTCTGGCTGAAGGAAGTTGGATTCCTCGGACATGTTATTTCAGGAGAAGGAATAGCAGTTGATCCCGCCAAGGTTGAATCGGTCACCGATTGGCAGTCCCCACCTCAGTCAAGGAGATCCGCAGTTTTCTCGGACTCGCAGGATATTATCGGAGGTTTATTGAGAACTTCTCGAAGATTGCCAAGCCCATGACTGAGCTGTTGAAGAAGGAAGCCAAGTATGTTTGGACCGAGGAATGTGAGGCCAGTTTTCAGGAATTGAAGAAAGCGGTTGGTCACAGCCCGATCTTGATTCTCACGGACATACACAAGGAATACCAGGTTTATTGTGACGCTTCTCGTCAAGGACTCGGAGGAGTACTCATGCAGGAAGGAAAAGTTGTAGCTTATGCCTCCAGACAGCTACGACCTCATGAGATGAATTATGCCACACATGATTTGGAGTTAGCAGCCGTAGTGCATGCACTCAAGACACAGAGACATTTCCTCATCGGAAACCGTTGTGATGTTTACACAGATCACAAGAGCTTGAAGTATATTTTCACGCGAAGGAATTGAACCTCGGCGGAGGAGATGGCTAGAGTTGATAAAGGACTATGACATGAGATTGCATTACCACCCAGGTAAGGCTAATGTTGTAGCAGATGCTTTGAGCCGTAAGAGCTATGTGAACACTCTTACAGCAGGAGGATTACCTCAGGAGTTAGTCGATGACCTCAGAGATCTCCGACTGGAGATAGTTCCGAGAGGATTCGTTGCAACTCTGGAAGTTCAGTCCACTTTGACCGAAAGGATTCGTGAAGCCCAGAAGTCGAACAAGGAAATTGATGAGATAAAGCAAAAGATGGATGAAGGAAAAGCTAAAGGATTTCGTAAGGATGAACACGGAACTATATGGTTCGAGGATCGTATTTATGTGCCCAATGATCCCGAACTCAGGAAGCTAATTCTTCAGAGGCTCATGATTCACCGTACTCGATTCACCCGGTAACACCAAGATGTACCTGGATTTGAAGGAAAGTTTACGGTGGACAGGTATGAAGAAGGATATTGCGAGCACGTAGCGATGTCGATGTTTGTCAACGTGTAAAGGCAGAACATCGAAGCCAGCAGGGTTACTTCAACCTTTGCCGATTCCGATTGGAAATGGGAGAAACTTGGAATGGATTTCATCACAGGATTACCGGGACCCGTTCAGGTTATGATTCTATCTGGGTAGTGGTTGATCGTTTGACCAAGGTAGCTCACTTCATTCCCGTGAAGACTACCTATACTAGTGCTAAGTTGGCCAAGATATACATGACCAGGATCGTATGTCCGCATGGAGTTCGAGGAAAATCGTGTCGAGATAGAGGAACACAGTTTACCTCAAAGTTTTGGAAGCGATTGCATGAAACTTTGGGTGCGAGGCTGGAATTGATGCAGCTTTTGATCCATGAGCAGATGGACGGACGAGAGAGTCAACCAGATTACGGAGGACATGTTGAGAGCTTGTGTGCTAGACTATGGGTCTAGCTGGGATGATAATTTGTCGTCGTAGAGTTCTCATACAACAACAGTTATCAATCCAGTTTGAAGATGGCCCCTTCGAAGCTCTATCACGGAAGGAGGTGCGAACACCATTCTTTGTGGGATAGTGTTGGAGATCGATCACTTTTCGGTTCCGATCTTATCAGGGATTCGAAGAAAGTCAAGCTGATTCGAGACAGGCTCAAGATAGCACAGTCGAGACAAAAGAGTTATGCCGACGATGGCGCAAGGAAGTGACTTACGGCGGGGGACCTAGCATATCTTGGCGTGTCTCACTTCGTGGAATCAAGAGGTTTGGTGTCAAAGGGAAGTTAGCACCCGATTCATTGGCCCTACAAAATCCTCGAGCGTCTGGAGAAGTTGCTTACAAGTTGGAATTGCGGAAGGATTGTCCGAGTTCATGATGTCTTCCATGTTTCTCAGCTGAAGAAGTGTCATGCCGACATGGCCGATGTTCCGTTGAGAGATACGGTGCCCCTAGAGGCCATACAGCTTGACAGTGATCTGACCTACAAGGAGAAACCCGTCCGAATTCTCGAGACTGCAAGCGAGTCACCCGCAGCAAGGTCATCAAATTTTGCAAGGTCTTTGTGGAGTCACCACACCGAGGAAGAAGCCACAGGGAGCGCCAAGAAGACCTTCTTCGAGATCACCCGCACCTATTTGCTAGCCAACCCGAATCTCGAGGGTGAGATTCATCTTAAGGTGGGTAGGTTTGTAACATCCCAAATTTCCTATTTGGAATGTTTTACAATTATAGCTAAGCATCCTATGCATCCTGTTTGAATTTGAATGCCATTTGAAGTTTAGGAGGATTTTGAGTTTTGAATTTGAATTCAAACTTTGGCAAGTGGGAATCATTAAAAAAAACTATGCCTGATAAATACTTGATCAAAAGTATGAGAGGAGTAAACATGACACTCCAAAAAATATCAGAGGAAAAACATTGCCAAAGTTTTGGATTCAAATCTGAATTTTATTTGAATTTGAAAAAATGGATTTTTATAAAGTTTGGATTTTGCCTTTGGAAAAATGTTCAAATGATAGGGAATTTTCCCCTGATCATTTTGGTATATATATACCCTATATAAAATATTTATAGATTTTGTTTTATTTCTGTTTTTGTTTTATTAAAAAAATAAATTCAAAAAAAGAGAAAAACCCCCCAGGCGCCAGCCAGGCCCCCTGGCCCAGCCAGCGCCGAAGCCCCCCCACCAGCCGGCCCACCAGGCGGCCCAGAGGCCAGCCCAGCGAGGCCAGCCAACCGGCCTCACCTCCCCCTCGCCCGAAAGCGCTTCGCGCCGGTCGCCCGCTCGCCCCGCACCCCTCCCTCTCTCTCTGGCAGGTGGCCCGCTTCCGTCTTCAACCCCATACGTCTTGGCAGCCGCCGCTCGCCGGATCCCGCGAGATCCGGGATCCCGATCCCCTCCCGATCGCCCCCCGAAGCAAGGCCGAGGCCCCCGCCTATTTAAGCCCTCGCCCCGCACCCCATTCCCCCCCCCCTAGCCCCTCGCCGGACCCCCTCTTCCTCTCTCCCGAGCTCACCGGAGACCCGAGTCCCCGCCGCCGCCATTTCCATCACCGTCGCCGCCCTAGCCACACCCCACCCCCACCCACACCACCAGACGCCACCCCCACCTCGTCAGACCCGGCCGGCCACTCCGTCGACCTCCCGACGACCGGAGCCATCAACGCACTCGTCGTCGTCGCCCGCCGCCCGCCGAGGTCCGATAAGTCGCCGAATCCCCTCCCCGTCCGATGCGTGATGAGCGGCTAGGATTAGACCCCGAAGTCTGGCGTTTTAAATAAAACCGGCCCGGTTCGTCCGGTTTATTTTTAAGTTAGGTTTTTATTTTTGGAGCCGGCCCGTTTTAGTTTAACCCTAGGCCCGTTTAGGTTATATTACGCACAGTGCGTAGTTTAGGCCCATTAGGCCCTTTTTCTTTTAATTTCATTTTTCTGTTTTAACAGAATAGTTCCTGTTTGAAAAATTCATATCTTTTATTCTGTTTAATATTTTTAGGTGATTCTTTTTTTGTTGGTATGAAAATTTTCTATAGTTTCTGTAGAATATATAATTAGCTATGTTAAAATTAATTAAAATTGCTTTATTTTTAGTTTTAGTCAGAATAGTAAATCTGTTATAACTTGAGTTAGAAAAATTATTTTTATATGATTCTTTTGTCCTAACTTTATTTTGACATTGCCAAACCATAGGAATTAATTTGGGTATTTTAGGATTAATAAAAAAATAGTTTTAAGCAGAATCTTGTTAATCCTAATTAATTAACTAGCTACTGTTTTCCTATTATTTTAATTAGTAAATAAATTTATTTTTAACATGTGATTGATTATTCTAGGATAGTTTCTGTCACTTTATAGGATGAACTTTTATTTATAATAAATAAAAGTTTTATTTTATTTTTCTTAATAGAAATTGGATTAGGCCTAATAGGAGTTTCATAATAGATTTTTAATTAATTATTTTTTATCCTAGTTGCTTAGTGAAATATTTTCTGTTTAGTTAACCTAAAACCATGATTAGGTTATGTTAGAAAATTTTTTGTTATATAAAACTATTTTAGTTGTTGTTTGAAGTAGGAAAACTTTGAATGGGTTTTCTTTGAGTTTTTCCTTTGAGTTTTGCTTGTTGGTTTTGGTGTGTTACTTTGTTATGCTATTGTGTTATGTGATCCTATGCTATATGCTTATTGTGATTATTGTTTGTTTTGGTAGAGTTTCCTGGTCTGAAGCTTGCTACTCTGAGTCCTTAGCTCACGAAGATCGGCAAGAAGGCAAGTTTTGATCATGTTATTTTCTATACCTATGTTTTTGTGCATTAGAATTGTCACCACCCCACCATGCATGCAGTAGTTGAAATTTTGAAGTTATCAATCTTGAGTAGTATCATGTGGTAGGATGAACCAATCCCCTTGTTACCATGACCCCGGGGCCAGTAGTTTACTTTGCTATGCTCGTGAAGCGGGTTTTGGGTTGAGTGAAATTCATAAGCAAGATGTGAGAGTCAATGATGATGACAACCCCATGAACTACAAGAATCAAGATGGACTTGAATTCACTACTGGGTGGAGGGCGGTTGTGGGCACCTGGAGAACCCAGTGGTTGGCGGGATGCATGGAGAAGTGCCATGACATCTTATGGAAAGCTTCACCCAGCCACGAAGAGGCGGATGGATGCCCCATGACCGGAAGCTTACCTGTGCAGCCGCAAGCCATTATGGGCTCTGGCTGGGTTAACCCTAGTAGTGACGCTGGCTGGACGGTACTACGAGATGTAGAAGAACGGTAGGATTGGATGGGTACCGGCAGTAGCCAGAAGAACTCTTTGGAAGACCCTGTTTCATTCGTCCTGTCTTCAAACACCATGAAGTGCGAAGACTTAAAAGGAGGGAATGATTCTTGCGGGAAAAGTGCGCAAACCTCTGCAGAGTTTAAAGATCTAATCGATTAGCCGTGTCCCGATTCACGGACAAATTGAGCCTCTGGAACTTGGAAGTATTCGGAAATCTCAACACTAAGATTAATGAATTAATTTGAGGGTTTATGACTTAATAATTGGGGAATGAGATTTTGGTTGGCGGAACCATCTCAATAACTACCAACAATTTGTAGTAATTTGCAAGCAAGTCCTTTGTAGTAGGAGAAAGCGGCTTTTCGCAAAATGATGAAACTTAGAGCCCCACAGCCAAAATGCATATAGTGTTAGTAATTTTATTATTGTTATTGCTCTTCATGACTTGCCAGCTTATTCAAAAAGCTGACCTACACGGCTGCAACGTCTTATGTTGCAGAGGAATATTCCGATCAGGAGTGAGGCTACGCTCCGCGCTTGGCGATTGCCCTTTGGAGTCGGATGGACTCGCTTTATCTTCTACGCTTCCGCAGCATTAGTAGTTTATTTCTCATGAGTTGGCCTTGAGCGAATTTATTCTCTTGTAATAAAGACTCTATATGAGAATCGTGTAATAAAATCCAGGTGTGATTGAACTTTGATTACTTTATCGATGTACTGTGAGTACCAGCATGATCTTGGGATGGTACAGACACAGAGATTTGACCGAACTTGGGTCAGGTCGCTACACAGCATCCCGCGGCAAGGCTTGCCAGGTGACCACCAAGGCCCTCCGTGGTTCCTTTGGAGCCATTCAAGAACAAAGCCCCGGCAAGGAGACAAGGCCCCGGCAAGAGGAGCTTGCCGGGAAGGCCAACCAAGGCATGACCAAAGCATTGAGCCAAGGAGACAAGGCCCCGGCAAGAGGAGCTTGCCGGGAAGGCCAACCAAGGCATCTCAAGGAAATTGCCGCGACGCGCCACGCGTACCGGCAAGGCCCGGTGAGCGACAAGCTTCCGGACGCGACAAGACAATGACCGCGGCAAGGCGCTTGCCGCGGTCGGCCACCACTCTGTACCCGCGCTCCAGCACATCCACCAACGTGTCGCCCTGGGACCTTTCCAGGCGCGCGTGGCAAGAGGCTGTGCGGCCAGCGGTGCGCGGTGGCAAGCGGCGCTGACAAGATCGCCATCGTGGCAAACGGTGGCGCCCCTGACGGTCCCTTTTTGCACTGTTTGGGCGACGTAGACGGGCATTTAATGCCTTTGTCCCCTGCCGTCAGGGTTAGGTATGATACACTGTACAAGTAGTTGTACCAACCACAATTCTTTTCCCATTTCTACCCTTGTCTACGTTGCCACCTGTCGGAGACCCCTTGAGCATATAAAAGGAGGCCCATGCACAACGTAGAGGGGGGTTCGAAAGGTTCGAAGGCAGAAAACACTCACGCTAGGTCTCGTTAGCAGCTGGTGTGTACTGTAGCACTCAGCGCTCCCAAGCAAGAACTCAATACAGTCAGACATGCAGCAGTAGGAGTGTTCTCTCTCCGGAGAGCTCCGAAGCTGGGTAAACTGCTCGTGTGCTTCGCCTCGATATGCTCTTCGTGCGATCTCCGCCCCCCGCCGAACCGAAATGGGCTCGGTCCGCCGGTCCCATAGGTGTTCGTGGATCAGCTTCCCCGACAGACATGAACTTGGATTTCTTCTACGACAATGTTGGCAGCCATGTGAAGCCAGCTAGAGACCTTGACCGCATACAAGCATTCCTTCAGACAGACCGGCAGATTGAAGATGCAAACACCCACACACAGCTTCAGGAGGATTTCATTGAGCATCATTGGCAAAGGCATGGCCAAAGGCATTGAGCACCATTGGCAAAGGCACCAACCAATTTTACATTCATTTCATTTAATTCATGTGTGATCGGTATCATTGTTGTATTGAATTATTAGTTTTATTCGGTGATTTGAATAATTGATGTAATTTAGATTTATAATATTCACATTTTATGTGATTTGAATTCATAATTATGTGTAACTAGTTGGCAACCCGTGCAGCTGCACGGGCTAGCACTTTTAATATTAAATTTGTCAAAGTTGTTGCAAATTAGAAATGTTGGATAGTAATACAAATAGCTTTTTACTGATTATTATTATATTAGTGGACAACATGATTACAAATTGAAAAGGCATAATATTAACTATTTAACTTCCCTATTGAAGCATATATCTTCCTTTCTGTCACCTACCGAAAAAACTTACATCTTCCTATTTGTGTCAGGACCCCGATTCCAAGTCACATCGATCTAGCCGGTAACACCTCATATCACTTTGCGGCCTCACGCACGGTATTCCCACAGGTGTCGCCTTACCATGGCCGGGACCGTTTGCGCCTTTTGGCTCACGTATATGATAGTGTCGCTAGCATCCATATGACAGAGAACCCGGGCCGACATGGCTAATCGTGAACCCAAAGCGGCACTAACCCATGGGGACAGGCATACATGAATCACATCGAGCATGTCGGTCAGCAGCGTGTGAATCCGGGCTGTAGCACTGGGCTAACACTAGTGCAGAACCGGGCAATAGCACCGGTTCGTAAGGCCCTTTAGTGCCGGTTCCACAACCGGCACTAAAGTGTGGTCACTAAAGGCCCCCCCTTTAGTACCGGTTCAGCACGAACCGGTGCTAAAGGCCAACCACGTGGCACGAGGCAGCTCCGGGGGCAGGGAGCCCTTTAGTACCGGTTGGTAACACCAACCGGTACTAAATGTTTGTGGGTTTTTGTTTTATTTTTTATTTTTCAATTAAATTTGTGTTATCAATTTAATTTAGGATTGTTTTACGTTATAGTGAGTTGTAGTGGTCATCATCATCATCATCATCATCATCATCATCATCGCATATTAATAAATAAATAAACTTTAGCTAGCTAAAAATCATCATAGTCGTCATTAGTTACCACTATTTAATCATCATAGTCATTACCGCTAGCTATCTAATCACCAACATAATCATCGAGTTCACTTTGTAACAGAAGCAAAGATATCATCGAGTTCACCATAATCATCACCAACATCGAAGTTTAGGACAATACGGACATGCATGAGAGAGGACAAGTACTAATTAATTAAGAGCATGAACTAGCTACTCCTGTTGCTCCCTCTCAGGTAGAATAGCATAGAACATGTATAGCTTTCCTGATTCATCATATCTTTGGAGCATGCAGATGAATCTGTCTCCTAATCTTGGGTTGCGCTTCTCCTTGCTGCCCCTAGTACTTCTTTGCGATCGTTTACAATTTTGCTCCAATCTTTCACTATTAAGCATTCTTCGCTTTCAGAAATCCTGAATGCACTCATGTGTAATGTAGGAAATCTTGGTCGTAAGCTAACCATTGACATGCGACCTTTTGTCTCGATCCACTGAGGCACAACTGTCATCGGAAGTCCCTGTTGATGAAATAACATCGTATAGTAATTAATATACTAAGCAATGAAAATTTAGCTTCAAAAATAATGTATGCAAAGATGCACTAATTAAGGACAAATAGTTAAAATCTTACCATCTTTCGATTATAGATGTGACCGTAGTTCAATACGATCACCATTGGTGCATACGTTTTGAGTACTAACATTTCTAAGTTCAGGAAAAAAATTTGTCTTGACAGTATTAAGATCCTCAAGCCATGAAACATAATGACTTATCTCCTCGCAGTTTAGTTGAGCCCCGGGACAGTAGTAGGTCATGTCTACCAAACGCCGGACAGGTTTGCTTGAACCAAAATAAGCTGACAATACAAATTAGTGGTCAACTATTTTTGAATAAACTGTATCAAAGACATAAACATATGCATGCATGGTTGAGAAAAACTCACATAATGGTAGAACTGGAGGCGTTTGCACATCGACCCAGATGTCTATATTACCTTCAATATCATCTTCGGACGAATATCAAAGGTGATAACCATATCAGGCTCAAATGCATAAGCCTTGCATAGTGCTTGCCAAGTTTTGCATTCAAAATGGGTGTATGTGTCTCCATTATATAATTTGACGTTGAAAGTATACCCATGCTCCGTCTTCAAGTAAACTCTCTTTACCTCTATATCATCTATAGCACTAAAACCTATCTTATCCAAGACAAAAATTCTTGCATGGCAGGGGATGCGCTAGTAGAATAGTGAAAATTTAAAATTATAAGTTGAAGCAAATGAAGCATAAGTCATGCTTTAAAATTATAAGTTGAAGCAAATGAAGCATATGTTTTGCATTCAAATAATAATTGCCGTTGTGACTTACTGTATCCACTTCGAATGTCTCATTCAGCTCGATGCTAAAGCGCCTACCATCAACAAGGAAATTTCTGTCGCACAGGCCGCACTGGTCTTCACAGTGTTCGCACATAATGAAATCTTTTTCGTCGTCAGATGACATTTCCTATATGTTCATATAGGTGAAACATTAAACACTTATTACTATCTAACATTAATTAATATCTAGCCAATTCAAATATATATCTAACTATATTCATCTCTAACAATTGACATTACTATTAATTATTCAACTAGTTCAAATCTCAAATACCTAAATAAACTAGTTCGACAATTTTCTTACTAAAAATAAACTAGTTATATTAATTATTCAACTAGTTCAAATCTCAAATACCTAAATAAACTAGTTCGACAATTTTCTTACTAAAAATAAACTAGTTATATTAATTATTCAACTAGTTCAAATCTCATATACCTAAATAAACTAGTTCGACAATTTTCTTACTAAAAATAACCTAGTTATATTAATTATTCAACTAGTTCAAATCTCACATACCTAGCTAATTAATATCTAATTAAATTTTCTAAAAAATAGAAAACAGAAAACAAGTAAAAAAATGTGTGTGTGTGTGTGTGTGTATGTGTGTAGTGTGTGTATGTGTGTATATATGTGTGTGTATGTGTGTATGTGTGTGTGTCGTCCTATGCGCCCATCCGTCTCTGAGCAAGCAGGGCGCGTGATCTGGCGGCGGCGACGTCTGGGGCGCGGCCTTGGTGCGAAGACGTCTGGGACCAGCGGCAACGACGGACGGCGGCGGCATTGGGCGGCGGCGCGAGATGACGCAACGACGGCAACGGCGGCGGGGACAGCGACGACGACGACGGACGACGGGCGACGGGCGGCAACGACGGGATCGAGCGGCGCGCGGCGATGTCGCGAGAGGTTGGAGACGAAGTGGGGAGATGTAACTGAAATTTTCGTAAGTGCTATTATATAGGATGGGCCTTTAGTACCGATTGGAGCCACCAACCGGTACTAAAGGCCAACTTTGGCCAGGCCAAGAGGCCGGAAGAGCAGGCCTTTAGTACCGGTTGGTGGCTCCAACCGGTACTAAAGGTGATCTTAATGCCGGTTGGAGCCACCAACCGGTACTAAAAACCTCAGCTGCCACCCCAAAGTTTAGTCCCACCTCACGGGCGAAGGGCAGCCGCCTTTGGTTTATAAACCCAGCCGCGGCTACCTCTTTGAACTCCTCTATATAGCAGGCTTATGGGCCTAAATTCTGCAGCTGCCACAGTGAGTCTGCTGGGCCTTTAAGGCCTGTAATTGCACGCCCGTGGCCTACCAGGCCTGAGGCAGCGCCCCAATTTTTTTATAGTTTTTTTCTTTTCTGCTTTATTTTCTTCTATTTATATCTGCGTAGTTTTTTGTATACTTTTTTCTTTTCTGTTATATTTATTTTCTTCTATTTATTTGTGAGTAGTTTTTCATATAGTTTGCCAAAATTCAACATTTTCAGAGTTCATTTTGTAGTGATTTTCAATTTCACGGTCATTTTATATAGTTTTTTTCTTTTCAGCTATAGTTTTTTTTCTGCTATTTTTTCTTTTCAGCTATAGTTTTTTTCTGCAAAACTTGATGGTCAAAGTCTGGAGTTATAACCAAAGGTTAAAAAAACAAATGCCGACGTGCAATTAGTTTTTGCCATAACAGAAGAAGTCCGGAGTTGTAATAAGTTAATAAAAATAAAAAAGAGGTGCAATGCTCGTTAATTTGCTTCAAGCCTTTCGGAATAGTGTAGACTGCACTACGCATAGCTCCGTGCAGTCTACCATATTCTGAAGGCTTGAAGCTAAACTAACGTGAGCATTGAGCCTCTTCTTCATCGTCTCTGCACTCGGGGCTTATAAACCGCTCCTAGTCCCTCTCTCTTGAGGTGGGACTAAAAACAACTTACTAAGAAACTGTAGTACTGGTTCATCCATGAACCGGTACTAAAAAGGTGCTCGTGGGGCCCCAGCCTTACGACACAACCCCATTAGTACCAGTTCGTGGCACGAACCGGTGCTAAATGTTCGCCACGAACGGTACTAAACAGCTCCTCCCGCCTAGCAGTTGGAACCGGTGCTTAAGAGCTCCTCCGCCTAGCAGTTGAATGGTGCATACTGAATGCACAAAAAGTCTGGAGTTGTAATAAGTTTAAAAAATGAAATGCTTTTGTAACAGATGAGTTTAATTTCGTCATAAACCCGAATATTTCGAAAGAGATTGTCCAGTTTGTAAACGAAGTGCATCCAGTATTTGCCGTAACCCTCTCTACTTTTTGAACATGATATGTGGGTGAAATGATGATACCATGCCAAGTTTCAACTTTTTCAGAGTTCATTTGTAGTGCTTTTCAATTTCCAGGTCATTTAGTTCTCAAAACAAATCATTAAATGCATGAAAAATAGAAAGTGAAGGCATAAACGGTTGAAAGTTGATGGCGTCGCTTTGAATGGTGCATCTTGAGCATAAAAAATATAAGAGCATTTAGATCATGATCTTATATTTCTTTACAGTCTAAATTGTCAATATGATCTTATAACATCAAAAATACTTTGATCACCAATGATCTTTGTGTGTACAATCTAAATTGTCAATATGAGTCATCAACGATTTATAAACCGATGAAGACTCATATTATGCCACAAATTCTACACATAGAGTTCAATGAAGACCAAGTGCTTGTGATAGTTTGAGAAATCACATATTTAAGGTGGTAAAAGGCTTGTTAGGGGAGCGAGGTGGGACTAAAAACAGCTTGCCATAACCTCATTAGTACCGGTTCGTGGTACGAACCGGCACTAAATGGTGATGGTGGGGCCATAGCCTGACCGCAGGCTGACACAACCTCTTTAGTACCGGTTCGTGGCATGAACCGGTACTAAAGGTTCGCCATGAACCGGTGCTATTGATCGCCGCCACGAACCGGCACTAGTGTACACATTAGTGCCAGCTGAAATTCAAACCGGCACTATTGTGCTTCACATTTGACCCTTTTTCTACTAGTGTAACAGGACTCCGGGAACCCGAGCTGTAGCAGGCTAGGCAGGACTCCGGATGTCACCGCGTGATATTTCCCCGAAGGGACAGACACAGGAACGAAGTGAAACACGTGTCGGCCAGTCAAGTGTCCTGAGCAGTAGTGCTGGGCTAGCAGGACCCCGGTGAACCGGGCTGTAGCGGACTACTATGGATCAAGGAGGCACTAGACTACATTTCCCCATAAGAAAGGCTGCCAAGGATAATCAACTAGATTGTCGGATCCCACACATACCAAGCATTTCAAACATACACACAATATGCTCGATATGTGTAAATACAACATGGCATCACAACATAACTCTACGACTCAAAGTATTTATTCATTAGGCTCCGAGGAGCGAGATATTACAAACATGGGTCTCTCGACCCAGCATTCAGAGCATACAAGTCAAACACATGCGGAAGCTTAACATGTCTGAGTACAAACAACTATAAATGAAAAAGGCTGAGAAGCCTGACTATCTACCAAATCCTGCCGAGGGCACAAGATCGTAGCTGAGGTAACAAGCTAAACGTCGAAGTCCACACGGAACTATTAGCGAGACTGACATCTCTCTGCAAAAACATAAAATAGGCAAACGTAAGTACAAATGTACTCAGCAAGACTTACATCAGAACTAACTACATATGCATCATTATCAACAAAAGGGGGTGGTGGAGTTTGACTGCAGCAAGCCAGCTTTGACTCGGTGGCTATCATGTACTACGACTGCAAGTAACTCTTTTGAGGTGGCGCACACGATTCCACATATTCACCATATCAATACACCACTATGGATCCGCTCCCGTCTCCGTACGAGATCGCCATCAATTGCTCTGTCGCTTATCTTGCGCATTTTAGAGTATCCACTTTCACTTGTCTATGAACTGTTATTGGCAACCCAGAAGTCCTTTACCGCGGACACGGCTATTCGAATAGATCATATTAACCCTGCAGGGGTGTACTTCTTCACACACGCTCTCGCCACTTACTGCCATGTACACGTCATGTATCTCGGCAACCTTCAAGCGGAAGCCTGGCGAGGGTGTCGGCCACGGCCTACCTAAACACTCAAGTCTCTAGTCCAGGTTTATCGCCTATTCGGGTTCCATCCGCAGGGAGTTCGGCCGAGGTTTCCACTAACGGCCCCGAACGATGTGTGCAGGGTTCCCGAGACACCAAACGGGCGAATCGGTACACCGGGCCACGTGCCTACCGCAAACACAGCCCACCCCTAAGGCCAGCGCTGCGTGCGGCCCCCAGTATGCTACAAACACCAGAAACTACTTTGCAACTCCCGGACAGAGGACAAGGGTGGTTAAGAAGCCGAGAGAGTCAATTAAGGATCCCAATGTGTGGTAGTAACTGTTTCATGGATCACAAACACAGAACTCAGTTCCTGAGGACGGTTTCAATGAGACAACCCACCATGTACTCCTACATGGCCTCTCACCGCTACCTTTACCAAATCGTGTTCACACACTTAGCTCACACACAATAGGACATGTTCACACACCTCTGATTCATCCTCGATGAACCAAACCCGACTCAACTCTAAGCAGTAGCAGGCATGACAAACAAGCATGAATGAGTAGGCACAACAGGGCTCAAACAACTCCTACTCATCCTAGTGGGTTTCATCTATTTACTGTGGAATGACAGGTCATGCAGAGGATAAAGGGGTTCAGCTACCGCAGCAAGTAACAGATGAATCGTTGTTATCCTAATGTAGTAAAATAGAGCAGGAGCGAGAGAGTGGGATTGTATCGGAATGAACTAGGGGGTTTTGCTTGCCTGGCACTTCCGAAGATAATATAGCTCTTCATCAGTGTCATCGATCTCATCGTCGGTACACGTCTTACTGAGAGGGGACAAATACCGGCGACAAAGAGGAACACAATCAATGCAATGCAACAATTATGATGCATGATAATGTCATGGCAATATGCTGTTGATTGAGCTAATGCAACTAGCAACCATAGTAAATGAAGCTGGTTTGAACCAAAGGGTTCAAATTCAAACTCCATATGTGCTTATTTAAATGTCAAATATGCAAATTGCCCTGTACAGCAACCCTAGGTTGTTCAAACATGCATGCAAATGCCATAAACAGATTCCTTGAATTTTTCTGATAATTTTTCATATATAATTTATTTCATTTGGAGTTACGGTTGAATTACTATGATTTTTAGAAGTTTGCAACATTTTCTGGAATTTCCTATATAAGAATAAATCCAGAAAATAAGTTACTGCGTCAGCATGACATAGGTGTGACGTCAGCAGGTCAACTGGGTCGTCCAGGTCAAACCTGACCTGTGGGACCCATACGTCTGTGTCTCAGGCTGGTTTGGGTGTATGACAGGTGGGACCGGTCAACGTTGACTTGACCAAGTCAAAATCTGACACGTGGGGTCCACAGGTTAGCACTAATCTAAACAGGTAAGTTACACTAACCTAATATGTTTTAGTTAGCCGGTTAGCTGGGCGGTGGGGCCCGGTTGTCATTGACTCTAGGGGTAATTAGTAGGGTGCTTAGGCCTTAATGACGGGCCACGTCATCTCACCGGAGTTCAGCGCCGGAGAGCACACAGACGCGGCGGCGTCCACCCTAGAGGCCACGGCAGCGGCAACTGAGGGCACCAGGGGGTTGCCCTTGCCCACCCACATCAAGAGGAAGCGGAGTTGGGCGCAGGAGTCGCCGGAATCATGCCGGCGACGAGCTTTGGCGGCGGCCGGAGTTCGGGTGGTTGCGGGGTTGGCGCTGCGATGCGCAAACATGTGAGGCGAAGGTCTAGCGGGGCACTACGCGTTGCGGGGAGCAAGTTGGACTTGCCGGGGTGACCATTTGGTCACCGGAGCTGCGTCGGCGACGAGCTCAAGCGGCGGCGGCTACGGTCGTCAAGGGGGCGACGTCTACGGCTCGAAATCGAAGGGAAGGAAGGAGGGGATCCACACAGGAGCTCACAGCGGTTCGTTCGGTGGCCTCAGCGAGCTCGGGGAAGCGTCGGAGCGGGCGCACGGTCGCCGGCGATCTCGGTGGCCCGAGGTTGAAGAAGACGGCGGTGAGGCGTTCGGCGGCGTCCGGCGTTGCTTGGCTTGGCGAGGAGATCTAGGACGAGGTAGCCGAGCTACTGGGCACGACGAGGGGTCGAGGGGAGGCTACAGGTGCGGCAACGGCGGCGGTGGCGGCAAGCTCCGCTCGGCTCTTGCGAGAGAGAGCAGAGGAGGGGGAAGGGGTCCAGGGAGAGTGAGAGGGGTCGGGGGGTTGCGTGGCGTCGCGGAAGACGTCCAGGGCGACGAGGGAACAGCCAGGCAGGCAGCTGCCGGCGTGGCACGCCGCGGCGCCGTGGCTAGCTTCTCCTCTGCCTTCTGGCAGGAGGAAGAAGACGCCCCTGCCCTCGGTGGGCCGGCCAGGTGGCTGGGCTGCCAGATGGGCTGGGCCTGCTGGAGGAGCTGGGCCAGGTAAGTGTGCTGCCAGGTTAGTCTCTCTCTCTCTTTTATCTCTGTTTTCTATTTCCTCTGCAACTTTAGGGCTTTTATTAAAATACTAAAACTAACTCGAAAATCATGAAACTGCTCAAGGCTACTGTTTGGAATATTTCCAACAGTAAAGATTTTAGTTCATGATTATTTGAGCATTTAAAATATTTTATAGCATTTAAATGCCCAAATGCAAATAACTAATGATTTAATCCAGTGACCCTCTGTTGTCCTAGAAATTTGTGCATCACTTTTGACAGTGGTTTAAGACCAAGGCAGAGGTGATGAACATTTTAGAAGGGCATTTCAGGTTCATTGGAAATGTTTTTATGTTGAACCTATTTGATTTGATCTGGTGCTAGGGTTTGATCAATCCCCCATTTCAAGTTTTCTGGACTAAGCATTACCAGAACTAGGGATGTGACAATTTGCCAGCGAAGCATAGTACAATTTGATCTTAAAAACTTTGTAGATTAGATTTTATATGTACGACATTTACAATAAATTCCTCCCTTGGAACAATGGGTTAGCAGAGAATTAACTAGTATATTCATATTAAATGTTGTTTTGTTAAGCAATAAATTATTATAGAATAATTTTTATTATTAACATGGCTGGGAACTGTGTAATAGATAATTTAGATTTAAATTCCCCATACCAAAATAAGCTTAAGAAATTTCTTTCATGATTGTTCATAAAGTTTTAATACTTAGTATCCATATTACGCAAAATATCAAGTATCCCATATACAATCACATGTTTATATCAGATTTTTGTGTCGAATGATCCATCCAGATTTTATTTTGTTACGGTAGTAATTAGGTGTTATTTTGAAGCTATTTTAATAGCTAAAAAAATATTTTACTTATGAGGCACCCGACGGTGTTCAGTAGGAGCTCGTTGAACCTGTCAGTACACGTCGTAAATTCATGAAATGAGCCGCTCCACCCAAAATGATTTATCCTGGTAAGGCAAATGCATTCTTCTGCATCCTGACCAACTAATTAGTGAAGCAGATCGGCCATCCTTGTAGAAGAACGGCATGCTCCTTTGTTTAGATCGTTTATTAGGACCACAAAGTAAAGCAGTACAAATTTTGACTCTATTTAAATTTGACAACATGCTTCTGGAGATGCCGAATATATCTGAACACGATTAGAAAAGCCTAGCAACTCGGATTAAAACGATGGAGAGGAACATAAACAGGAGAGCTGAGCACACTTGACGTGAAAGAGAAAAATCACCGCTACCTACCATAGGCAGGAGAAGAAGGATTGAAAGGGAAGAGGAGGTGAGCACATTATTCGGAGCGATGCAAGGGCTCTCTCGCGACCCTGACTTCGCGCCCCTCCACCAGCCCCCACCGGCGGCGGCCACCCCGGCCCCGCCGGCCACCCTACCGGCGCCTCGCGTGCTCCCGCGCTCGCGGCCGCTACCCCCAGCCTGTAGGATGCGGCAGGAGAATGGTGGCCGGCGGAGTGCGCAGGTCTCCCGCTCGCGCCCCCCGAAGGCTGCAGCAGTGACCACACCGGCTGCAGCGACGAGCTTCCCAGCTCCGTCACCCGCCGCGCCCGCCACCTTGGCCGGCTCCTCCTCCAACCAGCTGCCGGAGCCACCGGCGTCGATCCCCATCGCCCCTCCCCCGCTCGATCCAGATCAGGCGGATCTGGATCCCGTCTCTCGGTCGCCTCCGGCTGTCCGGAGCGATGCTCCTGGCGATGTGATGGGGGTGCTGCTCGGGGCCAGGCCTGGCTCCCGGTGCTCCGCCGTCGATGGCGAGGAGAGTGTGGAGCTGGCCCCTCTGCCGCCGGCCATCGTTCCCTGCACCATGAAGCGCTTGCCTTGTTGCTCTGTTCTCAAGGATGTGGGCAAACATCCTCCCGATCTGGTGATGTCGGTAGTGCCACCGCCGCCCCTCTGGAGCTCCGCTGGCGAGGAGGAGGACGACGACGACGACGGAGAGGAGGAGCTTGCTCCACGGTCGCCGCCGGCTGCCTCCCAGTATTCCCTATGCTCTGTTGACGCCAATGTTGCTCATGCGGGGCCGTGGGCATCTCTGGTCGTTGCAGATGGCCAGGGTTCAGGCGAGGATCGTGACAACGGCGATTCTGGCAAAGGGGACCTGGCGCCACCGAAGACGGCAACGTCTGTTGTCGAAGGCTCGTGCTCTGGTGCGGTCGGTGCGTCGACTGCTTGCTGCTATCCTTGCGATCAGGCGGAAGCTGTGGTCGCACAACCCGGGGATGGTCCCTGGATTTACGTCGGACGAAGGCGTCGTCCCCGTTGTCATGTGCCTTGCAGCAAGTCTTCCACGTCCCCGACCTTTCATGATGCAGGGTCTGTGCAAGCCGACACATTCAAGAGGAGAACTCGTGGTCGATGTTTCCGTTGCTTGGCTCCGGACCACAAGGTTGCGTCCTGCCGCGACCCGTTTCGATGCCTCACTTGTCTTCGCTCTGGACACCGTGAGAGGGACTGTTCTCTGCGTCGCTCCTCCGTCGAAGCTGTTCGCCACTGTGTGCGTGACCCCCCAGCTCCGCCACGCCCTTCCTCAGATGGGCGCTCTTGGGCTTCGGTTGTTGCTCCCGCAGTGTGTGTGCAAGCTCCTGAGTCTGCAAGGATTGTTGAAGCTCCAAGCGAAGGTTCTGTTGATGGGGGTGTTGCGACATCTGATGATGCTATGCTTGTCTCATTTCGTGCGGAGCTGCAAAGCTTGGTTGAGTTTGCGCTCCGTCCGCTGCGCAAGCTGGAGGACTCTTTGTGCCTGTGGTTGGCACGTGCGTCCGTCCTCTTGGAGCAGGCGGAGGTGTCTGATGGTGAGCGTGGGTTGAGCCCAACCTCCTTGCAGGGACCTTGCTCCTTAGGCATTGCCGTTCATGGTTTGACGCTACCAAAAGATGGGAGCAAAGGTGTTGATGACATTGGCGACAAGGTTGGGTTGGCGCCCTCAGGGTATGTTGCTGCCGTGGAGTCTGCAGGGCAGCATGCGTCGGTCAAGCCCATGGCCTTGTTTGACAAGGTGGCCACCGAGCTTAGCCTTCCTACTTCTGCCTCCAATGAGGTGTGGGGCGTTGCAAAGGGATGTGCATCGGCATTTGAGGGCCAAAACACTTTACACGTCTTCATCGAGCTGGTCAAAAGCCTTTCTGCCGTGCCTGCGATCACCCAAGGGTTGATTCACCTTGTCAATGCAGCGAAGATCAAGAATGTCAACCAACTGGCAGGCGTCGCCTCGGACGTGGGGACCGCATGTCATGATGTTAGCCATTAGTATGTGCCTTCCTCTCCTGTGCTTATTATTCTGGGAGTAGTCCGCATGTTGTTTCGCGGGATGGCTTTTGTAGCGCGCCATCTGCGGGGTCCTTGTTGGCTTGTCGGGTCTGTGTGTGGGTTTGACCCTTGATGTACCGGTTTTCGCACGGTTTTCCTGTAATTAACCGGGCAACTATCTTCTTCTCTATTAATGAAAAAGGCAAAGCTTTTGCCTCTGTTTCAAAAAAAAAAAAAAAAAAGGGAAGAGGAGGTAGCGACCATGTCTAGGAGTCCACCTAGATTTTAATCGGTGGAATATTATATTCATGGACGCTGCTTTTGCAGGCAATCAGCAGCATCGTGAAGTTTTTCCCCTTTAAATTGGATTGGACTCTTTATGGTTGGAGGCTTGCCTTTTTTTGTGAGGAATCGGATGGAAGTTTTCTTTCCTTTTGTTCCACTAATAACGTTGAATGTGTCACATGCCTTTTTTTATGGGACATCGAGACCATCTATGTTACGTATGTTTTCCTTATATCCTGAACGTAGATTCTACAATCCTATGGTGTAATTAATGTTAATGATGTGGATTAATAAGAGGAGTTGAAAGGTGCCTCCAATTAGTAAATATACTAGTCATCAACCCGTGCTGTCAGCACGGGCTAGAAATTTTGACATCTTCACACATAAAACTAATATAATATTTTTTTGAAATTTTGAAGAACTTGGAGATAAGAAAATACCTTTTTGAAAAATTATTTTACTAATACATAACATTTATGTGGTTATTTTAATAATGGTATCATATACTGGAATATATAATTTGACACTATTTTAATTTGGACTAATGTATAATTACTGCAATTTCTAGTTACCTTTTAATTTTTAGTTTGATGTTGCTTAGACGTTGTATTTTAATTACAGAGAAGCAATGGATTTCTCCAAAACTGTAAATATATATTTATGTTTTTTGGATTCAATTATTTGTGCTTATTTTTAGATAGCATGGGTTATACTAAGATGGATCTCGAAAGTAGTTCTTTGCATTTATATCATAAACAGTTAGCGTAGTATGCTTCAAAATTGGACAATCATTGATATACTCTGTTCTGTTACTTTTCGGGTGTTGTTATTATCTTTCTCTATGAGTGCCCACTGTGGCGTTTATCTCGATTGTCATGTTTGGACATTGTGAACTTTAGCATAAGTAACTGAGAGTTGTAGGCATCAATTGATGCAGCAGCTGCGGGTGCTATGCCTCTTTATTTAAAAATTAAACATATATACATCATCCTGTTATATATAACTCAGGAAAAAATGATACATTATCAAACCAATTTTATTTATAGATATTCCAGCTAGGATGTAAATAACATGTCAAAGGTGTATTTCACAAACCCGATCGTCGACCAAAGTGAACAGTTATCCATGATCGGCAGCAGTAGTACTTATTTTTGGAATATACTGTTAAAGAGTACATGTACCAAATTATTGACAAAACAACTACAGATCTGCATGGAAAGTAGCCCTGCCACATGCATTGGAGAAAAAAAGGAAGACTTGCATCTGTGAAATGTTGTACTATTCTAATATACCCAATTATTTTCAAAACACCTATATATCTGCATAGATAATAGCCCAGCCACGTGCAAAATTGGCGAAGGGGGGGAAATCAGGAGCAATTGTGCTTGCTAGACTTATCATAGAAGAATACATGTGAGTCCGGGTCTAATAAGACGACTTTGTCTGTTTAACCTTGCCATTGCTAAAATATGTCCTCAAATTAGATGGCTCGGATTTTCTTTTTGCTTTCTGCTGTAATCCATTAATCCAAGGCAATCCAAGATTTGTGTTTGCATCTCAACCGGAGTTGAATTGTTTGTACATAATCGGCAAGCATATAGCAGTAGACATCAATGACACATACCTTGGCTTCATCTGTTCTCAGGACTGGCATATGTTACTACTACCCGGAGCACAAACATTGGCTATCCGCCGTCATTGACACTGAAAGTTAGCACTACGCTCAGGTTCTATATAGCAGACCAAACAACCATATGGGAAGAACATGAAACACCTCAAGTGTTGTTTTATGCGAAACAGATGATACCATCCACTGTATAATTGTTTTAACCCTCAAGATTGCATATTTGTGGTAGATGTATTATTCTAAACAGATGAAAACTATTAAAATAAGAAAGCATGATGCAAACTATTAAAAGAAGAATAGGTATTACGGTATATTTGCATAGGGTATTTCTAATGTTCCCTCTATATGATAAGGAGTGGAAGGGTATCCGTGTTGCCTTCATTTCTGCGGTTCACTCACGTTCTTTCACCTACAATTCTTCTATATACGACCAAAAACATTTATGCGCACATAAATAGAAAAATGGTAATCTACTCCGCTTGATTATTAGGAAGATAGCTATATTTTGATTTCTAGCATCCTTTGTTTCGAGAATGGATTCCAAGCATCCTGATGTAAGAACTACTACGAAGTTTCTGCACATACAAAAATAAGCATATTTAAATGAATTATTCTATACATCAAGTCTAAAGAAGTTTCTAAATTTGAATTGTTTCCTACATACATATTTGCCACGGTAGGAAAATGCAGCAAAGAACGCATCCAATTAGTAAATATAAGATATATAAGATATGTGAGATATGTGTCAATATCAAGAATATGTGTCGAAATGACCAACCGTTTGACATGCAATCTTGCCACACATTTACTCCATGCTCAAATATCACGCATGAATGAATGTTCGCGTCTCCAAAAGTTACTAGAATTACGCATAAGTAAGAACATCGGACCTAGACAAATGAATGTTCAATGGAGAGCTGGCTTCGATTTACCAAACTCAAATTTAGGTATGTGTGTACATATTAACAAGGGCAGTGATATGCACTGGCCGGCAAGCCCAAATTTTGGCCGGCCGGCGCGCTCTGATTAACCCCGCAACAGCCGCTATTAGGATGCATGATGGTAGAAAAAGAAAAGTCACCGGGGAAAAAACAAGGCCGTTCCTCATCCATGCGCAGCCCACGTCCGATTTGCTTGTAAAACACACTGCTGCCACACTCTACGGCACGCGACGCCCCTCCTCATTGGACTGGACATCCTTGCATCATGATTTTCGCTTGTTTTCTTTTTCTTTTTTCTTGGTTTCCCAGTTTGTATTCTCTTCAGGATTTCTTGTTTTTGGCTTCCTTTTTTTAATTGACTGTAGTCTTGCACTATAGCCCCCAGGGTGAAGAACTTGTTAAAGAGAAGCATGGGTACGCTTCGCATGGAGCACAATTCTTTCTGTCGTTCCTATTGCCAGAGCATCGATCCCGCACCGTGCCATGGTGGCATTGTAGTCGTTGTTCAAAAGGCTCAACACCAATCATGCATAAGTATCCAAGAAAGCCAGAAAATCTAGAAACCCCATGAGTAATTTGCAGCATCTATCAATTCAGGATTTGCGTACACTAATGCTTACGCGTTTAACTATAATTGAAAAAAAAACTTTAGTGCCGATGTATGAATGAGTGTCCTCTCTTGTTCTAGATTTTTAGATTTATATTTCTTTTCTTTTTTTCATATTTAGTTGGAACTTTCTAATTTTGTTTCCTTTAATGGTTGCCATGCGTGACGACTGCCAATTCATCCGAAATATTCTTGCAATGATTTGAGGGATGAGAGGCAACATATGCATCATTTCAACTAAAGTTCAACTTGTTTAATTTTGGAGTTCTAAGAACAAACTTGGAATGGAAGTTAGTTTAATTATGATTAACAAACTACTCTTTCCTACTTTGTCACGATGCCATTGTGACTCATGTGCATTCGTTTCATTAAAAGACATGAAAAGGAAATGAATGTTCCACCAACCATCACTTGTTCGAATAATGTTATGGCCTTCATATATACTACTCCATGATAACATGAATGGATAGCAAGCTCGGGCTTCTCACTTTACTTCTACATATTGGCAACATCAACTTTAGTCTATCATCAAAATAGGTGAAACTCATGTAAAAACGACAGGGACATGATGATAGAGGAACAAAAGAGACAAAAACCTAGGAGACATCAGGAAGCATGGAAGATCCAACAATTGTAAAGAGCTACGATGGAACTAGTGGCGGCACCAAGAATTGGCCAAGGCCCAGGCCGCCCTGGGGAACCCTCATTTACTATAGCATTTTAGCTACATTAAATGCTACAGTCAAGGAAGGACTTGGGCCTCACGCCCCAGGCCACGGCCTGGGCTGCAGCTTGTTTCTGGCTCTCTGTTGTTGTGATGGAACTGCCATTGTTTATGTTCTTCATGAAGACCACGTGCACCGTATCTACTTTTTATTAGCATAGTTTCCTTAGTTTCACAATCTAATCGTGGGTGTTTAGTTCATCTCAGATGTTGGTGAGAGCAAAGAGTCACACTAGCTCGTGAATGCGTAACTTGAGGGAGACATTATAATTATAAGGTTAGTTGTTTTTCTGGGCAATACTACTCCAAATGCAATGTTGGCCAGAAATAGACCAACAAATGTAGTAACAAGGAATAAATAACAAAGATGTATATAACTGGCAAAGAATGGAATGTCTTTTTTTCACCACGACATACATTATTCATTGCTCGTGCGCAGTCACCCATCTTATACTTAACATCTTCTTTCCCACATGCAAACATGTACTATAGAAGGTTACTTTGGAGCCTTCTGATTAAAACATATATGATAGACATGGAGGCGGTGGACGCACACGGAAAGATCAGTTGGGTGACCTATAGTGATTCCCTTATATATACCACAAATCTTTGCCTAACTAGATAGCAAATAATGCCAGTGCATCATTCCACTTGTACCCTTCATATATACCACTACATTCCAGTGCTCCACTTCACCTCTACCCTCTATATATACCACTATCTTCACCCGACTAGGTATCAAATATAGTGCCCCACTTCACTTCTACATGTTAGCAGCATTGGCTTCCTAGTACGCCAAGTAGGTGAACCTCACGTACAAAGTAGATGAGGAGAGGATGAGAAATGAACAAAAAAGATATACAAAGCCACGGGAATATGAGACAACGGGAAGAACAGAAGACCAAATGGTTGTGAAAATTTAGAAATGAATTGTTAATATTGATCTTCAACTCAGTGAACGAGTGATCCTGTATAGCTCCTCTGGCCTACACTAGTGTAGCTACAAGGCTTAGAGTGTTAAGGTAACCAGTGCTAAGTGGCTCAATGCTATTTGTGCTGAATTAATTAGACCACATTGGGAGTACTAACTAGTGATTAATTTCCTACTCTCATCATGTCACACTGGAAGCTTACTATCTTCCTGTTGTAACTAGTGTGTCTGGGAAATTATATATACTTATTACGAGGTCAGTTTTATGTCTGTTGTTTTACTGGATGACATGACTACTTGGTCTATTCTGCATGTGAGTGCCGGCCTGGAAGAGCCTAAGTAAAGCTGCAGGATGGATGCTTATTGCCGGCACCGGCAGCAACAAAGATCCAGCGGCCTTTTTTTAACTGGAATTATCAAATTAATTATATTTTATTTTCTGGATGAGCCCCCTCTCTTGTTCTAGAGTTTTAGATTTCCTTTTATTTTCACCTTTTTCCGATTTATTTGGAACTTTCTGATTTTATTTTATCTGAATGGTTGCCACGTGTGTAAAACCACGATCAATTCATCTGAAATATTCTTGCAATAGTTTGAGGGATGAGAGGCAACATATGCACGTTTCCAACTAAAGGTCAACTATTTTAATATTGGAGCTCTAAGAACAAACTTGGACTAGACTTTAGTTAGTTGAATTATTAACAAACTACTCTTTCCTACTTTGTCACGAACACGATGCCAATGCGACTCTTATGCACTCGTTTCATGAAAAGAAAATGAATGCTCCACCAACCTTCACTCGTTTGAATAATGGTATGGCCTTTATATATACTACTCTATGATCACCTAAATGGATAGCAAGATCGGGCGTCTCACTGGCTTTACTTCTACATATTGGCAACACTAGCTGTAGTCTATCATCAAATAGGTGAAACTCATTTAAAAAAGATAAGGAAATGATGAGAGAGGAATAAAAGAGACAAAAACCCACGGAATAGGAGAAATCAGAAAGAATGGAAGATCCAACAATTGTAAAAAAGAAACTATGATGGAACTGCCATTGTTTATGTTCTTCACGAAGACGATGTGCACCATCTCTAGTTTTTATTAGCACTTTTTCTTATTTTGTACAATCTAACCATGGGAGTTTAGTTCATCGATGCTGGTCAGAGCTAAGAGTCACACTGGCTCATTAGCGTAACATGAGGGAGGAATATAATTATAAGGTTAGTTGTATTTCTGTTGTTTTTCTGGGTAATACTACTCCAAATGCGAGTGTTCGCCGTAAAGAGGCCAATAAATGCAGTAGCAAGGAATAAATAACAGAGATGTACTCCCTCCGTTTCAAAATAGATGACTCAACTTTGTACTAACTTTAGTAAAAATTTGGGTCATCTATTTTAGAACGGAGGGAGTATATATGAATGGATTTTGTTTTCACCACGCCATGCATTACGCCATTACCAGTCTTATACTTAACATCTTCTTTCCCACATGCCAATCATGATTACTTATAAATGGTGCACTTACCTTCAATCCACCCTAACCAATAACTATACCAGTGTTACGTCTCTCCTTTTGATTATCTTCTAGCTATATAAACAGCCACTCTGTAGTATATATTAGTAAGAGAGAGAAGTCCCCGCAAAAAAAAAGTAAGAGGGGTAAGGGCTAAGGATTTATCCGGCACGAGATATATATTCAAGGAACCCTAAGATGCTATCCCAGTAAAGAATGTGTTGTAGATACTTCTTATCCAATACTTGTAACATTTTAATGATGCCATATGAATTGCTAGAAAACATGTGAAGTGTATTGTGGCTAACATAATGATGGAAGTTTCGTAAGAGACTGGTCCAATCAATTTGTGTTGTCACGTCCCATTTTCTTAGTGAAGTTGCTATAGAGTGTAACAAAAGGACTAATTTTATGGGTCATCTATGATATATATGATGTCTTGACTACTGACAAGTTTTATAAGGAGCAATCGCCAGCGCGTTTTGTATGTCACAACTTTTTACTGGGTAGAAGATTGCATGCAAAAAGAAAAAAGAAAGGAATTTATCACCATGCAACAAGCAAATCTGTAAGTACACACACGAAGAGAAATGTGAAATTACTGACTACACAAAAGAAGAGATAAACAGATGATATTAGAGCATCTACAACCGGATACACCAAATCAAACCCCCTCAAACGCCCGCGGTCGACGGTTGGATGATTAGGAGGACATTGGTATCTCCATCCCACCAGGTTCATGTCCTGGTGCTCGCATTTATCCTGGATTTATTTTATGATTTTCGGCGATGCGTTTTCTGTGGTAGGAGACGTTTCAGTCGACTAAGAGGCGCCTACAGTGACTTCATAAAATCTCAAGATGATATGTCGGCTCAGACTGTGCTCATAGGGATAGGGTATGCGTGTGTGCGTTCATATGAGTGAGTGTATGCGTCTATATATGAGCGCTTGCGTCTATATCATGTTAAAAAAAACGTCTGCGGTCCCGCTCGGGCGCGTCCACAAACAGTGAACGATCATGTCTCAAATAATCTCTTCCACAACGGATAACTCAATTAAGAAACCTCTAATCCATAAAATTACATGCAACGTGAAACCTATTTTAAGTGGAGCTCGTCCGACTCCGCTGTGTCTATGTCTGGTGGCCGCCTGCGCCCCTCAAGAGTGTTTCTCCCATCACTGGCGAGGTAGAGTAGGACATGCATAGAACACACACCGGCTCACAGGACTCAAGGCGCTACCATTTCCCATGCCCCGCTCTTCCTCGTCGGAGTCTGGAGTCTTGATAGTGCCGGTCACGGTGCCGGTCATCATTGGAGGCCCCGTCCACCACGACGCGCGGCTGTGACGCCAGGGGTTGTAGGCCATCCGTTGAGGCGCCGCGGAGTGCGACTCCGCCTCGCCAACGTCTACCGTGAGGGCTGCCACGGCCTCACGCGCCATACACTCAGTGGACGGGCCAGGGATGGCCTCATGGTCCGCGCGCCAACGAAGGGGTTGTGCGTCCACCATGACGTTCGGATGACAGGCGGAGCACACTGCCTCCGCGAGGTAGCGACGACCTGCCTTGCACCGGATCCATGCACCATTTGGGCGGACGCGATGGATTCGCGACGGAACGAGCCCGACCACTGTCGGGTATTCTCCTCGCAGGGGCGGCGAAGCGCAGTGCGGATGGCCATCTCCTCCTCGAGCCCGCCTGGGATGAGGTCCCAGTTCACGGATCGACTGAAGGAGAACTTGGATCCACTGCCCGCCATGGCGGAGATTGCCGGACGGTAGCTTGGGTGGTGGAGTGGAGTGGCTAAGGTTTGGTCCGGGGAGCGGATGAGGACGATTATATGTGGGATCTGGGTGGGTTGGCTCCGACACGGCGGACACACCTGGTCGTGCCTGGGCCTCTTCATATCCACATCATATTTGGGCAGGATGTGAGGGGTGACGGTCAGCACGGGCATTTGAAGCCGGTTTTAGGCGTCCGTTCGGGTTGGGTTTTTTTGACCGGTCACTGACCGGGCCGTCTATCCGGGCATTTGAGCGGGGTTTGAGGCGTCCGGATGAAGGTGCCCTTAGTACATTTTGAAGATAAAAAATAGTTTTCTAGCTCGAACCATATGTCCTGTTCATAATCTGTTTTTACTGTTGGCTTTGTATCGATAGAGTTTCAACACTAGATCCTACATGAATATGTTTTCAACAAAAAAAAGATTACGAATAGGTAACTAGATAGTGTATTCCAGTGCCTCATTTCCCTTCTACCCTTTACACATACCACAAATCTTCTCCTGACTAGATAGCAAATCCCAGTGCATCATTCCACTTGTACCCTTCATTTATATCACTATATTCCAATGCCCCACTTCACCTCTACCCTTTATATATACCACTATCTTTGCCCGACTAGATATCAAATTCTAGTGCCCCCCTTCACTTTTACTCCATGTTAGCAGCATTAGCTTCTTAGTATGTCAAGTAGGTGAAACTCACATACAAAGTAGATGAGGAGAGGATGAGAAATGAAGAAAGATACACAAAGCCGTGGGAATAGGAAACAACGGGAAGAACAAAAGACCAAATGGTTGTGACAATGTAGAAATGAACTACTATTATTGATCTTCAACGGAGTGGATCTGTACAGTTTCTCTGGTTTAAACTAGGGTATGGATGACCAGTTGTGAGTGCTGTAACTAGTGCCAAGTGGCTCAACGCTATTTGTGCTGAATTAATTAGATCACATTGGGAGTACTAACTAGTACGATTAACTTCCTGCTCTCATCATGTCACACTGGGAGGTTCCTGCTGTAACTTATTACGAGGTCAGTTTGATGTCTGTTGTTTGACTGGATGACAGGGCTACTTAGAGCCTGTTTGGATCGGTGTTGCCGTCTGCCAATTCAAAATTTTGTACTGTAGGTTGGTAAAGATGGATGTGATGAAACACAAAGAAATCAAACTTGTGGGGTAACAAAACCAAATGCATGAACATAGTTCAGATCAAATTACGTAATACACTAGTAGCCCTTTAAATATACTTGTATGCGAACTTGGTGCATTTTTTCCATGTCCATTCTAAAAGTTGAGGCCGGAAGCAGTTAATCTGAAGCCAAGAGAGGAATACTCTTCAATATACTCTCTCTATAGTAAATTCTTGTTGCTCCAGCTAACTTCCATTCAGTCAGATCCGAGAGTAGGATATCTTCCTGTTAAAGCAACAGATGTTCAGAAGTTGAGGCACCAATTTGACTCACAACAACTGGCCAACCATTACCACTCCAAAATGCATTTCTACGAACAACAAACCGACTAGAACTAAGACACCATATTAACCACCAATAATCCGCAAAACAACCACAGCTGAATTTTTTATTTGACCACTCAGAATTCCAAACGAAACTACGGATAATAACAAAGACATCGATACTAGTAGATGGTTAGCTTGCCACCAGACAGCTACACGACCCCACATAAGCAAATGACTCCAAGCTATATAAGCTAGGTTGAGCATGTTCCACGACTTCAAAGGTGTTGTACCATCAGAAACATGCAGCTCCAGCCTTATCGCTCAAGTCTACAGTTAAGGATTAAGGCCTGGACCTGCTGGCCCAGCTGCATCTGAAACAGAACAACGGGTTAGTTGTGTAACCCATTAAGAAAAGCTTGCACTATAAGAAAATGAGTTTTACTAAGAACTACAGCACAAACAGTTAAACACAGAGTATTTGCAAAGATGTCCATCATCCAGACAATAAAGCAAGACATGAAGTGTATCAAATATCAATGATGTGATAAGTTGATGCAAAACTATAGTGACCTTTCGAGCTACATTGAAGCTAATATTCATATATAAAAGATATGCAAACCAGTTACGTATCTATCAACAGAGGTTTTCAACTGAGATTTCCAGTAGTCCCAACCACTACTCTAGACAACTAGTACCTCTGGCTCTGAGTACACTTTAGCACTGCAAATACTGCATTCATCTCATTAACAAGCTTTTTATTTGTTTGCTTCAATGTTTTTCATATCAAGCAAACTTTAGGATAATAAGTGTCTCCTTCGCATTCCAATTTTACTATTGTAGTGCTACAAAGAGTTTAGGACGAGTTTTTAAAAAGTAGTACCTGAAGCATGTGGCTTGAACATGCAGCACACATCATAGAAATCGTTCCTCACAGAATCTAGTGAGTTCAGGCACCTACAAGGAAAACAGTCCAGTAACTTGTGAAACTCCTTCCCATTTGCAGCTCATGAAAGAAACATGTTAATAATTAATAACTACTAAAAATGCTCATCCCATTACAATTTGCCTCCACAGATTTTTTTTCCTCTGATAGAATTATCTTAACAGTTTATTTAGAAGTTTTATGAATATCACCCTGGAGTTCTGGACATACTTGCTTAACAAGTTATACACTTGCGTCCATAGACAATAATCTAACAGAGACAATATTCAGAGAAGAAGACAAAACTTAGCTTCCCTTTTATAGCTCTAAACGCTATGATAATTGGGGCATTGCAATGCTGTAAAGAGAACCCAGCTTTTCGTTTCAGTTTTTGTTTCTAAACATTCATGGAATAGTGTTCCTACATTTAATACAATACTATTGAAGGATATGATTAACTAGAAAACTGTACTAGCACAGTTATATTCCTAACCCAACAAGCTCAGTGGATTCGCCCAAAATCTGTGTCTATAAAGGCTGAGTAAAATGAGTAGTTTACAAAGGCAATGAACGTGCAATTGCATCAAAATATACTAACACTAATAATATGGAAATGTGTTGCAGTAGATGAGTAAAGCACACTAGGCCATCACATTCAGTATGAGATTTCAGTAACAAAATGATCGAAAATACAATAGTGTGACATAATGATAAAGGTACTGACCCATCTCTGCTCTTCTCCTGACAACACTGATGGAACTGAATGCAACTGTTCTTCACTCTCTGAGCACCAATACTGCAATATGCAATAGCATACAATCAGAAAGACCCACAAAATCGCTTTAATGAATGAAAATGAACATCGCAGTTCTATCTCTTCACTTCACAATCCTAAGCGAATAGATGTAGCACTATTATTATCTGTACCTGACTTAAGAAGTCAACTAAATACAACTATGAAAGCCCGGTGTAAGGAAAGCAATTTATTTCACCAGAGCATATGCAATATGAAACATTAATCCAGTAGGGAATATGTGTAGTTTCTGTAATGGAAGTGCTAATCCAAGATAAATGACTTTGAATAAGCTAGATATTTTACATGTAAAGTGGTAACGACTCATTGGCTTACATCCTCTGATTCCATAAGAACCACATGTATAGACCAAAAACACACACGGAATTAACTTGATTAGGCAAGGGAACAGTTTGGGCATAATAATATTAGTTTCTAAGGATAATACTACCAATGTATATTAATAATCACACAAAGGGCTAAACTTGCAAAACTATCAACTAGTTCGAATGGGATCAGTTGACCTGAATATGTAAGATAACTCGAGTGTACAGAACCATCCAAGTAATGTGAATGCAGTGGAACATGTTTCTTCGATCTATGTCACGGAATGTTGTGACGATAAAAGAGAGTATGATAATCCTCACCAAATTAATTATAAGAGATCCACGATGTGAAGTGCTACTCTTTGAGCCGCTTGATGTGTGCGGAACATATTGATGATAGATCTAAATTATTAAACATGACAATGGCTGAACAGACATGCACGTTTCTCCGATCTATGTCATGGAACGTTGTGACCATAAAATACAATATGATAATCCTACCCAAATTAACTATAGGAGGCCCCACTTTAAAAAGGAGATGTGAAGTGCTATCTTTGAGCCGTTTGATGTGTGTGGAACATATGATGTTTTTTTTGTCGGATGTCGGATCTAATTATTAAACATGACAATGGCTGAATGGATTTTCTTAATCGGTTGGACCACTTTACACAGTACTCATTGAGCTGTCTGGTTTATGGGAAGCAGATCATATTTGTCAGATCCAAATCATCAAACGGTAACAACGGACAAACAATTTGTCGGATCTAAATAATATAGTAGTATAATGGCCAAACGGTTTGTCGGATGCATATCACACAACAGTACAATGGCCTAACTGTTTGTCTGACCTAAATCATAAAACAATATAGCAGACAAACTATTTGTCGAATGCAGATCATAGAACAATACAACGGCCAATCAGTTTGTCGTATCTAAATCACAAACAGTACGACGACAAAATTGTTCGTCGTATCAAAATCTAAATGAGTATAATGGCCATGTCACCTCTCCCCAAATAAATGGGAAGATCTACTTGTTGACTGGCCAATGTGTACGGAACGGATAATTTTTGTCGGATCTACATAGTAAATCACTGCAACATGCCCAACAGATCTCAGCCCTCCGCATGTCGACCAGAAGTGGCACTAATACAAAAGAACATCAATCTATACTCAATGAGTCGTCCAACCAATGCAGGAAATGGACCATCCTTGTCAGATCTACAACATAAAACACTATAATGATGAAACAAACCATAATTCTCCCCCAAGATGATTGGACGCCTTACCGTGTATCGAACAGCGAGCTAAACACCTAATTTGCAGGCGAAGAACCGAAACAATCACAGTTCCTATACTATTGCACAATCACATACAAAGAAGACATGAAAGAAGAAGAAAAGAGCTCACCATGCACTGCTTCCCTTGAGTTCAAGCACAAAACGGCTCACCTTGTGATAGTCCACACATGGCTTGTCCCTGCAAAAACAGCAACCATATCCCCAAGCTAAAAATCAAACCAACCACTCTACACTAATGGTCGGATCACACAACATGGGTGGGCGAGCAAAGGAAAGGAAGCTTATGTACAGCAGCTTGGCGATCTCGCCGATGATACGCTCGCCATCCTCGCAGAAGAGCGTGACAACCTTGTCGATGAAGTCTGGGGCGCTCCCTTCCTGGAGCATGTGCAGCTCCTGGAACTGATCGTCCAGCAAACCCTAGCCCGCCAAATAAACACAGAAAAAAAAATCAAATTCCCCAACAAATATCGCGTTACCTATCCACCTCAATAACCAAAATAGTAAATAGCTTACCGCGGCGAACATGTTGGCCACGAGGGTATTGAACTGGTTCAACATCGGGGCTGCCATGGCTACCCACAACAAGGAGACTAGAGCTACCAAGGTGGAAGAAACCTAAGCGAGGAGAGGACAGGGAGTGAATGGATGGAGATTGGGGTTGGTAGGTGCCGTATATATAGGGGAGTTGGACTGCAAGTCCGCAGCCGTAGATGGCAATGGACGGCTGCCCTTCCTTCTCTTTATAGCTCTCATTTATTTTCTCTTTCGTCCTTTCTCATCTGAAAACTGCAACTTTTGATTATTTTCGTCCTTACTTGATTCGACTGGTTAGACATAGTATCCTTGGAGACCTTTTATTTGCAGAAAAAAATCACTAGATACCTCTTATGTTCCAGCTTTTACCCATCTGTTTACAGCTAGGCGCCGTTTTTTAGTAATGTAATTATTACATTACATTACTAGAGACCGAAAACGACAGCAGTACTCAACAAAGCTATATAGGTTGGCAAACACTGGCAGATAGTTAGGCCTCATTCAGCAACACTCCACTCCTTCAGGACGGAGCGGAGCGCCAGGTTAGCAGCTCCCCATATTACAACTACATGCCGCTCCGCTCCGGAGCGGAGTTGCAGAGCGGAGGGATACCATACACGCTCTTAATAATACTCTGGTCCAACTGTGGATGTTGGAGCAAAGACCAGAGAGCCTTGTTTGTTTTGTCTGGATGCAACGACCAAATAGCAGAGCTTTGGCTTTCGCATCGGGGTCATCTCCCTGGTCTTCGCATTGCATACAACAGCACCAGTCTTTTAATTATCTCATGAAGAATGTACTACG
This sequence comes from Aegilops bicornis, assembly GCA_021605145.1. Taxonomy (NCBI): domain Eukaryota; kingdom Viridiplantae; phylum Streptophyta; class Magnoliopsida; order Poales; family Poaceae; genus Aegilops; species Aegilops bicornis. The sequence goes on along the minus strand of CM038674.1, from coordinate 7,829,273 downwards.
TCCATATATTGGAGAGGAAAGGTTAATGAATTTAGGGGGTCCCCTGTTATGTCTTGCTACAGCGTGTGGGAGCATATACAAGAGCAATGACAAAATTCGTAAACTACATTGATGGTGCAATCTTGTCATGTGATCGTTGCTCTGAACCATGTCTTTCAAATGTTCTTAACAGTGATCTGAGCCAGAAAGAAATGAAAATCTCTCCAGATAGAATTGGACTACTAAGAATGTCTCGTACGGCACCAAGTGCTCCCGATTATATACCAAAGTCTGACAAAATAAGGACATAACCTTCAATGCCTAAGAGAACCAGTACCTAGCCAAAGGGGTGCTTACTTGTCATGAAGAGTTCCTGGAGCATGCCCGCGATTCAAAAAATCCCGCATATTTAAGAGATTGCTAATACCGAGGGAGGATGATCTTTCAAGACAACCACAGTGGCCTGTGACACGAAATTTCTTGAAGTAAGATCCTAAATAAATTCTTAATAGCTCAACTACATGATTAACTATGAATAAATGGACCACTATCTAAAGCTCTTGAGCAATACAGCAAGTCAATCAATCAACTACCATATATGAATTGACTGAATTTCACACAGAAAAATAAGTAAGATATAATTTCGCTGTCATCTTTGATGCTAACAGATAGCTAAAACAATTTTAAGGAAATCGTTAGCTGGTAACTGCTTGGTCGGCTGGCAAGTAGGCGATTAATAGGTGAACGGCAGTTAATCAGCTGATAAATCAGTTAATCGGCTACTTGGTGACCCACCGAGTAGGGATTAATCGGCCACTTACCTGATTTATCAGCCGATATTTTGAACAATGAAATAAACTACTAAATTGTGAACCACATTCATTCCTAAATGAAGACAGGAGTAGTTCAGAAGCCTACAAATCATGGAAGCAAAACATAATGTGCACTAAAATGGTTAACTATGCAGGTACAGTTTAAAATCTATTCTCAGGACAGAAAAAAATCTAGACAGCCGATCATTCTGACCGTCCAGTATCACATCTCTGGCTTTAAATTTTCTTTAAGGGCTACAGTCTACAGAACGAGCTCAATATAGTTGTGAAGATATATTTTTACACCAATGAAAACAGATTAGATGCCATCTGGAAGAGCCAGCTTGCATCTGTTAATGCCTAGCTCTGTTTGCATGATGATAGCCTGTGAATGTAACAACTTATATCAATCTAGGCAACAATTTATATCAATCTAGGCATATTGTATACCATGCTAACCGAGGGTTAATTCTAGCCATTTGGTGGTCTTAAATCACAATATAACAAATTAACAACATAGCTTATTCCGTATATACCCGCAACCTTGCCGGGTTGGGCATAAAGAACTACATGTAACCCTTGATTGATGCAAACTAGAGGAGACTTAGTCTTTACCAGCTGTTAATCTCTTCAAACAAAGATACTGCAGAAAGAACAAAGATTTTCAGCTTACACGAACTAGAGCAAGGAACCAACATACTAGAACAAAACTGCATCCTTTACAGTGATCAACATATTGTGGCCATCGACAAGTCCAAAATTGTTCCCCCAAAAATGGGTCCAGAATTGGCATTAGAAGGGGAATTGTGGCCATCAAGCATTCCAAATCAACTGCAGTGAGACGTGGCTGTTCTTCAGCTTGACGCTGCTGCTTTCGTCGTCAAGTCATCACCAGATTATCAAGGTATATGCCATCCCAAGTAAAATCCCCGAGGGGTAAGCCTATGTTCAGTGCAACATGGAAGATAGCTTAGACTCAAAAATTTATACTGACAAATGGCATGGCCGCATGGTGTCTGCCATGCCATGCATACAAATGCCATGGTGCACACCAAGAAGGGGTGCTCATTGCAAGTTCAGCAGTCCAAAAATATGAAATATATTTTCTACTGAAAAAAATAATAATGTGTGCTTGTCTCTGCAACAGAGATTCAGTAACCATGCTTGTTATGAAAATTGTTACTTGTCGCAAGAATGATTAAAATGCAATAAATGACGCTGCTAAATGAAGTCACATGAACGGATTTAACACTACCGTCTTCTGAAGAATGGGCAGAGGCCTGATCAAGTCTGTCTCAGCAGTCTCATTATACTATATCAGTCAGACAATAACTTCCATCATGCTTCCTGTTATTGGTGATGGGAGATAAATTCAGATAGAATTCTGTCATACTGGCATGCTAGGGTAAATCTATGTTTTTAACTGAAGAAGCTCCGTAGTTTGGTTTCTGTCTCCACCTAACCTCTCATACTAAGTACTACTCCCTCCGTTCCTAAATATTTGTCTTTCTAGAGATTTCAACAAGTGACTACATACGGAGCAAAATGAGTGAATCTACACTCTAAAATATGTCTTATATACATCCGTATGTGGTAGTCCATTTGAAATCTCTAGAAAGACAAATATTTAGGAACGGAGGGAGTATCATTTGATCAGACTGGAACTTTCCCATTAAAGAGGTTTGTTTCTGTTTATCTGCTTTTGCGAGATCATTGATATATCATACTGGCATGCTTAATTCAACATTGAAACGAGCAAAACGCTTGGCTTTTGCCTGTTTTTCTCAACTGCACATGTGACATGAGCCAATAACAAAAAAGGGGGTTTACAGCTATTTCGATTGATACAAAAATGAGCTTTTCAGGACTGGAATACAAAAACTTTGATCACAAATCCTGTGGAATAGGGTTTATATCCAGAGGAAAGTCTTTCTAGAAAGGATGATGGCCCATCTCTTGTGAGCGAACTCGACTCCCATCCCCTAAGCACACATGGTCATCAGAGATATTTCTTGACTACCAGTAAGTCCTGCCATTTTAGTTAACTTGTGCATCCTACCATTTTAGTTACAGAATTAAAAACACGCACAGGAATGACGAGGGATTTGAAAATGCTAAAAGAGGAATCTGCTGGCAGTCCAAACAATCACAACTTATAAGGGGAACTGTTTTATCATTTACGCTGGGCAGAACAAGTCAAGGTCAATGGTACAGTTGGGCTTCCATACCATCATAGGTCGGACAAACCTGATGAAGCATATAAACACACAAGTGTATGATATAGATTTACTGTATGAACTGCGACACAATATCCTTTATCATTGCCAACAAAGCGACAAAATCTTAATGAAACCTAGGAGGAAAAATCACTTCAAGACTTCAACAGGGTTGTGTCTTACTGAAAACAACAAATAGTTGGCAGTTGAACAATGATGCATCTTTAAGGTCCTTCTCCAACAAAATCAATTTTTACCCCCGGGAGCCTTTCCATAACCCTGCATTGACAAGGAAAATAAGTAGAGCATTAACAACACGGCAAAATGACACGTAGCAAACATTGATGGAGGATAGGTTGAAGTACGGCCAGCTCTGAAATGCTTACTTTGTTACAAAAAACAGACCATTACAACTACAACCTATCTGCTTGACAATTAAAAGTTAAACAAATTCTAGCACGCTTCGGCAGTTACTTTGGAGGTTAAAGAAAGTACTGGAATTCCTTGTGTTTTTAGATCAAACATGGTTCAAGACACATATAACAAATTTTACTATCCGTCACTGAACTTCAACGATAGCTTCCTCCAGATGAACACCCAAGGTGGCAAAAACTAATTCAAGTGCAGAATATGTGGCGAGTTGGAAGTAATCTGCCCCAGAAGGCTAGCACATTATGCACAGCATTTCAAATAAACAAGATACTAGGGGGAAGTAATTAAGAACCTGCAGCCTCTGCAGATATTCAGACCATGAATTCAGAGCATGGATGTACATGATACCAACTGTTTGGTGCCTATATTCACAATCACACCGACCAAAGCAATAACCTAACCACTGAGTTTTAGCAAAACTAAAGAAGATGTACAAAGAAGGAAGAAACACCAACTAGCTGCTAGTGAACCTCCTGATGGTGCTTGGCAGTTGGCACAAAGAATTAACCACGGGACCAAAACATAATAATAAACTAAAAAAACTAAAGCTATCCACAATAAATACATAATTTATGGCCATGGTGCAGAGCATGAAAATCCACAAACACACAATACAAAATTAGTGCCTCAGTAAAGTTACTAGTGGCAAGTGCTTCTCCATTGTATCAATAACATTACCAGCATAAAAATGAAGAGAGAAACCTAAGTTTAGTGGCTTAAACTTAAATGATGCCAAGTTGCCAACCCTCCTCCAAGTGAGAGCTCGATGTTTAGTTATGCCATCCCTCTTTAGCAGATAATCTGTACATATGTGAGCCCCCCACAATTCATCCTGCAGCCCAGTAGGTGTTTCCAATATGACCGATGGCTCCAAATGGTTACCTCTGATCCAACTAGAGGAGAACTCACTTCCAAACACTTTCCATAGTTGGATGAATACGTATCAACTCCCTCCGTCCCATAATGTAAGACGTTTTTTGACACTACACTTACATTATGGGACGGAGGGAGTATTTCATTAGTTGAAACAAAGACGGGTCACTATGAATCTGCATATGAGCAAACCAAAATGATTTGTATATCAAACCATAACTGAAAAACAGATTAAGCTAAAGCCAGGTGAATTGACCGCACCAAGAAGACTATTTACCTAAATTTGGGACGGACATCAGACTGATCCTCCAGTTATCCACTACGAATTGCAAAATCAGTAGTAGAATATTAGGAATGCACCACCCACAAAGGAGACCTTACTGTGGCTCATTGTCTCAATGCACCAGCAACTAACTTGAAACTGAAATTAATGCACTGCAGAATGGCCTGACCTCACACTTACTTTGTTCCAATAAGTGTGTTTAAAACATGAATGAGGATGAGAAGTTCATAACCAATCAATGGTTTCTTCTCTGCTGAGTGATAGCATTGCATACCAGTATTCAAGGATCAAATTATCAATTCCATCACAAGTTAGCAACGACCAACCCAGCATCTAACAGACATACAACAGCGGACAACCAGCAGACAATTACATCATGGTCCGTTCTTGGCTCATGTGAATCTGAAATTAGTCGGCAGTTCCCCCTTGCAAGCGGCATCATAGTCTTCTGCCAGGTGCAGTGCAGCCTCCTTGTGAGGGAATATGAACTTCTTCCTGAATGCCTTCTCACTCACCTTGAAAACGGTACTGTAGCTTGGGTCATGCTTGAGCAATCCATTTTCCTTGAGAAACTTCACAGCATAGTACCGGGGCCTGAGCCGGCCCTCTAGGCTGTGACCTATTATTTCCGACCGTTGAGCAATGTACACCGGTTCCAAGCCCACCTCGGAGATGAGGAACTCAGACCTGCGCTGCAGCGACTCCTTGGACCTCGCCAGCACCAATGGAGCCTTAGAAACAGCCATGCCTACCTCAGCATCCGTCCACCTGAAGGTGTTCTTCAAGTACTTCACCCTGGCTGCGATCTTGTCCTCGCTGAGAAATGCAACAGCATGCAGCGCGTGCCTGAACATCCCAGAGGCACGGGGCACACCTATGTTTTCAGCGCATTCCACCATCGCCTGGACACGCTCCAGGTTGGCAGTGAGAAGCCATGGTTGACTGATGCATAGCTTGACAATATCACAAGCACCTAGCCCGCACTCCCGCAGCAACGCGACGTTGGGCTTGACCACATCATCGAGGTCAGCCGAGTGAAGGTAGAAGTTCCTCTTGAGGGCTCGGAGGAGATTCTCAAAGGACCCAAAGAAAGGCATGTAGTACTGCAGCTTGGAGACGATGGATCTACAGCGGAATCTGTAACGGGAGAGCGAGGCGAGGCGCGCGATGTCGGAACGCGATAAGCCGAGGCCAGAGAGCCCGGCGACGACGGGCGCCAGGGTTCTCTCCACGCTGGCGCAGAGGAACTGCGGGTCCTTGGCGACGAGGGCGGCGACATCGGCGCCGGAGAGGCCGAGGCCGGCGAGGAAGGCGAGCACGGCGTCGGGATTGGCGGGGGACTTGAGGTGGGAGAGCTTGGCGGAGGCCTTGAGGGCCTGTGGTCGGGTGAGGCCGCAGGTGGCGACGAGGTACTCCTCCACGGCGAAGCCAGGGTTTGGCGAAATGCGGGGGGCAGCGGGCGCTGCGGCGTCGGAGAGGAGGCTGTGGAGATGGGATACGGGAGAGGCGAAGGGAGACGAGTGGACCTGAGCGAGGACGCCGCGACGGAGCCGGAACATGGCGGCGGCGCCGGCGCCGTCGACGAGGGGATGGTGCGAGACGGAGGAGAGAGTGGTGAGGGTTCGCGTTGGTGCTGCGGTGTCTGGTCCACCGTTGAGGAGCCTTGGATGGGCTGGGATGGGCCGAGTTAGGCTAAAGAGACACATTTGGATCCGCTCAAATGCCCTAAACAAAAAAAAATAACCACCCCAGGAAACAAACTCACTTATGGGCCATATGGTGGACGCGGAGGAAAGTGGTACATAAAAAGGTTTTTTAAAGTCCTTCGGCCACTCACGAGTTCATTGAAATATTCATATCAGAACTGAAGATGACAACAGAGAAGGAGACAAGGAGCGCCGGTTGAGATTAGAAGAACAACGGCGACACATTTGGGCTGATTTTGAACTTCTTAATTTGGCTCTCCTAGCTAAACATGCATGGCGTATTCTTCAAAATCCAGAATCAATAAGTGCAAGAATTTTAAAAGGTGTATATTTTCCTATGTGCTTTGTTTTCATTGCAGAATTGGGTAATTATCCAAGCCAGATTACGCAAAAATCAATATTGATGCAAGCGTGGCAAAGTCCAAGTTGAGAGGAGAGGCATCTGCAATGTGCGGAGATGATGATGGACGATATTCGGGCAACTCCTCTCTGGTTATCCGAGGAAACATCGATGTAGCCACACTCGAGGCGATGGCATGCAGAGAAGTTTTGGCTCTGGCAGAAGACTTGATGATTCAAAATGTTATAATTGCCTCCGATTCAAAGCAGGTGGTGAACGACATTGAAAGAGGGTCTAGTAGCACTTATGGTTGTATCATTAGCGAGATTAAGCAGCGAGCTAGTTTAATTGATTGTAAGTTTACTTTTGAAGGCGGACATCAAACACCGATGCAAATAGTTTGGCTAAGTTTTCAAACACTCTTGATCAGGGGTGACATCTTCATCCATCCCCATGATGTTTTTTGTATACCACTTCATGATCAATAAAAGCATAGCTATACCCCTCAGCAAAAGGGAAAACAAAGTGACTTCTTCTAAAAAAAGGGAAAACAAAGTGACTCATCTAGATGAGCTTGCAAGCCCTCTAAAAAAATCAAGATGATCTTGAGTTTCTAAAAAGGGCCTTAGATGATGATCCCCATGATAAAGTTAGCCAACTTCAGCTCTGATTCAAGTTAACTTGGCTCCCCGCTCCCGACAGATGTTTTGAACAACTACTATAGCTTTACACTTGAATTGGGTATAATAAGTTTCATAGTTAACACAAGGAGGCCGAAAGATTCAGAGTTAACGTTCAGCTCTGCTTCAAATTCAGAGTTCAGACTACAAAATTTACATAACGCTTACTGTTTACATGCATAAGTGGCTCATTCAAATTGTTTACATCCAAGTGAAGATCAAACAAAATGTACAAATTGATTAAAGCACCAGATGCTACTAGTTTATTGAAATCTACAGTACAATACTAGAAGGGTTAGTTAACTTGCAAAATTCAGAAAAGAGACATCATCAAGGCATACTTGTCACTGAAGCTTCAGGGCATCATCAACTAACAGAGCCTTCAAAATCATGTATAGAGCACAGGAAGCCATAGCAGTTTCAGCACATCTTCACCTGGAAGAAAGAAAGCCCTCTGCTTTTCAGCACCATACCAAAAGACTAACTTAATGTCACTATCACCAAACTCTAACCTGCAGGCACGAATTTGTCACAATACCCAATATTCTTAACAAGACAAGCTAAATCAGTCAGGTTAGCAATTGTAGGTTAGTTGCATACTACAAGCATGCATGTCAAACAGGACTATATATGCGTATCCTTAGTGCAGGCAGGAATTTGGCACAAATGTCATAGCTGCGAAAATATCATAGGGTTCCTTGGTGTGAATGACATTGTTGGGTAACTGAGGAATTACTTCTCGTGGCTCATGTCCTACCTCTCGAGAATTATCTCAAAGATCTATGCAGAAATTGCCACAGCGGCAAAAGGCCACAGCTTCTGATGACTCCATAAAATTTTGTATCTAGTTTCGGCTCCATCACATCAAAACAGTAAATACAAATGAAAAACTGAAAAAAACCATGATGACACAACAAAACAGGGGACAAGGTTATCTTGTAGCACCGCGTCACAAATTTGAGGAATATATGACTAATCTGGTTTCTTTATTTTAGCATAGAGGACTAAGAATAAGCTGTGCTTTGCACACAAAGATTTACGAGAACAATTCAAACAAGAGGAAACAGATTATGCTAAAGCAAGGTGAATTAACCCTGGGCCCTACATAAGAAACGCTAACACCCTGGGCCCTGCTTCCAAAAGGACTATTTACCTAGATTTGGGAAGGGCATCAGATTTATCCTCAAATTATCCACTATGAATTGCAAAAACAGTAATAGAACATTAGGAATGCATCACCCACAAATGAAGGAGACCTTACCTTGGCTCAATATCTCAATGCACAGGCAACTAACACGAAAACTGAAATTTTAGTGCATTGCAGAATGGCCTGATCTCACACTTACTTAGTTCCAACACATGTGTTTAAAACATGAATGAGGACGAAAAAGTTCATAGCCAATCCACGGTTTCTTCTCTGCTGAGTGGTGATATTACATATCAGTATCCAGGGATCAAATTATCAGCTTCATCACTCATCAACAACCACCAACCCAGCATCTAACAGACATACAGCAGCGGACAACCAGCACACAGTTACATGAGAGCC